>CM076682.1:8706310-9906310 GCA_038501925.1 Xenopus petersii | reverse complement strand
AAAAATTTAGATTCTTGGGAAGGGATTCCATATAAACTCAAATGCATCCAGTGCTAATACCCCTTGTGTTTAACCAAAATGCTTTAACTTCCCCAAGATATTACAAATTGCAGCATATCGGTATATCTTGTAAATCCAAAAAGTTTCAACAAGGCCAATAACATTTTCATAAACAGTTTGTTATTTACGAGCAAGCTTATAGTTTGAAATCTGCATTGTTTCATGTTCTCTGTATTTATACTGCAAAGATCCATACATTTCTTCACAGGACATATATTTTGTTCTGAAATAAATACACAGGGATGTTAAATTCCAGCTGTGTTTGCGGAATAAGATATATTCTACATTCTTCGTGAGAATCATTTTTTATTTAAACAGTTTTACTTTTTTTTTTTTTTTCCAGTTGTGCAAACCACAAACCGTAAAGACAGGTTTCTGAATGTAGATCTATGACTGCAGAGAAATGGCATTGAGTACACATTGCCTACATTGACATTATTTACAAAGGTAGCCCTCGTGTTAGTTTATTACGCTCATGTTCCTGGTCAATGCTAATTAGTGGGTGCCTGCCATTATGCTGGAATTTTGACAAAAACACTATAATGAGCTTTTGTGCTATACACATAGTGAGCCATGGAAAAGCTTTAAAAATTAGCTTTGTATTGATCTTTTATTGATCAAGTTACTTGAACTCTTTCCAGATCTAGTGAAATCTATAGGTTGGTCAGGTCAAGTTGAGTCTAATACTTCAGTATCCAACCCTTGGCCTGGGCCATGAATGAAGTAGAGTATTGGGGCTTTAGTCATAGTTTGAAGAATATTTAGGACAGAAAATACATATTCACCCCAAGTATCACTCTAGTTGACCTTGAAAGGAAAGATATGCCCCCTTTCTTGACATGAGCTTTTGTTTTTTAGCTGGGTTTATGTAGAATAGAATATCTGAACTTCCAGATATAAATATACATTTATCATGTCTAGTCCTGTACTCACAGCTCACAGTTTGGTCCCTGGTAGAGTATCTGTCAGAGTCCTGGTTCCACTCCCTCCTAAGTGGGGTGTTGGAGTATCTGTTCTACCTTTCATCTTGTGCACCGAGTGCCCACTCTTACTTCCCTTATTCTTTGCTACCTATTCCTATCACCTCCATTTGGCAGGGCTGGTCCGATTCCCATATCTCAGATGTGTTAAATCTGTCACATCCCTCCAGTCTGGACCACAATGCTAGCTAGCACTACCTTTTTTGTCTTATTTGCCCCTGGTGGCATGAATGTTGGCTTGTGAATTACCCCCTCTCCATTCTACCTATACCAAACTTACAACATACATGCAGTCACATTTTACACATCACTGAACCCACATAAGAAGCAATCGGGCACCCGATGGGACTTGACATTCTATTTGCGTATCTTTGGCAAGAAAATACTGGCACAACCAGATGCATTTAAATACAGTGGCAGGTTTCTCTGAGAAATCAACTTCTTTGGTCCTGTGCCATCGTTTTCCTCATAGTATTCACTGCAATCCATCTATCTGATACACACAGCCCACCAGTCTCTTGATCCACAGCGGGCACTCCAAGTATTGTTTTGCTATGTAGACTCTGAAGATGGATCAGAGGCTGGGTTCCTAGGCTTAAGCTTCTCATACCCTGCTTCTTCTGGTTACCCCATGAAGGCTCTGTCCTTCCAATTTCTGTTGCAGAGGCTTGTAGGATATGTAGATTTCAGGCTAGCTAGAACTGTACTATAATGGCTTCAAGAAAGATATTCAGTCTCTATTGATTTTACTGGACTGTTCGGTGGACTCCATTTCAATTTGGAAGACAAATAGCAATTAAAATGTTCCTTGTGAAATAGAGAATAAAAATGTATATTTATTTACATAGGTCCTCAGAGTTGTCAAATAAGAGACCGGCGTATTTTGCATGGTTTTGGAGAGAAAACTCCTCCTCATTGCTCTGAAGATGGCACATTCCAGCCTGTACAGTGTAAGCTTGTCAATGCAACTGATAAGATGGTGGTCGATGTTGTCACGAGCTTCAGCAGGTAGGCTAATTGGGATTCTCATGGAATGGCAATTTTGTCCCCTACTCTCAGAGCTTCAGAATGTTGGGGTAACACATGCTCTAAATCTCACTGCCTATACTGGGATAGCTGAGACAGATACAAACATACCAATTATTCTTATAATTTGTTTGCTTTTTAGGTTTCCAGAAGCCTTCAAGTCGTTTTCGTCTCTGAGAGAGTCTTTCCCAGAGATCTCTGGATACTGCTACTGTGCTGATAGCCTTGGCAGGGAGTTGGCTGGCACAGGTTAGATTGGGAGATTTTGTTCTTGGTTTCCCATAGCTTTTTTGAAAGAGATTCAAGCCCCACCCCTTTTAGTTCCATCAATGCAGAACCCATAGTGTATCAGTTCAACAGCTTCCCCATAGCTAACCAATCCCTTGTTAACATCCTTTCTGTGGTTTTTGCAATCCTCCTATAAGAAACTAACAATATTCTCTTTAGGATTGGAACTGCTGTTGAATGAAGTGTATGACACAGTCTTCGCTGGACTATCGTCACCCCTCACTTTTACAGAAACCACTATCTATCGCATTCTACAAAGACGGTTTTTGGGAGTGAGGTTGATCACTTCAGGGAAATTCCAATGTAAGCATTAAATGATAGGTGGCTGATGACAAATTTTAGACTGAGAACGTAAAATGACCAAGGGTCTACAGCCTATATGGACGTCACCATGCTACAGGTCATGCATGTGGTTGGTCAAATTCAGTTAATTTGTTTATGCATGATGACAGCCAAACAATTGGAACTGTAAGAAATGCAGAAAAATGTATGCTTTTATGTTTGTTGCAGGTCCATCTATTTGTGAGGTCCAAAGATTTACTGCCTCTCAAATGGGTGACACCTACGTTCCTTCTTGTGATGATAATGGAGATTTTAAACCTATTCAGTGCCAAACAGGACAACAGTGCTGGTGTGTGGATTCTAAAGGACGTGAAATCTATGGAACTAGAAGATTTGGAGACTCTCCAAGCTGCAGTGAGTCAACAACGAGACACAGTGGACAATATATTTATGAATGAATTTCTATCCGTCATGAGAACTGCACATATTTCAAATAGGGATGCACCGAATCCACTATTTGGGATTCGGCCAAATACTTTGTGAAAGATTTGGCCGAATACCAAACTGAATCTGAATCCTATTTTGCATATGCAAATAAGTGGAGGGAAAGGAAAATTCCTTTTAATGAATTCCTTGTTTTGTGAGCAAAAGTCACGTGATTTCCCTTCCCATCCATAATTTACATATGCAAATTATAGTTCGGCCAGGCACAATGATTCGGCCAAATAAAAAGGTTGAATCCTGAACTGAATCTTGGATCCCTAATTCAAATACACTGTATAAGTGATTGTGTTTCTCCACAAATTTCTATTGATTATAATGGGAAAACTGTAAAACGGTCTAAACATTTATTGTACTGGAATTAGGAAGTCTCGTAAATAGAAAGAAATGCTCTCAAAAATGTATATCTAACCACTCTTATTTTTGTCTATAGATATTGGAGATTGTTCTTTGCAGAGAAGGCAAGCTTTGTCAAGTTTGTTTTATGGACCTATAGGAAACTTTGGAATGAATAATCTGTTTGTTACTCAAGAGGAAGACTTAGGAGAACAAATTAATACAAAATATTGCTCTTCCTATATGATGGAAATGTTTGTCAAATCCGGCCTTCTGTTTCCAATCATGCAAAAAGCCAGTGGAAGCAGATATGGGCTGGACAACTTTGTCGGTGACATGGTCAGCGGTCTTTTCCCATCCAAAGAACTGATGCAGTTTGCCTTAAACATTGCCCGTAGTCCTAAGAATTTTCAAGAAAACTTATTTGGGGGAATGTACTTGAAAAACCTTGGCTCTTTTAACTTCAGTGGGGCAGTTGGTACAAACAGCAAATTCAACTTTAGTGGTTTCTTTCAGCAGATTGGATTAACGGGCATGTATAGCGGAGGAAATTTTAGGGAACTTGCAAAATTATTCTCCCCAACAGAAGATTCGTACCTTACCAAGGACATATTAAATATCTCAAAGCCCATCATTAAGTTGAACCAAAGTATTCAAGGGGATTTCGGTCGTATTGTTAACCTTCAGGAAAACCGTGACCTCGCTGGTGTTTTTGCTTCAGTTCTGGAGTTAGAAGACTTTGCGCTATTTTTGCAAGATGTGATTTCTGTTCCATCCAATGTTGCTCAAAATACAGCAGAAGCTGTAAAATTAATTTTACTGTCAAACGACTGTGAGAAAAGGAGCTCAGAGATATATATACCAGTGTGCAAAGAAGATGGAAGATATGAAGATATCCAGTGCAGTAAAACAGAGTGCTGGTGTGTGGATGACCAGGGCAGTGAAATTGAGAGAACAAAAACACAAGGAAAACACCCAAGATGTCCTACAAAATGTGAAAAGGAGCATCATAGACAAAGAGCTGTGAGAAAAAGCCTGCCTCCTGGGTCAGAGTTTTTTATTCCAGCATGTGATCTTAATGGAAATTTTATGCCGGTTCAGTGTATGGGAAAACTTTGTTTTTGTGTTGATTTACAAGGGAGAATCATTCCAGGAACACAAAAAGTATCCGGTGAAGATATACAATGTAAGTAATGTCATTCATTCAGTCAAAAAAAAAAAACCTACACGTAAATAGTTTTATTATACCATTATTATGCAAAATAAATCCCTATGGAATTAACGTAGTCACGGCATGAACGTCATAAAGAATAAGTCCAGGGTTGATGCGAATGGAAATCAGTTGGGTGGCAAATTTACATATACATTAAACATTGTTGTGTAGTCTCTTAAAAGTTTTTTTTTATCTTGAAATGGACATGTTGTTGAGCTCTGTTCACTTTTAATTACTACAAATGTTTTAAAATAATGAGGCGCAGACCAGGAGATGATACATACAAAAGAATACTGTTGAGTTTGGGATTTCTTGAGAAAATGTCCTCTTAGCAGGACCAAAACATTGACGAATAATTATTTTTTTTCACTCATTTATAAGTCCCGTGAGTACTCCAGTTTTTATGTCAATATTCATTTCTTTTGGATGCACCTGTGCCATTTTCCCAATATTGGGAGTGTGATACAATAAATTGTTTAGATGTATATGTATATATATATATACACCCCGACGAAGATTCCAGTACGGAATCTAAACGTTGGTCCACTAAATAAACCTCTGAATGACTAGATGATCTGTGTATCCTGATTATTTGTGAAGTGCCGTCACCGATGGGATATTTAAAATAAATAAATATATACATACATATATATATATATATATATATGTTGAATTACGGAAAGGCTGTCTTCCATAAACTCCATTTTATCCAAATAATCCAAATTTTTAAGACTGATTTCCTTTTTCTCTATAGTAATTAAACAGTAGATTCCAACGAAGTTATAATTAATCTTTATTGGAGGCCGAACCAGCCTATTGGGTTTATTTTATGTTTACATGATTTTCTAGCAGACATAAGCTATGAAAATCCAAATTACAGAAAGATCTAATATCTGGAAAAACCCCAGGTCCCACTCATTCTAGATAACAGGTCCCATACCTATATAGTACTAAAACTTTATTATGCCATTGAACCTCTGTTAGCTTAACCATTCATTTTTTTTTCTAAAAATGTTACAATAAAAACTTTTTTTAAGACATTTTTGGTTTTCGCCAATTTTGAGTATTGTTAAAAGTCTTATTTCACAGATATTATTATAATAAAAAAATGTATCTCCGATATGTTCTCCTATCCAAACCTATGACACGGGAGTCTGCAGATTTTTTGAAAACAAAATGTATTGACGCAGAATTCAGTTCTATTCTGATAGATTATAAATAAAGTCCTAAAGGTTTTTAAAGACTAATCTCTGTTGAAACATATTTTAATACGAGTTCCAAGGCAACCGTTCAGAGGTCTGCAAATGAATAATAAAAATAATTCTATATTTTATTAACACATTCCATATTTCTGCTCTTTTAGGCCCGAGTTTGTGCCAGCTGGCAGCAGGCGATGCCTTCCTACAGAGCACAATGTCCTTCTTGGCAGAACCGACACTCTTGCAGTTATCCACTGTTTATGTCCCGCAGTGCACGGATGATGGGAAGTGGAAACCAGTGCAGTGTGACGGACCTGCTGAGCACGTTTTTGAGCTCTATGAATTGTGGACAAAGCAAAGCAAAAACAATTCTTTCTTGGAGGCTTTTAATATTATACAAAAGTATAAATCGACTTCCTCTCAGAACTTTTCTACCTTTGTTAAGGAGCTGTACAATAATGGACACCAAAACGTTTTCCCGATTTTCTTAAACTATAATACCTTTAATGATATTCCAGCTGAGATTCTGAGTGGAAACCTAAGCTCACTGTCTAATAATATTTTACTCAATCCTTTAATGTTTTGGAGACTGTTAAATGGCAGCCTTACTTTCTACCCAGGACCATACAGTGCCTTCTCTCAACCTTTGAACCATTTTGAGCTTCGGAACTGTTGGTGTGTTGACCTTAAGGGACAAAAACTCGAGCAGACAGTGTCCAAGAATGAGATTCCAAAATGTAAGTTTTAAGTTATTATATCCCTTGATTTCATATACAATACAGAAGCCCCTGTGTCTAGTAGCGATGGGCGAATCTGTGCCAGTTTGTTTCACAAACAAATTAGCGAAACACATTGAAGTCAATGGGGCAAATTTACTAAAGGGCTTCGCCGATTTACCGAACGGTCACTGGCATAACTTTGCACTAGTGCTACTTAGCACTCTTACGCCAGGCGAAGTTTCACTCTGGTGAAAGAGCATTACTTCGCAAATTCACTAAGATGCGGATTTTACTGAACGTTACCTCTTGCGCCAGACTTGCCTTCGCCACCTCAGACCAGGCAAAGTGCAATAGAGTAGATAGGAGTTCCTCAAAAAATATTTGAAAATTTTTCTAAGTCCCAAAAAACGCTGGCGACTTTTCAGTTTTTCAGGGTGATAGGCTGCAAAAAATTTTTTAGGGTACCCTGCTTCCCCCCTACATTTCTTTATATATGGCACATAAACAACACAGTGGGGTCATGTGTAGGGCAATTTAACAATTTTATTTTATTAAGGTTCCCTGGGCTTGTGTAGTGTAATGTATTTGCTGCAACAAATATACATCCATTGAAATTTAACTTCCCGCCATATGCAAATTAGGTAACTTCGCTTTGCTTGCCGAATCAACGCTAGCGAAACTTCGCCATTATTTGGCACACTGGAAGCAACTTTGCATTTTAGCGAATTATCTGAATAATTGTGACGGGTGTCAATTTAAAGCGCCTCGACTATTCTGACGCGCAACACTTTTTTTCGTTCGCGGGCGAATATTCATCACAGTTTTTCGCTGGTGGTGAAATGTGGAAATTCGGCATAAATTTGTGCCTGGCGGATTTTTTTGCCCATCACTAGTGTCTAGTTGATGTTCTAGTGATCAGCTGTTACATATGGACTTTATCTATGTGTTTAACTGATAATATTTTTTTAGAAAATATATTCTTCATGACAAAATACAGCATGCTTGGGAATACTATTTAGCGTCAATCATTTTGCTGTCAAACAATGATCAGCAGTAACGTCTAAATAAAAAAATATTTATGTCCACTGAACCAGTAGTATATGTGGAATTGTAGAATTAAGCTCAGTTGTTCCCTAATAAAATACAAGACTTTATACTGATTTGGAACTATCTTTATAACATTTTCTTTGGTTCCTCCCATTCTGTCTTTTTCTTCATCTTTTTCTTCCTTTCCTTAGCTTTTCCCACCTTTTATTATACTCATTCATTTTTATTCTGAATTATTCTAAATTCTAACCAACTTCTTATATTGTCTTTATATTGGGTGGCTTCTCACTATGGTGCATAGTTACTATAAGTAAGGTCCCCATTAATGAGAAGACAAATCCTGGCCATTTTTCCCCACTCAATTTTCCTATTTTCATAATGTTTTTCAAATGAAGTTTTAAAAAAATGTACTTAAGAACCAAAAACAATTTGAAGTAATAAATACCATTACAAGTTTGCAATCAAATAATTTGGTTGAAATATTGGAGAGCTGTTTTAATACCGGTAACAGTTGAAATTTATGAGAATAGCCATTTATTGGGATTTTGATTTTTTTTTGACTTTGATTTATTTGATTTAATTTCTCAGAATATGGGAATTATTTTTTGAGAGTAAAAAACCATTATAAGTTTGTAATGCTATCATTTACTTCATATATTGTAGAAAAGACCAGATGAAATTTCTTAGAATACTGTATACCTTTATTGGATTTTTTTTCTTTACTTTTTTGAATGCATTTGAATTGTTTGCTGTTGATTTATTCAGTAATAATTTAATCTTTTTATCCAAGTTGATTTGAAGCAATTTTTTAAATGAATAGATTTATAAAGGACCAAATTATTTTAAATATAGTTATGTTGTTAGGATAGTATAAAATCCATTAAACCCCCAACTTTAACTACCTTCGGGATTATAATTCCTTGCAAATTATAATACTTTTATAATTTTATCATAATTTTGTTTAAAAAAATTTGTCAATGACAGGCATATCATAAAACAAAAAATGTTGTATCTGTCCAAAGATTTATGGGCCCAACTGTAGAAGTCAATGGCAGATGTCCCTGAAGATGTTATTTGACATCAGGATCTGCACTGGTTTTTGCCTGATAATTCAAAAAATCTGCATTTTCGCAGTGACTTCAATTAAGTCAAGTTTTTGAAGCGTCCGTTTGAAAAAGTTGCAGGATTCTAATTGACACTCAATTTTTTCTTTTTGCCCCGACTCTTACAAGAAGAATTATTGATGAATAAGTTACATTTCTGGATGGGAGTTAGGTCGACTTTGTTTTATTAAAAACATTTGATGAACTTAGTTTTAGAAAATAGCCCCCTAGGTTTTGCATGCATGTGATGCCTCTTCCTTCTTTACTCTGTGTATCCTAAAAAAACACATTACCTTCCAAATTCATTTCCTAATCCTGGAGCGTTTTACCACTCCATATTCCCAGAAAACCTTGCACAATTTGTCTTTACAAACTAGGGTTTGCAAGATATTGGCAGCAATGAGTGTATACTTATATGATACTTATATGATTATACTAGTTTTTTACTTTCAATAGCAAATAACTAGAAATATGGCACCCTCAGTTTACAACAAAAACCTGCCTTGTTTCTTTTTGTAAAATGTATTTCTAATTGTGTTTTTGCCTTTGTAGGCCCTACATCTTGTGAGCTTGCAAAACTGAGAGCCATGCAGTTCATCAACGAGGCAGCAGATCTAACTGCAATATCAAACACGTCTCATTTTCCCTGGGGACAGAGCTTTTTAATTGCAAGTGGGATACAGCTAGCAGAAAGAGAACTTCTCCACCGAGATGGCTTCTTTACATCAGGGGTGCCATTGTCTGAGAGGTTCAGGGACCGAGACAACTATTCACTTCGTCTTGCTGCACAATCAAGTATGAAGCATAGGCACTTCTGTAACATACTAGTTATGAGCTAAGTAACCAACAGTACATCTGCTATAGTTAAACAAAACACTTTGATTTTGTTCTTTTTCTTACTTTTCAAGCCTCATTAATAACAGTATTTTTAACTAAGCCGATAACTTTATTACTACATTTTTTTTTTACCAGAAGCTCAAACATATAAACTACTAAGGAGGACCCTCAAAGTTGGTCTGTGGGTTTTTTTGTGTGCCAGGTTAACTATTTTTTGGACAAAATCAGTTGGGTTTGTTCATGTTATGATCGGGCAGGGCAGAAGGTCTGGCTAACCAAGGTGATCCATGCACTTATAGAGTTGTTTTTTGTTCTCATTTGCAGCACTGCAATTTCATAGGCAACAAAGAAATGGTTTGGCGCGTTCTACTGAAGAAGTCTCACAAGTGGCATATCACCCTTATGTACCCCAATGTGATGGGTTAGGAAATTGGGAGCCTGTGCAGTTTTATGAGAGCACAGGTGAGTGCCACATTATTGTGCAGGAGACATGGACTATTATAGGGCATGCAGTGTTCTGCAGTTTATAACATGCACCACTCTCTGCTACTCGCCTGCTGATGACTCAAAAGACTCTAATGTTTTGACTATAAATGCAAATGACCTTTTTTTGTTCAGGCCACCACTGGTGTGTAGATGAGGATGGAAATTACATAGCTGGTTCATTAAAGAGAAGAACATCTCGCCCGGCACAGTGTGAGTATTTGCCTTTTTCCTGCTTTTAAGTTTGATTCTACGCAATCATATCTTTTCTAGGTCTTAAAGACTTTTTCCAGCAGCTGTTTTTTAATGTTTTATCTAAAGTATTTTTCCATTGTGATGATTAATTTGCGGCAACTCGCCATCCATCAGATTTCTGTGCAGCATCAAATTAAACTTGATTACAGCACATTATAATGGTGCATCATTCCAATTCACATTGCAGACAAAGGGCAACTGAACCATTGATCAAAGGGGAAGTGAACCACTTAAGACTAAGGGGACTTTGCTATCTGCAAATAGCAGAGAGATTGGTCTATGCAAGTCACTGTTGTTAGAGTCTTATAAACCAAGTCACTGTTGTTAGAGTCTTATAAACCATCATCAGATAAACTAGTCATATTAACATTGGTAGCTGAATGAGAGGAATTACTTTTCTCGGTTTCCTCTAACTGTGTTAGTCCCTATATGGGGGAATATAGCAAGAAGAACACTTGACTTCTTACAAAGAAATATAAACCAGAGACAGATGTAAAGGATGTATGAATTGGGGCCATTCTTTTAAACGGGAACTATTGTGAAAATGAAAATTTAATATAAGCTTTATCGTACTGAAATAAGAAACTTTCTAAATACAATCAATTAAAAATTCTGTATTGTTTCTGAAATAATCAAGTTTATATTCACTATTCCTCTCTCAGCATCTGTTTCTCTTCATTCTTTCTTCATGCAGCAGTTGGGTGTCAGATTAATGCTCCAATATATTTTATAGAGGGGGCTCCCTTCCCTATAAGATGTATTAGAGCTCACTCAAATAACTGATTCCAATACAAACAAAATCTAACAAAATAACTGACTTTGGCACAAATCCTGCATGTAGAGAGACATGATGTCTGGTGATTAGAGTGATATATTGGACCATTCATCTGACACCCAACTCCTGAATAAAACAGAATGAAGAGAAACATATGCTGAGAGAGACATAGTGAAGATGAACTTGAGTATTGTATTATATTAAATTTTCATTTTAACGATAGTTCCACTTTAAGGCAGCTGATAAGGAGGAGGTAAAACATATTTGATTCTTTGATGCCCTTTACTCTTCCCCTATGATTAACTTCCTGGGGCCCAGACCATCCTCAAAAAGGGACAGCAGGTCTGTGAAGTCCTTGTCTTCTTCTTCTTATTGGTGAGAGATAACATCCCCCCTGTTGAGAGAACTATAACATCACTGTTATTTCTACTGCAGTGTGCTAACTGCCAGCCAATACCTACCAGGGCCAGGATAACGTGTTTAGATAAACAACAATGTGTATACTGCAGTAGTTACCCACCAGTAGGTGGAACCTCCCTTTGCTCATCTAATGGTGATGGTCCCTGTGTGGATTACTATTGCAAGAACGTGAGGCTTCTTACCAGAGGATGCAAATCAGAAACATTAAAGGGATACTGTCATGGGAAAAAAAAATTCAAAATGAATCAGTTAATAGTGCTGCTCAAGCAGAATTCTGCACTGAAATCCATTTCTCAAAAGAGCAAACTGATTTTTTTATATTCAATTTTGAAATCTGACATGGGGCTAGACATTTTGTCAATTTCCCAGCTGCCCCATGTCATGTGACTTGTCCTCTGATAAACTTCAATCACTCTTTACTGCTGTACTGCAAGTTGGCGTGATTATCACCCCCTCCCTTTCCCCCCCAGCAGCCAAATAAAAGAACAATGGCAAGGTAACCAGATAGCAGCTCCCAAACACAAGATAACAGCTGCCTGGTAGATCTAAGAACAACACACAATAGTAAAAACCCATGTCCCACTGAGACACATTCAGTTGAGAAGGAAAAACAGCAGCCTGCCAAAAAGCATTTCTCTCCTGAAGTGCAGGCACACGTCACATGACATGGGGCAGCTGGGAAATTGACAAAATGTCTAGCCCCATGTCAGATTTCAAAATTGAATATAAAAAAAATCTGTTTGCTCTTTTGAGAAATGGATTTCAGTGCAGAATTCTGCTGGAGCAGCACTATTAACTGATTCATTTTGAAAAAAAAATTTTTTCCCATGACAGTATCCCTTTACGGAGTTATAATTTGGGGCAATTCCTCTAGGGAAGCTGATTAGGATGAGGTAAAACCCCTGTGGGTTCTTCCTCTTCTCCAACAAGTAACTTCCTGGGACCTAAACCCTTTTCTTATGGATACAGTAAGTCTGCTAGGGCCCTTTGTCCTGCCTATTGGATAGAGATGTTACATCACTGGTGTCTCTACTGTAGTAAATCACCTGCCGTATTGTTGGCTTTTAAAGCCAGGTCCTACCTAAAAGTAAGTAATGCAACACTAAGAACATATGACTTCCATTAATGTGAATATTGCAATAGTTACCCACCAGTCGGTAGATAGGATTCTTATATCAGAATATGCAGCACTGGCCAAAAGCAATAGTTGTGGTGCACATGGTAAAAACTGCCACAGCTGTATGTGGCCTACAATAGAGAAAAACTCAAGAAAAGGCCCATCAACCACAGTTAAATGCAGGTTAAAATAGGTAGAATAGTTCCTATAACCCAAGTAACAATAGCAACATTTTAATGCACCCAAGCACCTTTGTCAAGCTATAGTTTTAGGAAGATTCATAATCACATGTATACTGCTTCTTGGTAACTTAGCAACATTCCAAGCCCTATAAAGCACCAAGAAATAAAATAAACAATAAGAACAGGGAATCCCATAGATCTAAATAGACATACAGGCCATAGGAGCTATGAAAAGGCCAGGGAGGTGCACCTGGTATATAGATTTCAATTCCCACTGTTCAAATGACCTCAAATTTCATTCTCCACCACTGTGCCACTAATTAATTTTCTTTTATAACAGGCTATGGGAGGTGATAAAGAAACATGTATGCACCCAGGTAGGCATGGGTATATGTTATCATCAGTGTATTTCTCTTTTGCAGGTCAGACAAAATGCCAGCAAGACCAAACGAACATGCTGGTCTCCAGTTGGCTCCCTCGAACATGGAGTCCTCAAAGTGGACCTGTGGATATGGTTGTTCCTGGTTGTACAGAGGTAATGCATAATGTCTTCAATAGACCCTGCCCTTGAAACAGTATTATCTAACCAACCCCTGCCATAAATAAGAACTGCCTTTAATAGCCATTTTTTCCCCGTTTCATTGAAGTCTAAGGGGGTTATTGATCAACGGGCGAAAGTAAGAGTTTGTGTGAGTTTTTTTGCTTTAATTTTTTTAAGTGGAAAAAACATCTTTGGAAACTTGAATTGAATTTGAACACAATTCGAATGGAGTTTTCCTCCAAAAAAACTTGAATATCAGGAAGGCTATTATAACATCTTCAAATGGGTCAATGGACCTCTGCCATTGACTTTTACATGAACTCGGCAGGTTTTAGGTGGCACTCAGCGGAATTCAAGTTATTTCCATGGTAGGGAGATGATAAATCTCGAATTTGAGTTTGGTTTCTTTTCAACTTGAAAATGAGTTTTGACCAAAAAAAAAAACCAACTTGAAAATTCGAATTCGAAAATACCATTCGAACCATAGTAATCTGCCCCTAAAAGTGGGTCATTCTCTAATTATCAAGGTAGCAGCTAGATGGCACCACATCAAACCAAAAGCCTTTGAAGGGAGGTAGGGCCCACAAACCAAAATGTGAAAGTTGACCTTTAAAGGCATAGTACCCTGCCAGCTGGCCAGCAAATAGAAAGTCAGTAAGTATGTCTAGATAGAACTATAAATAATATATAATATATATATTTATATATAATATAATATATATATATATATAATATATATAATAAACAGAAATGCAAGAATGTTGGTTTCTTGACGTGATTGACAGCTGCAGACTTCAAAGAAGCAGAATAGGAAGGCAAATATATAAAAACAATGCAAGATATAGGGGGGAATTCACAAAAGTGTCGGTAAAAAAAGTAACCCAGAAGTGGCGGTCGACAAATTTGTAAAATGTTGTATGAACGGCAAATTCACAAAGGCAGATGTTACCGTCTCTGAATGCCTCGTAAGTCTGACCATTTTCTAAAATGTCGTATATCTTTTCATCGTACAAACGACATTTACCCCAAGACTTTTTAAACGACAATTTGTCTGACATTTTCATTTTGGAGAGCCTAAAGTGTCTGAAAAATTGTCGGTAAAAAAAAATGAGTTTACGAGTAATTCATAAAAATGTCGGGAAAAGTGGCGCCGAAAAAACCACGCCCACTTTTAACGACACTAATTCAAAAGTGTCGCACATGTCGGAAAATTGGCGGAGAAATGCTCTGTGAATTTGTCGGCTGTTGCTACGACACTTTCTACGACATTTTAAAGTCATTTTTTCGTTCCCGACACTTTTGTGAATTCCCCCCATAGTGTTTACAAAGGTCCATTAATAATACTAATTCTAAATGGTCATTTTAAAGTGAACCTCTACGGTAATGTTTTAAGACAGCAAACATCCTCTTGCATCAGGCTGCTTGTTTTTCTTAGAGGAAATGTGGTCTGGATATTTGAGAAATGTTTTAAATATAGCCCTGGTGTTCCTGTGGGTTGTGCAATCCAGTTCATTGTGTTACACCTTCAGACATTGCTGTGTATATCTTTAGGGGTGTGAATGACGCAGGTAACTTGTAGAGCCGCCGTGTTGGTTTTTTTTTTTTTAGACTGTATATTGCACAGGCTGTATATTTTTTATGGGAAGTTTAAAATATTCAAAAAATAAAATCAAAAGAGAAATATATTCACTGATATCTCAAAGATCAAACATCAGAGAATGATGCATTTACACCATTCCTCATTCTTTGTACATATGTGATAACCCACACTTTCTTAGTTTTTTAACAAAAACCATGTCCTGACATACAGTATTGCCTTTCAAACACTTTTTGTTAACTGGATCTGACTAGTCATGAAACAGCATCTCAAATGCCACAAGTGATACTGTATACAGCTATAATCATATACCCTATCCTATAGGGGTCCTTTCCTCTTCTCTATGGCCCAAACAACAATTCAGAAAAATTAAATTCAGATCAATTTGGCACACTTTCTTTAACAAAGCATTATACTGGACACTCAGAAAATGTTACAATAACAATAAAGTTGCAGCTTCCCAGAGCAATAGTTTTTTGGCTGCTGGGGTCAGTGACTCCTGTTTAAAAGCAGGAAAAAGTAAGGAACAAGAAGGCAATTAACTTAAAGGTATGTTATATAGTATGACCAAGTCTTAGCAACTTTTCATCTGGTCTTCATTTTTTTAATATAATGGTAAACCACCCTTTTTAGTTTACCTTCTCATGTTCCTCTAACACTTATTGGGGAGTCAAAACAAAGTTTGCTCTTTCAGACCCGTAGTGACTACACCTTTCTCATCTGACCTTCTTTCATCCTGACACCGAGTTTTTACCAAGTCTTTGATAAAAAGCAATACCCAATATTGATTTCTCATAGAGATTATTTTCTTTGTATCACTCATCGAAAATGAAACTTTAAGAATACGCTGGACTGAATACGCTCAACTCCTCTTTTTCTCTGTAGGACAGTTATACTCCTTTCTACTGGATTGAGCCTATTCTACTACAAAAATGTCTTGTAATTTCAGTGCTTTCTTTCAGGTCAGCTTCTATTGATTCCAATGCTCAGCCTATGCCAAGACCTGCATTTAATTTACCTTTCCAATTTACTCAAGATCACTGCTCCCCAACTTAAGGCCCCAAAGTCTTGGTATACTGGGTAATTTCTCAAGTTCTAAATTAGGTTCATCCAGAGCTCAAAAAGCTTCCAATAATTCATTATGGACACCAAGGCCTCAGAATTACTTTTAATGCTTTCCAAAAAAAACCCTTCTTCAATAACAGCCTGTGACATCATTCGTAATGAACAACTGACTTAAAGATTGATCCAACCCAAACTAAACAATCTCAAGTGCACAATTCTTCAGTTTTCTCAGGAAAAAATCTAACAGCAAAAAGAAACATACAGGTGCAGATTTAAAGGACATCCCTGTCTCACCACAAGCCTTCTCCAATTAGTTTTCACTTTTTTGCCATTAATTAATAAAGTTAAAACTCTTCGCCCCATTATACAGAATTTTTCAGTATACCTTCTACTGAACAAAACCCTTCCAAAATACATTTCTATTAGAAAAATTTTTTAGAATTTTTGTTTAAAAAGATGTGTGCATGGTCAAAACATATAAGATGTATCAGGGAGAAGGGAATCACCCTCAACTAACACCCTCTGGGACAAACACACTCCATGTAGGAATGCACAACTTCTCAGTATGAGTGTCCTTCCCTCATTTCTGTTTTATACATAATTCTGCCTATGCATAAATCACAATGAGTGCAGAATAAAGTTTGTGGGCCCACATTAATATATAATTTTTTTGTTTACTTTTTCAGAATGGACAATTTTCTGCCTTGCAGACATCAGAGAGTAGGTTTTGGTGTGTAATACCCAACAGTGGCCAAGTCATCCAGTGTGGCACAACAGATGTACATAGTAGTAATCAGTGTAAGTGACACACACAGGCTGTTTTGTTCTACATGGTGGAAGATGGGCATGGTGAAACCAAGAATATGTAAAGATACATGAGATAAATGTAAAGAACATGAGATAAATAAATATTCAGGCCTGTGCTTGTGAGCAGTCGTTTTCATTCAATATATAAATATACTCTTATTTTTTTCGTAAAGCAGTTCAAGCAACTGAAAAGCAATAGAATATGTATTATTTGGGACATTTGTCTACTTGGGTCAGAGAAGGAGGCAACTGTTTGGAACATTAGGAGGCAGATTTATCAAAGGTCGGGTTTTAGAGCTTTGTGAGGTGTTTTAACTCAACTCTACCGAAATGGAAAAAACTCGAATCAGTGAATTTGGGGTGAACATGCTGAAAACTTGAATTAAGCTTTCTATGGGAAAATTCAAATTAATCGAGTTTTTGAGTGAACCCCACTGAAAAAAACTCAAACGTCATGAAGGCTACAAACTTCTTCATATTATTGCCATTGACTTCTAAATGACCTCGACAGGTTTTAGCTGGAGTTTTTTTTTTGGATTTGAGCTATTTCCAGCTTCGGGGTATAATAAAGCTCTAGTCTTTTTACAAAAACCTTAAAAATACTAGTTTTTTTTACCCTGAAAATTTAAATTTTTTTTAACCTGAAAATTTGAGTTTTTTTTAACCTGAAAATTTGAGTTTTTGACTGAAAACTATGCTCAAAAACGTACATTTTTCAGGAAACACATCTCGACCTTTGATAACTCTGCCCCTAGGTTGTATATAAAAGTGTTTCATAAAAAGTACCCAGTGACTGGTTGCTAATGGTGCCTGGGTGTCACTGATACTTGCCCATCTTCTGACATAGGGGGACACTGCCCCTTCTCTTAGAGATGATCTGCAGCCGTTAAGAACATTAATATTTTCACCAGTCCACTGTTGATGAAGGTCATACCAAAAATCTTTAAAAGAACTACTGATTTAATTTTTAAGCAATATAATGTTCCACAGAAAGGGCTGCTGATCCTCCTGTTTCCTCTGGGGTAGTTGGAACTGTTGACACTAATGACTTATGAGATACTGAACTTATTTATTGTCTGTTTTATCCACATTTATCAGGCCCAGGTTACTGCAGTGTGCTGAAATCTGAATTGCAAGTGCGTAATGTCAGCTTTGCTTTTGTACCGGAATGTGGGGAAAATGGGGATTTTTCATCCACGCAGTGTGACCAGGATGGGACTATGTGCTTCTGCATCTTTCCGGATGGTGAAGAAGGCTCTGGAACGCGACTGAATGTATCAGAAATGGGAAATCCTCCTGCCTGTAAAAGTAGGTTGGCCATCTTGTTCTTTTTCTGTTGATCACCAGGAGTTCTTTATCTGCATCATTTATATGTGGCATGTCTGTTATTCACTGGCTTATATAGTTATTTTCTTTGTTTGGAAGATACACATTGGCTAAAGTTTTTTTCCTCTTCACTTGCAGCAAGCAGAACTCCCTATAAGATAAAGTTATAATTCCCTTTACTTGAACTCCATAATAAAGCCCCATATTCAGCCAGCAGGTGCCTCTTTCCTTATAAAGTGCAGAATCCATTAATACTTCTTGTACCAGTTGGCTGGCAGACCTGGTGGACCATGGTTTCCCAATTGGTGCACAGGTGTGAGCTATTGCAGACTCTGGACCAGCTTCACCCAAGCTGTTGTTATTTTGTCCCCCAGCCCCTTCCAATGTACCTCACGTCAGTTGGGCTGGAAGAGAATGGGTTAAGGTCAGCACAGGTCAACAATATAAAAAATACAGGTATGGGGCCTCTTATTCAGACTGATATCAGAGTTAACTTTTTCTCACTGAATTGTGTCTGGCCCGTTGATTGGGGTGGACTTCATGTTGCACCAAATGCTGCTGACCTTCAACTTAAAATCTGTCCTACATATTTCTCATGCAGGTATAGGACCTGTTATCCAGAATGCTCAGACCTCGGGTTTTCTGTATAATTGATATGTCCATAATTTGATATCTTAAGTCTACTAGAAAACCATGTAAACATTAAATAAATCCAAAAGGCTGGATTTGCCTCCAATCTTCATTGAGATCAAGTACACGCTACTGTTTTATTATTACATAAAAAGGGAATCATTTCAAAAAATGTGGATTAATTAAATAAAATGGAGTCTACGGGAGACAGGCTTTCCATAATTTGGGGCTTTCTGGATAAAGGGTTCCCGGATAATGGATCCCATACTTGTAATATAAGTTAAACTCTTTCATTATGTAGAGGGGATCCAAAGGAACTTGCCCTATAAATTAATGACATGCCCTTTAAATTGGGAAATGTAATCAACGTCCAACTTATCTCACTCCAGGTATTTCTAACTATTGCTAATAATTAAACTATTACTTAAACTATTTGTTACCTTTGACCACCGCAAAACATCCTGCATAAAGCAGAAGCTGGTTTCTAACTCTGAGAACCTTACAAGGTCCTGTTCATAAAAATCGGAGTTGGAACTCCACTTCTTAGTTCCCAAAAGAGCATGAATTCAAATATACCTTGCTGGCATCCACATTACTTTGCTGGCTATGTTATCCAGTTGAAGGAATGTTTAGCTCCTTATGTTACAATTGCCGACTAATGGGATCTTACTGGGATGAAGTCAGCCATTATATCATTCATGGTCAGATTCTGGCTTCAATTACAAACTTCTCAGAAATTGATTCAACACACTACCATTTGTAGCAGCATATGTATTAATCTGTGGAGATTAAAAATCAAGCGCCCCTCCTCTTTTCAGAGAGTGGGTCAGTACTTTAGAAGAACACATGGAAAAGTTGATGGCCATGAAAGTAGTCAATGTTGGAATGTATGGTCCCCTTGGAATAAATTACTTGATTAATTTGGACATGTTCTACATAACTGAAAATCCATTCTAATCAGTGACGAGGCGATTCATGTCAAGGTGGAGAGACCATCTCTGAACAGAGGCGGGGGCCTTCGACACCACCTGTCTGCTACATACAATGCTGTTCTAACATCTGTACCCCGGCGGATTCAGAACACTTCACACATCCATTCATGCAACTCTCACAAGTAACACCTGTATCTAGGAGTTGCATGACACATTGGATAATCCTATCACAACTACACAGAATCAACACCTCTGTGAGTTTCTTCAGATGTCACCTCTTTAAAGAGTTACAATGTGCCATTGTAAATGGATTAGTGGAAGAGTTTATATGCTGAGAACTTCCCACACCAGTCAGTTGTACTGAAGAAGCTGCTCGGATGAGTAGTGAAACGTCTTCATTGATTACTCAGCAAGTCCAGTTGTTTTTAGATTGACCTATACTAGATAGACATTCTAATCAGTGTTTGGGATTTGTTCCTACCCATGTTGTTTTGTTCATTTTTTTTTACTTTAACTGTTTTTCTTCTCTACCCCACACAAGACCCCAAAAAATGTTATAGATGATTATTTAAATCATTGCATGTGTATGTTGAAATATTCAGAGAAGAGGACATTGTGTTTTTGTTGTACTTGTGGATATTTTCTAGATTGCTTGATTGCAATGTTTTTCTTTTTCCAAACAAAGGTCCAATATGCCCGTTAGCCTTTGGTGACCAGAATTTGAGGCATGGAGCCGTCTTCTGTGAAAACATATTGGAAGCTGGAGCAACTTTTCAGAAATGTCAGCTGGTTTGTCGCAAAGGTTATCGGAACGTGTTACCCCAGAATATATTTATGTGCAATTCAAATACTCAGCTTTGGGGTGTCCATGTGCCTCATCCTGGATCTTGCCAAAGTATGTACTTATACATCTCTACCTATTGGAAATTTGACACATTATTCTGGGGGAAATTGTCAACGAGACATTAAACAAAACTGTTGCCTTCAGTTTGTATCAACCAAAAAAATCTTGTATTCCACCCCCAATATTTTAAAACCTTCCTAGAAAGGGTTTTAATGTGATCAAGGATCATGAGGTTGTCATAAATCTCACATTTTTTTGTGTTTTAGAGAAATTTAAAAAAACACAAATTGATAGGGGCAGATTTATCAAAATGTAAGATTAGAGCTCACCATAGAAAAAAAATCACTCACTCTGAATTTATTTCTATGGGATTTTTAGAATTGTATTTATCAGTGGGTGACAGTTGGGGGATTATTTATCAAAGGTCGAATTTTGCATTAATGTAAATTAACTTGGTGGGTTTTAGGTGGTGAATATTCGAATTAGAACTGTTTCCATGGTCGAGGTGTGATAATTTACATTCAAATTGGTGATTTTAAATTCGAATTTGTGAGTTTTGACACACAAAAAAATGTGAGAATTCGAATTTACCATTTGAACCTTTATAAAACTGCCCCTTGGAATTTACTATTTAATAAATACAATTCTAAAAATCCCATAGGAATGAATGCAAAGGGAGTGAATGTTTTTGCATTGAGCTCTAATATCTCATACATTTATAAATCTGCCCCTTATAGAAAAACTAGAGAAAAAGTTAAATAGGCCCCATACTAAGCAAGATAAAACTACTAGGATTGTTCATTGAAAGTGTTGTTTTTTTTTTATAAAACATTAATCCAACTCTATAATTTAGTCTCCCTTAATGGTCATCTTTGTCTATGTGAACCTAGTTTCTGAGTATACTGCTTTTAAGGCCCCCCGACTCTGCAACAGGCCTAAACGACTGTCAATAACCGCAGCTAAAAATTGCTACAGGTATAGGACCTGTTATCCAGAATACTCGAGACCTGGGGTTTTCCAGATATGGGATCTTTCTATAATTTGGATCTTCATTCCTTAAATCTACTAGAAAATCCTGTAAACATTAAATAAACTAAATAGGCTTCCAATAAGATTAATTATATCTTAGTTGGTCTATGGGAGATGGCCTTTCCTTAATGGGTTTCTAGATAATGGATCCCATATACTGTATGTACATGTTTAATTGTGGATTAATATTTATTTTTCTTTATTTTAATAGAAATTCAATCTTTTCAAAGCATCCAGACACAAGCACAGTTTCAGCTCCTGCTTCCCATTGGTAAAAAGTGCATGGCCGAATACTCGGGATTACTGCAGGCTTTTAGGACTTTTATCCTAGATGATTTAAGAGCCAGAGGACTGTGCCAGATTCAGGTATAAATGAGTGCTTCATCGGGTGCCAGATTTATTTCTGGACTCTGGGATGTGGAATATGCACGGCAGAGAAGATTTTCAGTAAATCAAGGAAGGACATTGCTAATCTCCACTTTATGGGATAGATCCTGGGTATTAACATTCCCATAGATTCTGCCAAGTACCATTTCCTCATTTTACTTAGTTCAAAAATATATTTTAAACCTAAAGTATGCAGAGATAGTTGTCCAAAAGCTCCAGTCTGATAGAGTTTCCTTCTGGGTATTAATCTGTATGATAAATCAAAGATCGAAAAGAAAACAAAAATTTTCCTACTGGTGAAATGCTTCCATGAAATGCATGAAAATTTTATTTTGCATACTTACTCGAAAATAGGGAAAACCATTTGTCTTAAACGTTAAGCCATGATACCAATAAACAAATGTTTTCTATTTTAATGGAGAACCCAATCAGATGGCTCATTCTTGAGTGATAGCTTTCGTCATACAATAAGGGGCCAATTCATGAAGCTCGAGTGAAGGATTCGAATTAAAAAAACTTCGAATTTTGAAGTGTTTTTTGGGCTACTTCGACCATTGAATGGGCTACTTCGACTTCGCATCGAACGATTCAAACTAAAAATCGTTCGACTATTCGACCATTCGATAGTCGAAGTACTGTCTCTTTAAGAAAAACGTCGACCCCCTAGTTCGGCAGATAAAAGCTACCGAAGTCAATGTTAGCCTATGGGGAAGGTCCCCATAGGCTTGCCTGAGAATTTTTGATCGAAGGATATTCCTTCGATCGTTGGATTAAAATCCTTCGAATCGTTCGTTTCAAAGGATTTTAGCGTTCGGTCGAAGGAATAATCCTTCGATCGCAGGATTTACGCTAAATCGTTCGACTTCGAATATCGAAGTCGAACGATTGTAGTTCCTAGTCGAATATCGAGGGTTAATTAACCCTCGATATTCGACCCATAGTGAATCGACCCCTAAGAGAGCATTAGTGATTTTAAAATAAAACCCTTGAACCTTAGAGACAGCTTATGAGATGGCTCATTCTTGATGGTTTGGTTCTTCATACAAGAAGAGACAAACAGCAAGTAAGGTTATGTTTGTACACTAATATTACCCATATGAACCCGTTCTTTACAAATTTCCAAAGTTACTTTTTTCCTCTAAATGTTTCTCATTGTACCTGTAACACAGGTGAACTATTTCGGAAGCAGAGGTGCTGGAACTGTTCCAGTCTGTGACGAGTCCACGGTCTTTGTAGAATGTTTGTCAGTTGATCGGCTAAGGGTGAATATTACTTGGACAGCGCAGTTAGAAGATTTTCCCGAATCCTTCATGCCCAGTTTACATGATATCGGTAGGTTTATACTATGTGGTATTCATTGTGAATGAAAAGTAAGAACTGTTTTTAGCTTCCAGAAGGCACCTGCATAGTAGACAGCCCAGTGTATTCCCCTTGTTGTTAATCTACAAATCCCAAAATCCTCAGCAGATTGTTGGTTGTTCTAATGACAACACTTAACACATAGGGGTATATTTATCAAAATGTGAAGTTAAAGGTTGCCACAGTCCTCTAGAGTGAAATTCTGCCACTCCTTTCATTTCTATAGGATTTTTAAAAGAGTATATATCAATGGGTAAAAGTTCATCCTTTGATAGATACGCCTTTCAGAATCCCATAGATGATGATTATGAGTATGATAATCCCATAAATTAATGGGAAAAGTGGCAGAACTGTGGAGGACTGTGGTGATCTCTAACTTCACTTTTTGATAAATATACCCCCATAATATTTATGTATTTTATTGTTGGCTATCAAGACGAGTATTGATAGACATACGTCATTGTGAGGTTTTTTTTTTTTTTTTTTAGAAGATGCTCTTATTGGTGAGAGTCTGGCTGGACGCTTTGCCACTGTTATCAAAAGTGGAAACTATTCTCTGAACTTGGACTCCAAAGAGTTTGTGGCCGACACGTCTGTGTTTTTCCCGTACAAGGAGGAGCTTGGTTCCTTCGCACAAGCCAGTTTGGGCTGTACCCCAGGATTTCTGAAATTATTAAACTCCAAGACTAGTACAGACCAGCTTAATGGATGTGGTATGTAAAGAGCTAAATGAACCTTACTCATTACTGTAATAAAAATACCTGGTGGTCTAGTGGTGCGGCGGCGTGGACGGCCGCCACGCTCCTTCTCCTGCCTCCAGCGCTGGCGCCATCTTGGTTTCTTAGGGCGTGCGTGGCGCACCTGCGCGCCTCTTAAAGGTACAGCATTGGCGCACGTTTTGAAAGTATTTAAGGCCCATTCATACTCCCAGCCAGTGCCCGTGATAGAACTTGTTTCTAGTGGTTCCTGAGCCTTGTGCGTCTGATCTGTTCTGTATCTAGTCCGTTTGATTACCCGTGTTTGACCCAGCCTGTTCCTGACTATTCTGCATTCTGTATCCTGACCCTCGCCTGCCTACGACAACTCTTCCTGCTTAACCCCTTGATTGACAACCTGGTTTGACCCTTGCCTGCCTGACGATTCTTGATATCTGCCTGCCTCGACCTTGCCTATCTGACGATTCTCTTGCCTGTTCCATTTGTACCGTGACCTTCGGCCCAAAAGACTCTGCTAAAAGCCGTGCCCCTTCGCCAGCCAGAACATCTCGCCTTGCACCCCTCGTTAAGTCCAGGTGGCACCCAAGTAAGCTGAGGGCTCCTCCCGAAGCCCAACGGTGGTCACACTACTGGTGAAGCCGAGCCGAGACCAGGGTGCTTGGCATTTGTTCTGGTATCGGGTGCTGGCCGTGACAATTACTCATTTCATTCATTAATATTGAGTAGATATTTCATATAATTAATGATCATTTGTAAAACCAATAACCAATCTATCATATGCCTTAACTGATTTCTTCTATACATAGTATGTCCTACAGGACCCTTCAGCTTGTATAGCTTCTTGTTTAAAGTATATTATCCCTTCCATAGTTCCTAGATTTCCTTATCTTACTGATCCATTCTTCTGATTATGTAGTTGTATGGAGTCATACAGTTTACATGGCCTGTAATCTATAACATAAGTATGTTGAATAGAGTAAGTAGAGAAACCATTGCAGTTATCAGCTGGTATCTCCACCCAGAGCATCACTGGGACCATGAACAAATACAGATTTACTTTCAGTGACTTGTTTCTACGTTACAGTTATTTGCCCAGCAGGGAGTTTTGCTCAGAATGAAGTCTGTAAACTTTGTCCTCTGGGTTTTTATCAAGTCGAGCCTGCAAGTACCTCTTGCACAAAATGTCCCCTGGGAACATCCACAATGAATGCCGGAGCCTACAACAGAAGCCATTGTGAGTTTATACTGCAATACATCTAAAATTATTGTAAACAAAGAACTAATTGGCTGACAAGGCAAGTGAATAAAAACACTAAAGAATCTTGGCTAAATCCATCCCATGGATTAATGCTATGAAGATTTTATCTATAATCATCACATCATAAGATCTTCATATCATTAATCCATAGAAGCTATAAAACTCCAATACTTACTGAGATGGACCTTATCCTTCATAAGGTCAAGTGTCTATAAAAGGCGTGGTTCACCTTCAAGTTAACTTTTACAACATTATAGAATAGCCAAATCTCAGCTACTTTTCTGTTTGTATGCATTATTTCTTTTTTTATAGTTTTTGAGTTATTTGCCGCCTTCTGATTCTTCCCAGCTTTCAAATGGGGGTCTAAAACAATCTCTGTAAAGCTACACATTTATTGGTTTTGCTATTTTTTATTCCTCATCTTTCTATTTAGGCCTCTCCTATTCATATCCAGTCTCTTATTCAAATCAGTGCATGGTTTCTAGGGGAATTTGGACCCAAGGATCCAGATTTCTGAAATTACAAACTGGAGAGCTGCTGAAAAAAAACAAAATAACTCAAAAACCACAAATAATAAAAAAAAAATGAAAACCCACAAATATGAAAACCAATTGCAAATTGTCTCAGCATATCACTCTCTATACTAAAAGTTAACTCAAAGGTGAACAACACATTTAACATTTTTCATGTATGGCCTGGGATGCCCCTCTGCTTAGGGTTACCATTTTTGTAATGCACCCCAGTCCCTAACCTTTCTCTCCCCAATGGTCCCTCCTTCTGCAAAAATCTGTTTCTCCGGGTACCTGGTGGCACCATCCTGTGCTACTGCTTGGTGAAAGAAGCCAAACTGTCCAGGTTTACAGAAATTAATTATAGGGGGTATGTTTTGTTTTAAAAAAAAAAACCAACAACCTACCCTAGATTTTTGACCTTCATTGCCCCTTAAAAAATTCCCCCCACCAGATTTTTTTTAACTATTTTTTTTAATTCAGTCTTTACTTGAGTCACTCGAAATGAGTTGGAGAGCAACACAAGCATTAAAATGTTCCCGAGAGTGCCAAATAAGGGCTGTGATTGGCCATTTGGTAGCCCCTATGAGGAGACTCTGTTTGGCAGTACCCCTGGTTTTTATGCAACCAAAACTTGCCTGGAATTCAAAAATAATCACCTGCTTTGATGCCACTGGGAGCAACATCCAAAGGCTCAGAGAACAACATGTTGTTCATGAACCACTGGTTGGGGATCACTGGTCTTGACAGTATATACCAATGAACTGTACAAACCAGGCCAGATTTACCAATCATTGAACTTTGAGCCAAGGCAGACTTACCTTTGTAGTAACATCCTTTTTATGCAACTTTATGAGACTTATTCATCTTGATTTTGTATTGTGATTTAAATATCTTTGCGAACTAACTAAGTTATCACAAATACCATGTTATCTAAATTATCTGTCCAAATTATATTTCTTCACTGGAATGATTATTATGGTGACAGGTGTGACCAGCTGTCAGATGAACAGCTCGGGGCTGCTTTGTGACACGAAAGGCCAATACCTCCCGTCTCAGAAGGACGTGGCAACTGACAAATATTTTTGTGTTGATGTTTTTGGAAAGAGACTGATCTGGACTGAAGCAGATATGGAGCTCAGTGACGCTCAGTGTCTACGTATGTATCTTCCGTAAATGCCTATGTGCTTAGCGGGTCACTGGTAATTATTTAATTTTTGATATCTATCAGTGTCTGCTAAGAATTTCTTTTGATATTTATCTTTATTATATGTGTTGAGTTGCTACACAACACTAGTAGGATTAATAATCGGCCCACCAAGGACTACAATGACTTATTGTAGCATTAATAAGCTCCAGACTGAAATTCAGCAATGAGGTTGAGGTTCTCTAAGGGTAGAATTAAGTAGGGTGGATGATTGTAATAAAAATGGCTGTATAATCACCCAGAGTTAGAAAGGGAACATAAGCAGTTCTATTGGGTTTCTTAACTTTGAGGTTCATTATCCGGAAACACGTTATCCAGAAAGCTCTGAAATATGGGAAGGCCATCTCCCATAGGGGCAAATTCACTAAGATTCGAAGTTGCGCCAGGCGCAACTTCGCCACACTTCGTCAGGCGTATTTTCGCCAGCGCTCCGCAAATTCACTAAAATCCGAAGTTGCGCACAGGGGTAGCGTAAGTTTTTGAAGTTGCACTAGCGTTAATTCGCCAAGCGATGCGAAGTTTCGCTAGCGATGGTTCATTTGCATATTTCAATTTGAAATTCAAATTTCAATGGAGGAACACGTATCTGCACTACAAATGCCTAGAAAACCTTCAAATCAGCAAATAAAAATGTTATTTTGCCCTACACATGTGCCCACTGTCTAGGTAAGTTGCCATGAGTCAGGAAATGTAGGGGGGAAGGAGGGGAGCCCCAAAAATATATTCGATCTTTTTCAGCCTATCACCCATCATGTAGAAAACACGCCAGCGTTTTTTGGGACTTAGAAAAAAATTTGACTTTTTTTGAAACAATCCCTATCTACTCTATTGCGCTTCGCCAGGTCTGAGGTGGCGAAGGAAGTCTAGCGTAAAAGGTAGCGTTCAGTACACTGCGCAAGTTAGTGAATTTGTGTAGCTACTTCGCTAGCGAAAATTCGCCTGGCGTAAGGGTGCGGAGTAACACTAGCGAAACTACGCCAGCGTTCGTTATTGAATTTGCGCAGTAACGAAAAATGCCAAAAGCTAGCGAATTAACGCTAGCGTTTGGCGCTTAGTGGATTTGCGCCATAGACTCTATTTAATCAAGTAATTCTCTGTAATAATAAAACAGTAGCTTGTACTTGATCCCAACTAAGATAAAATTAGTCCTTAGTGGAGGCAAAACAATCCTGTTGGGTTTATTAAATGTTTATAAATTTTATCATATTTTAGCAGATTAGATATATCAAGATCCACATTTTGGAAAGATCCCTTATCTGATAAACCCCAGGTCCGGAGCATTGTGGATAACAGGTCCTATGTCTGTATTTTAATTGCATGGCATTTTAAGGCATTAAAGCAAAATCTTCTCAAATTTCCCATACCTGTAACATGGTTTAAACCATAATGACCAAACTTGATAAATTGTTTTGATACTTTTTTGTTTTTTGACAATCTGTCTTATTCACAATTTTCATTTTACATAAAGTAAGTAGAAGCATACATTGCAAAACAGAGTTAAACATAATAAAATGTACAATATTTTACTCATATCATTTAGGGTTGACAACCCTAGGTCCTTGATACATATTTTTAAATGTTTTTTCATGGTGGTTGGGTTTAAAATACCTTTGAAAGATGTGTTGAGTGAACATGACTATGGTTGATATCTTAGTGCTTAGAAAGTTCGAGCTGGTTCCAGAAGACAAACTCTTGTTAATGGGTGAAGATTCTAAATTGACTCAGCCGAAGAAAGCAAGTGGACCGATAAAGTCATTGTTGGATTGTATTACAGGTGAGCAACATTTATCCTGAAGCAGATACTTTGTGAATTTGTGTTTTTTCAGTCTGTTTTACCATTGTTTTGTCACTATACTTTAACCTTCACCTATGGCAACTATCATATCTCCTAGACATCTGCCAACTGAATTAACATCTTGGTCTGGAACCCAACAATAATTTATGCAAAGACTTTGTGGCAAATTCACTAAGATGCGAAGTTACATAGTTACATAGTTAAATTGGGTTGAAAAAAGACAAAGTCCATCAAGTTCAACCCCTCCAAATGAAAACCCAGCATCCATACAAACACCCCTCTACTTTTAATTAAATTCTATATACCCATACTAACTATAGAGCTTAGTATCACAATAGCCTTTGATATTATGTCTGTCCAAAAAATCATCCAAGCCATTCTTAAAGGCATTAACTGAATCAGCATCACAACATCACCCGGCAGTGCATTCCACAACCTCACTGTCCTGACTGTGAAGAACCCCCTACGTTGCTTCAAATGAAGCAACTTCGCCGCACTTCGCCAGGCGTATTTTCGCCATCGCTCCGCAAATTCACTAAAATCCAAAGTTGCGCACAGGGGTAGCGTAAGTTTGCGAAGTTGCGCTAGCGTTAATTCGACAAGCGAAGCGAAGTTTCGCTAGCGATGGTTCATTTGCATACGGCGCCAAATTCAAATTTCAATGGAGGAATACGTATCAGCACTACAAATGCTTAGAAAACCTTCAAATCAGCAAATAAAAATGTTATTTTGCCCTACACATGTGCCCACTGTCTAGGTAAGTTGCCATGAGTCAGGAAATGTAGGGGGGAAGGAGGGAAGCCCCAAAAATATTTTCGATCTTTTTCAGCCTATCACCCATCATGTAAAAAACACGCCAGCGTTTTTTGGGACTTAGAAAAAAATTTGACTTTTTTTGAAACAATCCCTATCTACTCTATTGCGCTTCACCAGGTATGAGGTGGCGAAGGAAGTTTAGCGTAAAAGGTAGCGTTAAGAACAATGCGCAAGTTAGTGAATTTGCGTAGTTACGTCCCTAGCGAAAATTCGCCTGGCGTAAGGGTGCGAAGTAACACTAGCGAATTTACGACAGCGTTCGTTAGTGAATTTGCGAAGTACCGAAAATGCCAAACGCTAGCGAATTGACGCTAGCGTCCGGCGCTTAGTGAATTTGCGCCTTTATTTCCATACCCTCTGATTTGCATTGTCATACTTCTAAATCACAGTCCATTAGGACAGAAAGCAGGGATTACATATCATTTCCACAACAATTCTTCTCCTTTGGCACACTCCTCATATTTTATTATTGCAGAACAGTCTCCATAGGCTTTGACAACACTGACGAAACAGACATGAACAACCTAAGAAAAATCTACTTTCTCCTAGTTCAGATAGTGCTCTCCACTAAACAATTTCAAACCATTCAGTTCCCCCCAACTTCATGCAAACAGAAAAGAGGTCCTCTGCAAATTTTTAAGGAGAAAAATTTAAAATTCTAGAGGAAAAAAAACCTAGAATTTTCCAAGATTTATTGTGCTCGAAAGTTGCTGAAAATCCGATTTTGTAAATACTCCTACTAAAACCTGTCGAATTCATGTAAAAGTCAACGGTAGATGTCACTTTTACAATTGGAAAATGTTTTTTTTGCTTTCATGATGTTCAAGAGTTTTGGGTTGTTTGACCCTGGTTTTCGTTTACAAATCCAAAAAAGTAGAGGTTTTCGAGCGACAATTGGAAAAAGTGTCACGATTTGAATTGTCGCACGATTTTCTCTGTACTTTTTCCTGTGCTATTTTTGTTCAGATATTATAGTACATTAAGCCAAATCGCAATTGGGAGTTAGGTTGATTTTTTATTTTTAAAATAATGAGAAATTCGATTTTAATAGTAGGGATGCAGCGAATAAACTTTTTTGGATTCGGCCGAACCCCCGAATCCTTTGTGAAAGATTCGGCCGAATACATAACCCTAATTTGCATATGAAAATTAGGGGTGGGAAGAGGAAAACAATTTTTATTTCCTTGTTTTGTGACAAAAAGTCATGCAATTTCCCTTGCGGCCCTAATTTTCATATGCAAATTTGGTTCGGCCGGGCAGAAGGATTCGGCCGAATCCTGCTGAAAAAGGCCGAATCCCAAAACGAATCCTGGATTCGGTGCATCCCTATTTATAGATACCCGCCTAAGACCTATAACTACAATAATCCAAACAGGGATTGTTTGTCAATATATATAGTGAATAAAGTACCCCTATTGTAAAATATAAGGATATTAAAAGTTACCGAGGAGTTTCATGACCATGTTTTTATACAGGTCATGGAACTCCGAGTTAACTTCTAATATCCTCATATTTTGCAACTGGGGTACTTTATTTATTATAATACACAAATTTCAGTCATGTGACAGAAATGACATCAGAACTCACCGTTTATAACTGATGACATCAGAACTCACCGTTTATAAGAATATAATTTACAAGTTATTCATGGCTTATATTGCAGTATATTCAAGGCTTCCCAGCCAATGTTACCATCATCTATGTAGTAGTACTTGCTAAATGTGGTCCAGTAATTACTCTCTTACCCAAATACACTTCCATTTGTACACTTATTGAATCATTCAAATAAAATGTTTCTTAGCTCAATATGTTTCTCAGGGCAAGTTTCTCAGCTTCCTCTGAAAGTGCAGAAGCTTGAAACTTATTTCATGAAATAATGTTTAGTTAAAACTGTTACAGGTCCAGTTCATAATATACTGGTCATTTAACAGCAACGTTTTGAATCAATGAACCATGCCCTACACTTGTGTTCTACCCAAATGAGCTACAGGATGCTAATTATTATTTAATATGGTTTTAGATTGTGGCACGGAAGAATCATGTGACTATATTTCAGTATCTACAAACGGAAGCAGCTTGATTTGTGAGCAGTATGACACGAACGAATCAAACATCGTCTGCACAGATGACCAACAAGTACTAAATTCAAATATTTTTACTGTTGACTTGGCTAACATCCTAACCGTACTGCAGCGATAGTTAATGGCTTATTGTTTACTATGAGTACAAAGGGCAGCCCCGAGTTACTCTTAATTGTTGTACACTACATAAGTAGAATTAAGAGGCAGATTAATTAAGGGTCCAATAATAAATCAAAATTTATTTTGGTGTCAGAATTTACACATTCAAATTTTATCCCCCAATTTGAATGTAAATTAGAATGTGAGATTTATCACATTTCCACCATGGAAACAGTTCTAATTCGAATATTCGCCACGTAAAACCTAAGTCAATGGCAGAGGTCCGTTGACCCATTTGAATATGTCAATTGCCTTCCTGACATTCAAGTTTTTTTCTGAGAAAAATTCGCTTTGTGTTTAGTTCGTATTCGATTCGAATACGAAACAAATTTTTGGATCATTCCCATTTGACCAAATCTTAGATTCAAATTAAACCTCCCATTCAAGTTGTGAGTACATTCGAATTTATCAGAGTAAAAAAAAATTCACACCAACTTCAATAATAAATCTGCTCATAAATGGGATTTATTACCCCCATTTTAAATAAAGTTACAATAAGTATATTCAGCAGCTGCTATTGGAATTCTTCTTTTTTCTCTTCAAGGAGTCCTTTGTGAGCCCCTTAATGTCCAGTAACAAACAGTGGACATTATAAATAAGGGCTACTGAGTTTTTCTATAAGGTCTTTTGGTTGGGCTGGTGACCAGTGCTTCATAAACTGACAGTTAGGACCAGTAGAATTCTATGCTCTTAAGCTGAAGGGAGAAAGGAGTGTGCGGCAGTTGTTTTAAGTCAGTCTTAACCCTAACATCTGAGGGCAGTAGAGTAAAGGTTTTTTTTTGCTTTGAGTTTATTCTTGAGTGATTTCTAGTGGGATGAAGAGATGTCCTTGCTAATCTTTTATCTATCCGGCCATACTATTCAGCCAACTGCCCTACCTTACACGAATCCTTATATGGAGCCCATATACAAGTCTTGAAGATAAAGTGATTCCTTATACAGGTATGAGACCTGTTATCCAGAATACTTGGCACCTGGGCTTTCCAAATAAGGGATCCTTCTGTAATTTGGATCTTCATAACTGTTGTCTACTAGAAAATCATATAAACATTAAATAAACCGAATAGGCGGATTTTGCTTCCAATAAGGATTAATTATATCTTAGTTGGGATCAAGTACAAGGTACTGTTTTATTATTACAGCGAAAAAGGAAATCTTTTTTTAAAATTTGTTTATAATAGAGTCTATGGGGCAAATTCACTAAGATGCAAAGTTGCGCCAGGCGCAACTTCGCTGCACTTCGCCAGGCGTATTTTCGTCAGCGCTCCGCAAATTCACTAAAATCCGAAGTTGCGCGCAGGGGTAGCGTAATTTTTCGAAGTTGCGCTAGCGTTAATTCGCCAGGCAAAGCGAAGTTTCGCTAGCGATGGTTCATTTGCATACGGCGCCAAATTCAAATTTCAATGGAGGAACACGTATCTGCACTACAAATGCCTAGAAAACCTTCAAATCAGCAAATAAAAATGTTATTTTGCCCTACACATGTGCCCACTGTCTAGGTAAGTTGCCATGAGTCAGGAAATGTAGGGGGGAAGGAGGGGAGCCCCAAAAATATTTTCGATCTTTTTCAGCCTATCACCCATCATGTAGAAAACACGCCAGCGTTTTTTGGGACTTAGAAAAAATTTTGACTTTTTTTGAAACAATCCCTATCTACTCTATTGCGCTTCGCCAGGTCTGAGGTGGCGAAGGAAGTCTAGCGTAAAAGGTAGCGTTCAGTACACTGCGCAAGTTAGCGAATTTGCGTAGTTACGTCGCTAGCGAAAATTCGCCTGGCGTAAGGGTGCGAAGTAACACTAGCGAAATTACGCCAACGTTCGTTAGTGAATTTGCGCAGTAATGAAAAATGCCAAACGCTAGCGAATTAACGCTAGCGTTCTGCGCTTAGTGAATTTGCGCCTATGGGAGATGGCCTTCCCTTAATTTGGAGCATTCTGGATAATGGGTTTTTGGATAACGTATCTTTTACCTGTATATGCTTGTGCTTCTTCATATGCCTACTGAGGCTTCCTTGACTCTGCTTTTTCCACAGTGATGGGCGCCATAGTTGGCTTCATGGATGAGAAATGCTGCTCATTGTCTGGAAAATGTCTGATGCTTGATTAAAAATTATTATACCTCCTTTTTCAGAAAGAGAGTGTTCTAGGAAACATGGATTCAGTGAAAGTCACAAACCTCAAGTGCCAAATGAAGATCAAACAAAGAAATATTGGCGGTCAAGCAGTATATCAGAAAAAAGGTAATGTTCAGTTTAACGGAGTATCACGTCTCACTACAATAATATATACTACATTTCTGCACAGTCATTATATAGTGAATAAAGTACCCCCTCTTGTAAAATATAAGGATATTATAAGTTACCGAGGAGTTTCATGACCATATAAATGTTTTTATACAGTTCATGGAACTCGAGGTGATTTATAATATCCTCATATTTTGCAACAGGGGTACTTTATTTATTATAATACACAAATTTCAGTGAGTCATGTGACAGAAATGACATCAGAACTCACCGTTTATAACTGATGACATCAGAACTCACCATTTATAAGGATATGATTTACAAGATATTCATGGCTTTTGTGTATTATATGAGTATATGTGCTTTTGTCCATAAAGGGGAACAATCATATTGCTTAAAAGGATTGCTCACCTTTAAATTAACTTTTAATATGATGTAGAGAGGGATATTCTGAGACCATTTGCATATGGTTTTCATTTTTTATTATTTGTGGTTTTTGAGTTATTTAGCTTTTTATTCTGCAGCTCTCCAGTTTGTAATTTCAGCAACCACGCACTGATTTGAATAAGAGACTGGAATATGAATAAGAAAGGCCCGAATAGAAAAATGAGAAATAAAAAGTAGCAATAACAATACATTTGTAGCCTTACGGAGCTTTTGTTTTTCAGTGACATAAAAATATAGGCCAATTGAAAAGTTGCCTTGGATTAGCCATTCTATAACATACTAACATTAACTTAAAGGTGAATCCCCAACATTATTCTAAGCAACTTGCCAAGAAACCTATTTGTAATTAAACTGAAGTGCTTTGTAAATGTAGTTGATATTGAAAGCATTATCTGTCTCGTTCTGTTCTGCAGCTGGCTTCTGCAACATCAAGTCAGAACTAACAGTGCATAAAAAGACATTTAACTATAGCATTTTCTATCTTTATGCAAGATTTTATTTTTGTGCTAACGTTCCCTTTGTTGCAGGAACTGTCATTTATTAAAAAAAAAAAAACTAGTGTTTTGGGGAACTAGACTGAAAATGAACAGAAATAGATTTAAAGTTGTGAAGGTCTCTGTAGAACAGGAAGAAACATGTACACAACCCTCTTTTTAGCCTTATGCCTGATAATATTTTACAGCAACAATTACATAGGGTGTATCATCAATAAAATATGACTATGAAGATTTTCATTCATCCAGGTCATAGTATATCTAGTATAGGTCAATCTAAAAACAACTGGACTTGCTGAGTAATCAATGAAGACGTTTCACTACTCATCCGAGCAGCTTCTTCAGTTCAACTGACTGGTGTGGGAAGTTCTCAGCATATAAACTCTTCCACTAATCCATTTACAATGGCACATTGTAACTCTTCAAAGAGGTGACATCTGAAGAAACTCACAGAGGTGTTGATTCTGTGTAGTTGTGATAGGATTATCCAATGTGTCATGCAACTCCTAGATACAGCTGTTACTTGTGAGAGTTGCATGAATGGATGTGTGAAGTGTTCTGAATCCGCCGGGGTACAGATGTTAGAACAGCATTGTATGTAGCAGACAGGTGGTGTCGAAGGCCCCCACCTCTGTTCTCTGTTGAAGAGTTATATGCCGAGAACTTCCCACACCAGTCAGTTGAACTGAAGAAGCTGCTCGGATGAGTAGTGAAAGTCTTCATTGATTACTCAGCAAGTCCAGTTGTTTTTAGATTGACCTATACTAGACATCAATAAAATATCTATGCCTTCTGACTGTCCTCAATAGCTTTACCCTTTTCTGATATTGCTCCTAAGTATCCAATACCTCTGGCACTGCACGTGCTCAGTGTCCTCTCTATTATTGTAGATCCTAACTGGGAATGTTCAATGCTAATCAGTAGACTGGAATTCTCAAAGGCCATGGAACATTTTGGTCAACTTTATAGGCATGGTACAGGCTGCTCTCAAGGACCCTAACTCATCCACATTTTTATATATAGCTGTACAGGTATGGGACCTGTTATGCAGAATGCTCAGGACCTGGGGTTTTCCAGATAACAGATCTTTCCATAATTTGGATCTTCATACCTTATATCTACTCGAAAATCATGTAAATATTAAATAAACCCGATAGGCTGGTTTTGCTTCCAATAAGGATTAATTATATCTTATTTGGGATTAAGTACAAGCTACTGTTATATTATTGCTGAGAAAAATTAAATCATTTTTTAAAAATTGGATAAATTGGAGTCTATGGGAGATGGTCATTATGTATTTCAGAGCTTTTTAGTTAACGGATCCCATACCTGTACTAAAACAGGTGCTGACAAGTATCAACTCACTGCCATCATGGTGTACAGATTGGAAGTTGACTGATCCCACTATTTAGTACAGGTATGGGATCCATTATCTTGAAACCGGTTATCCAAAAAGCTTTGAATTACAGAAAGGCCATCTCCATTTTATCCAAATAATCTAAATTTTGCCTCCAATAAGAATTAATTATATCTTAGTTCGGATCAAGTTCAAGCTACTGTTTATTATTACAGAGAATTTTTTTAAATAATAGGGTTTATTTGGATAAAATGGATTCTATTCGAGGCAACCTTACCGTAATTCAGAGATTTCTGGATAACACATCCCATCGCTGTATATATATTTTTTCTATACTATATATCTAAAAACATGGTATCACCCACATTTTTAAGTACTTATTATTACAAATACCCAAGGAAGCAAAATAAAGACAAAAGAGATCCTCTAATGCCCTAGACATGAGCCCACACACTTTTGATGGCAATTCCGCTTTAAAATATGAAAAAACGCATACAGGATATGATGTCACTGACATAAGATTGAGGAGGATGTAGCTTCATCGTATCAGTTCACCAGGTCTAAGATGTGCCTGTGGATGGAATTTCTGATGAATTGTTGCTGGCGAATTGTTGTTGCCACTTTGCCCTTAAAGGGGAAGGAAACCTAGTCGGTGCAAACCCCCCCCCTCCCGTTTGTTGCCCACCCTCCCTCCTCCCCCCTGGCCTACCCGTCCCGCTGGGCAAATGCCCCTAACTTGTTACTTACCCTTCTGCGCAGGTCCAGTCCAGGGAGTTCACAGACGACATCTTCTTCCACGCGATCTTCTTCCTGCTGTGAACGGCGTTTTGGCGCATGCGCAGTAGGATCATTTCGCCGGTACGGATCTACTGCGTATGCGCAGTAGATCGTACTGGCGAAATAATCTTACTGCGCATGCGCCGTTCACAGCAGGAAGAAGATCGCGTGGAAGAAGGTGTCGTCCGTGAACTCCCTGGACTGGACCTGCGCAGAAGGGTAAGTAACAAGTTAGGGGCATTTGCCCAGCGGGACGGGTAGGCCAGGGGGGAGGAGGGAGGGTGGGCAACAAGGGGGGGTGGGGGGTTTGCGCCGGCTAGGTTTCCTTCCCCTTTAAGTAAATCTGCCAATTGGATGTTATTTACACAGAGTGGGTGCACTGTGTCATCTAGTGTTAATATTGCCTTTGTACCCGCTAACTGTGACAATCCTTTTGCATACTATACCTGCTGCCTCATGCCAGTGTGACGCCCATTATGACAAATCTACTTTTTCCCTACATAGGATATGCATTTTCAAGAAGTGGCCAGGCTCTATTTGAAAGAACTGACTTTGGCAACACATTTGCTGGTGCCTATAAGACGTTTGATTTCTCTGCTGAAAGATCGACTCTCAATGAGGTCCATTTGTTTTGTCAGCAAGTTTGCCGGAAGGATCCCTGCTGCCACGGTTTTATTCTCAGCCAGGTCATATTAAATAAAGGTAGGGTCCGCCAGTCATATTTCTGTATTTAATATGTTTAAATGTTTGTGCATTGAGGATTCATAGCACATAACTGCACAACTGTTACCAAATGTGCACAAAAACAAGGCAGGTAGCAAAGTGTCCTCCAATTTCTTTGCCTCTTCTGCCTGCCCCTATTTCCGGCCCTTTAAGGAACATTGGCAAGTAGAAATGAACAAATAGTTTTGCAGCCCTCTGATCAGATTGCAGAGGTTACTTCATTCCAATGTTGAAGATCCGTACATACAATAAGGAGCCAAAATGGATAATTAAAGCCAAATTCATCTACATTTTTGGCACATGGATGGATCAGTGCAAGGGCCAAAAGTAAAAGAAGTACAAGCTCCCTCTCTCTCTTCGGTTCTTCAGCTGAACAGATTATTCAAGACAATTTGGTCCTTATAGAGCCAAGAGCTTCTGGTCTTGTCAGCCTGGAAAGCAGAATATTGGGAAGTTAAGGCATTGACACCAGTGTTGAACTAGGGAGCAGACTGGGTTTTTGGTGAGGTGTCCATCGGCTCCTAGCCATTTTGTAGATGATGCTGCCGGAGATGGGAGTGCCATTGGGTTGCTCCTGACAGTTTTTTCCAGGTGTCCTGTCAACCCAGCAGAATATGGGAGGTTAAGGCATTGACACCAGTGTTGACTGGGTCGCTGGGACACCAGGAAAAAACCCATTGGCCTCCGACAACCCAGCCCACTCCCCTGCCCAGAACATAGCCTCTCTGCCATCCCAGATACAACAGAGGCAAATGAGGATAAGGTAGGAGGTGCGGGGCCTCGGGTGTTATAGGGCCCTTTGGTCACAGTTCCAGGTGGCCTAGTCCGACCCTAATTGACACTGTTGATTTTAAAAGGTTCGCTTACAAGAGTAGAATGGACAAGAGAATATGGCTATTGAGAAACTGAGTCACTGATAGAAAAAATATATCATAGTGCTTCTTTTCTTGCTGTTTGTAGTGTGTTAATTTAAAAGGTGCTACAAATGACAGTTCAGTTTATAGGTGCAAGAAAATACACATTACCTAGTAGTGCCCCTCCTTACATATTCTATATAAAAACATGAAGCTGCTGAAAAAAAACCTCATATTCTCTGCAGAAAATGATTCTCTCTACCACTACACACATGTGCTGTGGAATATAATGATAGTGTACAAATGCATACTCATATTATTTCTAATAATAGTTATTATAAAGTGTGTTGTCTATTGTATTACTTCAAGTCTAGTATGGAATAAACATAATGGTCATCTTTTACCCATATTTAAGATCTTCCATACCCGTTTGCAGTGTTGAACTTCTTTGGATTTTCCTTATGGAACACATATGTGACAATGGTCCTTAAGGGTGTTGCACATGGACACTTGATTGTGTGTTCCCTTGTGGTGTAGTGTTTCTTCCTTCTTCTGTAATGAAATGCTTGAGTTATTGCAGCCCATTCTTGGCAATTAGAGTTGTAAACGCCAAACCTTTACAATTGCATGCAAGGACAGACGCAGACCAGGAGTCTCTTTGTTCTGTCTTAGAGATGAACAGATTCCTTATTTATGGTAAAATGCTTACAGAATTGGGTCAATGATTACATTTGAGGTGGTTTCACGGTTTACAAGCAAGTATTTAGTGTCAAAACGGACAAAATGATCGTTCATCTAGTTATTGTCAGGGAGCCGGGAGCTCCCTCCAGGGAGGTAGTCAGGATCAAGGAGGAAGCCCTCTTGAGGGTGCAAGGTCGCAGTATCCAAAGGGTTAAATCAGGAGAATAACCAGAGTCCAGGCAAGGGTTCAAAGGCAGGCAGAATATTAGCAAAGTCCAGGCAAGAGGTCAGCAATAAACAGGAACAAGATAAATCCTTAGCAAAGCAAATAGGAAACCCAGGAAACATCACAGGAACGAATCCTATACTTGGGCGCCATTCTGGCGTCTTGGTAAGGCTTTTATATTTGAATTTGGCGCCATTCTGACGTCATCGGCGTCCTTGCGCCGACATCGGCGCGCTGACGTCATCGCGCCGGCGCCGCTACCCACGTGGCGGCCATGGGCGCCGCCATTTTGGAAGCAACGCCGGCAAGGAGGGACGCGCCGCCCGGAGCTCCTGGACCTGCTCCGGGCGGCGATCCTGACAGTTATGCATAATAAGAGCATATCCTTGAGCAGGGGCTTGTTCAAACAGTGTTATTTGCTCAAACAAAGATACAATTTATGGTACTTTCCAAATCTCAGGTCATGTTGACATTTGTTGCAGCATCTGGTTGTCAGAAAGCTTATACTTAAAGCAATAACACATAACATTTCATTAGATAAGAAATATGTGATTATAGTTTCTGTAACCTTATCAGCTTGTATCACCATTTTGAATCCCACTGGTTTCTGCTGGCCTTTTAAGTAAGAATTGATTGAAAGGAGTGGACTGTGAGTGTGTAAGAGCCCTAAGAGAAGGTTAATCTTTTACTCCAAAGAATTTTTGGATAAATTAAATGCAACAATATGCTTGCCCTTCTATCTGCTGACTGGCATTATTTGCTTCATTGTAAATGAGCACGTTTAGGCACCTGTATGCCTTATTTGCATTGGATTGAAAAAAACTACATACCACAGTGATGTCTATTGAAGTAAAGGGACTACACCTCATCTAAGATGGAGTAATCGCAGGTAAAGTTGTTGTACCATGTTAGCCAGTAAAAATGTTACAAGGCAACCCTTTTGAAATAAAAAATAACAAAGTGGTATAAATTTGATACCTTTATTGGCTAACTATATCATAAAGCGAATCATAGCAAACTTTCAGAACATTTTAGTTCCTTTTTCAAGCTGATTACCTAAGATGGAGTAAAAATACAAATGTAAGATTTAGCATCCGCCCATGTACATGCCTTTTTAATTATAGTGACAGTACTTCTTGATGACTTTTCTGATTTCCATGTTGGAGAATAATGGAATTATGATCTAGCAGTTAGGGTAATATGAAGCTTAATAAATGCACTTTTACCAGAAAATCCATCATTAATCATCCAAACACTACTAAATAGGCCCCAAGTCATGAAGATACAAAGGCACAGCCAGATATTCCAGTTACAAAAACATAACTAGGAAGGGTCTTTCAAGATAAAGGTCTACATTAGAGCTCATATAGTTTATTTAGGCCTCAGTTTCTGAAGTACAAAAACATACAGTCTGCAATGGGCGGTTCCTTTGTTTCTCTTTGCTTTATGGATGTAGTATAAACAAACTCGTTTAAAGTTCTAAGGATGTCCCTTGTTCATTTACTTTAGGTACAATACTCTGTGGCTTGCTCAGCTCACCTGATGTTTTGCTGTGTAATGAGAACGACTGGAGTGAAACATCTCTTTTGGGCAGTGATGGAGTTTGTAAAGGGGTGAAATCCAACAAAGAGAAGAAGATGTTTTCATTCTTCTTGGGAGGGCAGGAGTTCACTGGAAGTAAGTAGACATGTCAGCTATAAGTATCGTATTCTAAGTTTAGTCCATCAAGTTCACATGTTCTATCTATAGTTACTTTTTTTTCATCCCCACAATATGTCTTGTATTTTTATCATATAAAGCATGCCTAAAGAAACAAAACTAGGAAGCCTGGGGCCAACAAAACATTGTTGAGGTTGACCTAAAAAGTGACTCTCTTCAGTAGATCTTTATGCTATTGCTATAACAACATGATGTGGATGTGTGGCCACCATGTAACAATACAAGGTGAGAAAAGTAGATTATTTGGATTTGTTGAAGGTAAATACATTTAAGAGGATTTTTACAAGGGCCAAACTGAATACAGTGTCTATGCCAGGGAAAGGTAGGGGGCACTAATGGGCAGAAGGTGGGGAAGGAGTGAGTCCTTCAGGCAGGAGCTGTTTGTGCACAGAGGACACACGAAGGAGGTAAAGGGACAGGATTAGGATGACAAGGGTTTAGAGTCAGGGTCAGACCAAATAAGGACAGAGTGGGCGAAGAGAACTGGATTGGAATGGAACAGGTGGACTGCTGGAATGGGATGGTGAGGGCAAAAAGGTAGAGTCAGGAACAGAGTGAAGCAAGATGGAGTGGACGATCAATCTGTGTCTGCACAGGAGGGGCGGAGAGGGCGAAGAAACTGGAGGTAGATGTTGGAATAAAATAGCTAAAGGACCCAGATTAAAAGGAAATAAGAACTTTCTGACTGCTCTCTTGGCCCAGTGGTTAGGAAGAGCTACCAGCAAACAGAAAGTGCAGTATCAACCCCCAGCAGAGTCTGACGTTGTATCAATCAATTATGAAGAGCAGAAACTTATGATATTAAAAATCAACCTATTTTTATCCAAATGTGTCTCTCTTTCTGGACTCATGAGCTTCATGATTGTTGTCTCCCACCTCTCTGCATCCAGATGTTACTGCTTCTGAGGGCTGTTTTTATTTAACAAGGATTAAACTAGTCTTGTTATCTTGCTGTGATCTCATTGCTGTGGCTTTGTGTATAGCTATAAATCATATAACTAGCGGAGCAGGTGCACATGTGCATTAAAAAGACAAAAGGTCACCAAGAATCATATCCAAGATGGTATTAGCCTTAATGGTTAGTACTTAATATCAGGTCTCTTCTGCAAGAAAATGCTTTTATAATGGCTCTGACTGGGAATATTCAGTTCTGAGGTTCATCAGTTGAAATGATGATTTTCCAGAAGGCTTACTGGCTCTTTAAACACTTGCCAGGGGCCTGGGATGAAAAACAGATGTATGTTTTTTTTTCTTAAAATAGATTCACAGGTTGTATTCTGCAGCAATTATATTAATCTGCAAGAGGCAACAGGCTACTTTCTCTAAATGGAGTTCTCGGTCATTAGTTTTCAAAACCGCAACTGTCTTCATCTTGTTTCTGCTTAATAAACGTGGTAACCTTCCTGGATAATTGCCCTGACTGTATCAGGGTAAAAATAATTACAAAGGCTCTTCCCCTTCAGAGCTGGGCCCCCTTCCTACTCTTGGCATTCTCTTCAAAGTATGAAGTAGAAAAGACCAGGAATATGCTTCTTTATTGCAGCTTTTTTTTCGTCATACATCAAGAGGAAATACTGGTTCTTTTTGTTAAATGTGTTTGAATATTTTCTGCAGCACAAAATAAACAAGAGAGATTAAAATAAATGTGCCACATTTGTTTTCCAATACTTAGGGGCCGATTCACTATGGGTTGAATATCGAGGGTTAATTAACCCTCGATATTCAACTAGGAACTAAAATCGTTTGACTTCGAATATCGAAGTCGAACGATTTAGCGCAAATCCTGCGATCGAACGATCGAAGGATTATTCCTTCGATCGAACAATTAAATCCTTCGAATCGAACGATTCAATCTTTCGAATCGAACGATTAAATCCTTCGAATCGAACGATTCGAAGGATTTTAATCCAACGATCGAAGGAATATCCTTCGATCAAAAAATCTCAGGCAAGGCAGGACCTTCCCCATAGGCTAACATTGACTTTGGTAGCTTTTAGCTGCCGAAGTAGCGGGTCGAAGTTTTTCTTAAAGAGACAGTACTTCGACTATCGAATGGTCGAATAGTCGAACGATTTTTAGTTCGAATCGTTCGATTCGAAGTAGTAGTCGAAGGTCGAAGTAGCCCATTCGATGGTCGAAGTAGCCCAAAAAACACTTCGAAATTCGAAGTTTTTTAAATTCGAATCCTTCACTCGAGCTTCATGAATCGGCCCCTTAGAAGTGGTACTGGCTTGAGTGAGGCCATAGTTTGTAACCTGTTTATATAAATATTATTGTGCCCCCTAAATACATCTTAATCTCTTTTATTTCACTTCCCTGGAATAACTACTGTCGTTGTAACCAAATTTACTGCCATGTACAAGAGAACATGGTGGTAGAACAAATAGTTGTCAGACTTTCCATTTCAAGTCCTCCTTGGAGGTCCAACTTTTCTTCAGGACTCTTAGACGATCCTGTCTTTACTACCTTCCATAGGGTTACGGTAAGTACAGGGCTTTGTTGTGGTCTTTGCCCAATGGCACCTGTATGTACCAAACACAGACGGTGTTGCACGTCTCCAAAAAGACAACTCTCCTTAATGCACGACAGGGTGCAAAGTACAAAAAAATATTTTTGACTGCTCCTGGTTTTTGGCCCCTTACATGGAAATATATGTATGTTGTATTTCTAGTATTAAGCTGGTTGTAAACCTAAAGATCAGTTTAACCTGCTTCCACACTGAGAGGCCCATTTATTAAACATTGAATTTTAGTGGTATTAGAGCTTTTTTCAACCACAATAATGAAAGGTTGAATTTTTCTGTTTTGTATACCTCAAATGAACGCTCAACTCGAATGGTTTCTAATTTAAAAAAAACAATCAGCAAGTTTTATGCAGGAAAAAACTCGGTGGAAATTTCGGGCAAAACCCTCAAAAAACAACTCGAACATCATGAAGACTATTAACATCTTCAAATGGTTCAAGGGACCTCTGCCATTGACGTCCACATGACCTCGACGGATGGTGTATTTTGAAATTCATGCTATTTCCAAGGGTCGGGGTATTATAAATCTCAAAAAATTTGTTTTTGTTTTTAACCCGAAAACGGGAATTTTGACCAACTTGAACTTGAAAACTAAAAGCTACATGGAAAACACAACTCGATCCTTAATAGATAACCTCCTTAAACTCTATTTCTCTAAAATCACAAATGCCATGAACGTTATTAAAAGATCAGAAAAAAAAAGAGTACGAATGGAACAAAGTGCAGAAAAATACGAATATCACTAAACATTTGAGTTTTTTGGACAATTACTAGTGAAAAAAACATGCAAAAACCTTAAAATCTGAATGACTAAAATAAAAGTCCAATAGAATCAGTACAGCTCCCACCGACTTCTGTGGGACCATGCCTGCATTTACTTGGAGACGTTTATTTGAATTTTGAGGTTTTTCCCCTTGTATTTTTAGAGAGATTTTTAAAAATGCTAATTTTTTAGAGAGAAAATATGATTCCTTAAAAAAAAAAAAAGGAAAATTTGAAATGTTAGTAAATACTAGAGGCCTCTAAATCTTTTACCTGTTTTCTGGGAAAAAAAATCCTTCTTGCTCTTTTGGTGATCTGACACCAGCTCAATGATAGGATAATGACTGCATGAATATAAAGATCTATGAATGGCTCGTATTGCAACTGACTAAACAACTAGACAGACAAGCAATGATCAGACTAAACAATCATTATATTCTGTGCAATGTTAAAAAGAGTTGCCAAATGTGCAACCACAGCACAGTAACTCCACTAGCTGCTCTGCTATCAGAGAGCATTTGCTAAACAGCCCAACAAGTAGGATACGTGTAACAGTACAGATGCTTTATAAGATAGCATTCCGCTGAGTTATTCCTATATCTATAGAACTTTCTTGGCTTTCAAATGGAACAATTTAAGCCAATTAAGTGCAAACCATCTTTGTTCTATCAACACTTTAAAAACACTATGCACAAAAATCAATCCCAGAACAAATATCGAATTAAAAATGAGTAACTCCTTACATGTAGCTAAAGGGTCACTATACTCTGTTATTATTATGAAATTGTGCTTACTAGTGGGATATCTATAATATTTTATTTATTTACTGCCATAGGTGCATGGTAGTCTCTTAGGTATGGGATCCGTTATTCCGGAAACCCATTATCCAGAAAGTTCAGAGTTATGGAAGGGCCATCTGCCATAAACTCCATTTTATATTCACGTAGATCTGTTTAATCTGTCTCCTTAATGGTCCTTTCCTTGGGACCATGTCCTTCTAATGACCACATTCTTAATGATAAACGATAAAAACATATATCGCCGGTAGTAATGTGCGAGTCAGGGTTTCCCTGACCCAGACCCGACCCTAACCCACCCTGCTAATAGCCGCACCCACTTCCAGGGGTCCTTTTATAGACCCGCCCCACCAATGACGTCACAAAAGGGGCGGGGTTGAGCAGACACAACACTATAAAACCGGAAGTTGGACGCCGGCATTTGAAGGTGGTGGGTGGGTATAGCAGGAGAACAGCTCAACCCACCTGCGAGGAGCACTGCAAGGTTGACCCGGTCCCGCGGGTATCGGATCAGCCCGCACATCACTAATCCCCAGTGCTTTTAGCTGCAAGTCTTATTATTTCTACCAGATGAATGCAAAATATGATGGTGATATAGTTACCTATTTATCACACTCGTTTCCAAAATTATATGTAAAGTTTAGCATCAGTGCAGTAAATTTTTACTAACCATTTTCAGATAGATTACAAGCCGGGGCACTGACTTTTATACCTCCGTATGTATTCATCTTTCTGTAAGACAAAGCAAAAAAAATGAAATGAGTGGCTACTGCATGTGAAGACCACAGTCCAAGACCGCAGTGGTGTTCTTCCCTGGACCTGGTTGTTCCACGTCAGTGCTGATCTCATAATGAACCACCGGTGATCTCTTTTGTGGTTTAAAATATCCTTTTGTCTTAACCAAGACACTTCCTTTTGCTCTGTGTTTTTTTTTTTCGTGCTGCTACATCTATGGATCCAAGACTTAAACTTCAACATTAGTTTTAGTTTGTTTTTACCTGTTCAAAATATTATAAATAATTTTAAATTTTTTGATGGGAGCCAGACCAATGGCCTTAATGATACAAGTTAAAATACTAAATACAGTAGAAAAAATCTGCACACATCTTTATCATCTCTGTGGGGGTAATTGATCCTAAGGGCACATCTATTAAATGAGAGTTTTTGTTGCAATTAGAGAAAAATGTGAATTTGAACATTTTATTCAACTCAAAATTTGAAGACTAAAACAAATCTTGAAAATTTTATTTATTAAAACATTAGACATGTGGCATATTTTTAAATTTCTAAGCTATTTTATTTTTTTCAAGTCATTAATTCAAGTTCAACAGCCCCATTTTTATAGACTAAAAAATAAATGGATTATGCTATTTTTTTTTTTCCATGGTCAAATTTTGAAAAAGACATCATTTTCCAAATAAATAAATCGCCCTCCCAAGTGTTTCTGCCATAAACAATATATGTTGGGAGTGGTTGTGTCACAAAGGAGGTAAAAAAAAAGTACCTAACAAATAACTTTATAAATACATTTCTATAGATATAGTTTTCAAACATGGTGAAAATATTTAAAGTTTTATATGTAAGGGGGAAATCTACATTGACTTTGGTTGACCCCTATCTGCCCCCAAATACTTACAGTATACTCTATCTACTTATATACACAAATAGAAAAATGTTTAATAGCGACTAGTGTACATAGTAAATTAGTAAGTTAGGTTGAAAAAAAAAACCACATCCATCAAGTTCCAACCTTTTAACTTTCTTTAACCTGCCTAACTGCCAGATGATCCAGAGGAAGGCAAGAAACCCATCTGAAGCCTCTCCAATTTGCCTCAGAGGGCGAAAAATTCCTTCCTGACTCCAAAATGGCAATAGGACCAGTCCCTGGATCAACTTGTACTATGAGCTATCTCCCATAAACCTGTATTCCCTCACTTGCTAAACATCATCCAACCCCTTCTTATACCTATCTAATGTATCAGCCTGTACCACTGATTCAGGGACACAATTCCACATCAGCTCTCACTGTAAAAAACCCCTTCCCAATATTTAGGCGGAACCTCTTTTCTTCTAATCAGAATGGGTGACCTCTTGTCAGCTGGAAAGACCTACTGGTAAATAATTAGAGAGATTATTATATGATCCCCTTATATATTTATACATAGTTATTATATCTCCCCTTAAGTGCCTCTTCTCCAGCATGAACTATCCCTGGGCCGGATAGTTTTGTGTAATCTGCAAACACCGATACATTACTCCCCTAAGTCATTAATGAACAAGTTACAACATAAAAAGTGGACCCAATATTGAGCCCTGAGCGACCCCAGTAAGAACCTTACTCCAAGTAGAGAATGTATCATTAACATTAAGGGGGTTATTTACTAAAACTCTAAAACTTTGACCAGAACAGATTAAGATACAAGTTGGTCATTACATTGTATGAGTGGCTTTTTACAGCCAAGAGCAGCAAATTTATTCTGCTTTGTTGCTAGTACAGCTGATTTCTTCTTCTAGCTGAGTAATATACTAAATATAATGACTTCCTGTTTCCTAGGCTATTCCATGTTGTCAGAAAGCATTGGCAAAGTGGAATATACCACAGAATTAACCGCTGAGGTCAAAGAAGAAATCCAGCAAGTCTTTGTTACATTCCAGAGAGTTTTTCTAAAAAGAGGTGAGAGAGAATCCCAGTGCCTGGTGGGCCAAAGGAAGGGGATTTTCCTGTGTTTTTTTTTTTTTTGCTCTTAAAACCCCATGTTTTCAAATACATTGGAAGTCTTTCCGTAGCTGAGCGGAAGAATCTGATACAGCAAATTAGGGATTTCCCTAAGTCTCCCATGTCTGTGTCCGTAAACTTGCGAGTCCCTGGAGTTTTACATAAACAAAACCTTTATATATTTTTTGTTGCCACCCATGTTGCTGTTTCAGCTACCAATTTCTGCTGTCTTTATGTAAGGGATAGTAAGGAATTCTATAGAGGATGAGTCCTTCAGGCGAGAATTGATATAGTGCACACAGGAGACAAGAAGGGGTGATGGAGGAACAAGATCAGGGTGAAGACTCAGAGTCTGGCAGAAAAGGCACAGAGTCTGGAACAGAGCAGATAGAGAACCAGGGTCTGGAAAGGGACATTGTGGGTGAAGAGGCGGAATCTGGAGCTGGAAGAGATTGGAGTAAGAATAGGAGCAGGAACAGAACAAGAACAGGACTAGGTAGAGACAGAAGCAGAGCAAAGAAACAGATAGATAGCGACTTGCCACAGGGCTCATGTGCATAGGCCAATGCTCAGGCACAGGCTGTGAGGAGGCTGGGCTAATATAAGGCACCCAACCAATAATGCTGCTGGAGTCATAAAAAACAGCCAAGGAAACAGTTGGAAGGGAAATAATTACACACGGGCTTTCAGTGGTTAAGGAGAGCAGCCAACAACCAGGGGGTCTTAGGTTCAAGCCCCATCAGAACCTTACAGTTTAGAGGTGTTTTCCCCCTCTCCCTTGGCTGGGATGGTGACAGTATGACTAGATTACAAGAAAAACACTTTATAACAGTTTTGCCAAATATGTGGCCCATCAGTTATTGAAATACAGCTAAAGGTCAACAGGAGTGGCACAGCAGATCAACATCATATAATTTATATGCAATAAATCTGTAAGAAATGTTGGAAATATAAATGAAATGTATTGCCTTTCAGGTTGTTCAGGGATTGTGACTGACTGTAGTGCTGGATCCAAGCAGCAACAGAATTCAAGCATTTCAGGTACTGAGGGTATAACAGAGATACTCATTGTAACGAGAATACTCAATACCATTTTTTTTAACATCACCTTTATTTGAACTCTCCATACATTTACAGTGTCCAAATGCTCATTTCCATATGAGCACAGCTTGATGCAAGTAGCCAGTTATAGATCTGCTTTTAGCTCTTACTTATAAATACTATAAATAGTGTTTCTCCAAAATGACTTGTCTTTTATTTGGGTGCTCAGACTTCCCAATGGCATTTACATTTATACTATTACACTATATTTATACTAGAGTGTATTTTTATTTACTTGTTGCTGGTCGTCCTACATTTTTGATCTGCTTAAAGCATAATTTAAAAGGGGTTTAGCATGTTTTAATTTTATTGTCAAAGAGAATGTTATTAAACAGGTATGGGACCTGTTATCCAGAATGATTGGAACCTGGGCCTTTCTTTATTATCTATATTTATATCTTTATTTAATTTGGACCTCTACTAAAAATAAAATCATGTACACATGAAATAAACCCAATAGGCTGGTTTTGTTTCCAATAAGGATTAATTATATCTTATTTGGGAACAAGTACAAGCTACTGTTTTATTATTACACAGAAAAAGGAAATTATTTTAAATAATTTGGGTTAAATGGAATCTATGGAAGATGGCCCTCCCATAATTCTGAGCTTTCTGGATAATGGGTTTCCATATAACAGATCCCATACCTGTATACCGTATATACTCAAGTATAAGCCGAGTTTTTCAGCCCCCAAAATATGCTGAAAAACGCTACCTCGGCTTATACTCGGGTCAAGCGCAAAAACGGTCGCCGGCGTCCAAGAATAGTCGCAGGTGTCCAAGAATAGTCGCAAGTGTCCAAGAATAGTCTCCAAGAATGGTCGCCGGCATCCAAAAACTGAGACGCCAGCACCTCCAATGGGAGCAGAAACCCTCAATTTTTTGATTGAAACTTACCAGAAGCTGCTGCATTTCTCACCCTCGGCTTATACTCGAGTCAATAAGCTTTCCCAGTTTTTGGAGGTAAAATTAGGTACCTCGGCTTATACTCGGGATGGCTTATACTCGAGTATATACAGTAATCATATTTATAACTGTTTATTATCCACAGGTTCTGCGTTGGACCTTTTCCTTCCAGTGGAGAGCAACACAGTTGCAACTGACCCACGCCTGATTATATCAAGTCAACATTATGGGATATCCAGAGTTGGCTTCTCCTCTGATCAAGCTCTGCTGTGGTGTCTCACACGTACGACATGTTATGGCCTTTTGTATAACTACAGCTTAATCAAACATTTAGAAAAGCAGGTTTGACTGTTTAATTCTACTGTTAGCACAAAAGAAAAATCAGGGCAAACGTTTTAAGCATTCCATTATGTGCCATTTATATCCAGACTAAGGGGTTGATTTATCAAAGATCGAGTTGGTATTTTTTTTCTCGATTTGCAGAAAAAACGTGTATTTTCTGAAACTTCGACTAGTTGGAAATTATTAAAGAAAAAAAAAAAGAACAATGTGATTCCCGCTGGCATGCGTCTTTTTTTCCCCACAAAAAAAGTGCATGTAATATTTTGTCCATTTTTTTTCTTAAACACACTACCATTCAAGAAAAAAAAGTAATTGGGGCAAATTTACTAAAGGGAGAAGTGGGCTTTTCTAGGGAAAATTCACCAAAAAAGACAATTTGGGCAAATTTACTAAAGGGCGAAGTAGGTTTTCTAAGTAAAATTCACCAAAAAGACAATTTGGGCCAATTTACTAAAGGGCGAAGTAGGTTTTCTAGGGAAAATTCACCAAAAAGACAATTTGGGCCAATTTACTAAAGGGCGAAGTAGGTTTTCTATGGAAAATTCACCAAAAAGACAATTCTCAGGCACTTTGGCAATTTACTAAAAGGCGAAGAGGACGATTCACTAGCGAAAAAGCTTAGCGCTAAAGAAGTTTTGCACCCTTTCGCTCAGGCAAACGATCGTTAACGCAAGTGCAAACTTTCCAATACGTTAACCTTTTCGCCAGAGTCTGTTTTGCCAGGTTATACCTGGTGAATTGATAAGATGAAGTAACATCCTCAACAATATTATGTCAGTGACATCATATCCTGTATGCCAAAAAATTCATAAAAAAAGACAAAATGCTGGCGATTTTTCATATTTTAATGTGAGATTAAGTTGTAACTGTTCAATATATGTTTTTTTAAAAAAAAAATTAAACATTTGAAGCTCATACCACATTTGTTTTAGGGTAGGCTCATGTCTAGGACATCAAATGATCTCTTTTGTCTTTATTTTGGACATTTTTAATAGTAAGTGGCCACTTCCAGCAATTTCACCAACACTCGCTAATAAAGACATACAGGTATATACGACCTGTATGTACCCGCCATATTTAAATTGATGTAAGTGTAAGTGTGTTTACATTTTGCTAGGAAGAAAGTAACGCTATTGAAAATTAGTTTAGAAATGTCCGCGCTAACGAATTTTCACTGGTGAAACTTTTTTTTTTCCTGCGTCTGCGTTTTCTTTTACAAACTCAAATTTAGATAAATCTCTCCTTGTGTGGTGGCAAAATTTCAAGAAAAATATCGTTCCTACTTTCCAATGGCATGTTTTGCTACAACCATTTTCTCAGGCTGTTCAGATCAACAGAATCTGTCATTTTTAAAAGCAACTGATACATAAGGACGTGATTTGGGATCAGTGGGACAACAAAGACATACACCAAACATCATACAAAGTGATTTTATTTTGGAACATCCTGGGGAATAAAAGTAAATAAAAAGCTGGCTTTTTATTATGGGGAAATTTAGCCCAAATCATACAATTCATCTGATTGTTTTTTTGTATCATTAATGGTATAAAGCAACTGAGTTATCCTATTGTTTTAGGTTGTGAAGAAGAAGAGTTGTGGTGCCGATTGACAGATTTACAAGAGACTACAGAAGACTTCTTCACATGTACCCTATACGCAGACACATGGAAATGTAGCAACTCTCCCAGCCTCACCCCGGATCGTTGCGAGATCTCATTGCGCAACAAACCACAACTTTTGTACCGTAAAAAAGGTCAAGAAGTCCAGTTAATTCAAACTCTCGCTTTAGATTTTCTCATCAAGATTAACATGCAGTGGTTTACAGGCAGGCAAATTCAAAAAACAAACCAATCTGGTGCCATATCAATCAAGAAATGATGGTGACGAAGATATCTACTCGTTTTAAAGGAATTGTTTAGTGTACAGATAAAAACCTGATAAATAGATAGGATTTGCTAAATAAAAAATGTTTCTAATATAGTTTATAGTTAGTTAGCCAAAAATGTAATGTATAAAGGCTGGAGTGACTGGATGTGTAACATAATAGCCAGAACACTACTTCCTGCTTTTCAGCTCTCTTGGTTTCTACTGATTGGTTACCAGGCAGTAACCAATCAGTGACTTGAGGGAGGGTACATGGGTCATAACTGTTGCTTTTGAATCTGAATTCCATGCTAAGGATCAATTACAAACTCACTCAACAGTTATGGCCCCCCCTCATGACTAACTCAGAGTTAGAGAGCTGAAAACCAGGATGTTTTTTTTCTGTTGTGTTTTTTGGCTAACTAACTGTAATAGAAACATTTTCTATTTTGCACAGCCTGTCCTAATTAACCAGTTGTTATTTTTACACTGACCTGTTCCTTTAAGACTTAGTATAGTCATCAGGTTGAATTTGCTTGATTACATTACCCACTACCTGTTATCCCCACGGGCTTTACTGTTCTATTCCCCACTTTGCTAAGGAGAAACATCTATGAGTGTCGGAAACCTTTTGTATCTGTCTCTTTTTTTCTGAAGCAGTTCTAGCAACAATTTATGATCTTTTAGCCAGAATTTTAAGGCATATGGATCACATCTTGTTAAATTGGTAAAAGTAAAGATTTTCTTTACAAGTTCAGGAAAAAAAGATATATATACAGTAAGATGAGTCTCCACTTTCATGACTCTAGTTAATAAAAGTAGTGAAAACCCATGTGCCATAGGATTATGCTCACCGGTATTTTTGCTTTGCAGATATGTTGGGTAATACAGTGAGGAACTTTTATACACGTCTGCCCTTCCGACAAATAACTGGCGTTTCTGTGAGAAGGAAGATTGATATGACGGGAAGAACCGTTTCTAATGGGTAAGATTTAAAAAGGGATTTTAGAAAGTGGTGGGTAAATTCAGGAAAAACACCCAAAAAAAGTGTTCACCACATCATTCGCTGGTAATCAGTCATAGTCCTGATGTACACTCACCATTGGATTTGACCAACTCTGTGGAATGCTGATGCATCTACTGATGAAAAATTGAGTTGGATTGTTTAGGTAATAGATTCTTAGATGACACTATTGAGGCCAAAAATAGAGAATTTGGGTCCCCAGCCTGAAGGCCAGTTAGACTGAGACTTGGGGCAGAATGACTGATAAGATCAAGTTTATTTCATGGTGTGGGTTGAAGGAAATGCTTCTGCAAGCGATTGGTGTAAATCCTTCTGATTTGCTTGACAATTATGGACTTCACTAGTCTTTAACTAGTCAAACCGTCTTGACTTGTTCCAACATAACGGTTTTACTATGGTTTGTCTTGGTGACAAGTAATGTTTTAAGAACATTTGTGGCTATAGATGTGTTATTATGGCACATGAAAATGTGTAAACATTTTTTAAATTCATAGTGATCAAATTTTGGGGTATATTATAGCTTGCAAAACCGTAGACAGATGTTAGAGGTAGCTTATGTGTTCTTTCCCTTTGAAAGACAATACATGACTCCATGTGCCATTAACTCAACAGCTGCTACTGAAATTAAAATGATGTGCTAATAGCTCTGCATTGTACACTATTTATTCAAATAAAGCGGCAGCACAGGTATTTTTGAAAGTAGTGAAAAACTTTACTAAAATGCCTCAGGCAACATTTCGGGCTACACAAGCCCTTTGTCAAGCCACAAGGAGCCTAATCCACTTTTGAAGCCCACTTGAACTACATTCGTACGCTATTTATTCAGCACAGACTTTACCTCCCAATGGGGAAACCAAAAGATTATTTCTTTTCTTTTTGTACTCAGATTTTTCGAGTGTGAGCTCCACTGTGATACTGACCCATGCTGTAAAGGCTTTGGATACTTGCAAAGATCTCAAGAGCCAGGTATCTGCTCCACCATCAATTTACATTATATCAAGAAAGTCAGAGATCCTTAAAGGGATACTGTCATTGGAAAAAAATGTTTTTTTCAAAATGAATCAGTTAATAGTGCTGCTCCAGCAGAATTCTGCACTGAAATCCATTTCTCAAAAGAGCAAACAGATTTTTTTATATTCAATTTTGAAATCTGACATGGGGCTAGACATTTTGTCAATTTCCCAGCTGCCCCTGGTCATGTGAGTTGTGCCTGCATGTTAGGAGAGAAATGCTTTCTGGCAGGCTGCTGTTTTTCCTTCTCAATATAACTGAATGTGTCTCAGTGGGACATGGGTTTTTACTATTGAGTGTTTTTCTTAGATCTACCAGGCAGCTGTTATCTTGTGTTAGGGAGCTGTTATCTGGTTACCTTCCCATTGTTCTTCTGTTTGGCTGCTGGGGGGGGGGGAAGGGAGGGGGGTGATATCACTCCAACTTGCAGTACAGCAGTAAAGAGTGACTGAAGTTTATCAGAGCACAAGTCACATGACTTGGGGCAGCTGGGAAATTGACAAAATGTCTAGCCCCATGTCAGATTTCAAAATTGAATATAAAAAATCTGTTTGCTCTTTTGAGAAATGGATTTCAGTGCAGAATTCTGCTGGAGCAGCACTAGTAACTGATTCATTTTGAAAAAAAAAAATTTCCCCATGACAGTATCCCTTTAAGTTCCAGTAGATTACAATGTGTTATTTATACAGGTATGGGACCTATTATCCATAATGCTCAAGACCTGGGCTTTTCCGGATAACCGATCTTTCCATAATTTGGATCTTCATACCTTAAGTCTACTAGAAAATCATGTAAACGTTAAATAAATCCAATAGGCTGGTTTGCTTCCAATAAGGACTAATTACATCTTAGTTGGGATCAAGTACAAGTTATTGTTTTATTATTAAAGGGATACTGTCATGGGAAAAGATTTTTTTTTTTTCAAAATGAATCAGTTAATAGTGCTGCTCCAGCAGAATTCTGCACTGAAATCCATTTCTCAAAAGACAAAACAGATTTTTTCATATTCAATTTTGAAATCTGACATGGGGCTAGACATTTTGTCAATTTCCCAGCTGCCCCCATGTCATGTGACTTGTGCCTGCACTTTAGGAGAGAAATGCTTTCTGGCAGGCTGCTGTTTTTCCTTCTCAATATAACTGAATGTGTCTCAGTGGGACATGGATTTTGCTATTGAGTGTTGTTCTTAGATCTACCAGGCAGCTGTTATCTTGTGTTAGGGAGCTGCTATCTGGTTACCTTCCCATTGTTCTTTTGTTTGGCTGCTGGGGGGGAAAAGGGAGGAGGGTGATATCACTCCAACTTGCAGTATAGCAGTAAAGAGTGATTGAAGTTTATCAGAGCACAAGTCACATGACTTGGGGCAGCTGGGAAATTGACAAAATGTCTAGCCCCATGTCAGATTTCAAAATTGAATATAAAAAAATCTGTTTGCTCTTTTGAGAAATGGATTTCAGTGCAGAATTCTGCTGGAGCAGCACTATTAACTGATTCATTTTGGAAAAAATTTTTTTCCCATGACAGTATCCCTTTAAAGACAAAAAAATTGAATTATTTTGATAAAATTAGTCTATGGGAGACAACCTTTCAGAATGATTATGAGTGGCTACTCACTCACTCACTCACAAACTCCCATTAGTTAAACGTGAAGAATAGGAAACTGGACCCAAGCTGTTTGGCACTTTATAAAGGGTTTTTTTCTAACCCAAAACATGTTGTGTTATTAAAGCACTAATGCAGTTATCTTGCTTGGGTCCATCTTCCTTTTCTCCATATGATTAACTATTTGTAAACATCACAAAGGGACGTGATAAAGAAGAACCTGACAGCTTGGGTGCTAGTTGTGGATCCCGTTGTGTTAGTTAACAAACTCCCCATTAGGGAATGATTTCCATGAGTATTCACCAACCAAACATTTGGTTAACTGGAACCAATCTTACATCACATTTTCTGTCAATAAAAGGCATCAGTTCTCTGCTTAGGCTGCTTTACATTGCATTTCTAAGTGAAGCAGTTAAAGATATTGCATTTTACAACATTATTTGATGTTTAATTGTGAAACTGCTGCCTGAGATTATGAACCACCAAGTTGTTAATCTCTTCTTTTTGTACAATTTGTCCTCCTTTATATTAAACCACAGCACACTACTTAATCTGAAATGTATTTCTCTCTAACCTCATTTTACTGGGGACGGAAAAAAATCATTCCTGTGCGATGACCTCAATTACTCAATTCTTGAGAATGTTCTGCTTATATGATTACATTGAACACATCACCTTTAAAGGAGAAGGAAACCCTAAAAATTGATAGGACTAAAAAATCCATGTTTTATATAGTGAACTTATTGCACGAGGCTAAAGTTTGAGCTTGTCAATAGCAGCAATGATCCAGGACTTCAAACTTGTCACAGGGGGTCACCATCTTGGAAAGTGTCTGTGACACTCACATGCTCAGTGGGCTCTGATTGGCTGTTGAGAAGCTAAGCTTAGGGCTCGTCACTAATTATCCAGCAGAAAATGAGCTTCCCTGGCTGTAATATAAGCTGATGCTACAGGTTTGCTGATTATTCAATTCTGATGCTAATTGCACTGGTTTCTGTGCTGCCATGTAGTAATTATCTGTATTAATTACTAATCAGCCTTATATTGTGACAGTAAGCTCAGTAAGTGACAGCAGCACAGAGCATGTGCAGTGAATCAGCAGAAAACAAGATGGGGAGCTACTGGGGCATCTTTGGAGACACAGATCTTTACTGCTAAAGGGCTGTGGTTGCCTTGGGCTGTTACATAGTTACAAAGACAAAGTCCATCAAGTCCAACCCCTCCGAATGAAAACCCAGCCCCATACACACACCCCTCCCTACTTTTAATTAAATTCTATATACCCATATATATACTAACTATAGAGCTTAGCATCACAATAGCCTTTGATATTCTGTCTGTCCAAAAAAATCATCCAAGTCCCTCTTATAGTCATTAACTGAATCAGCATCACAACATCACCCGGCAGTGCATTCCACAACCTCACTGTCCTGACTGTGAAGAACCCCCTACGTTGCTTCAAATGAAAGTTCTTTTCTTCTAGTCTGAAGGGGAGGCCTCTGGTACGGTGATCCACTTTATGGGTAAAAAGGTCCCCTGCTATTTGTCTATAATGTCCTCTAATGTACTTGTAAAGTGTAATCATGTCCCCTCGCAAGCGCCTTTTTTCCCAGAGAAAACAACCCCAACCATGACAGTCTCCCCTCATAATTTAACTCTTCCCTCCCTCTAACCAGTTTAGTTGCACTTAGTCTCTGCACTCTCTCCAGCTCATTTATATCCCTCTTAAAGGGATACTGTCATGGGAAAAAAAAAAAAATTCAAAATGAATCAGTTAATAGTGCTGCTCCAGCAGAATTCTGCACTGAAATTAATTTCTCAAAAGAGCAAACAGATTTTTTTATATTCAATTTTGAAATCTGACATGGGGCTAGACATTTTGTCAATTTCCCAGCTGCCCCCAGTCATGTGACTTGTGCTCTGATAAACTTCAATCACTCTTTACTGCTGTACTGCAAGTTGGAGTGATATCACCCCCTCCCTTTCCCCCCAGCAGCCAAACAAAAGAACAATGGGAAGGTAACCAGATAGCAGCTCCCTAACACAAGATAACAGCTGCCTGGTAGATCTAAGAACAACACTCAATAGTAAAAACCCATGTCCCACTGAGACACATTCAGTTACATTGAGAAGGAAAAACAGCAGCCTGCCAGAAAACATTTCTCTCCTAAAGTGCAGGCACAAGTCACATGACCAGGGGCAGCTGGGAAATTGACAAAATGTCTAGCCCCATGTCATATTTCAAAATTGAATATAAAAAAATCTGTTTGCTCTTTTGAGAAATGGATTTCAGTGCAGAATTTTGCTGGAGCAGCACTATTAACTGATTCATTTTAAAAAATTAATTTTCCCATGACAGTATCCCTTTAAGGACAAAAAAAAGAAGCACAAAACATAATGTACAACATTTCTAGCTAGTTCTTTAGTTTAACTTTCCTTGTCCTTTAAGTTAACTTTTAGTATGTTATGGCCAGTTATAAGCAACTTATCAATTGGTCTTCATTATTAATTGTTTATAGTTTTTGATTTATTTGCCTTTTTCTTTTGCCTTCTTCCAGCTTTCAAATGGGGGTCACTGACCCCATCTAAAAACAAATGCCCTGTAAGGCTACAAATGTATTGTTATTTCTACTTTTTATTACTCGTCTTTCTATTCGGGCCTCATCTATTCATATTCCAGTCTCTTATTCCAATCAGGATAGGATACCAGGCAACCAGATGGCTGAAACTTCAAACTGGAGAGCTACTAAATAAAAAGCTAAATAACTCAAAAAACACAAATAATAGAAAATTAAAATCAATTGCAAATTGACTCAGAATATCCCTCTCTACATCATATTAAAACTCAAAGGTGCACAACCCCTTTAAACATTCTTATATACAGTATATATTTATAATATATTAATATTGAGTAAAACAAATGTGCAGGGCAGAGTAACATGTTGGCGCTTTATAAATACATTAAAATATCTGCATGGGATATTCTGTCTGAAGAACAAGAACCTTATTTTTCTGCTTTTTTGTTTTTGTTCATGAGAGCAGTGGCTACTATATTGGTAGCTGCCATGTTAATTACTCTGAGGAGCAATAATGAAACCACATCCATAAATTGTATTGTAATGAATTGGCTTGTGAACAAACCATCTCTTGAAAGTGTTAGTGTAATTATTTTACCCAACAAGGTAGACCATGTAAATTTGTGCATCAATTGTTTTGAAGATGTAGAAGTTTAAAGATACATCACGTGTTGAGCTTTTTCTGTTGTCCGGAACGGTCAGTCATAAGCATCTCTTTTCCAACTTTCATTGTTAGGCATAGAGACGCTGTGTTTACTGCTGAGCAGTATGGGAATACAATCCTGCAGTGACAAGCCTGGAAATCAATGGCAAGTTCTAAACTGCAGTTCTTCCATTGAAGGTCTGGGAACACATCCTTTTGGGTGGTTCAAGAAGCCAGGTGAGTTATTGGAACTTCAGTATAGGGCTTTCCTGGTGTCCATAACTGACCATGATTGGTTAGAAAAGAGCAGTATGGTGAGATGTAGGGAGAATTCATGAGCAAAAAGGAGAGAGAACTTGGTATGGTTAACATGATTGGGAAGACATCAGATGTGGGTGCTGGAATAGGATGGCAGCCTGAGGAGATGGGTAGTGTTGGTATTCAGGGCAGCCAAGATTATAGGAACAAGGTCCACAGATGAGAAGCAGGAAGTACACACACACTTTCCCAGACTGGGGTTTCTAGGTCTTTCCGGAAAATCTGACCTATTTATCAGAGGTTGTTTTTTAGAGTTTTTTTTATAACTCGAATTAACTCACAACTCGAATGGTTTCTAAGTTAAGAAAAAACTCGAATCAGCCAGTTCGGGGTTAACAACGCGAAAACTAAAATTGATCGATTTTTCGTCGGGAAAAAAAAATTGGATTGAACGAGTTTTCTGGCAGAACCCTCTGGAAAAAGACTCGAACATCATGAAGGCTATTAACATCTTCAAATGGTTCAAGGGATCTCTGCCATTGACTCCTACATGACCTAGACAGGTTTTAGATGATGTGTTTTTGGATTCAAGCTATTTCCAGGGTCGGGGTATAATAAATCTCTAAAGATTTGAGTTTCTTTTTAAAAAAAAAACGTAAAAAATGTGAGTTTGTTGTCGAGTCCAGGCCTAAAATGTTACCCATAAACTTACAACAGATTCTCTTTTCCCTACTAAATCTTCACACTGGTCACTTTGTTGTGCATCTTTACTCGTATAATCACGATGTGACTGTTTAATGGTGATGCACCGAATCCACTATTTTGGATTCGGCCGAACCCCCGAATCCTTTGCGAAAGATTCGGCCGAATCCTAATTAGCATATGCAAATTATGGGTGGGATGGGGAAAACATTTTTTACTTCCTTGTTTTGTGACAAAAAGTCACGTGATTTACCTCCCTGCCCCTAATTTGCATATTCGGATTCGGTTCGGCTGGGCAGAAGGATTTGGCTGAATCCGAATCTATCTGAAAAAGGCCGAATCCTGGGTTCAGTTCATCCCTACTGTTTAATTATTTTTTCCCGTCTAAATCTTCACACTGGTCACTTTGTTGTGCTTATTTACTCGTATAATCGTTATGTGACTGTATAATTATCTTCTCTGAATTTCTCCTTACTATGTTATTGTACATCTTCACTTCTCATTGACTTGTATCCAATATTCTCCAGATTTTTAGTCAACGCAATATTGGAACCGTATATACTCGCGTATAAGCCGAGTTTTTCAGCACCCAAAATGTGCTGAAAAACTCAAACTCGGCTTATACGCGGGTCATACCTCCTTCTGCGGCCCCAGCAGGACTGCCTGTGACTGCCTGTGTCGCCGCCCGGAGCAGGTCCAGGAGCTCCGGGCGGCGCGTCCTTCCCTGCCGGCGTTCGCTTTCACGTGGCGGGCATGGGCGCCGCCATTTTGAAAGCGAACGCCGGCAGGGAAGGACGCGCCGCCCGGAGCTCCTGGACCTGCTCCGGGCGGCGACACAGGCAGTCACAGGCAGACCTGCTGGGGCCGGGTCACGTTTTACTGGGACAGAGGGAAGGACAGAGGGAAGAGCAGCAGACGTGAGGGCCGGGGTGGGGAGAGCGACAGATGGGGGGGGAAGTGGCAGAGGGAAGCAAACATGAAATCTGGGCGGCACAGTCAGTCACAGACAGTAACAGGTACCTGCCCAGTGTCCCCCAATTGTTGCGGCTGGGTCACATTCACATTTTGAAATCTGACATGGGGCCCCTAGGCTTATACACGAGTCAATACATTTTTCCAGTTTTCTTAGGTAAATTAGGTACCTCGGCTTATGCACGGGTCGGCTTATACACGAGTATATACGGTAATCACATTTCTGTTGTCAAATATTTAAAACTTTGTTTCACATTTTTTCGGTTAGATACAATTTCACATAAAAACTTCTCTTTAAGTTTAATTTTATAAATAAAAAAAACACCATTGTAATATAGAACTGTATAATGAGATAATGAGTAGAATCTTGCCCTGTATCCTATACCTCCTCGTAACTGTAATTACATCATACGAAATCAATACATATTGCACCACTATGTACTCTATTACATTATAATTATACAAACCATTTCTTTTTTCTGTAGACAATGCTCTGTCCCGTCCATCGTCATTCTGCCCCCCTGAGGATGTCCTGGAGAAAACACAGGAAGGTAAGTGTGGCCGGTTTCCCCAGGACACCACAAGCAGCAATATGAAGAAAAAATAAAGGCAGTTTTCTTTACAAAAACAGTTAAAAAAGAAACAACAGTTTTCCTTAGTAGTATAACACAAACATATAGCTGTTCATACAACCTCCTGTTAGTTAACAGTGTACTCACAGTCAGATCTTCCTATGTTTTTAGCACACAGCTCCGGGGAAACTGACCTGCTAGGGTTTTTATATCTTTAGACCTGCCTTTGTCCAAAGAATAAGGCAGGTACCTTTGCCACCGACCTCCCCAGTCAAAAGGCCTGCAGGAGACAAGGGTCTTCAAACTCTCTTCGCCACAAGGCCAGGGGGGCCCTTTCTCCTTCCTACTCAAGCCATAAGGCATATGAGGGTTGGGGAACACTAATGTTCCTACAAAGAGGACCCCATGTCTTCTGTGCCCACAATAGGGCTGGATTTCACAGCGTGAAGGAGCCTAATGGCCACACATCTTCCACCATAGACCAAAGAATAAGGCAGGTATTTTTGTCCCCGACCTCCCCGGTTAAAAGGCCTGCCTAGAGAAAAGAGTCTTCATAATCTCTTTTCCGCAAGGCTAGGGGTCCCTTTCTCCTTCCTCCTAAAGCCATAAGGCATATGAGGGGTCGGCCTACAAAGTGGACCCACGTCTTCTGTGCCCACAACAGGACTGGGTTTCAGGGGATGAAGGATTTCACGGCGTGAAGGAGCCTAATGGCCACACATCTTCCCCCATATACCAAAGACTAAGGCAGGTAACTGTCCACTGATCTCCCCAGTCAAAAGGCCCGCCTTGTGGAAATGTTCTTCAGACTCTCTTTGCCGCAAGGCTAAGGGGTCCCTTTCTCCTTCCTCCTCAAGCCATAATGCATATGAGGGGTTGAGAACACTAATGGTCCTAAAAAGACCCCCCATCTTCTGTGCCCACAACAGGGTCAGGTTTCAGGTGGTGAAGGAGCCTAATGGCCACTGAACCATGTCTTTGTTGTTTAGTTCCCTATATCTCAGCCTTCAAATCTGGGGTGCCAGATGAACACAGTGGGCGATCAGACACCATCAGCATTGGCACTTTGTACACTTGGTCACTTTCATTTGGACTTTATACTCTTAAAGGAGAAATAAACCCCTCTACAGCTGAAAGCCCCTATTTGCCAACCTCCACTGGCCCCCCCTTCCTGCGTAGTGTTCTACTGGTATAAGTGTCACGTCCAACAACACTGACCTATATATGCAGAGTAGCGCAGCAAAGCTTAGGGGCGCCATGTTCGGTAGTTTCACTATCTACTGGATCTTTTTGTAATTTACCCAGCTTTCCGACTCTCATTTCCGAAGCTACCAAACATGGCGCCCCTTGGCTTTGCTGCTCTATTCCGCACAGGTCTGGACTGAGATACAAAATAGGCCCTGTCACTTCAGGTACACAGAGGCCCAAACCAGCCACACAGCGGCCAAAACAGCCCCCACCAGCCCAACAAATAGTGACTTTCTATGGCAATTACAGCAGCCCCTCTGTCATGCCAGAATCCACAGATTGCCAGTCCGGGCAGGATTCCGCATATATAGGTCAGTGTTGCTGGGCGCACACTTATACCCATAGAACACTATGCAGGGAGGGGGAGCCAGTGGAGTTGGCAAATAGCGGCTTTTAGCTGTAGAGGTGTTTAGTTCTCCTTTAAGAGCATAAAGTCCTAATGAAAGTGACAAAGTGCACAAATCGCCAGTGCTTATGGTGTGTTCCTCTGGCACCCCAGGTTTGTAGGCTGAGATATTAGGAACTAGACCACAAATACATGGTTCAGTGATCCAACAATGGAGAGGAAGAAGAGGCTGCTTTATATAGGCCTTTGCTGATACCTGGCGTTAATGGAGTTAGCGATGGAAAGACTAAAGAAAGAAATGGTAGTTTCAAAGTTCCCAATGGCCGAATAGGGAAAAGCAGCAGCAGTTTTGTGGCAAGGGCGGGGGGCCCTGAGACAGAAGCCCACAGCTCCCTAAATGCTCTGGCAGTTTAAAACTTTTGGAGGATGCTGGAAGTTGTAGTTCACCACACTTAAATATCCATGGCCAGGGTCGGACTGGGGGCCTGGTGCTGCTGCTTCGGGACCCCCAAACCCTCCTGCCCCAGCAGTGAAGACACCTCCACCCACGCCTACCTGTTTTTCCTTCTTGCAGCTGCAACCGGGGGCCAGAAGGGAGTTCAGGGAGCAGTGCCCACTGGGTTTTTTCCCCGTGTCCCGCCGGCCCAGTTCGACCCTGTTCATGGCTGGAAGATATTTAACTTACAAATGATTTATCCAGTAAATGGCCATGAGCAATTTCCCAGAGCTCATTACTGTATGACTTGCACATTCTCTCACACTTACTGTTTAACCCATTGTTTGAGCTGAGCTAATAATACTCCTCCGCATTGTGAGGTCAGCGACCACATTTATAAATATCTCCATACGGTTCTCACTTGCAGTAATGTACATAACATTTCCCTATAAAGACTGCGAGGTGCAACCGTGCGGCTGACTGTGGCAATCCAGGGATTTAAGGGTTACTGTAGACAAACTAAAACGTGTTTCATTTCTGCCTGAAAATAGTTTGTAATATGGGGGAAAGAAATGCAGTTTTTGAAAAAATAATTGTATAAATAAAAAAGTTATTTATACTTTTATTCATTCCGGTGTGGTGGAATCCATTTCCTGCTCACATGACTTTTTCTGTTTCCTTTCTCGTAACCTGCAGCAGATCTGTCTTGATTTATAGTGATTGTTCTACGTAAACTCTCAGTGTCACATCCACTGTCCCACTCAGTAAAGTGCAAGAATTAATGATGATTAATGATTTAGCAAACAATTATAGAAGAAGAGCACCCCCTCCCAAAATATGGCAGCATAGGTATTCCTCTGTACTAAGCACAATTCAGCAGGAACAGTCCCTAAGTTTGCTCATAGTCTGTACAGAGAGATCCCATAAAACTATGGCAGCATAGGTATTCCCTGTACTAAGCACAATTCAGCAGGAACAGTCCCTAAGTTTGCTCATAGTCTGTACAGAGAGATCCCATAAAACTATGGCAGCATAGGTATTCCCTGTACTAAGCACAATTCAGCAGGAACAGTCCCTAAGTTTGCTCATAGTCTGTACAGAGAGATCCCATAAAACTATGGCAGCATAGGTATTCCCTGTACTAAGCACAATTCAGCAGGAAAAATATTCAGAAGTTGACCAATATCTATTGACATTATTTAGAGCCCTTTGCACCCCTGGGCCCCTATAAAGCTGCAAGCTACACAAAACAGTGCCAGTGAGTTAATAAATAACAAATATATTGGTTGTCAGGCTGTGTCTACTGTTTGCTGAAAGCACATTTGCACGAACTGAGAAGGAGAATGTTCTCATGGTGGTTATTCCTGTAATTATTTGCTTACAGATGCTGCACAGCAGTGATACTGTTACAGGAGGGTGTTACCGCTGTACAAAGCCTCACTGTGTCGAGGGAAAATGCACTTTTTTGCTTGGAGGCCGTTACATAGGAAGCCTTATAAGTCTTTACTCTTTATTTTTTACGCTATTGAAGCAGATTTTATTGTTGCACCTGGGCTGCTTAATAGACCTTTTGTTTCAAAGAAAGATAATGCGAGTGAGGGGTTGTGTGCGCCAGATGCTTCACATCAATCAGGCCCTTTTGGGCATAGACTACGAGTAGCTGTGCTTGCAAGAAACAACAGGCCTAAATGGGTGGTTCACCTTTACTTTAACTTTTAGTATGTTATAGAATGGCTAATTCGAAGCAACTTTTCAATTGGTCTTCATCTATTTATTTACTACTCATCTTCCAGTCTCTTATTCAAATCAATGTTGCTAGGGTAATTTGGACTCTAGCAACCAGATGGCTGAAATTGCAAACTGGAGAGCTGCTGAATAAAAAGCTAAATGACTCACAAAGCACAAATAATAAAAAAATGAAAAACAATTCCAAGCAACTTTTCAGTCAGCCTTCATTGTTTTCTTTTTTATCGTTTCTGAATTATTTGACTTCTGATTCTTTCCAGCCTTCAAATGGGGTCACTGACCCCATCTAAAAAAAAATGCTCTTTAAGGCTAAACATTTATTGTTATTGCTGCTTTTTATTACTCCCCTTTCTATTCATATTCCAGTCTTTTTCTAAAATCAGTGCATGGTTGCTAGGGGAATTTGGACCCTAGCAACCAGACTGCTGAAATTGCCAACTGGAGAGCTGCTGATTAAAAAGCTAAATAACTCAAAAACCACAAATAATAAAAAATGAAAACCAATTGCAAATTCTCAGTTGCAAGTCTCAGAATATCACTTTCTACATCATACTAAACATAAAGTTAAAACAAAGCTGCCTCCCTTTAGCAGAACAAATGACTTAAAGGGGTCGTTCATCTATTAGTTAACTGTTAGTATGATGTAGAGAGGGATATTCTGAGACAATTTACATTTGTGGTTTTCCTTTTTTATTATTTGTGTTTTTTGAGTTATTTAGCTTTTAATTTGGCAGTTTTCCAATTTGCAATTTCAGGGGTTTTAGGGTCCTAGACTGACCCTAGCAACCATGTATTGGTTTGAATAAGAGACTGGAATATAATTAGGAGAGGCCTGAAGAGAACGATAAGTAATAGAAAGTAGCAATAACAAATGTGTAGCCTTACAGAGCATTTGTTTTTTAGATGGGGTCAGCGACCCCCGTGTGAAAGCTGGAGAGAGTCAGAAGAAGAAGGCAAATAATTCAAAAACTATAAAACAGAAAAAATGAAGGCCAATTAGAATTAGCCATTCTATAATGTAGTGAAAGTTAACTTAAAGGTGGCCCATCCCTTTACTGAATGGTGTCCATAAGTGCAACACTTGCATCCATTTTGATGCAACTAATGCTGCAGCCAGCCATTCAGCTTCAGGCAAGGCTGTGAAAACACGCAATACTAATAGAGCTCAAAGGCTGCAGTCTATAAGGCAAGTTCTAAGGGCCAAAGTTTCTTGGAATATAGCCCCCAGTCCAAAAGTGCCCAAATGTCAAGTTTCAAAAATTATACTCAAAAATGTTCTATTCAATGTTAAAAATCAATATTTATCCAGTACAAATGATTAAGTCCCAGTGGGTATGAAACGCGTAAGGCGAAGCATCAATGGGCCTGTATGCCTACTTTTTTAAATTTGTGAAAAAACACAACACTCAGGAGTTTCCATTGTAGAATTCCAGCCCATCCCCACCTGGGGCAACAACTAGGCAGACCTGTTAGGAAACTGCATTTCAACTTTTTCTGTGCAAGGACTGAACTGTGGTTGGCTACTCATATCCTAGCTGAACCTTGTCTTATTGGGCTTTACCCTTGGTTTTTTTTGATGAGATAATAGGAGCCTTTTCATGTGTAGAGCATTTAGATGCACATACAGCCACACCATTGTATTTCTTTCATAATGAACAATGTGCCGGTGAAACATTTTTATAATGTATATGAAACCTAACCTGATTAGCAGGTTAACAAACATGGAGAGAAAAAATCTAATTTGGGGTATAATCCCATATCAAGCCTTCAAATGTCTATCTCCTAACAGACTTCATTCTTATGGATGTGTAATTCCTGAGACTCTTTTTGAACATTGGAATTATACCATGATTTATTTTGATCAAATTAACGTCTCAAATTGGCTTGTTGTTGGTAGAAATAGAGCATGCAGATGGTAGGAGAAAATGTCTTGATGAAGTAACGCTCATTCCTGTTCTTAATCTGGTCACAAATGGACCAACGTTGGCTTCTGACTCATCTCTTGCCTCGGCTCCTGAAACAGTGGCCTTCCTGGCCAATATCTAGCTAGGGATTTAACAGATATCTATCAGGTTTATATGAAAATCATGTTGGATGATAGATCACATCTGCCCATTGATACATTCCTCCCTGTTGTGATCCAATCAGTCCAGGAACCCTAAGATCATATCAGCCAGATTTGACCCATCACCTGGGCCCAACGAGTTTCCCTTTTCCCTGTGGCTCGTTCAAGACAACATTCCTCCTAGTTATGATCCAATCATTAGTCCAGGGACCCTCAGATCATATCAGCCAGATTTGACCCACCACCTGGCCCCAACGAGCAGTCCTATTTTAGGACAATTGCATTGTTAAAATGGTTAACATAATACCTTTTAAGGAGAAGGAAAGCTCCAAGACAGTTTATTGCTAACAGATTAGCCATAATAGTGCAAGCTAGAACGCTATATTTATTCTGCAGAATGCTTTACCATACCTGAGTAAACAGCTCTAGACACTGTCTCTGTTTGTTTAGGATAGAAGCTGCCATATACAGTAAGCTTGGTGTGACATCACTTCCTGCCTGAGTCTCTCCCTGCTCACTAACAGCACTGAGCTCAGATTACAGCAGGGATGGGAGGAGGGAGGAAGAGAGGAACAAACTGAGCATGCTCAAGCCCTAGCCCTGGAGGTTTAAGCTGAAAACAGGAAGTCTGATACAGAAGCCCACGAGTACACAATAAAAGGAAAGAAATGCAGTGTTTCTTTTGACAGAGGACTCAGAGCAGCATTACTTTGAGGGTTTACTGTTGTATTTATATAGACCTTTCTGATAAAGCTTATTTAATTTTAGCATTTCCTTCTCCTTTAAAAAGAGCCTGATGAGCCCTAAATAAACCCGTCAAAACCTTCTCATACACAGAAATGAGAACATACTTTGCAGCCCTTGTTGTTAGTTGTGATGTAGATATTCTTAGTTCCCCCCCATATACAGGAACAAGACACATGACAGCTATCATCAGAATCAGCAGCATAAATATATTACAGAATGTGTTGAGTATTTCCTTCCAGCTTCAACACGTACGGGGCCTGCTCTGATAAGAAATGAAGACATGGAAAAAATGCTCAATGCAAAACTGTAACATGCAATGGAAAATGCTCTAGATACAGGCAGGTGGTGTGAATTTGCAGGATAAATAGTTTTATTTCTTTTCTGGTCAGCCTTTTTGGACTGCTTCACTCAGCCAGTGTTTATCCGACTACTAAAACCATGGGCCGACATGGACCTCAGCAGATATTACCATCCCAATTAGATACTGATAGGAGAATTTACTGTTTTGGAGATATTACCATCCCAATTAGATACTGATAGTAGAATTTACTGTTTTGGAGATATTATCAACCCAATAAGATACTGATAGTAGAATTTACTGTTTTGAAGATATTACCATCCCAATTAGATACTGATAGTAGAATTTACTGTTTTGGGCACCTCAGTTTAGTGAAGAACACCCTTGTCCCCCCAGTTGTTCTCTGTTTATTTGTTTACCTTCTTGATCAAAATAATCAGGCTGCTGCTTGCTGAGGTTCAAGTGGGCCACAAATGGGAGAACACGGCTCCCTTTTTACATTTTTGCCCTGCACATAGTAAAGAACAAACTTTGACTTCAGTATAAATTACATTAGCTGTATGGAATACCTCTAGTTATTATTTGTGTTTCTGTTGCTAAGGACAATGAGACTGATTTACAGAGATTGTGGTTAAATCTTGCCCCCGAGCTACAAATCAGATCTCTGCTTTCATTGGCTAGCTTGTAGCAGACTGATGTTATAAAATGTACTATTCCTTTTAGATGTTTGGAATATACTATACATGTCATGTTTTTCTCATTTTACCAGATTTTGCTGATTGGCTGGTCTTAGAGAAATCCTCTGTGGTTATTGATCCATCGCTCTCTGCCTATGATATAGTGCAAATTAGCAAAGAATCCTCTGATGATCTCCAGGCTGCTCAGAATTATTGCTTGGCAGGTAATGGTCAATTCTCCCACATTCTCTCTTCCTGTTTAGGGTATAGTAAGCTATGGCCTGACCTTACTGTAGATGTTAAAGCACCATGTTCAAGACACAGTCATTCCATGGCAGGCCCATGCAACATGCACTATTTCAGGTTGCTAGGGGTCTGCGACTCTGTCAAGCAGGTTAACTTATTTTTTTATGCTGCTTAATATGAACACGGTATATAAAGTGCTTACCCATGTGGTTGCCAAGTACTCCTTGAAAAATCCCCACCGCAATTCGGCTCCTGTGATAATTGTATACATACAAACACAAAGTGGTAAGGGCATCCTGCACTCCGTAATTCAGCAATGGAGAGATCCGCTTGGGTTTAAAAATTCAATCAACTTAATTAAACATCCTTTAAAACAATTCAACTGTGGGACAGGCATTCGGCTGGCTTAACGCGTTTCGTGGCCTCAGAAGGCTTGGCGAGGTCAGCCTTGAAATGCTCTGTCCCAACCTTGAAGATAATTAAGTTGATTGAATTTTTAAAGTGGATCTCTCCATTGTTGAATTACATGGTGCCGGATGTCCTTGCCAATTTGTGTTTGTGTGTATTTAACTTAGTATTTCCCCTTTCAGTGGGAACATGGTGCCAATTCAGTAATAATTCCGTTTCCAATAGGAAAGTGACCTACCAGGATTAAGAAAAAAAGTTGAAATTTAATTTTCATTGTTCGGCTACCAATGGACTATAGCAACTAGAGTGGAGCCCCCTTTTACATTTCTCAGAATCAAAACGGATAAATCCTGATCAGAGAAGACGCAGCTTGCCTGAATGGTTCCATGACAAAATGCCGTGAATTCTGGGAAAACGTAAAAACGGGGTTCCCCTGGATGTCCCCTTTATGGGCCATGTTATAATTTGATTTGTCAAAAGAAGCAATACTTTTCCCTAGAAATTCTAGTTAGCAATGGTAATGGTACTTTGGTAAATTAAAATACCCGTTATACTTGAACAACTAGAAAAAACTAAGTATTTTTTGGGACTGATATTAAAACAATGGCACAGGCAGTATCCATCAATAATGAGACAGATAGATAGACCAGCAGGTTCTTTATTCTTTTGTATCTATCAGAGGAGACCACAGAGGCTCAATGCCACTTGCACTGGAGTCCCCAACCTATTTTACCCATGAGCAACATCCAAATGTTAAAGGAGTTGGAGAGCAACACAAGCAGGAAAATCTTACTAGGGTCCCATTTAGGGGCTAATTGGCCAAATTGTAGCACCTATGTGGACTTCCATCCTACAGGAGACTCTGTTTGGCAGTACAACTGGTTTTTAGACAACCAAAACTTGTCTTCAAGCCTGGAATTCAAAAATAAGCACCTGCTTTGAAGCCACTGGGAGCAACATCCAAAGGGGTTGATGAGCAACATGTTGTCCTATTATGTTTCTGTGTCCCTACTTCTGTTCTCAGCATGCTGATCTAGTGCATTGCTCCCCAGTATGTTCCAGGGTTCCATCCTGCGTCACTACTACAGTTGCACTTCAGAAAACAGCAGTGAGATGCCTATTCTATCCGGATACCCAGAGCTGCTTCTATGGTCTGAAGGGCCACCAGTGCCAGCTTCTTGTCAAGGAACCAGCAGCTTTTATTTTCCGAAGAAAAGGTCGGTATTGAGATTATTCTGCATTTCTGTTATTAGTCCTAATGTAATGTGAGGATCACACCAGCAACATGGCTGCCTTAAATTCTGAGCAGTACATATTAGATGCCTCTCCTTGTATCCCCAGCACAATGCAATGTAACAAATTACTGAATTATTTAAGTATTTAACAGAAAGTCAGTAATTTATCTGATGGAAAAAGCTAATAAAAGGAAGCAGCAAATCATTTATTTGCCATCAAACATTTAATTGTCTGTAACTGCAGCTTTTTGTGGCTGTTGTCTTTGAATATACAGTATATTATCTTTATTATCATGTGTTTTTAAAGCGCAGAAACTTTTCAGTAGCTCAGAGCTAAACTGATAATTGGTCAGTGATAAACACAATGAACCTCGTGTATGGGCAGTGTGATTTACTCTATGCTGAGTGAGGATCCAACACCTTGAGAGCAAGTGACTCCATTATGTGTTTAGAATTGTCTATAGGTCAGATCAAACTTCTATTGCATCGACTGCATTCTGCCATTTATGTTTGGCAGCAGTTAGTTGGGGGGTCCAGAATTATTTTGCAGGGTGGCCCAGCTCAGTAACATTTCCCCCCCCCCCTTATTTAGTTTGAGGCCAATGCCAGCAGAATCAGGAGACTTCAAAAGAGGCTGGTACAAACCTGGGGCCCACAAAATTGTAAAGCCAAAGTCAGATCGTAAAAGGTTAAAAAAGCTTATATTTTATTTTTCCAAAAATTAAGAACCAGGGCCTGACGCGTTTTGTGTCTACCAAGGACACGCTGAGTCAGTCTATCACTAAGTGTTCTTGGTAGACACGAAGCGCGTCAGGCCCTGGTTCTTAATTTTCGTGTTTGGGATTTGCTTTAGGCCCTGACTTTTTTTTGCCTTTCTCATAAATCGAGATTGTAATGTTGAATTGTCCCCCTAAACTGTGTTGCTAGTGTGACGCACAGCGAAAGGCACTATGACAAATGGTCAAATCTTATGTATACCAATTACGAGTTGATCCAAAACCTAATGGGTTTATTTGCCGTTGTGGAAGGTTTGGTGCATTTGAACTGTGTGAGTTGTGTGGTGATTCCAGATAACACAGTGTATAGACTCCACAGGAACAGACTATGAAAGCGACCTATCCCCTTAGCCCTGAACATTTTGCAACTCCCACCTTGTGTGCATTTCAGTCAAGTCAAAATAATGATGTAAATTATCAGACTCACCTGGCAGTTAGTTTGAGCTGTAGCAGCCAAGGAAGTCACCTACTGCCCATGCAGATCAATTGTTCCCCTTTAGATATTACACCTACACATACTGGAATTATTTACCCTAATAATGTAATGTATTTCCTTTTTTTCATATATCTTCAAATCTCAATGTGACTTTTTAGTTCGTCCTCATCCATTGGCATCAGTGGCTGTTTCACATGGAACTCTCCTGGGTAAATCTGAAGCCATTGTGATTGGCTCAAACGTAAAGAATGTCGTTCAGTTCCTTGGCATTCCCTATGCATCTCCTCCAGTCGGACTCAAGCGGTTTAGCCCTCCCCAGCCTATTAACTGCACCGGTGAATGGAACGCCACATATTCAAGGTAAGGAGTAAGAGATATAACATTTTGGTCATAGGAACCATTTTAACACCAAATATATTTGTAATTCATTTTCACCTAGTTAGAATGTGTTATATGTTGGTATAGTAATGAGCAAGGGCAGAGTCTGCTGCAGCCTGGGGAACTTAAAAGGATTCTGCCATGATTTTTATGGTGTAGTTTCTATTTCTAAATGACACTGTTTACACTGCAAATAATTCACTCTACAATATAAAATGTCATTCCTGAACCAGCAAGTGTATTTAGTTGTAACATTGGTGTGTAGGTGCATCTCAGGTCATTTTGCCTGGTCATGTGATTTCAGAAAGAGTCAGCACTTTAGGATGGAACTGCTTTCTGGCAGGCTGCTGTTTCTTCTACTCAATGTAACTGAATGTGTCTCAGTGGGACCTGGATTTTACTATTGAGTGTTGTTCTTAGATCTACCAGGCAGCTGTTATCATGTGTTAGGGAGCTGTTATCTGGTTACCTTCCCATTGTTCTGTTGTTAGGCTGCTGGGGGAGTAAAGGGAGGGGGTGATATCACTCCAACTTGCAGTACAGCAGTAAAGAGTGACTAAAGTTTATCAGAGCACAAGTCACATGACTGGGGGCAGCTGGGAAACTTAACCCCATTTCAGATTTCGAAATCAAATGTAAAATAAATCTGTTTGCTCTTTTGAGAAATGTATTTAATTGCAGAATTCTGCTGGAGCAGCACTATTAACTGATGGTTTTTGAAAAAAACATGTTCTCACCATGACAGTATCCCTTTAATCATCGGCGAACTTGGTACACAGTATCTGATGGAATTTAAAGGAATAGTAACACCAAAAAATTAAAGTGTATTGAAAATATCATATACTGTTTGTGTTGCACTGGTAAAACTGATGTGTTTAATTTAGAAACACTACTATAGTTCATATTAACAAGCTGCTGAGGAGCAATGGTGGAAATTGAAAAAAGTCTATATGGCACAGGTTAAATAGTGGATAACAGAAAACACCATTATGTTCTACAGAGCTTGTCTGCTGTGTAACCTGAGCCTTTTCTCCTTGGAATGGCTGCCACCATTGCTACACAGCAGCTTGTTTATATAAACTATAGTAGTACTTTTCTGTTAGCTACTGTGTATCCTGTGCTTGAATGGCTGCCCCCATGGCTATACAGCAGCTTGTTTATATAAACTATAGTAGTACTTATCTGTTATCTACTGTGTATCCTGTGCTTGAATGGCTGCCCCCATGGCTACACAGCAGCTTGTTTATATAAACTATAGTAGTACTTATCTGTTATCTACTGTGTATCCTGTGCTTGAATGGCTGTCCCCATGGCTACACAGCAGCTTGTTTATATAAACTATAGTAGTACTTATCTGTTATCTACTGTGTATCCTGTGCTTGAATGGCTGCCCCCATGGCTACACAGCAGCTTGTTTATATAAACTATAGTAGTACTTATCTGTTATCTACTATGTATCCTGTGCTTGAATGGCTGCCCCCATGGCTACACAGCAGCTTGTTTACATAAACTATAGTAGTACTTATCTGTTATCTACTGTGTATCCTGTGCTTGAATGGCTGCCCCCATGGCTACACAGCAGCTTGTTTATATAAACTATAGTAGTACTTTTCTGTTAGCTACTGTGTACCCTGTGCTTGAATGGCTGCCCCCATGGCTATACAGCAGCTTGTTTATATAAACTATAGTAGTACTTATCTGTTATCTACTGTGTATCCTGTGCTTGAATGGCTGCCCCCATGGCTACACAGCAGCTTGTTTATATAAACTATAGTAGTACTTTTCTGTTATCTACTGTGTATCCTGTGCTTGAATGGCTGCCCCATGGCTATACAGCAGCTTGTTTATATAAACTATAGTAGTACTTATCTGTTATCTACTGTGTATCCTGTGCTTGAATGGCTGCCCCCATGGCTACACAGCAGCTTGTTTATATAAACTATAGTAGTACTTTTCTGTTAGCTACTGTGTACCCTGTGCTTGAATGGCTGCCCCCATGGCTATACAGCAGCTTGTTTATATAAACTATAGTAGTACTTATCTGTTATCTACTGTGTATCCTGTGCTTGAATGGCTGCCCCCATGGCTACACAGCAGCTTGTTTATATAAACTATAGTAGTACTTTTCTGTTATCTACTGTGTATCCTGTGCTTGAATGGCTGCCCCATGGCTATACAGCAGCTTGTTTATATAAACTATAGTAGTACTTATCTGTTAGCTACTGTGTATCCTGTGCTTGAATGGCTGCCCCCATGGCTATACAGCAGCTTGTTTATATAAACTATAGTAGTACTTATGTGTTATCTACTGTGTATCCTGTGCTTGAATGGCTGCCCCCATGGCTACACAGCAGCTTGTTTATATAAACTATAGTAGTACTTATCTGTTATCTACTGTGTATCCTGTGCTTGAATGGCTGCCCCCATGGCTACACAGCAGCTTGTTTATATAAACTATAGTAGTACTTTTCTGTTATCTACTGTGTATCCTGTGCTTGAATGGCTGCCCATGGCTACACAGCAGCTTGTTTATATAAACTATAGTAGTACTTATCTGTTATCTACTGTGTATCCTGTGCTTGAATGGCTGCCCCCATGGCTACACAGCAGCTTGTTTATATAAACTATAGTAGTACTTATCTGTTATCTACTGTGTATCCTGTGCTTGAATGGCTGCCCCCATGGCTACACAGCAGCTTGTTTATATAAACTATAGTAGTACTTATCTGTTATCTACTGTGTATCCTGTGCTTGAATGGCTGCCCCCATGGCTACACAGCAGCTTGTTTATATAAACTATAGTAGTACTTATCTGTTATCTACTGTGTATCCTGTGCTTGAATGGCTGCCCCCATGGCTACACAGCAGCTTGTTTATATAAACTATAGTAGTACTTATCTGTTAGCTACTGTGTATCCTGTGCTTGAATGGCTGCCCCCATGGCTACACAGCAGCTTGTTTATATAAACTATAGTAGTGTTTCTGAAGCAAACACACCAGTTTTATCTGTGCAGGACAACACTGCATTATATTTTTTATTACTTAAAACACTTAGGGGCAGATTTATCAAGGGTCGAATTTCGAGGGTTAAAAAACCTTTGAATTTGACCCTCAAAGTAAAATCCATCAAATTCGAAGGATTTTAGCGCCAAAGGTTTGATCGAATAAAAATCGTTCGATGGAACGATTTTAAGCGATCGGTCGAATGATTTTTATTTGATCATAAAAAGTGCCCAATTCAATTCGGTAGCTTTTATTTGGCAAAGTATTGAGTCGAAGGATTTTTTAAAGAGACAGTATTTCGATTATCGAATGGTCCAACGATTTTTACTTGGAATCATTCGATTTGATCGAATTCGATCAAATTTGACCAATTCGATGGTCAAAGTACCGAAAAAATTTATTTCGAAATTCGAATATTTTGGATTCAAACTATTCACTCGAGCTTAGTAAATCTGCCCCTGACATTTTTTACATGTTACACAACCAATCAGTAAACACTTTTAAATATCCAATCAGAGAGGAGTTTACAAAAAACGTTGTTTAGATTTTTTTCAATGTAAAGCTATAAAATAGCTGTTCATCATCTTCATTTTAGGGCTAGCTGCTTACAGCCCGGGGATGGAAAAGCTCAGTACTCTTCTGTCAGTGAAGACTGCTTGTATCTTAATGTGTTTGTCCCACAACATGCCGTAAGTTATAATATTTCACTTCTCTGGCTTTCTTGGGTATGATGAATTAAATAATGACCATTTCGCTGCAACTGTCAAACCCAGCTGTCAGCATGCTGATTGGAGGAGAATCAAAAGGCTGGGGACATCAATGCCACAGTCAACTGATATGTTATGACGTTTGAGGGAAGCTGGTGGTAGATGCAAAAACTGTGCACAAATATCCCTGTTTTTTTTTTCTTTTTGCCTCAATATAATGTGGGTGTTCAGTGGTGCTGCACTCAGAAGGGACAGGAGGTTGGCACCCATAGGTGACCCCTAGATGTCTTGACATTGTCCATCATTGAGATTACAAATCTGGCCCAACCCAGGCGCTAAGAACAAAACATAGTTTGCACTTTCCAGTGGTACAGGTGCAAGTGCTCTGTGTATGGGCCCTAAGACCCCAGTATAGGGACACGAATTTGCCTCTTCATGAAGAAATATAAACAAAACCATTGCACGGAAACCCACCTGTACAAGATTGCTCCTTAAACCCTACTCTTGACAATTGTCACATTATTATTATTAGTATTCATAATAATAATTGTCTACTGCAGCTGTTTACAGTTACAGCACCAAATCAGAAATACATTGAGTTCAGAGGCAATTAGCAATGCACAGAATCCACTATTTTGGATACAGCTGAACCCCAAAATCCTCTGCGAAAGATTAGACCGAACCAAATCTTAATCTGCGTATGAAAATTAGGGGTGGTAGGGGGAAAACATTTTTTACTTCCTTGTTTTGTGACAAAAGGTCGTGTGATTTCCCACCACCCCTAATTTGCATATGCAAATTAGGATTTGGATTCGGTTCAGCTGGGAAAAAGAATTCAGCCAAATCTGAATCCTGCTGAAAAAGGCAGAATCCTGAACCAAATCCTGGATTCAGTGCATCCTTAGAGGCAGTAGAGGCCAGGCCCTGCTCTCAAGAGCTTACAATCTGTTGCTGTTCCTGGAATCTCTTTAATTCCAGCTTTCTAGCATAATTCTGAGCATAGTATCCACTGACTCGTCCCTTGAAGTCTCTGGAATTTGGAAGTCACATCAGTATCCAAGTATGTTTAGATTTCTATTAGCCTTCATTATATAACAATTGTATAGTTTAAATCTGAGAATCGGGTTTACAGGTTTGTCTTTTTTTTTTCACTTTTTTTAGGGCACAAATGCTGTTCTTCTATATTTCCATAACAGCCCAAGTGATTATAGTGAAAAGGGGCAGACGTTTATTGATGGCTCCTATCTGGCAGCTATCGGCAATATTGTGGTTGTAACTGCAAGTTACAGGGTCGGTGTATTTGGATTTTTAAGCAAGACTGGTAAGTCGTGATTTCTTACTTATAACTGACTGTCCTGACTTGTAATTCTTTGTTTTTTGTAGCCTTGTGTTTGTCTGTTTGTTTCTGGCTTCCATAAGTTTTTATGGTATGTTTGTAGTCTTTTTCAGGGGTTTACTTCCGCTTGTTTTCAGCCAAGTTCTGCTAAAGATTTTGGAAAGGGAATTCTGGGGAATATAGTTTGTTTTAAATTTAGATGTGCCTAGTTGGGAGGAGGGCTGTGAGTAGAGATAAGTGTAACTAGCCGAATTTGATGAAAATTTGCAAAAGACGAAATTTAGCCAAAATGTCGGTACATGCATTGTTGAGTCAACAGCAATTTTTATGTTTTTTCTCCTATTACAAAAAAAAAATCACAGAGAAATGCTAATAATGCCATTACATTTTTTTTCCATGCAAAAAAAACCCCAAAATATCTAGCATGAATTTTTGAAAATATTCGCTGCTGCCAAAAATATTCATTTTGCTGTGAAACTGTACCAGGCAAAGAAGTTGACTCATCCCTAGATGTGAGCACAGTCATATAGTTACTTTGCTTTGTGTCTTCAATGTTTTATATTTTTAATCCCCTTAACCACCGCGACCTGTGTGGTCAGTCCAAAAATATGGCAATACGTGCGATATAGACACAAGCCAGGAAAATAATTTTAATTACAGATATTTCATTATGGGGCATTATTATTTTTTATTCCTAATAGCCACATTGTAAATTGGTTAAGAGCAGAGATAATTAGTTCTATATAACTACCGAGTGTTAAAGATAAGAAAGCTTGGAAAGGCAAAGCAAAGAACTCCACGGTCATTTCCATATAAGTTTACCGAAACACATGTACAGGTATGAGACCTGTTATCCAGACTACTTGAGATCTTGGGTTTTCTGGATGATTAATCTTTACGTAATTTGGATCTTCATACCTTAAGTTTACTAGAAGATCATTTAAACATTAAATACACCCAATAGGCTGGTTTTGCCTCCAATAAGGATTAATTATATCTTAGTTGGGATCAAGTACAAGCTACTGTTTTATTAGAACAGAACAATTTGGATTCATTGGATACAAATGAGTCTATGGGAGATTGCCTTCCTGTAATTCAGAGCATTCTGGATAACAGTTTTCTGGATAAAGGATCCCATACATGTACCTACATACACTGTGAATATAGTGTACCATACGCACATTTTGTAACAAAAAACGTCTTTAATAAATAAAGATTGTGTTTTTTGTTCCTACAGTCATACATTAGACTTCGTTAGAATTGTACCGCTCTCTATAAATAATTTGGCATGTGCCAGCGATTATCCAAGCATTGCAATTTAACATGCGTGCAACAGTGGTATTCAGTCTAAAACATATTTTAAGCCAAAAAGACATTTTCTGTGTATTTTTATTTTAGACGTTTCCTTTTTTTCTTTATAAAGCAATGTTCTGTAGGAACTGTAAGCGTTTTGCTGTTTAAAAAAAACAAAGAAAGAATCTGGGAACATCTGCTTTGCTTTGCTGTATTATTCTGAGCAGTTTCCAAGAATTTACTCCATTTGTGTTGAATCCGCAGGTGAAGCCGCACCAAGTGGGAACTGGGGTCTGCTGGACCAAGTCGCTGCTTTGAAATGGGTCCAGGAGAACGTTGCCTATTTTGGAGGAGACCCCAGTTTGATATCCATAGCTGCAGACAGGGCTGGGGCTGACATTTCCAGCATCCATATGATAGTACCTGAAAGAAAGCTCTTCCGAAGAGCACTGCTAATGGTAAGGGACCATCCTTGTAGCCTAAAACAATAGAAGCTCATGGTGTCAGATGTTAATGAGATTCATTCCATAGAAGCAGTGTCGGAGTGGCCCACCGGGATACCAGGAAAACTCCCGGTGGGCCCAGGTGTCAGTGGTCCTCTTGCTTCTAAACATTTGGCCTATTTCATGGTCATTCCCTATTTCTTTATGGGCATAAATGCTTAATAATGGAAGTATAGGAAGTAGATATAAGAAGAATAGAGGAAAATAAAGAGGTTAAGGAAAGGAGGAATAATAGTTTGGATAGTAGTTAAAGGGCTGGTTAAGGCCGAAATGTTACTTCACTGGTTGCACATATAAATTCAATTTTCACTAATTGAAATATGTTTGGAAGTATGGATCAGTATGGTCGGGTGCCGAGTCACAGTCGGCACGCGACGCTACAAAAATCTGGTGAGGATTGTGTAGCACTACTTTGTGTGTTTGTGAATAGTTTGGAAAGTAGGCACATAGTCTTCTGTAGTAGTAGTTTTTTTGGTGGGCCCCTGGCATCCCAGTCCGAATTGGCACAGACAGACACACTGACCATTTTTTTTGTCTATTTCGGCCAATCTCACAGGTAGCAAAACAATATTAATGCATTTGTTCTTGCCTAAACAGAGATGTGACCTATTTCATATTCAGATTAACCAATGTACCAAGAAGAGGTGGACTAGATTTGCATAGCAGGTTAGGTTGTATGGACGACATCAGCAGGCAGGCTCCGGGGAAACAAAACTTGATTAAAAAATCCAATCTTTATTGAGTATTGTAAAATACACTGTAGGAGCAGGCAGGGGAACGGCTTAACGCGTTTCGTGACCCAAGTCACTTCATCAGACTAGACATGGACTAGATTTGCCTGGATCAGCTAACCTTATGCATTTGTCAGCTGCGTAACTACATGGCCCAGGCCCCTCAAAAAAATCATGCACAGTAACCCCAACCCATTCCGCTACCTGCCCCCATACAGGAGAGTGGATTGGGAAGGGAGATTGCAGATTGATTGCAGACTGATTCCTCTATAGTTCCTCTATGCAAGTGGGCATGGTGACCATAGATGAGCTGATGCTTGAGTAGTAGGACCATAAGCAGCCCAACTGTAGTCTTATGAATGTTTCTACTAACACATTTTCATATGCCTTGTTCCATAAAGTACCTTATTGTATACTGTAGGTAACAGTGAACTAGATTTTCATCCAGGTTCAACCAATTGCTATCCAATATGATGAACAGGATAGTCAATTTTATGGAGTAGATAGATGATGGTTGAGCATTAAGACTGAAGTCAACCAAACTGCCTTCTAGGGCCTCCATAATGTTATAGTCTTGTGCATGTTCCTACTGACACTCATATGCTTTGCTCTGTAGAGTGCATCTGATGTTATTGAGGTAACTTTTTTTCCATGTGATCACTGCTGAGACATTGACCAAATTAGAGACTTAATTAATTTGTGTTATTAGTGCAGTGATCCCCAACCAGTGACTTGCGATTTTGTATTATTAAGGCAGTTATTCCCAACCAGTGGCTCAGGAGCAACATGTTGCTCACCAAACCTTTGGCTATTGCTCCCAGTTTAATTCCAGGATTGAAGGCAAGTTTTGGGTGCATAGAAATCAGGTGTACTGCAAAACAGGGTCTCCTGTAGGCTGACAGTCCACCGTGGAGCTACCAAATAGCCAATCACAGCCATTATTTGGCACCCCCAGTAATTTTATTCATGCTTGTGTTGCTCCCCAACTTTTACAATTAACTGTGGCTCACGGTTAAAAAAGGTTGGGGACCCCAGTATTAGTGCTTTCATTAACCAGTATAACATCGCAGGGTGGGAGATTGCCTCCTAGGAATGATAACATTGACATCATCTTCTTCTGTGTTTTGTGTATAACTTCAACACATTTATATATAATTATAAATAATGCAAATAATCCTGGCAGAGTGTCAACACCCTTTCACAGTTTCTTATTAGGAACACATGATTCTTGTAACGAATGTTATTTTGACATTTCTGGTGGTAAAATAATTAAAAGAACGTGGTGGCCAACAGTTTTCAACAAAAAATCCACTCGGTTAAGTGGTTCCAGTTTGGAAGAGCTGGGCTCTATTGTGTTACTGTGCTTATGTCTTCATGTAGTTCGACAACGTTTAAGGAATATTGCCAGTGTAATATAATAAATGTTGCAAAATAAATTGTCCTCATTGGTATATAATAATACAGCTGCGGTGAGTTACATATACTGTATTTAATTCACGTCTTGGGATATTTAAATCTATTTTTGTTATGCTAAGACAGAATTATTAATACTGAACATTCTTCAGATTATTGAGTAATAAATACCTGTGCCTTAAATAAGTGTATATATAACTGTTATAGGTTCGATCACATTGAGAAAGTCAAAAATGAATGTTTTTTCCCTCTCTGGAAACTACTTTTCATATTTTTCCTTCTGTTTTATGCTTTGCCATTTAACCCCAAGCTGTGTGTTTGTACCTATGTTCATGGGCCTGTGATTAATTGAGATATTGGAATCCTCTGGGTCCACAAATGATTCCATTTTCTATTTGCATAACTTGACTTAGTGATTATCATGATGTAAGGTCATGATATTGCATAGGATCTATTTTATTTCATAAAAGCCTTAGAGGCCCATTTATCGAATTTATGTGAATTTTCGAATATACTCACAATTTGACTGGGAGGCTTAGAGGCCCATTTATCAAAGGTCGTATTTCGAATTTATGTGAATTCATTTTCGAATATTCAAATTTGACTGGGAGGTTATTTAAGAAAAAATTTGAAATTCTAATATTCAATGGAATGGTTCCGACCCGAAAATTCGAATCGTATTCGATTCATTTTTTATCCTGGAAAAAAACCTTTAATGTCAGGAAGACTACATCTCCAAATGGCTCAACTGACCCCTGCCGAATATTAGAATTAGGACTGTTTCCTACTGGTCGAGGTGTGATAAATCTCACATTTGAATTTACATTTGAATTTACATTTGAATAGGAGAATTAAGATTTGAATTTGAGATTTTTCAAAAATTAGAATTTGAATTTACTTTTCGATCCTTGATAAATCTGCCCCATAGTATTATTTTTGGATTTACTTGAAATTAAATAAGTTTCTTAAAATAAAGAATGAATTACCCCAAAGTTTAAAACTGCACCCTCAAAAAACGCAATAAGACACAATGAATCAATGGAAGCACAACTATTGCATTTGAACTATTTTAATATACACAAGATAAAACAATAAATAATAAAGTGTGAAAATGCCTAATTTTTTCATGGATGCAAAAATAGAAGCAATGATTTATAAATGTGATACATTCTCCGATAGAATATCATCATTAAATATAATATCTTTTCTTTACTAACATTTCTGGACAAATTAAACTCCCCATACTGGGCAAATATACTGAGCAATATGCAGAGAGGACACAGTGTGTTCTAGTCTTTTCATGTTGGTTTTTCCTTTATATTGCTGTATATGGAGAAATGAGGCTGGGTGGATGGAGAACCATTTCATGGTATATATCAAGGAGATGAGTAGATACAGAGCCAGTTTATTGTATGAACCTGAGGGTTGGTGGCTAAGAAAGAGGAGATATAGAAGCAAATATAGACCCTCTTTGTGGTGTGTAAGAAACAATATGTGTGTATATTGCGTCACTTTGGTCTGTGTAAAAAATAGGATGGATGGATAGAGAGCCATTTTATTGTATAAACCTGAAGGTGTATGAGAAAGAGAAAATGTAAATATAAGGCAATTTCACAGTGTGTAAGAAAAAGGCTAGTGAACAGACCCTCCTTATGGTAAAACTGGGCCTGTGGAACCCCGGGAAAAAAACATGTTGGGCCCCAGCCTTCATGGGCCCCCAGCTGACCCTGTTCTGCTCCCTATGGCACTGAGGACATCCCACTGCTCCCTCTAGCCCAGCCACAGCCGTGAATCAAGGAAGGAGGTCAAAAATAAGTGGCCGTGGGAAGTTGCAGCCTCGGTGGTTCCTCACACCCCAGTCCGATGGTCTAAGGGTCTATATTGAGGATGGACACAATTAGCCATTTGAACTGTGCCTGACTTACATATAAACATGGGTGGTGGTCAGTTATGTATTTTGAGGTGGGTAAGAAATCCTCTTCTGTCATCAAACATTTAAGTTTTAATATATATGAGAGGTGTCCATGATGGGAGAGACTGCATCTTAGCAGGTACAGTATGTCCTTTACTTTATCTTTTCCTGAACAGTGTTGAGTAATTCTTGGACATACTGTATACAAAGGGTCCACATGTGGGGAGCTTGGTATCCATCAGAATGCATTTGATTACCTTTTATGTCTATTGCAAGACTCCATTGGGGGCCAAGTTCATTTTAAACCACCTGGATTCTTCTGTTTTACATTCCAAAAGTCATTCATAATCTCCATAGGACTTGAAGCTGTTCCTCTTATTTACAGCAGATACAACTTGACTTCGGCGGCTCTTTTTTTTCTCAGTGTCGCTTGTTAGCATGAAGCTGTCATCTCCAGCCATTGAGATATAAGAGGCAATGCTTTGTCTGAGGCCATAGCTGAGGAATGTGTCGTCTAAAGAGTTTTCTGGCTCTTCCATTGTCAGGGGAACCCTGGGAACAAAAATAACATGACATGTTCGAAACAAAGATTTATTTTGAAAGGTCAAAGCCAAGTTCTTCGGGTAAAACTATATTTGGACTAAAACTTCATTTTCAAGGCAACCTTTTAATATACTTGAATTTAAACTTGCTGCACCCTCAGCAGAGTTTGTCACCGAGCTTTGCATTAAGGGAGTTATTTCGCAAATTTTAGAGGTTTTTTTATACCTCGAATTAACTCACAACTTGAATGTTTTCTAATTTAAGAAAGAAACTCGAATGGGAAAAATTTGATTCAGCGAGTTTGGGGTTAACAAACCAAATACTCAAATTAGTCAAGTTTTCGGACAAAACCCCTCAAATAGTTCAAGGGACCTCTGCCATTGACTCCTACACGACCTTGACAGGTTTTAGATGGTGTATTTTCGGATTAGAGCTATTTCTAGGGTCAGGGTATAATAAATCCTGATAAATTCGCATTTTATTAATCCAAAAATTACTTTTAACAAAAAAACCTTGAAAACTAGAATTTTCATGGAAAACACAACTCGAAACATGTTTTCGGGTTTGAGTACTTACCGTTTTGTACTTCTCCAATCAAATGGCCGCCGTCTCCTCACAACAGGAGGGACTTGATGATTCAGAGCATCATTATAGTTTATGGACTGTTGGGTAAGGCAGGGACTTGTGAGGACACAACATAGACCATCTGCATTTTCTGAATACAAAACATACAGTGATTTAATTACAGTACAGAAAAATCTATTACCAACACAAATAAAAAGTAAGGTAAAATGTTAGGCATCTCTTTGCAAAATGCCTCTTTTTATCCTATCCATTAACAACTTGTCATTCAAGGCCATGAATTTACATATATGCCATACCAGGAAAAAGGGCAAAGTAAAAAAGTGCAAATTTCATGACAGTAAGTATAATATAGGGCTCACTTATAACTACCATGGTGCTCTTTAGCACCTTTCATTGCTGGTTGGTTGCTATGGGTAATTGTGCTAGTGCAATTCTCCTATAATAGCAAATGTGCCCAGTTGTGTCCTGCAATCTCAGTCCTACGCCTGGAATCATCGAGGAGTAAAGTTATCTATCAGTGCAGACACAGTTTGCCATGGGAATGCTCCACAACCCTGTTCACTAGAATATTTGAGTTTGAGAATTTTAAATAGTAGTTCACCCATTTATAAAGATTCTACTTTTTAAAGTGATGTAGCTGTATTTGGACCATAATAACCTAAAACACATAAATATAAAATGTCTAAAAAGGTCGCTTGGTGGGACCTACCTGAATAGTGGTTAACAAGGTGCTCAAGACATTGGAACGTCAGCCTAGGGGAGATGTAAAACCAGTTGTTTGGTAGACGGAAAATTCTGTAATGTTTCACTTGTCTGTGTTTGACAGATAAAGAATAAGATCCTGCAAAAAAATAATAGAGAATGGGAATCATCAAATTCATTCATGGTGCAACATTTTGGACACAATAACATTTGCTCTATGATGTTATCACCTAGCATTCCCTTGTTGAGTTAAATGCACTTGCAATATGTATGCCTGGCCATGAGGGAGGTCCCTGCACTGTAGAAAGAAGTGGGTGGATAACATACAGGCAAAAATTTGCAAGGTTAAGATATTGTTCTTTAAGTGCCAGGACTAGGCTAGCCTAGTGTTTTTTTGAAGAGATTGAGAGAGTGTTCCTTAAGGGGGAATTCAGGGAATTGCAGAGGTAAGGAGCAACAAGATAGAAAGGTTTAAGGTGATAGTTGGCAGTGGATAAGGATGGTGGATCTGGGAGGAATGGAGGAGGTGAGCAGTAATGTACAGTGAAGAAATGTAGTGAGGAGCAGAAGAGTGAAGGGCTTTGAATGTTATATACTATCCTTTGCTTAACAGGCAGCCATGAGAGAGATTTTACATGGGGCTGAAGAGGTTACATCTTAGGAAAGATTCACATTTGATCACCAATATTAATTATTATGGAAATGATTATTTCAGGAGATTTGTAGAAGGCAATGAGGGTGTGAGCAAACAACTTGAGGTCTGGTCTAGGCCAATTATAGCCAACCACAGGTACTACAGCTATTTCAGAACTGTTACTGGTTGTAGTTTCACCAAACAGTTGAATGGTGAAGTACAGTATATTAGTTGTGTGTGTGTGTGAGTCCAGTGATGCCTTCAAATCAGTCTATATTTTATATTCCTTATAATTTATATTTATATTGCAACTATAAATGACTAAGACTGCATGTCTCCTCACTGTACCTTTTTCAGTTTCACTTTGCCTGATCATGAATGATCCATTCTTTGAATCTGGCAGCTGAAGAAGTTCTTCTGATTTCTCTCTCCCAATTCCTTCAAAAAGCCAACTGCAAAAGAATACAAGTATATTTTAAAAGGTGATTCTGCTGCTGAGATGTATTGACCTCCAAACAGTGCATTGGTTGCATCTGCTAAGTTTATACTAAGTTTATACTATTGATTTGTATGTGGGTCTGAGTAATGTGTTATATCTCCCGCGGTAGGTCTGGCCTTTAACAAGTATTTTTTTTCTGCATTCCTCATATAGTATATACTGTAGATATATTTTGCCTTCACTGATTAATTTATGTTTGAGTGGAGGAAGCAAGTCATATGAGGCGTTTCTCATATCTACCTATGGCTTCCACCTTCACAGACTTTATTATACAATGGTATAAATAAAGCATCAGTGAGTTAGGCCTCCAATTTGAGATTGTACCGCTGGATAGGGGAAATAATAAACACAAATTATGACTCATGCAGTATACAAGTAGTTACAGTGGGATAATATTTCATAATGAAGATGGTTACTCCGAGAAACATTTTAAGAGTTACTCTGAAAGCCACATCACAACATTCCCAGATAATTCAGCATTTGGGAGGCAAATATTCTAAATATATGGGGTGCATGTAAAATATGTCCCAGAAGTTTAGAACATCTTTAGGTGTTTAAGTCTTTGACTGTCAAGTGTTACTTTATATTGTCCTCCTTAAAATTCTTATTTGTTTAAGAAGAACATGTGCATTGGCTCTAATCCATAGTCCAGGGGAAAGCCCAGATTGACTTTAACCATCACTTGCCTTGTCAAGTTGCAAACTTTACCCATGAATGGTCTTTGCAATAAAAGACCATTAATTGAAAGAAATTAAACTAAATTAAGATCACAAAGGCAATTTGGATGCCAAGAGCAACTCAGACAGATGTAAATGTACAGTAGATGATCTAGTGAAAACACCAACAACACACAAGGGAAAGGCACACATATATCTTTCTCTTTTATGTTGGTGTATAAGGAATTGGAATGGAGCAGCCTGGGACAGACAAGCCCTGGCATTTAAGTATGCACAGTGATCCATTCCCATTAATGTTGCCCCCAGTGGCCTCATAGTAAGTTCTTATTTTGAAATTTCTGTCCAAAATTCAAGTTTTGGAGGCACGAAGACACAGCTTGCCTCCAACAGAGCCTCCTGTAGTCTAGCAGTCCACATGGAGTTATCAATTAACCTATCAAAGCCTTTATTTGGCATCCCCAAGGAATTTATCCTTGCTTGTGTGGCTCCCCAACAGTTTATACATTCAAGAGTGACTCTCTGGTGAAAAAAACATTGGGGAAGTGTGGTATCCTGAAGGCTACTGAAGAACTAAGTCAACGTCGATGTCATTGCATGACTGAGTAATTGTCAGGGTGAATTTCCGCTTCCATGAATACCTTCCCCATTGAAGCAGGGAGCTTAAGGCTAATGTGATTAACAGTATTCTAGTGGATGTCCCAGTTCATCCCATCTCCCAATCACTTGCTGGTGGCAGATGACTAAACAAGTTTGCCATTCCTTATTATCCCTTTCACTTAATGCCAGCTAAGGATACAGATGATGCAAACCTTAGCATAGCATTTGGCACAGTATTCATGGAAAGATAAAACAAGCTCACTGTTCATATTTCCCAAACTGATCTCATACATGCTGTCATTTTGGGGAAGAACAACCCATCTTCTTAATTCAGTGGCAAAAGCTGATGGCATGGATTGGGAAGCATGTTTAATTGCCAACTATTGAACTTACCCGTGGTAGACCTTTGCCACGCATTTGGCCGGTATGTAATTTTCTCTGGCTGTTCTTAGTGACATGACTCTCCACCACCCTCCTTCACTGTAAAGAAACAACATTAAAACCTCTTTTAATTTTTATTATTCCATGACTACAGTATTATATATGGGCTTTCACAGTTAAATTCACTTACTATAAATCTTATGTACTAGAGCTACTACTAATGTATGTAGATATTTTATCCTATGGAAGAACAAACTAGTTATGTGATGCCATTGCTTTCTTTCTGGTATGCTTCTGAACATGAGCCATAGTGGAAAAGCCAAAGCACTTAGACTGTTACTCTACTCTGGTAGAGAGGTTATGAATAAGAGATGGCTTCACGTATTCTTTTAAACTGATGATTATATACATTTAAGAACAAACACTACTGTCAAGGTTACCTGATCAAGGTCATGAGTCAATTATGACATATATATTATATATATATATATATATATATATATATGTACCCCCAGTTGCAAAATATGAGGATATTAGAAGTTACCTCGGAGTTCCAAGACCTTCAGCCTTGCGTTTTTATATGGTCATGAAACTCCTCGGTCACTTATAATATCCTTAATTTACAAGAGGGGGTACTTTATTCACTATATATATATATATATATATTAGCAGGGGCGTAACTACAGAGGAAGCAGACTGCAGGGGGGCTCAGGAGGTACAGGGGGCCCCATGAGGCTCTCATTGATGAGCAATTTGAACATATATTGGTAAAACAGGACAAACACTGGATATGTTGGGGGGCCTAAAATTAATTTGCTGTGGGGCCCAGCAACATCTAGTTACGCCACTGTATATTAGTCCAAGAAAGCACCCACAACAGCAGCCATTCAGCGGGTATTAATATGTCTTTATTCATGCATGGTGCATTAACGTTTCGGCTCACATGGAACCGTCGTCAGTGCTTTCTTGGACTACTATTGATGAATTTGTTTAGCACTGGGCAAATAAAATAATTGATTGAATGGTGAGTGCAATGAATCATATATATATATATATATATATATATATATATATATATATATATATATATACAGTCTGTAGTGGAGCACTCGCAATATAAACAACCGCCTGGGTGCTGGTTATAGCATAGCATAATAAACAAAAATAAAACCGCACTCCAAGGTCTTGATATGGTGAAAAAGGTGGTGACGTTTAATTCAACGTTTCGGCACGCTTAACTCGGGCCGTCTTCAGGAAGTGAAAACCATACCAGACCTTGGAGTGCGGTTTTGTTTTTGTTTATATATATATATATATATATATATATATATATATAATTCCAGAAAGAACCGCACTCCAACTTGTTCTGTTGAATAAATTCACATTTTATTGTGCTCAATTTGTACGCACGCAATTGAGCACAATAAAATGTGAATTTATTCAACAGAACAAGTTGGAGTGCGGTTCTTTCTGGAATTATATGATAAATTTTGATCCAGCACCCACCATCGAACTAACAGATCCAGATCAGAGAGCGGCTGCCTATGTGGAAATATATATATATATATATATATATATATATATTGTGGTAGAGTGACTAGGGAAAAGGAGGAAAAAGGTTACTCTAGCCTTTAATTCCAGCCCCAGGTACTGAGATAGGCTCCAGGAAGGGAGTTATGAGAATCAGTGCTCTGTTTAAGGACTTTAGTAGCCAGGGACTCCATTCCGCAGATCCAGTCCAGAGATTGGAGTTCACCTTCCACAGGAAAGCTGTCCTGTGGAAAGGCTATTTAAAGTTAATTAGAATGGGAGAGTGGGTCTCTCAGCAGGTAGGAGACCTGACTGTGTAAAGAACTCTCAGAGGAGCTGGGGGTGTGTCTGTGTCTGCCTGAAGCAGAAAGTGACCGGGACCGTGAGTTGGTTAAACTTGAGGCAACGTGAGTGAAGGAAGACAGAAAGCTGAAATCTTACAGGAAAGAGTCCTGTGAGTACAGGGGTGAGCCAAACGATTTGTTTGTTGTGCTGGTTGTCCACAAGGGGCCCAGTCTAGTCAGGGACTGTTTCAAAGTGTGAAGGTAGTGCCCAGTGGGCAAGGTTTTTATTTTATGATTTATGTTTGTTTGCCACAATGATCACCCCTGTGCATTATTGACGGGGTTTGTTTAAAAGTGGGAAAATAAACCTGTGTTTTCCTGGAAGAAGCTGTGTGCCTGCCTACCATTGACTAATTCTTCCAAAAGTTACCTGTTCAAGCCGCCAGCTTGCCACAATATATATATATATATATAAAATTATTATTGCACGGGCAGAAGAACATACAATACTGTAGATCAGCACACATATTCCACAAAAGATAGTGGTCTATCTGATCTGGATGATGTTGCAAGCTTTCATGATAATGAGGTCCCTTTCTCAGGGTCAGACAAGTTTTCTTCTTAGTATTCACGATTGTTAATCTCTATCTCTCTTTAAATGACCTATATTGTTGTCTCTTTTGTTTTCTGAAGAAGAGGAGCCTTCAAAACACTCTGCCCCAAGTACGAACAATGATGCAACATAAACCCAAACTGTTTCCTGTTTCCTTCAGTCCAACTTGCTACATAAAATGAGTGTGAAGGGTTATACTGGTATTTTGATTCAGGGTTGTTTGCAAACAACATAATAAATAATTATTGGCTGTCTAGGGAGAGTCCAAAGCAGTTCCATGCACAAAAGCTTTCTCTTAAAATGCAGTAATTTAAAAGACCTAGAAAGGGGTGTGCCTATTTGCAAAGAATTCATGTGGAGCCCAGTTCATAACCTGTAAGCACCATCTGAGACCACTAACTGGTAGTTTTCTTTTGCAGAACAGGGCACCACCATCTTGCTGCTGTCTCAAAGGTTCCTTCAACTCAACAAATGGTCAGTACAATGAGCAGAGCAGGGGAAGCACTAATCTGCCAACTGGGTAGAGATAATGTACTGTGTCAGAACCCCAGGTAGGAATAACTGAGACAGCAATGCTGCTCCTGCAAAGAAATTACCGGAACCTGAGACTTTTAAAAATGAGGGACAGGAGCCTTTGTTTACAGTTTAGGGACTGCTGTCTATAGGGGTGTTTGTAGCTTTGGAGTGTTCCTTTTGTTGCAGTTTGCACTTGTTTAGAAAGTGAGACCTATACTGTCATCCTCAGCAATCCAACTTGCTGAAAGTCCCAATCCATAGCTTTTATATTTGCCTTGTCTTTATTAAGATACACCAGCCTGTTTGTTTTAAAGGTATCAGTAAGGTGCGACTCCCTTGCCCTACAGAGCATATCACGCTGAGCCGTGAAATTTGCATTCAAGATCTTGTTTTTCACTATACACAGCAAGAACAGGAAGGCGACTTTCCATTATCCGCTTCGCTTGCACTTTTAAATATAAGTAATTTCTCTTTCCTGTAAGAAATATTATGCAAGACCGTTCTGGCAAGATCAGGCATTTAGAAAGATATAAAAACAGATATCTTGTTCCTCAAAAACATATAAAGTAGTGTTGTTCCGGAAAAATACAAGCACAAAAAAAGGATAATTCTTTTTTTGGTGTGGTAAATATTTGAGTTAACAATCTGCATGCCAATATTTTTTTCATGGTGGAGTTGTAGGTACAAAATCAGGAGGAGATCAAACGTTGCATCAGGCACAGAGTGGGAAGAATTGCCCTTTATCTGAAAGGCTTGTTTAAAGAACAGAGTGCTCTTTAGGCTTGTTGGGAACAAACCATTTCTCCATCCTTCTCATTTTTGGGCAGAAAAGTGCCCAACTCCTTTGTAATGAAACATTTGGTCAAGCCCCCCCTTATCACAAAGGTCTCATATACTGTATGGTTGATGTCCAAGACAATAAGCAATTTGTATCAGAATTCAAGCTCATTGACCTTCAGGCTGGGTGCACCTCCTCCATTTTTGTGGGACAGCCCTCCAGTTTATGAAGCAGTTATCTACTGGTTGATCACATTGTCTTATGTAAATTTTGGAAGCCATTACTCCCACATGAACCCGTTTAAAGGGATACTGTCATGGGAAAAAAATTTTTTTCAAAATGCATCAGTTAATAGTGCTGCTCCAACAGAATTCTGCAATGAAATCCATTTCTCAAAATAGCAAACAGATTTTTTATATTCAATTTTAAAATCTGACATGGGGCTAGACATATTGTCAATTTTCCAGCTGCCCCAAGTCATGTGACTTGTGCTCTGATAAACTTCAATCACTCTGTACTGCAAGTTGGAGTGATATCACCCCCCTCCCTTTCCCCCCCAGCAGCCAAACAAAAGAACAATGGGAAGTTAACCAGATAGCAGCTCCCTAACACAAGATAACAGCTGCCTGGTAGATCTAAGAACAACACTCAATAGTAAAAACCCATGTCCCACTGAGACACATTCAGTAACATTGAGAAGGAAAAACAGCAGCCTGCCAAAAAGCATTTCTCTCCTAAAGTGCAGGCACAAGTCACATGACCAGGGGCAGCTGGGAAATTGACAAAATGTCTAGCCCCATGTCAGATTTCAAAATTGAATATAAAAAAATCTGTTTGCTCTTTTGAGAAATGGATTTCAGTGCAGAATTCTGCTGGAGCAGCACTATTAACTGATGCGTTTTGAAAAAAAAATTTTTCCCATGACAGTATCCCTTTAAGGTGTATCAATCATCATGCACAATAATATTCTACCATTTGACAGTCCACCAGATATCGAAGTCTTTGTCCTAGCATTCCCCCTATCCTAGCTACTGTATAATTCCTCGTATTTGGGCGTGTGCTCTTTGCAATGTACACATCTAGACGTTGAATTTGTTGAACTTCTTTACAAATGCTTGATTGCTGAGGAAGTGCAGCACTGACTCAAATCTCTCACTCATATTCCTGACTCATATTCCTCAAAGTATGTCTCCATAGACAAATGATCTCTTGTCTATTTCAAAATCAGTTCACAGTGTTCATTTTTGAACTTTTTGTTGAATGTGGAATTGCTATGGGTTTATCTTTATTTCCCTTTTTTTCTGGCTGCTCAGAATGAATAAGGCAATCATCTGACTGGCTGTTTTTTTAATACCAGACATCTATTACTACATGTCCGCCATGTCCCAACTTCATTTTCAACTTTTTTTTATAGTTAAACCACCCCAACACTCAATTCATGTCTTATGGCTAAACATCCAATGTGAAGTCCAGATGACACCAATATAATTGTTTGGTTTTGGCTTGGATGATGAGATCATATGAAGAGGACAGCATTTTCTATTTGCATGATAGTCGCTTAGGAAGGTATTGGGCAACATGTCTATGAAGGTTTTCACTCATTCAGCACATAGTGTATCTAGTAGAAGTAAATCTAGAGCATCTAGGCTTGCTGAATAATCATTGGAGGAATTTCACTACTCATCCGAGCAGAAACACCTTCAATGATTACTCAGCAAGTCCACCATGAGCTGGATGAAAGAAACCCTTCATAGACATGTTGTCCAATACCTTCCCACACTACTATCATGCAAATACAAGACAACAGTATTTCTTTGTTTCATATTTTTACAACTTGGGACTGACCTTCATTGTTCAAGAATGACCACACACAGTTTTAATAGTACAAATAATTCACCAGTTAATCAAGCCAAATTCAATTGACAGTTTTAGTTAATAGGTGAAGAAGTCCCTCTTCGTATACCTCTAATTCACTAGAAGAAACAATTTTCATATGTCCAATGAACCATTGCTAAACCAAACAGTTTTTGGTCACACCTATTTCCGTGACCTCACCATGCCTCTTCTTCGCCTCGTTCTACTCTCACTCTTTTAGCTCTGAACTTTAGCTTAGTCCACCATCCCCTTCCACCAGAAATAGTGCAGAAGGTAAAATGTACATCCATAATGTCAGCAACAGTTCCATTGCACTTTTGTGCAGCTTTTGTTCCTCTGACATATGGACATTTCTGGACTGAAATGCCTTTTGCCTCCATGGCAGGCTGCCCCATCAATGGCAATCAATTCTGTGCCAACTGCTAAAATTCGTGGTGTGTCATGGGCCTTAGAAGAACAAGTTGATTATGGGTAAAGTCTACATGGATTCATGTAACTTTAAGTTGATTTAATTGGAACATAAAAGGCAAATACTTACTCAGAAATGACACGTAGTTTTTCTCCAAAATGGAAAATTGGCTCACTCACATCAGGGGAAGGGTAGTCACAAAGTACTGCTAGAAACTCACTGTCTGACACTGGGAGATGCAAACAGAGAAACAAAACAATCATTCAGAACAGATCTGTTATCTTTTCCTCCAGCTTTATCATTAGAATCAGTTGTCGTCTTTATCATATGATTCTGTTGAAATGTTGTAGAGAGAAAACACGGTGGGTGTTGATGGGGGGGGGGCTTTGGTGTCACGGATAATAAAATTGTATTTAGACTATGGTCAACAAGTGGAAATCTGTCATGGACTATTTCATCAATCTGCTTATGTTTTATACATTGCATATGTCAAGACAAGATCACTGTATCTAGATTTAAGGTAGTCATACACACACTGATCAGTTTGTATGAAACATATTACGGTATGTGTGCAAGACATGTAGGGGGCCTGCTGTTCTTGACTAATATCCATGTATTGTGGATTCTGGTTGGTTTAGAGATCAGGCAGCTTTGAACATTTCCTGATGCATCATTGGCCACTACATAGTGCATGGACATATGAGGAAGTAAAGAGTAAACCTGCTTCTGATTGGCCCATGTATGGCCTCCTTCATTGAATGTAATCAAATGATATTGCAGGATATTCTGTCCACACTGTTCCTTGAGATGCACTAGTGGCTGGGAAGTAAGGTTAAAAATGGTCAAGCTGCCCCCCTCATTTTTTTAAAAAAAAAATTCTACTTCATTTACATATTTAACATGTTATTGCAACTAATTAATAGATTCCACATTTTTATAGATATCTATATATCTAAACAAACATTTAATACTAGCACACATCTTCAATTAGTGTACAGCTAACCTTTTGGTTCATATTGGGACCTTTTTCAAGGTTTTTTAATCTCTCTCTCTCTCTCTCTCTCTCTCTCTCTCTCTCTTTCTCTCTCCCCCCCCCGTATATGCCAAATGTGGTTACTGAGGGCAAGTTATACAGTAGATGCTGTTTTTATAGAAATGGGGAAAAATACTGCATAAAGCCAAAGTCTTTGTTCTGTGCTGCCACAACCTCATTGCACTTCCTCTTTCGACTGGACTGCCCACAACATGTAGGAATAAAAAGCTCTGTAACTTAGCACTTGTTAACTTCACACAGCCACTAAAGTTGGCCTTACATGTGCAGCTTATTGGCCGGTGTGTGGAGCCCTCCGACGGGCAGATCCGATCGATACCTTGCTCGAATTATTTCGGTTTTCTGGCAAAACTCATAAAAAATCTTGAACATCATGAAGGCTATTAACATCTTCAAATGGTTCAAGGGATCTCTGCCATTGACTCCTACATGGCCTTGACACATTTTAGATGATGTATTTTCAGATTCAATCTAATTCCAGGGTCGGTGTATAATACATCTCGAAAACATTAAGTTTTTTTTTTTATCCTATGTGCAAATCCTGCCTAACCAATGTCTCTGCAGAACATTGTTGGTAGGATTCCATTCATAAATATACAGCTAGGCATTCATTTTTGACATCAGCCCTTCCTTGCATGGCTATTCCAGTGCATCCCACCGGGTTAAGTCAAGTTCTTCCATTCCCATTTCCGCAAGCCCATTCTGTAAGGACCTTACTTTGTGCCCACAGTGAGTAGCTCCATTACTGATTCAGCAGGATAATAACAAACTCTCACGAAATATTAAGCATTGTTAAGAATGCTGTTGTATGATATAGGGGTACTTGTGTCAGCAATTGGCTTAAATAGTCAGTTTTAAATAATTAGAAAAGGTGTACACTTATTACTGGCTATATAATATACAGTAATTTCGTGGGCTACAACAATAGTATTTTTGTATCTAAGGGGCAGATTTATCAAGGGTTGAATTTTGAGGGTTAAAAAAACCCTCGAAGTAAAATCCTTCGAATTTGAATATCGAATTCGAAGGATTTTAGCTCAAAAGGTTCGATCGAGCGATTCGAACTATTTAGGGCGATCGATCGAATGATTTTTATTCGATTAAAAAAAACTTAGAAAAGTATGAAGTCTACGGTTTTTTTAAAGAGACAGCATTTCAATTTTCGAATAGTCTAAAGATTTTTACTTTGAATCGTTCGAATCATGTGATTCGATCGAATTTGACCAATTCAGTGGTCGAAGTACCCAAAAAAATACTTCGAAATTCGAATATTTTTGCATTCAAACTATTCACTCGAGCTTAGTAAATCCGCCCCTAAATGTCTACTGGGAGTATTTCACTTGCTACAGTAAGAAACAAATTTTATGAGCATAGGGCCTGACTTAGATTGAAGGAGGCAATGATGTGTAAATGATAAAACTGGTACATACCTGTTTGGCATGAAACAATGTTATCTGGTGGTGCAGCTGAATTTTTTACAATGTTTCCCATTTCCACTTCTGTTCCAGTATATCAATTCTATGATTTAAAAAAAAATAAAGGAAATTTGTTTTTAATTTCTAACATGCATCAAAGGTCAGACTAACCAGAGGTATCGCAAACTGAGATCTAAGCCTACACCAAAAAGACCCATCTTTAGTTGTGGTGTGTCCTGGGATAAAACAAACCTAACAGGCCTATTATTTATACCAATTAGAACAGTCCATTCTATGGCCCCTGAGCTGTTAAATTCCCAATATCCCACAAGAGTCCTTAGTTTTCATTAAAAGCTGACCGTGGTACATCAACAGCTGAAGATAAAGATCCTAAGCCATATCATTGCCATTTTGCTCTGCAGTTGACCACTCTGTTGACATATATGAAAGTTCACACTAATTTAATTTTCTGCTAAATGTCTTTTTAATGTTTGCACTAAACATTGCAGATTTGTGAACATGGGAAATATATGGCACAGGTCACTTTAAAAAGAAGCTTTATTTCAGCAGTCTCAGTTCCCTACTCACAACTAGCATGAGGGTATTAACATGGACATGAAACTTAATTTACATTATTTGTCATTTCTCTTTTCCATGGAGCTGTTCTGTAATAAGCAACCACACTTAGCGCCGCCCTTCCTAAAGCTGTCACCCTAGAATTGGGTTTATACAGAAAATATGGTCCTGAACTCAAGTTGACAACTATAGAGTTGCAATCCCAACCCAATAAGGGGGTCAACCATAGAGTTGCAATCCCAACCCAATAAGGGGACACTGTTGTTTACTGTGCCACCTAGTTTTTTTATCCTTCTGCAAAATGCTTCCCTTTCTAAACTATATTAAGTCCCTTTATTTATTTGAAGGTTGATGTCGATGTTGAAAGTCATTTCTGATATTCTTTGTTATTTTAAGACCATGAATCAGCTTAATTGCCCTCCCTTGGAAAGTTGTATTGTATTAATATGGTTGTATAGATTTGTCCTTCAAGAGGAGGTATCACAAGTGATCTAAACAGTATAAACTCCCTCTTCCTGCTACTCATATATAACAGGGAGTACTTATTAGGACATTTATGTAACACAAGGTGGCCAGAAAGAAGCTCTAGTAGGTAATATGGGGTCAATTCAGGCATGAGTCAAGGGATTATGAGAACAAGTCATATTCAGTAAATCGGATTTGCTCCAGGCCACCCCTAATAGTCATACTGTGTAGGGAACAGCCGCAGGTCTGTCTGGCAGGCAGTATATAATGATTTTTGTGGTTACAATACTGTATAGATCGTACGTTTTTTTCATTTCCTCCTTCTGTTTCAGTAAATGAGAATAGAACCATATTTGCTTTCACCAAAATAATTTTGACGGCATGTGCAAATGCTCAAATACTTAGGTCAAGCAGCTAGGTCTGATGGAAGTTGCGTCACGAGTCTGGCATTGGGGTAGTTATATTTATTCCCAAGCCCCATTGATATCACTGCTTATATGCAGAGGAGGCTTGAATGGTTGGACTGTACCACAAAGTGCCACAGTGCAGTGTGTAATTTTGTTGATATATATATGTGGTACAGTTTTATCAGGGCCTTATGTTACATGTCATTTCCCTTTTGTCTATTTTTGTCCATTTCGTTCATGGACTTGTACTGGAAGCCCAGCCTGTCACTTAGCACTGGGGCAACAGAACTCATTGGTTCTGCTCCTGACGTTATTCCTTGGTAGTGGTCATCTGAGTTTTTGGATTAATGTCGTACTGTAAGGTCCGGTGTTTGGTCAAGACCCCACCAATGCTCATAAAAATGCTATAGTTTCAAGAATATCTGGCTCAAAGATTATGCCTTATAGATTTTCCTAGTACTGACACTAATTCTCCAACACACACTAGTGGACCTTTAGAATGGGCCCCTATAAAGAACCTTGGACCCCACAGCAGGGGAGCCAGACTCACATGGTCAAGCATTTGAGTCAAACATCTAGACAACCTATTGATTTGTGTTATAGCTTCCTTTGAATTAATACAAAGCATTGTAACCTATCCACACATGCAAAAACCATAGAAGCATGGTCGTTATCCCTCTGTAAATCACTAGAAAGAATGGGTTAATATTCTGATGTTTCATCTCCTGTAGTGATAATCAATTAGGCTCCAAATAACCCCCTCGTGTAGTCTTCTGATTTGTTCTGTGCCTTTTTTAACAAAGTTCTATCTTGCACAAATAAGGAAGTTGCCCGATATCTTGCATCAGTTTCCACTGCCTTTTTTGCACAATAGGAAGCTAAAGAAGTGCAGCGACAAGACTCAGAAACTGTTATTTTTTTCTTGAGCCACATGTGAAAACGTAAAGAAATATGGCCTATTTTATAGTGTTGCAAGTAGGAGCTGCTGCTAGACTTCGAGCTAACCACTTCAATGTAGGGGCTTCAGCTTCTGGGGTGGTGTAGTCCTATATTTCCAGCTCATGACTAACACCTGTGCCCAACACACATACTTTATCTCTCCGTGGGATCAGCACCTGTGGGTATCGGGTGCCAGTTAAAGATTTAAAATCAAACTAGAAAAGTTAACAATACAAATATAACAAACAAATTGAGCACAATCGAAAAATATCTTAGAATAATTTGGCAATGCATTTGAAGCTTTCTTGGCGGCACCCAATGCCATTGCATTTAAACATTGTTTTCTGTGCTTCTCAGTAGGGTTTACCAAGTACAAATCCTCACTGATTGGTGGTTTGGAAATCAGAAAAGTAAAAAAGAAACTCCTTTTTGATATTCTGTGTGTTGCTCTCCATATTTAAGGAATTTACCAGAAGCAGACCTCTGATAAGCATCAGTTTGGCCACATATTAGGAGGCCAGCTATTTATTACTCAAAATCACTTGCACTGAACTGGACAAAAAATTATAAGAATTTTTTTGCCAGCGTTTTCGCACCTAGAGGCCAGATGTGGTGAGATCCATTCTGTCCAATGGGGCACAGCAGCACATTATTTATGGAACTAACGGGAATATCCTCAAATTGTGTTTGTAAATCCATTTGTTAGAAGCTTACAGGAAGCTTTCTTGTGCCTCAAACAGTATTGTCATTTCTCATACATAAGATGAACCAGGGGAAAAAATCTTTGCAGATTTTGATAAATCTGCCTCTAGGTATCAGAAAATTTGGTGGAAGTCTTTGGGGAAGAAGAACAGCCCCGGGAAGGCCTCACACAAGCCAGTCCAACCCTGGTTAGCACTAAGGCTAGTGGCACATGTTGCTTTTGACCACTGCTACCATCCAGCAGAAGACAGTAGCTGCCAAACTCCCATGTCCACTTGGGCATTTTCTATCAAGGCCTGTCTGTCACCATTCTATATGCATTGACCAGGGTGTTTTTCATTAAAAAATAGTGACATACAGGCGTATTCAATTCACCACTGACCATTGCAGCTTTCCGCTGGCTAACAGTGATGAACCAAACGCCTCATGTGCCATTAGCCTAAAGGCCTATCCTCAGATATCTTGTGGATTTTTTTAATTCTCACTCCAAAATAAAAATAAATTAATAATTGCACCACCACCTCTTACCCCAAAGTCAACCATCTCTACCATAGACAAGATTTTTGGATAGAAGGCCCAAAACCTGAACTGCCAAGTCATAAATCCATGTTGGTGGCAAAAAAATACCAATGGGTTATTTTAATGCTTAATTGTTTTCAGTAGCCCTAATGTACAGTGTGGTGCATCACATTATGGACAGATTCACTACCCAAAGAGGATGGAGTATTGGCCCAATATACTTTGCCATCACAAGTGATACGTTTTTGGTAATAATAAACCCCAGAATGCTTAGTTGGTTCCATTGACAGTTTCCCCAGAGTTTGTTGTAGTATCCATGCCTAGCAAATGCATATTCTATACTTCAAGGAAATGACTGCAAATGTGTTATTTTCATAGAATGGTACATTCCCGGCTGTTAATTAGTAACATAGAACAAACAGACTGTAGAGATTATTTAGCTTCTCCAGGTTTGATGTTGGAAGGACCCACTGTTATCCCGCCACCCCTCTTTTGCAACCTGGTAGGGAAATAAACATGGAAATTTGTTTTGACATAGAAATAGATCCAAGGATTGCTTCCCATATTTATAATTAATGATCATCATCAACATTGCCCAAAACTGAACCTACCCATGTTTCTTTTCAGGCAATCATTTAAGGGACATCCCCTTGTCATGAACTACCACCTGTCAGTTTGCACTAGGCAAAGAAACAACCTAAGGTAATCATTAAAGATAACACTAATAAGAAAAACCCAACGACAAGCAACATCTACCCCTGATGAAGCTGCAGATACAGTGAAACTAAGTGGGGTGGCATAGGTGGACCAAGCTAGATGCAACTAGGTGCAGCAGATCCCAACATTGCTAGATAGCTGCAAGAATTAGGACACAGGTTAGAATATAGAAGTTGGAACAAAATTAACAGAAACAGGCAGAATTCATTGCTTTTTCCACCTAAATTGCCCTTTTTTTGGTGGAAATTGCTTGGCTTGTTCCATCTTTTTTGTGGCTCCTCTGTGTTCTCCTGGTTGGTCAGTTGTAACTAGACCTATGTACAATACAATGCCTATAATATCTATAGTTTTTGTTGCTGAACTTTGTTTGCAATATTTTGACAAACTTCAGATCATATTGTGTTCAATATTATTTCATGTTTTTGTTCTGTGCCCCGCCAGTATAGAACTTTAAGGTTTTGCCTGCCTGTTGGGGTCACTGATCCAGGCACCCAGAAAATAGTCAATTGTGCAGGTAACTAATAATTCTTTTTGATTAATATCCACTTTTAATTTCAATCAAAATTTGTTGTTTAAAAAAATATCCACTTAAAATATCCAGTGGTCTTTATCCAAGAGGGGGCACAGAGCTATCTTCCATACCTGAAACGCTCTAATTGTAGACAGTTTTCTGATTTGAGGCCAGAGGTTTCCAACAACTTTGTTTGCAACATTTAAAAGGCTTTGAATACCCTTAATAAATAATTAGAAGCCAATTTTCAGGAGTTCTACCATAGAGTCTTGCAGAACATCCAAAACACAGCAATCCTGAGACTTTCCTTTCAAATACAATTGCTCTGGTCACTCCCCACGGCACACAACCCTCAGAATTGAATGAGCTCTAGAGTGATGATAATTGTGTCCTCATACAATAATTACAACTAAGATCCCTTACCTGAGAATATCTTGGTTTATGCCATTGCTGTAAGGTGCACACAAGGGCCGTGGCTTTATGATGGAGTGTTGTCAGCCCCAGACAGAAAGTGACAGAAGAGAACGTCCGGGTTTAGTTTTATACATACAGAGGAAGTGTGCGGCTCATGCTGCAACTGTCATTTTGCCTTCACAAGGAGAATTTGCACAGCACTTGTGAAGGAAACAGGTTCCTGTTTATAGAATGCGTCCATCACAGTCATGTTACAAGTTTGTGTGAAGTAACTCTGAAAGTATCATCTCACCTATTGCTTGAGAACAAACTGTTGCTCTGTTATCCACCCTCAATTTTCCTTTTAAAACAGAAAAGCATTTTTATGCTGTTTTTGGTTCAATCGTCTTCTTTGCTCCAGCTTTGGTGGATCCACAACATCAGATTACCTTAGACCCCAAATCTTATCCTGATGCAGTCTGGGTCCTCTGCTCGCTGTATCCCCCTCATTCCAGTAGACTAAACTAGGGATACATAGCTTTTTAAAATATTCATTATTTATTGAATTTGGAGGGGATACAGCAAAGAGTAAGAGCAGAAGGAGTTGGGAAAATATGCAAAGACAAAGTTACACAAGATAATTCAAGTATCTTGTGTAACATTAAGGCTCCTTTCAAATTGTGGAGAAAATGTGATCTTGAATATTTTTGAATTAGAATTTTCAAACTCAGATTTTCCAAAGGAAAAAAAAACCTCAAAAATGTGACTATAAAAAATAATCAATAAGTCAATGTGAGGTGTATCTTCAGCATTCAAGTCTTTCTAAAAGGTCAGTTTAAAAAAAAATGGATGGAGCATTGTGATGTTTAAGTCATGCATGACCACCTTGATTGTTTAATTAAAATTCATAGAGATTATTTTAAAAAAAAAAAAAGTTCTATTTGAATATATTTACCCTCCCCAAAATGGTACATTTTGTTTAAAAATGAATGCTAGGTATGATACAAAGGATAGGTAAGATTGATCCATTGGATTTAGTGGAGTAAAGGGTGTAGAGCGTGATCAGGGGCGCTGCTACCAGTTACGAGAGGTAGAAAAAAGCCTCTCTTGGTATATTCAAGAGCTGAAATTCAGATTTTTTGCGAATTTTGCCTCTGCTAGTGCAGAGAGAGCAATTTCACTGGGAGGTGGTATCTGAAAAGCCACCCCAGGATAGAAAGCCCCCTAAGTGTGATCCACATGGATTATGGGTCGCTGTTTCTGTTTATCTTCTAAATATATTGTCTGTTATCTTTTCTTATTCTTGGGAACGTGGCAATCCAGCACACAAATGTCGCCAATGTTTCAGTGATTCAGTTTCCATGTTTTCCAATATGTTTGACTTCATATTTTTTTAATGGTTGTTATTTCTTCCATGTTCTTTGTGTCTTCCCATTCTATCAAGGCTCAAATTTCTGTAGATTTCTATTTCAAGCGTCTCACAGATTTGACGAATGTTAAAATTGTCTTTAATTGTGGCATTGAGTATAAAATAGCATGTTTAGTGCTGGTGAAATATTCCTTTCAGTTCTTTGTCTCCATTACATCTCCAACATTTGTCCTCAACGTGTTTAAATATTTTCTTTAGTTGGACCTGAGTAATTCTGGTGGACATATTGGGGCAAATTCACTAAAGGGCAAATTTTTCGCCTGCGAAGGCTTCCGCCACACTTCTCCAGGCGCAAATTCGATACCATTTTGCCAATTCACTAAAATGTGAAGTTGCGTCTCAGCAGCTGAACACTGGTGAAGTATACACTAGCGTTAATTTGTCAGCATGAGCATTTCATAGCCAACTTTCGCTAACGTTAGTTTCTGCCTACTGAAACTTCATCAGTCCTCTTACGCTTAGGTCAATTTGACCACATATAGGTCCTATATATGTCTTTATTAGAGATGTTGGTGCAAATGCTTGAATTGGCCACTTATTATTACACATGTCCAAGGAAGCAAAATAAAGACAAAATAGATCCTCTAATTCCCTAGACATGAGCCCACCCTAAAACAAATGTGGCATGCCCCTCAAATGGTAAAAAAAACTTGTAACTTAAACTTTTTTGTTTTAAGACAATCCTGCTTTAAAATATGAAAAAACGCCAGCCGTTTTTTTTTTTTTTTTTGAACTTATGACTTTTCGGCATACAGGATATGATGTCACCGCCAGTTTGCGGGCTTTATCAAAGGCATAGAATATATCTGCCTGTTTTTGAATTCCATTTAGTTTATTTTCCCAGTTCAGAAAGAAGATTGGTTTGGATTGGCTGTCGTTTATCAGCTTCTGGTAGAATAAAGAAGCTGATTCCCTATCTCTTAATACTACTACTATAGAAGCTCATCAGGTTTTAGCGTTTCATAAAATTTTGGGATAAATGCAATCTTGAATTTTAATAAATTGGTCCATAAAAGTCAACTTTTTATGGTAGCTCCAAAATCACAATGGATGGCTTTCATAATTATTTCTTATCATAATACATAACGATACTACTAACTTTTTTCTAATAATTTTTGAATTTGGCCAGTGGTATAACTACAAAGGAAGCAGACCACGCGTCCACAAGGGGGACCTGGAAAAAAAATGTCTGTAGATCAGGTAGAAATACATCTGAGATTTTGCTCACATCATGGATCTATCTCCATGTTGTTCTTTGCTTGTACTTTATGTTTCTCAAGATCTTGAAGTAGCTTGATTGGTAGATTTTTTCTTTTGTTTCTTTTTCTTCTATAAGATAACAAACCCTAGACTTGCTACCTATTCCGAAATTAAAGACTGGTTCTAAAGCCATCATTTTTCTCTAAGCAAGCTGAGGTGCATTTCACTTCCTCGAGTTAAATTTATCATGATAAAATAGGCAGCATGCTATATTTAAACTCATGTTTTAAAATCGTATTTCAACAAATGCAGCCCAGTCTAATGCTGCGTTAAAATAAATATAATTACATTTAAAACAGGAAAAGGTGTTGTGGTCAGTGAAAACTTGGTAAAATACAGTTTGGTCAGATGACACGTTCAGAGGAAATTGGTGCAATGTGGTTGTCTGTGACTACAATCTGCTGGCCAAGATGATTTTTAAATCCTGAAATGTTTCTGCTTAATTTTGAACAGAACATGGGAATACTTATGCAGTTTTATGACTATGAGCAAACTTAGGGACTGTTCCTGCTGAATTGTGCTTAGTACAGGGGAATACCTATGCTGCCATAGTTTTATGGGATCTCTCTGTACAGACTATGAGCAAACTTAGGGGCTGTTCCTGCTGAATTGTGCTTAGTACAGGGGATACCTATGCTGCCATAGTTTTATTGGATCTCTCTGTACAGACTATGAGCAAACTTAGGGGACTGTTCCTGCTGAATTGTGCTTAGTGCAGGGGAATACCTATGCTGCCATCGTTTTATGGGATCTCTCTGTACAGACTATGCATATCAAACAGCCCTGATCCTTAAGCTCTTTTCTCCATCATCCTCAAATTTCAACCAGGTCTAGATAAGCCTTTCTGTAGCACATTATAGTGTATATTCTCGATGCCTAAGCTTCATAAAGTGTCATAGCCCCTCCTGGTGTGCCATGAGTAATCATAAACCCACTGTTTACCCATTATATTGATTGTAACAAATGGAAAGTAATAGATCTGACTACTTCATACTAATGAAAATGGGCTATTAGTGGGTACAGATGAGTTATTCAAGAGTATAGAATAGGGTCATGTTCTGGTTGTCTCGTCTCTTTCTGCCTGTGTCTCTATGCTATTAGCTCAAACCATTGAGGAAATCGGTCTCACTCTTGCTTCCCCAATTACACAGGGATTACTCTGACTCTCAAAATAATCACGCAGTTCTCCCCAGGCCCTTCCGTTTTCAGAAATGGGCATCTACATACACTTCCCTGTTTGCAACGTGTAACATCCTCGATTTGTTAAGGTTTTGTATATGTTTACTAAAACTCAAAATGTATCTTATATTTTTTTATTAAAACAAAGTCAACCTAACTCCCATACACGAATATAACTAATTTATCAAAAAATCAGCTTGAAAAAGTCTGAGCGAAAAAACTTTGCGACAAAATTGGCACTCCAAGAACTTCATATTTATCAGACGAAAACCAGCGTAGATCACAATGGAGTGTTTTCAGATTTTGGGGTATAATAAATCTCTACAAATTTGAGTGCTCACATATTTCTAGCATGCAATTCTACACAGGTTAGGATCCCAAAAGTGCACCCTTCCAAAGCACCCAAGAAATGTATCCAGAAGAAGGCAAACAAAAAATCCTATAGGCTAGAAACCGGTTTTGCCCTAATCAATCCAACAGAACACCTTCCCCTGTATGTGTGTGTGGTGATGTCACAGGCATGGGAACATATGTGGGGCAAGAGAGCCTAAACTAGGGGTAGGTAGACATGGTACCTGCCTAGTGCCCCCCCATCACTGTGCCATAGGCAGGTGCCTGTAACGCACCCTGCTGGTCGCCTGTCTACGCCTACCTTAAGGCACACTGACAGGTAAGTTCGGGTTGAGCTTCAGTGAAAACACGCTCTGCGCGGCTATTTTCGCCGCATGCGCACCTTGTCCTTCCTATTTGAAATTACTGGTGCCTGCATCCAAATTGGACGCTGATTGTTATATTCCCCTTCCATTGGTTCCCCTTAGTGTCCATCTCTACTTCTCGTTTCCTATTGGCCCTTTTTCCTTAAATAGGTTCTTCCCTTTTCCCTCCTTGCCCAAGCTGGCTTCTGTTTGTTCAGTTCCTGCCTAAGCTTTGATGCTTATTGTTGTTCCGGTTTTTGACTCCTGCCTGCCTATTGACTCCGATTCTGCCTTAACCCTTCTCGTGTTCACTTCTCTGGATTTGACTCCTGCCTGATTATCGACTCTGATCCGTGCTGCCTGTCCCGAACCTTGTCTGGCCTAACTTTGTTTCCGCTTCTCCTTGTCTTTACTATGAGTATCATCGATGTATTTGGGTTCCATGTAGATTCTGCAGCAGAAAGCTCAGGCCCCAAAAAGGCATCAGTGAAGACCAGGATCCTCAGGGGTGATCTTGTTTACTGTAAGGTACTTACCAGCGGTCTCCCTGGGTTCCTTGTTAACTAGCATTACACTACCTCTTCTCCCTACCCCTAGTTCTAGCCTTGCCATAGGAATATTCCTTCTTCATTGGATGTCCTCTTGTCACTTTTGTCATCCCATGTGCAAAAATTCTCACTGGCCTTGGAGGTATTTTGACATTGTGATCTTATGCTCTCTAAGGAGCCCCTTTCTTGGAAATGTACCATTAGTTGGTCAGTCATTACTTTCATTTGTTTACTTCCAGTTCTTCGATGCCTTTTCTTGTAGATTCCTGGCTAAAAAGGAACCTTCTACTCGAGATCACTATGCTTGGAGAAAGAGATGGCAAAATGGAGAATTGACCCTAATTTTATTAGCAACCATGTACAATTTTTCAGACAGTCTATGGGGTATATTTATCAAAGAGTGAAGTTAGAGGTCGCCGCAGTCCTCTAGAGTGAAATTCCGCCACTCTCCTTTCATTTCTATGGGATTTGGAAAGGCATATTTCACTTTCACCCATAAATACTCTTTTAAAAATCCCATAGAAATTAATGGAGAGTGGCGGAATTTCACTCTAGAGGACTGTGGCGACTTCTAACTTCACCCAGTATGAGGATAGTTTGACAAACTCAACTTTTTGGGGTTCTATTCAGTTTTTCTTGTTGAGGATCAAAAATTGCAAACTCACTGAACAGTTATGTCCCATGTGGCCCCTCTTAAAGTTGCTGACTAACTCAGAGTTAGAGAGCTGAAAAGTTGTGTTCAACATCCAGTTACTCCAGCCTTTATACATTACATTTTTGGCTAATTAACTATATTGATCATTTTTTTATTGTGCACAGACTATCTATTTACCCAGTTTATATTTTTACACCAAACTGATCCTTTAAAACTATTTTAATATGGACAAAATGTGACATTTTGAAATAAAAGATCAGTGGAAAATGTATCTCGAATCTGTGAAATGAACACACCTTAGTGTAAAACTTTCCACTAATTGCCGACCGCCAACCACTGACATTTGTCTTCAGTAGAAATAACGAAAGAAAAGTGTTTTGCTCGGTGTGTGAGATGAGGGAATATTTCTCTTGCATCTCCATTTATCCAACCAACTTTGCATCCATGCAAAAATACAGTAGATGGGTTCTTAGCTGCAAATGGTAGTGTTTCGATACAATTCAAAGAGTTTTTCAATCGTTAAAGAGAACTAGGGTTTCATCGCTGCAAGTGGGTTTAAAGGTGTATCGCACGATGTTAAGAGTTGAAGGAAACATCACTACTGCAAGTGGTTTGGTCCCTCATACTGTCATCAAGAGTTCAAAGGAACTGGAGGTGCATCACTTTAAGTGGTTTGATACATGTACCTCATTCTATCAGGAGTTCAGAGGAACTAAGGTTTCAGCATTGCAACCGGTTTATATACTTTATACTGTCATGAGTTCAAAGGAATTAGGGGTTCATCTCTGCACTTGTTTAATGCATGCGCCTCAAATTATAATATATGAACGTAGTAAACTGCAAGCTTACCCCCGTGTCTACGGGAACCTCCTCGTAGAACCCCTGTTGGTTCTGGCTCTGGAGATAACTACATCCAACTATACGTTGGCTGGTAGGGGGTCTCACGAACCCGGTCGGCCATCGATGGAGAAATCCGCTTGTTTAAAAAAGAAGACTTCTGAGGAAGTGGCGAGGTCTGCCACGAAGCGCGTTAAAGGAACGGTAACACCAAAGTGTTTTAAAGTAATGAAAATATCATGTAGTGTGTCCCTGCACTGGTAAAACTGATGTGTTTTCTTTAGAAACACTACTATAGTTCATATTAACAAGCTGCTGAGTAGCAATGGTGGAAATTGTAAAAAGTCTATATGGCAAAGGTTAAATAGTGGATAACAGATAACAGATAGTGCTGTCTGCCGTGTAACCTGAGTCTCTTCTCCTTTGAACGGCTGCCCCCATGGCTACACAGCAGCTTGTTTATATAAACTATAGTAGTACTTATCTGTTATCTACTGTGTATCCTGTGCTTGAATGGCTGCCCCCATGGCTACACAGCAGCTTGTTTATATAAACTATAGTAGTACTTATCTGTTATCTACTGTGTATCCTGTGCTTGAATGGCTGCCTCCATGGCTACACAGCAGCTTGTTTATATAAACTATAGTAGTACTTATCTGTTATCTACTGTGTATCCTGTGCTTGAATGGCTGTCCCCATGGCTACACAGCATCTTGTTTATATAAACTATAGTAGTGTGTTTTAAAGTAAAAAAGACAACACTGCATTATATTTTTATTACTTTTAAACATTTTCATTTTTTGTTGTTACAATTCCTTTAAGCTAGCCAAATGTCTGCCCCACTGTTCTACTGCTTTTCAGAATGTTCAATAAAGCTGATTGATTTTAATACAAGCGGATCTCTGCATTGCTGGCCAACTGGGTGCGTGAGACCCCTACAATCCACGTATATTTGGATTTAATACATGTGTCTTATAGTATTGGGAGTTTAAAGGAGAACTAACCCCTAAAAATGAATGGCTAAAATTCCATATTTTATATAGTGAACGTAATAAGCTTGTCAATACCAGCAATGATCCAGGACTTCAAACTTGTCACAGGGGGTCACCATCTTGGAAAGTGTCTGTGACACTCACATGCTCAGTGGGCTCTGATTGGCTGTTGAGAAGCTAAGCTTAGGGCTCGTCACTAATTATCCAGCAGAAAATGAGGTTGGTCTGTAATATAAGCTGATGCTACAGGTTTGCTGATTATTAAATTCTGATGCTAATTGCACTGGTTTCTGTGCTGCCATGTAGTAATTATGTGTATTAATTACTAATCAGCCTTATATAGTGACATTTCTATTCTATGTGTACTGTATATTGTGAGTGGCTCCCTAAGCTCAGTAAGTGACAGCAGCACAGAGCATGTGCAGTGAATCAGCAGAAAAGAAGATGGGGAGCTACTGGGGCATCTTTGGAGACACAGATCTTTACTGCTAAAGGGCTGTGGTTGCCTTGGGCTGGTACAGAAGCACAAAACATCATGTACAACTTTTCTAGCTACTTCTTTATTTTTACTTCCCTTGTCCTTTACTAAGGCTTTATCACGGCAAGTTATATGGGATTTCAGAAACCCAAAAAATACAGGGATTCAGAATTATAAGCACATGATACATGTATAACCATATTAAACTGCCTGAAGTCCAGGACAACATAGTTGTCATACTGTAGGTAGTCACTTCCATGCTTAAGGTGGTAATACATGGGCCAATAAAAGCTGCTGGCAGCTTAGCATCCCATGTATGGAGCCCTCTGAGGGGCCCACCCAACCAATATGTTGATTGAGCAGGTTTAAAAATCCTGTTGGAGCGAGAACGCAACCAAAAGGTTTTTGCTTTTATACAGGTGACCAGTAAATGCTACTTTCCAATTGGTTGCTATGGGTTACTGCCCCTGGGCAAACTTAACGCCTTTTATTACATAATCCCCTAAGTCTTTTAAAAGGAACATATAAATCATTTGGTAATTCTGTGCCAGAGCCACAATAAACTGTTAATTGCACTGGAAGATGTAAAGTAGCATGATGTACATTGCAAACTGAAATGACTAGCGTAGAATTCCAGCACAAACTAGCTGAAACCCCCTTCATTGTGTAATTATATAGACAGACTAATGATTTACACAAACAAGGTCAATGGTATAAAAGCTCAAGCCTCAGATGCCCCTTACTCACTATGGAAGCTGATCCTATTGCACACATTTGTTGTTGTCGTCACATGAACATTCTGTACTTGTGGGTTCATTGCGGACATTTGTGTAATTATGCAAATGAAACATGACATTTACTTCCTCTAACATTACTGAAACTGATTGGGAAACAGTACGATTATGTTCAACTGCGTAACAATGCATATGTTGCTAAAGCATGGGACAGTCTACAGCAGGGGTCCCCAACCTTTTTTTACCAGGGAGCAACATTCAGATTTTAAGGAATTGGGGAGCAACGCAAACATGAAAAATATTCCTGGGGTGCTGAATAAGGGCTGTGATTGGCCATTTGGTAGCTCCTATATGGACTGTCGGCCTACAGGAGGCTCATTTTGGTAGTACACCTGTTTTTTATGCAGCCAAAACTTGCCTCCAAGCCAGTAATTAAAAAAATAAGCATCTGCTTTTAGGTCATGGAGAGCAACATTCAAGGGGTCGGAGAGCAACATGTTGCTCACGAGCCACTGGTTGGGGACCAATGGTCTACAGCAGTAAGTCTTCCCAGAGATGGAGATCATTGGAAAGCCCCAGTGCCCCATGTCTGACACTTTGAATTATTTACATGGGACAGTCTATAGCAGTAAATCTTCCCAGAGGTTGGAGATCATTTGAAAGCCCCAGTGCCCCATGTCTGGTACTTTGAATTATTTACATGGGACAGTCTATAGCAGTAAGTCTTCCCAGAGGTTGGAGATCATTGGGAAGCCCCAGTTCCCCATGTCTGGACCCACAATTATTTACATGGGACAGTCTATAGCAGTAAGTCTTCCCAGAGATGGAGATCATTGGAAAGCCCCAGTGCCCCATGTCTGGTACTTTGAATTATTTACATGGGACTGACTACAGCAGTAAGTCTTCCCAGAGGTTGGAGATCATTGGAAAGCCTCAGTGCCCCATGTCTGGCACTTTGAATTATTTACATGGGACAGTCTATAGTAGTAAGTCTTCCCAGAGGTTGGAGATCATTGGAAAGCCTCAGTGCCCCATGTCTGGCACTTTGAATTATTTACATGGGACAGTCTATAGCAGTAAGTCTTCCCAGAGGTTGGAGATCATTGGAAAGCCTCAGTGCCCCATGTCTGGCACTTGGAATTATTTACATGGGACAGTCTATAGCAGTAAGTCTTCCCATGTACCAGTTGAATTGAGTTGCTCTCAGAGTACATGGCCTGAGTGACACAGATCTGTTATTGTGGTTTATACAAGAGCAAGATGAAGTTCAGTATTCATATCCTGCCCTAAAAAACGACAGTTATATCTTTGTAAAACAACATAAAAAGCTTCTAAGTGAAACCAATGAGGAGCGGCATAGGAAGAGTGGGTAAGATGTTTGACAATAGGAAGTCTATAACCTTACCATTACTAGGCAAACTGCTGTCAGTATCAGATTATAATTTCAGGTCTGTTGATATTTTTATTTATCATTGTGTTTCGCAAATTATTCGCCATTTCGCGGGAAAATCTTCAAATTTTTCGGCGAAATAAGACAAATTCGCACATCACTAATAATTAATCCTTATTGGTGGTAGAAGAATCCAACTAGGTTAAAGCACTTTTTAAAAGTTTTTTTTAGTAGACTTTAGACATGAAGATCCAAATTACAAAAAGACCCATTATCCAGAAAACCCCAGGCGCTGAGCATTCTGGATAACATACCCCTGTATGACTGAGTGAGGGGTATCATTCCCATGGTTTTGTGCTTGGCCAGATCTGGTGTTTTTTTGCAAGGAACAGGTCACATTATGCTGTTAGTTGTGGTTCATTGGCAGTATGGCACTGAGGCTTCCCAATGATCTCCAAACTATAAGAAGGAGTACTGCTATAGGCTGTCCCAATGGGGCTTCCCAATGAACTCCAACCTATGTTGTCTCAGTACCAAATCATAATTTTATTTTTTATGTTCTTTTACCTCCAAGACCACTAGAAACAGGGAGAAATTCTATTGGAACCAACTTCTTACTTAGCCCTTGTTCTATCAACCTAATGGGCCATGTGTCTAGACACCAACCCTAAAGCTTATAGATATTGCTGCATCCAAGTATAAATTGTATGGCCGTACTTAGATATAATTTATCCTGCCAATAAGATTATTTGAATTGCTATATTAATACTTTTTCACTTAATTAAACTGGGACCAATATGTCTTCCCTGAACTTGAGATGGGGCACCTCGTCACCCCTTGTGAAGGCTTGTGGCCCCTATGGTTCAGCTACAGCAGACAGGCCCATGTTGAGTGACTGAAATTGACCATACACTGGCCAGCTCACTAACTGGGTGGATCTTTGCCTATTTGAGCAACCAAGAGGTGGTCCACTTAGTGCTAATCATACAATCAAATCAAAAGGCAATCCAGACTACTAGGCCACAAGTGGTCTGCCTAACGCGTTTCATGCCTACTGGGGCCTTTACTCATTGGCCTATGCGTAAGTGGCCAGTAGGAACAAAACGTGTTAGGCGGTCATCTGTATGTCCTAATAAATTTTTCTCCCCTCATTCATTATTTTTTGACACTTTTTTTTCTGATTAATAATGGTATAATTATAGGCTTTGCGCACCAATTTCTTTAATATTTTAACATATTCCTATCAACTTCAGCACCTGAAATAACTGCACGCTGCATTCTGGTCCATTTTTTCTGCATATCTATAATGTGGGCCTGACTTCCCTATTTTGCTGAATGCAGTTACACCCTCCTTATCTCAATGATAAATACCACTGACGTCAAATTTATTTTCTTTACTCATTGGCCTATGCGTAAGTGGCCAGTAGGAACAAAACGTGTTAGGCGGTCATCTGTATGTCCTAATAAATTTTTCTCCCCTCATTCATTATTTTTTGACACTTTTTTTTCTGATTAATAATGGTATAATTATAGGCTTTGCGCACCAATTTCTTTAATATTTTAACATATTCCTATCAACTTCAGCACCTGAAATAACTGCACGCTGCATTCTGGTCCATTTTTTCTGCATATCTATAATGTGGGCCTGACTTCCCTATTTTGCTGAATGCAGTTACACCCTCCTTATCTCAATGATAAATACCACTGACGTCAAATTTATTTTCTTTTGAAATTTAAGTTTTGCTTTTTTTTTTTTTTTTTTTGCAGCATGTCAGGTATGGGATCCATTATCCAGGGAAATATGGGGAAGCCATCTCCAATAGACTTTATTTTAATCAAATAATTTTAAATTTTTAAAGAATGATTTCCTTTTTCTCTGTAGTAATAAAACAGTTCTTGATCCCAACTAACATAATCATTTTGCTTCCAATAAGGATTAATCATTTTTCAATGTTTTTTTTAATAGAATTAAAGCATGGAGATCCAAATTACAGAAATACCCTTTTATCCCGAAAACCCCAGGTCCAGGGCATTCTAGGTTAAAGGTCCCATACCTGTACTGGGTTCCACCATCTTTTATCTGTCGTCATGCTTACAGTCTATGGGGGAAATTTACTTACCTCCGAAAATCCGCTAGCGCTGTCTTCGCCGCACTTATCAGAAGTTCTGCACAAGTTACCTATCGTTTGTGAAGTTGTGCTAGCGTTGTTACGATCAGCAGTCCAAAGTTACGATCAGCGGTCCGAAGTTACGCTAACGAAGGCTAATTTGCATACGGCGCCAAATTTAAATGTACGCGTATTCTGCAGCGCATACCTAACACTACACAAGCCCAGGGAAAGGGAATACATTTATATAGGGGTGTTCTAATGCCCTACACATGTCCCCACAGTATAGTTTAAGGTGCCATATATTATAAAATGTAGGGGGGAAGGTGGGCACCCTAAAAAAAATTCGCTCTTTTTCAGCCTATCACTCAAATTCCTATCTAGTCTATTGAACTTCACCTGCTCTGACCTGGCGAAGTAAACCCTGGTGAAGGAGGTAACGTTCAGAAAAAATCAATCTTAGTAAATTTGCATATTTTCGCTCCCTTCGCTAGAGTGCAACTTTGCCAGCGTTAGGGTGCGAAGTTGCGCTAGGCTATCTACATCGCCGGTGAATTTTCGTATTAATTACTAATCAGCCTTATATCTCTATTCTTATATATTCTTATCTCTAATATCTTATATTTCTATTCTATGTGTACTGTATATTGTGAGTGGCTCCCTAAGCTCAGTAAGTGACAGCAGCACAGAGCATGTGCAGTGAATCAGCAGAAAAGAAGATGGGGAGCTACTGGGGCATCTTTGGAGACACAGATCTTTACTGCTAAAGGGCTGTGGTTGCCTTGGGCTGGTACAGAAGCACAAAACATCATGTACAACATTTCTACCCACTTATTTAGTTATTGATAAAGAGGCCACATAACACAGAAATCCCTAATATACCCATCACAGTTACCTGTTTCTTCAAAAAGTATGAATAAATGCCATTTTCTATGCTGAAATCCAGCTGTTTAACAGTTCTTCTCTTTCTGCATCATTTGAAATCCTGGCAGGGAAGGAGGGACTAATGTTACTAATTGTAACAACTTCTCCACAGCTTACAGACAGCATGCAGGAACTACATAACCCACAATGCATTGCAATGTGATGTTCTGCTCCTTATTGAAATCACGTGTGCAGGGAATTGTGGGGTTTGGAGGATGCAGGCTAAAGACAGATGGCTGTTGATATAAAGTAAAAGTAGTCAGCCAGCTCAGCAAAGTAGTCAGACAGATCAGCAGGAGGCTAGGCCTAGGGAACTGTCAGAAACGATTAAAAATCATGAAAAGTCTTCATATGCAAAGATGCTTGAAATTATGTTTACTTTTCAAAAAGCTTAAGTTATGTTTTTGTGGAGTTCCCCTTTAAGGATACAAAAAAAACTGCTACAGAGGTTATAGGTTGGGGAACAGAGGTATGAGTATATTACAGAAGACTGGAGGTCACATGCAGTATGAACCTTTTCTTCCACAATTTAGAAGATCGGTACCATTCTGTGGTGGCTACTGTAACATTTTGCTGGCCAGTCTGCTGAAATGTTGCACAGAAAGGTCTGAATCGCCCAGAGGCCTCAGGGTCCTATTGTCTTCTGGCTGCTCGCTCATTCTTCGCCGCCGCAAGCAGCACCATATCGCGGGGGAGCTCAGAGTTCCCAATGTAGTGTAGGATGCAGTGTACAATACATGCCGCCCCAGGCCTTGGTGGCCTCGCTACAAATCCAGGCCTGGTCTGAATGCAATCACAAAGGCCAAGTTTCTTCCCCAAAAATTCCATTGATCTCACCCACTAACCTTTGAGGCACAACCAGGACATCTGATGATCACACCAGTTTGGTGCATATTCATTAGTATAGCGCAGGGTTTTCTAATCAACAACTTGAACACATGTGGAATGAGGCTAGTGCCTGAAAATGGCAAGGGAGCAATTATTAAGTACAGGGCAAGGTGCAAAATAATGGGTGCAATAGTAGAACCCATGGTGGAAAGTGCTTGGTGAACATGTAACAAATATGAATGGGGATTCATAATAACATAGGGAGAATTTTAAATGGCCCCAGTAATTTATAGCAGTGAATGAGATGAATGTTTCCAATAACCCAGCAGTGAGATCAAATTGCTTATTGGTTGCTCAGGGTTATAAGAGCGAGAAGAACTGCCCGTGTAATTACCTGTATACAATAATATATATGTCTAATCATGTGATGTGTACATAGACCCATAAGATGCTGTAGAAACCAATGGCTATGCTCGTATTCAGTTAGACAGATCCAACTGTAGGAGTTTCCAGCTTTAACCCGAAATACATGTATTTGTGTCATTCCATATACTTAACCACAGGACCTCCTTTCTTCCCCATTCTACCCCCTACCTATAGTCTTACAGAAGGCACATGGTGCATCACTTGGTTTCCCGATAAAGACTTTACCTCTTGAGGCTTACCTCTCTCAGCGCGTGTTGCTCAAATAGGAACTGTACTACATACTCGGCACATGAAAGTCAACCCTCGGTGTGTGTGTACTCTTTCAGTCCACTATGGAGAACTCAAGAAAACCCAAACTTCCTGAGCACATCTCCTATCAGAGTTTGCAGCTGGAGGAAGTGGCAAATTCCGAAGAAAACAGAAGAGCTAATTTTATACGGATTTATCATAAATTAACATTTTTGCATCTGGAGACACTTACTGATAAAATATGACAATATATTTTACGTCCAAATGTGATGTACACGTGGGTAACTATGCTTTAAGTGTAGATGTTCAGAATAAGTCAGTGCTAGCATTGTTATGATTCATCTCAAACATGTAGTCAGACCCTCAGCAACTGTTGCCATTCAACAATCTTCAGCAGCTTCAACTGCCTGGTCTCCAGACGTGAACCTGATATTTGTAGACGTCACTCAAGACATGGGGACCCAAAACACCAGCACTTGTTGATCTCTCTTTGCCTACAGTGAAGTCCTTTATCCTGTCCACCCGCACCAGTGCATTACAAAAGGCTTATAGCAATAAGCTATAGCCTCTCAGTGTCATTTTTTAATATATAATATATGACGCCTTAGTAAGGACTATCACATCATCTCCAGTGATAAAGCTTGAAGAAATCTGGGCCTTGTCATTGAAGTTCTTCCTTTATTGGGGGTTTAACTGGGGTACTATATTACAACTCAATGGAGCACAGAACTGCTCTTGCGTGCTACTCTACTCTCACTCTGATCCTTATCCATGGGGCCCCTTCTCTCCAACTGTGGCTGAGGTGCTCTCCTATCTTAGTGTCCTCTTCTTTTTACTCCTTAATGAAGTTGAGACTAAAGAGGCCTAAACCTGGTAACACCTCCCTTTTTGGCGCCTGGGCCAGAGGGAATTGTCCACCTTCGAGATGGCTCAGTTAACCTGAATGTGGATTTCTTATGGTAGGGAATGATAAACCCTTTGTACTCCATATATATATACATATAATTAATGGGTATCTCAATGTCTTATTTTTATTATTTTATTCTTGCTCTTACCATTGGTTCAATTTAACTCCGGGAGCTCAGTCTTATCCCTTATCAGCTCACAGTTGATTGGACAGTGACTTATAGCTTATATAGAATTGACAGGGACTTGCTCCAGCTATGAAGGCCCACACTATCTCCCAAAGTAGAAACTGACTAACCAAGTTTGACTTGCTTCCCCTGCCAGAACCACAATGTTAGTAACAGACAAGACTAACATCTGATCCCACACAGACAGACTGTGATAGACTGATGCTAAGGGCATCTCATAAATAAAAGCCATTGTATTTTCCATGTGTTAAAAACATGTGAAACTGCCATATCATCCAGCCTTCTGAGACTCCAAGCAAACATAAATTCTGTTACAGGAGAAGGCAAGTAAAAAATAAATTTTTGCTTCGCTCCCTTTCCTCTTTAATCTACACATTTTCCAGGCATGAGGGGGCCATTTATGACCCCTAGGGTAGTGTGCAAAGTGCAAAACTGACTGCAATGTGTTGTTTAACACCACAGATACCTGCAGCTGTCCTGATGAATGCAATGAGGCATGTCATTATCCCCCCATACTTGTCCCCCTAACTTGTGTATCTTCAAAACCCCGGGAGTAACAGCAATCACAGGCTGCAATAGGGCCATGTCCTTAATGCCTGCTTTATTATCCCATGTGAGGTGCAGAGAGCTGCCAAACTGGGGAACAGATGCTGCTTTGGATGGGCACTGAGGATCATGCTTCTTACCCTAGTCTTTATAAATAATACTTGCATTAGGTGCATTCTCTTTGGTAGCTGCTTAGCATTTTGTGGCCTCCATCTTGGATTTCTTCCATGGCCATGTTACATTAGTTAAGTATGCACATCTTGACTGGGTGGCTTGAGGTCAATGATGATAAGTGGGCTTGCAACATTACCATCCCATCTTCACCTTTGGGAGCAGGTGCAGCCCTCAAATGCCTACAACATACGTCTTTTGGCACCAACAAACATCCTACGTTATCTGATGACCCATGGGCGAATTTGACCCGTTTCGTCAAAAATTCGCCGCCAGCGAAATGTCGCAGACGCCCATTAAAGTCTATGGCCGTCAAAAAAATGTTGTCGCGCGGCAATGGGCATCATTTTTTCGGTGAAAGGAGGTGAAAAAATTTGCCATCCCTATTCAAGATTCCACGTGTCCATTCACTGTTTTAACCCACCACCAGTTTGCACCTTCACAGATTAAGAGCCTTAAGAGTGCAGTCCTTGGATGCTCAGAAATGTGCGTCTTTGGGTGCAGACCTCAAATGCTCAAAAATTTGCATATTTGGGTACCTATAAACACCTAAAGATATCTGATGACCCTTCCACTTTTGTTGTAAGGTAATGAGCCTTTGCTGGGCTATAGGGTACTAGAGACATGGGTGGATAGCAAGCTACTGGCATATGCTCTTCTAGATATTGTATGAAACCTCTTATAGGTGGAAATGGAATGCAAATCAAGACATTTTTATACAGTGAATAAATAGGTGAAATCTTGAATGCAATGCTATCGGGGGTAAATACTTATTTGCTATCTTAGATATTCCTGGAAGATCAGTGAATGAGTGATACAACAATTGGCATGTCTTGCACCAGTTAAGGTCATGCAAATTAAGTTCTGCAATAAAATTACATGCTTTATTGCTGTTGTCCTAGGGTGGGTCTGCATTTTCTCCAATGATGGTTATCAGCGAGAAGAGAGCAAAGGAACAAGTAAGATTCTTGGCTGCAGAAGTTGGGTGTTCTTCTCCAAACAATAATGATGTTCTAACCTGCCTTCAAGGGACAGATGCAGGAGCCTTAAATGCTGCTCAGACAAAGGTTAGCCTTACTCAGTTATGTTCCTGGTGATAACATATCATTGCTACATACCTGGGGCCCAACACATTAAAATCTGGTTAACTAACATTTATTTATTTTTTATATGATCCATAGCTGCTTGCTCAAAAGGGACCATTTCAAACATGGGGCCCCATTGTGGATAACCTCTATGTCAAAGAGACACCATCTCGGATGTTGCAGCACAAGAAGGTTAAAAAAATAGATCTTCTGACTGGAAGTTCTGAGCAAGATGGCTTGATCAGTCGTGCTAAAGCTATCAAAGTAAGTGTCTTTGTCTTCGGAATGAATAACTAACCATGTGTTATAAAATGTGACTATTGCACAAAATTACAAATTGTATAGTATAATATCTAGTGCTTCTTCAGTTTAAAGGGATAGTTAAACTGAAGAATACTAAGAAAGTCCAGTTCCTTTAGGCTTATTTCTTTTAGATACTGTATATCATTACCCCGATGAATGCAATTCTACATAGACAAGTTGTATAGTTCTGTAAATTATGTTATCATAGTAATGCACAATATTCATTCAGCAAGTGGTTAGGGATGGTGCCTAGCTTACATTGCTACAAACCCCATTTCTAATGCTATCATGTGCCTTTATATGATCACAGAAGCCCTCAGTGACTTCTAATATCCTTATCATTTACAGTAGGGGGTATATTATCCCTTATAATACATGAGTGATACTCAGAGTTCCCTGTATAACTCAGCCTGCAACCTTGTGCCTTTATATGGTCACAGAACAACCCCTCGGTGACTTCTAATATCCTTATCATTTACAGTAGGGGGTACATTATCCCTTATAATACATGAGTGATAATCAGAGTTCCCTGTATAACTCAGCCTGCAGCCTTGTGCCTTTATATGGTCACAGAACAACCCCTCAGTGACCTTTAATATCCTTATCATTTACAGTAGGGGGTACATTATCCCTTATAATACATGAGTGATACTCAGAGTTCCCTGTATAACTCAGCCTGCAGCCTTGTGCCTTTATATGGTCACAGAACAACCCCTCAGTAACTTCTAATATCCTTATCATTTACAGTAGGGGGTACATTATCCCTTATAATACATGAGTGATACTCAGAGTTCCCTGTATAACTCGTTCCCTTGTTCCCTTGTGCCTTTATATGGTCACAGAACCCCTCAGTGACTTCTAATATCCTTATTAATTACAGTAGGGTATGCATTATCCCTTAAAAATCTGATACTCAACCCATGACTGTAAATAATCCATGGAAATTTCATGTGACAGGTGAGCTCTCAAAAATGCATAGGGATTATGGTAGTTATGTGTTACGAAACTGCCATCTACTGCAACCTTACTGCCCAGCTGCCCACTTACTTCATTATAAAAAGCAGTAATATATTTTTGACAAGATCTATCCATCATAAAGCCATGTTCATTCCTACTTATAATCCAATGAATAAATTATCCACCAAAGATGTCAGACTTACAGGTCTTTAATTTCCAGACTGAGATCATTATGCCTTTTAAATATTGATCAAGCCGTGCTCATTGGGTGCCTTGTTCACATTAACTTTGTGTAAACTTTGTGTAAACAGTACCATATCCTGTGTCAGGCGCTGACTAGACTGAGCTGAGCCATCTGTGCCCCTACTGAGTGTGTCTTGAAACTCTGAATCCTTTATAGTTTACCGTATAGAAAAACCGATTACTGATGGCATATTTGTGTGCATTATATATGTGCGTTGAGTGCATAACTGGATAAACCAACAATAATTCAAACTTTCCTTGTTTAGTTTATCCTACTATAAATGTGAACATGCCATTCCTGGTAATACAGCTGACTTCATCTGAAATGTGTTTATATTCCCTCCAGAGATTTGAAGAAACCCAAGGGCGAGTTGACAAAACTGCATTTTATCAAGCCCTTCAGAATTCCTTAGGAGGAGACGAGGCAAATTCCCAAATACAAGATGCAGCTGTATGGTTTTATTCTTTAGAACATTCCTCAGATGACTATACTGGGTTTTCCAAAGCCTTGGAAAAAGCCACACGGTAAGTTAAAAGAGAATTTCTGCAACTGACAGATGAAATGGCCTGTGACCCTGCATTGGATCTCAGAGGAAATATGATTTATTTGAGTTATTATGGTACTTCCAAAAGTTGATCAGTGATGATAATCAAGACTCCTGAGGCTTCACGGTGTCATCTAGTAGATGAAGCTCCTATGGAATGCTAGTGCCAGCAGGGTGAGTCTTAAAGGAGAACTAAACCCCCCCTCCCAATAAGAAAACCCTCTACCTACTACCCTAGATAGTCCACCGCATATTTGATTACCCCTGAAAGTGCCCCTAACACAGTCCTCGTGTATCGGATCGTAAAATAGGCGCAGAGAAGCTCATGGGCACCATCTCCCGGCTCTACGGTATTCTTCCTTATGTGAGTGCCATATTGGCGCATGCGCAGTTGGAGCAGTCTTACATTTTGTAGGAACTGCACATGCTCCAAAAATGTCGGAAATTGCTGAAGTGAAGGAAGAATACTGAAGTTCCGGAAGATGATGACCATGAGCTCCACTGTGCCTTCTCTGCAACGATACAGTGTTAGGGGCACTTTCAAGGGTAATCAACTATGCGGGGGAGGAGCAGGGAGGGGGGACTATCTAGAGTAGTAGGTAGGGGCTTTTCTTATTGGGGGGTTTAGTTCTCCTTTAAAGAATATCTGTATAGGTGGCATATAAGACACAGTAAGGGGCCTACCTAAAAGCTGCCACCGTTTTTATTTGTTTCAAAAAGCCCATTCTACTCAGTAAGGACAGGGTGTGACTCCTGGTGCTGTTTTTTTCACAGAGTGCTGGATTTGTGATCCAGTACACCCCTGGGTGCTTAGAATGAGCCATAATGGGGTGCACCTTTGCACTTTCACCCTGGGGCTTTCAGGATCAACCCTCTTATGTTGCCTGGGTTATATCCTGTATTCCAAAAAAAGTCATGAAAAAAACAAAATGCTGGCATTTTTTCATATTTAAATGGGATTATGTTTACAAATTGTGTTAGTTATTTGCAAAATTTAGGGGGTTATTTATCAAAATTCAAATTTAAATTTTAGTATTTAAATAAAAAAAGTCAGACCAAACTATAATCCACGATTGGAACATATTTCTTTTTTTTAAAAAAAGCTTGATTTAATCAGATTGGGGACAAACTCGATAAAAGCAAACAAAAACGTGAATTGTACATTTTTTTTCAGAGGTTTTCCTAAACGATTTTCTATGGCTTTTTCCCTAAAAGCCAGAATTTTTCACATTTTTGCCTAAAAAGCTTGAAATAGTCAGATTTTCTGGCTAATTCCAGTGAAGACCACAGAAACTTTCAAATAGGATAGGGACTTCTCCCATAGACTTATATACAACCTCGGCAAGTCTGAGATTCCGGATTTCTGATTCAGATTTTTCCATCTTCGGGGTATAATAAATCTCGAAAAATGTGAGGTTTTTTTATCCACTAGAAATTCAAATTTTATAGTAAAAAAAAAATTTATTTTTTGTGGCATTCGGACTTTAAAAAGTAACCCCCTTAACAATTAAAGCTCATGTCACATTTGTTTTAGGGTGGCTCATGGCTAAGGACAATAGAGGATCTCTGCCTTCATTTGCTTCCTTCATTTTTAATAAAAAGTGGCCATTTCCAGCAATTTCACCAACATCATTAATAAATACATACACATGACCTTTATACATTATGGGGCCGATTCACTAAATTCGGGTGAAGGGTTAGAATAAAAAAAACTTCGAATTTCGAAGTTTTTTTTGGGTACTTCGACCATCGAATTGGTTAAATTCGTTCGAATTCGATCGAAGTCGAACGAAATCGAACGATTCGAAGTAAAAATCGTTCGACTATTCGACCATTCGATAGTCGAAGTACTTTCCCTTTAAAAAAAACTTCGACCCCCTACTTCGGCAGATAAAACCTACCGAAGTCAATGTTAGCCTATGGGGAAGGTCCCCATAGGCTTGCTAAGCTTTTTTTGATCAAAGGATTTTCCTTCGATCGTTTGATTAAAATCCTTCGAATCGTTCGATTCGAAGGATTTAATCGTTCGATCGAACGTTTAGCGCTAAATCCTTCGACTTCGATATTCGAAGTCGAAGGATTTCAATTCGAGGGTCGAATTTCGAAGTATTTTTAACTTCGAAATTCGACCCTTAGTGAATCTGCCCCTAAAAGTAAGTAACGCAATTTCACTAGGAAGAAAGTAACTCTAGAGAAAAGTTGTTATGAAATTTTTGCTCCAAAGAATCATCGCCGATGAAAGTACGCCAACGGTTTTTTCGCCGAGACGTAATTGTGCATTTTGATGAATACGCATATTTGTCATGAAAAGCGAAGTGAAAATTCTCACGTCTTCTTCTGGATTGTATGTCCTGATTAGCATTGGCCACGCTAAAGTCTGAGCAAACTTTGGTTTAACATTACACAGTACTCTATGCCACAACATGGTATGGCCATGATTTATTTCAGTGGAGGAACACGTGGGACAAGGATCTCTACATCTCCCATCAGTCCTTTATTTATGTTTGCATTGTTGCATAAACCCAAATGTTATTTTACAGCTACATTTGATGCGTGAAACTCTAAAAACTCTACCAAATAACATTAATAGCAAAAACACCACTATATTATGATGCCACTCGTCCACTGGTAAAAAGGTTTTCCAAGTGTTTTTTTAATAACAGACCCATGAAGAATTCCCTCAGCCAATAAACAATAGGAGCATGAGGGTATATTGCCACTCTTTAATGCAGAATTATTGGTTAAGAAGGGTTTCCAGTCACTTCAATGTGCAAACAGGAGCCTTCAGTTTATGGAAACTTTAGTTCACACACTCCACTACAGTTTTAATCCCAAGGGGGAGGGTAAAAATAACCTGAGGGTGAAGATTCATATTTCCAACACCTGAATTGTGACCTTGGTTTGTTTAGATGAGGCTGGGCTGACACTATAGATAGTCCGGAAGCCGCATGTGAGTGTTATGAGAAGTCTATGCAAATCCAATGCCCAAGGGGCAAAAATTACTCTCGTTTTTAATTAATAACCAAAATACTGAAATGCAGAGATGGAATTAAATTAGGTACTGAGACATAACAATCCTAGAGACACTGCTTGTAATTTTTTTTTTCTTTTTCCCTTTTTAGTTTTACTGTGCTGAATAGAACATCTCATGCAATTTTATAGCTACAGTCCCAAGGGACGCTGAACTTTATTTTGCATTTCTATATTTATAACAAGGGCTATCTTGTATTGATGGTATTATATAGAGAGGGACAGAAATGAATGTATTCAGAGAACATTCCTTCTTAGTACAGGTATGGGATCAGTTATCCAGAAACCCATTATCCAGAAAGCTCCAAATTACGGAAAGGCCATATCCCGTAGACTCCATTTTATCCAAACAATCCAAATGTTTTAAAATGATTTCCTTTTCTCTGTAATAATAAAACAATACCTTGTACTTGATCCCAATGAATGAATCCTTAGAAGCAAAACCAGCCGTTTGGCTATATTCTACAGCCTTAAGACACAAATCCTAGCACTTGAGAATCTCTTGAGCCACATCACATCACAGATAACTCCAAGTTTCCTTGGCAGGAGGTCAAGAGAATTCAGGCTACACTTGGCCCTGTGATGATGAGTTGTTCAGAAGTTTAAGCACCTTCTTCCTGACAGCAGCTCTTTCTCTCCGTCGCTGGAGAGGATTTGCTTTATTACATTGTATAAAAGGGATGTAGCACAGTAATTCTCAGTCAATTAATTTTTATTGTTGCCAACAAAAAAAACCAAAGCATGGGAACTCTATCATTAAGCAGCCAATAACCATTGCAAAATGTTTCATTTCAAATGAAGCAGAACCTGAAGGTCCCTTTGAGGGACGTAGAGGTAGTGGTTATCTAGAGGGTTCTAAGTGGGTCCAAACTTCTGACCAATCTAAAGATTTTGTGATGGGAACCTGTAGCCACTACTGGTAACTCTATCCCTAAATAAAGTATTAAAGATTTAGTGCAATAACCATAGAAAGCTCTAGAAAACTCTAGAGTCCCTACCCTGGCTTAGGGTACAACCCTTTCTGGTTGTTCTTCTAACTACCCTTGCCTTGACTTTTACTCCTAGGGGTTTATTTACTGAAACCTGAAAGAATCTCATTTTTTTATTAAAACAAAGGTGACCAAACTCCCTTCTACAAATGTAACTAATTTAGCAATAATTTTTCTCGAAAAAGTCACAGTGACAAAACGTCAAGTCAGTTCATATTGTATGATTGATTCTCCAAATACTCGACTTTATCGAATTGTTGCTGCAAAACTCAACTTTATTGGATTATCGGACAAAAACCCTGACTGGAATATTCAGCGCAGGTCACAAAATAACTGTCAAGAAACAACTTCAGGGACATCTGCCATTGACTTCTACATGACCTTGATAGGTTTGAGATGGAGTATTTTTGGATTCGGAATTTTAGCAGCTTTGGGATATAATAAATCTCAAAAGAATTGAGTTTTTATTTTTCCAAGAAAAATTCGTAGTTTTCCCCTAAAAAGTTGACCAGAAAAAAATCAAGGTGTGATAAATGGGCCCCCTAGAGTGAGCTTTTTCGGGAGCTAGCTTTGACACTATGTATTTTGAATTTGACTCAATTAGGTTTGCCCTAGGATTCACCTAAATCCAAATCCTGCTGAAAATGGCTCAGATCCCTAACCAAATCCTGGATTTGGTGCATCCCTAATTAAACATAGTCTTTGTAGATTCTTTTGTTTTTTTTATCTCTGAGAGTTCACATGTATGTAAGTATAGATGTTTAGAACTCATTATGATTTAATATTCATATTAAATGATGACCATTTGTATATATGCATTAGTAGGTGGGACACTAGTATTTTTGACCAATATCTAATAATATACTATAGGAATGGGACCTGTTATCCAGAATGCTTGGGACCTGAGGTTTTCTGGAAAATGGATCCTTCTGTAACTTGGATCTTCATACCTTTTGTGTACTAGAAAATCATGTAAACATTAAATAAACCCAATAGGCTGGTTTTGCTTCCAATAAAGATTAATTATATTTAAGTTGGGATCAAGTACAAGCTACTGTTTTATTATTACACAGAAAAAGAACATTTTAAAAATGTGGATTATTTGATTATAATGGAGTCTATGGACAGCCTTTCCATAATATGGAGCTTTCTGGATAAGAGGTTTTTGGATAACAGATCCCCTACCTGTACTAATATCTATCAAGAATACCTATCAACTCTAAACTTAAAAACCCCTACCCTACATAGACCCCCTTTCCTTCCCCCCCCCCCCCAGCCTAAGTGTTACCCCGGGCAAATGCCCCTAAATACCTCTCATTGCAGATTCAGGCATCGGAGTTCATGGGCGCCATCTTCTTCTCTTTGGAAATCTTCAGAATGAGACCAGCATGTCGTTGCATAAGCAGTTGGAGCAATTTTTGGTTTTGTGACAATGCTGAAAATTACCCAAGCGTTGGTCTCATTACGGAGACTACCAAAGCGGCTGAAGATGGTGCCTTTGAACTCCGATGCCTGAATCTGCACCAGGGGGTAAGTAAAACATTAGGAGCAGTAGCCCAGGGGTTGAGGGAGGGGGGTCTATGTAGGGTAGGGGTTAGGGTTTTAGTTTAGGGTTGAATTCTCCTTTAAGGCAAGGCAAAATGGCAGCCCTAAACTGTTATGTATATATGGTAAGTATAAAACTATTGTTTTATAGAAACTTCCTGCTTATAAAACCAGTGTGACTCATGCACTGCACTGAAATCAGGACTGGGGCAGTTGCAGAGGAAAGAGCTTTTTCCTTTTTTGCAAAACAGTGTAGAAATTCTTGGAACTTGATGAATTAAATATTCCAGTAACAGGGAACATTGTCATTTTATAACATGTTTTTTGTATTTTTCTAGGGACCATTTTATTGCCTGTCCTGTGGTCAAAATGGCGAGACACTGGGCTGAAAATTCAAAGGGAAACATATATATGTATTATGTTCCTGATTCCTTATCTCAGAGCAGGTGAGATTAATGGTTCTACTGGGACTAACCATGGTCACCTTCTTGCCAACTTCATCTATACATAGTACCATTTATTGTTGATTAAATATAATCTGTTATTTAAAGGATCGAAAAAACAAAATCTGAAAGTGGTCACTGTAATGTTAATTGTTTGTTGCCATGGTGAGGTCCTTGATACTCTGGCTTGTTTATGGCAGTCAGAGATGAGCAGAACTAGATGGAAGCCTTGCAGTCAAGAATGGGATGGAGAGATACAAGACACATTAAGGTTAAAGGAAAAGCAGAGGAAGCTCGAATGAGTGTATTTTGCCAGTTCACAATTGTAGGGAAGCAATTAATTATTAAGTTCCTTTAGGTTTTTCCTCAAATTTATTTTTTTAGAAAGAAGATTGGACCTAGGGCTCTGGTTCTTAATTAGAGCTCTAGATGTGGTTGGACCCTTGACTACATGTTGAATGAAGCTGGGATTTTTAATCTAACAACCTAGGGGACCTCAGGCTAAGAACCAGAGACCTTGGAGATCTCTATACCAGTGCAGTTACCCAACCAGCTCTTCCTTTTGATCACTCTGGTACAAGCAAACACATGATAGCAAAGGTCTGATTGGTTATTATTAGTGATGGGCGAATTTGTCCTATTTCACTTCGCTGAATAATTTGCGAAACGGCAAAAAATAACGAAACTGAAAATTCGTGAAATGCATTGAAATCAATGGGCGTTAAAATAATAATTTGTCACACGACAATTTTGACACAAGCAAAATTTTTCTACAGGCGACTATTTTATCCAAATGCAATAAAATCTATGGGCATCTGAATAATTTTGACGCAGAGCAACTTTTATGCATGTGGCAATTCTGTTGCTCAGAAAAAAATCCGCTGTGGCAGCGGATTTTTCACCAATGAATTTTCGCAGCAGTTTCGTAAATTTTTTAGTGTGCGGCAAATTTGCAGCAAATCCATGCCTGGTGAATTTATTTGCCCATCACTAGTTATTATAGATGCAGTTATACACCTTTAATGCATCAGGCAATAAACATTGTATATACAGCAAGATACTTTACCAATGTAAAAACGTGTTCCCTGCAAACCAAACGCAATATAATGAAAGCAATTATGTTGTTGATTATAATGCCTTGGCCCAGTTTAAATGATTTAGCAAAGCAAACATCATTATTTCCTTTGGCGAAACTCAGAATTCCATTCAGAGACAGCTTAATTCAGGTTTATATGATGTTTTCTAATGAGGTTCAGCCAAGCCTGGCTCAGAATGAATAAATAAAGTAAAGCTTTAGAGGGTGTTGTAGGTATCATGTCAATTGTTCCCTGATAACTTATAATAGTTCTTTTGGAATAAATGATCCCTATCAAATGGTATTTGATCTACATGATAGACATGTACTGAATACAAGATAAAAAATCAACTATTACAATTTCAGATGGAAAACAGAGATTTAAAGCCTTGTATTGCCCTAGGCCAACTCCAAAATTCAAGAGTTTCCTGCTGAATTGCTCATTCCACTGCAAAAATAAAACTCATATAACGTTACATTCCAAAAGTTAAATTTGTCGAGGCAGGGGGGCTTGCAGTAAACAAAATTGCATAATTTAAAGAAATGCAAAAAAAAATGTAGTTTCACATACAACAGTGTTATTAAAGGAGAATGAAAGCTCCAATCCAAGGAAGGGGCCAAATGTGAGGTCATACCCAAGGATTGTAATGACTTTCCTCATACCCCAGGCCGGTGCAGAAAACTGCCCAGTATACACATGAGCAATCCTCTGCCTTCCTTTTTTTCTTTGCTCGAGTGCGCATTCACAGTAGAGTTAAAAATAGGACTTTAACAAAAAACCTGGCTTTTCACAATGCATGCATTGGTCCCTGGATTTTGAAGAAAGAAGAACAGAGGAAGAGGAGCAAGTGCCCCTGGCTGGTCAGGTAAGTCATTACACTCGCTGGTGGGGGGTGCCCTTACATATGGTTTGGAGCTTTCCTTCTCCTTTATGAATACAGCACGTTCACTGACCTTGTGTAATAATACCTGGGAGGTGGTGGGGATCTCCTTCGCACCTCCTAATGTGTGTGCACCGAATCAGGAAATTGACGCACATCAAGCATGCACATCCGTTTTAAACGGTGAGTCTGTCATCATCTCACTTGGCGCGAAAAGTTAATATTAAAGGGTCCGCCATTGATCTCCAATAATGCCACTCACTCATCCACTGGAGAATTTCCCTTTTTTTTTTTTTACTGTTTTTAGCTATCATCCTAGAGCCTCTTAATTTTCTGGTCATTCTTCAGATGTCCCCAGATGCTGCTACTAAAAACAGGCAAGGGTCAGGACAGGCAGCAAACTCAAAAAGGTCAAGGACAAGTTAGGTCAGAGAACAGATAAGACAAACTTGAAAGGCACCCAGGGTCAATTAGCAATGGGCCCTTAAAATATATAATTTTTGCACAGTAAAAATCAGATGCGTCACATCAATTCCAGATGCAGTGCATGGAGAGGAGGTAGGGGGCATACCCACGGGCGAGATGGCGGGGACAGGTATTATTACACCTTAACGCAGAGAGTGCAATTGCCATGGTTTTTTTCCCCACAATGCACCTTTTTTTGCAGAATTCTAGCAACATTGAGGGTGCAATGCAGGTGATGGGTCAGACACAATTGCTCTGTTTCTGACTCTCTGCGTTCAGTGCAATGGCACCTGATTCGTTAAAATGGGCAAATCTCCATGTGCAAAACAGAAGCAGTTGCACTGGGCTCATTGTTGGAATGATATCTGCACCCGGTGTGCTGCGTTTATTGATACAGGGCACTGAGGGGACCCTGGAGCTGCCGCATGGTCAGATATTGACCGTAACTCTAAGGTTCATGCAACACTTGATTCGGAACAGAAAACAACAAGGACTTATTAGTGCTGAGTGCAACGATACGAAAATGCGGAGAGCACATTTTGACTCAGGTTCCTTTAATGAATGGTTTTAGATGCGACTCACTGCATGAAAAGCACAAGTTCCACACATCCAGACATAAATGAGCCCTTTTATCTCAATCATTTCTTTTAAATCTGCCAAAAATAGCATTGGAATGTGTTTGGGTTGCTCATACAAACAGACTTGCCGCATACACATGAACTTAGTCCTATTTGTGCTTTTTCTGGCACTTGTTTGTCCTCTTCTGGCATTTATCCTTAATGTGAAGCTCCTTCCAATGTTTGCAGAGCCTGATCCAGTCTCACACTGAGAAGTCATTAATTCTACTGAGACATCATCTGCTCCCAAGAGCAGTCTACTGTAGCCTCATCTGCTGTCCCCGCAGTGTATCTGTACTAGGACTTTGGTTTTCAGCAGGATTCAGCTGATCCTTGTGCCTTGCAGGACCGAATCCTAATTTGCATATGCAAGTCCCCACTTTTTCCTTTCTGCCCCTTATGTGCATATGCAAATTAGGATTTGGTTCAGTATTTGGCCGAACCACTCACAAATCATTCGGGCTTTTAGCGGAATCCCAGATACTGAATTTTATTTCTTCCTAATCTGTACATTAACATTAGTTTTCTGGGGAATAAATTCCATTTATTCTTAAATGCAAATCTACTGTTGACAGAGCTACTACGAGGCTTGCAAATTGGGTGGTTGCCCTGGGTCCTTCACTTAGTCGTATCTCATCTACTTATAAAACTCTTGCATGGCCATTGATTTACTGTCTCAGCCGAGCACCCACTGACCTACAGTATTTTCTCTCATGTAGTTCTCAGGATTTCCATGGACACGTCATGCACTTACCCTGCCGACACATGCCTGTCTCATTTTGGTTATTGACAGTCTCTTGGAAAAGCAGTACCACCACATGTGTTAGATCAAATCAGCCAGTGGAGTGGATTAGAATTGTGTTGAGTCAGAAGGATTTCAATACACTGTTCTTAAACAGAACATTTCTATACAGGACAGTATGTGAGGCCAAGTTCAATTTAAGGTTATAGCAGAAAGGGTATTTATTTGGGACCAACAGCACTGGAAGTAAATATTTTTGTAAAAAGTTAAATACATATACTGTATATATATATATATATATACCTCAGTGATGGACTGGGGCATTAGATGCCCACTCTTGGTTATACCAAAGGTCCTGCTCACAACCACAGTGCACCTCCATCTTTAAATTTTGAGGAGGCCGGCAGAGCCCATGAAGGATGGGGCCCACCATATTTTCTCCTGGAATTCCACCAGGCCTGTGGGATGAATTCGAGTGCCATGGCAAACTACAGTAGATCTAATCACCCAACATCATTGCCCAACCTCCAATGTATGTTGGTGGGATTTTCTTTATTTTTTGTAACAAACTCTATTAGTTTTCTTCCAATCAATCTTCCAATATCTAATAGAAAAGTAGACACTAGAGGTGCTGCATAATATGAATCGTAGAACAATCCAAGAAGTACTCCCACACCCTGGCCCTGGTGCACAGCATGCTGCAATAAACACTTAGCAAGGTATAACCTGCTTGCATTACCTGTGCGCCGGTGAATTTCTTGTCGCCGCTGCATAATATGAATTCATAAGGGATGGCCAGGGCTGAAATTATTTATTTGGTAGCCCTATAAACATGGATGGATATAATCCTCTGCTGACAAATAACCATTTAATGTAGGATATAAGAAATGGTCGCCATGTTTAATTTCAGTCTTCTGGGAGGAGAGCTTCTATATATATAATGTGTTTTTTGGCATTGTTTTACTACCACCACATTTGCCCCAGTTGGAGCAGAAGGCCAGAAAAGACAAGATGAAACACCAAGTCCACCTAAGACAGACAAGTGTAGTGCAGTAGTGTTGCTATAGAACCAAACATTTCTTCGCAGTCTCTTCAGTTTCAGAGAAGAGGATTCCTGCCACGTTCTCACAGCTGATCCTGTCTTTGGCCTGCAGTCAGTTTTGCACATCTGCTAATCAGATAACCTTCTCTTGTATTTTCCTTTACAGGCGTAACTATATAAAGGGATTGCTTCACTACTTTAATAACCCAGTAAACTGAGATTCAACTTGAATAAATGTACTTGGTAGTTGGACCATGTTTTATGCATCTTTCACTTTAACACATCCCAGGCTTTTTTTGCATTTAAACCATACTGTCTTCTACTTACATTGGGCAGCCAATAGGATGATTTAGTTATATGGTTCCCACTAACCACCAGAGACCATTTTATGAATAGTCATAGAGTTCTGTAGAATATATGAAATTCTCATCCAGTTGTAAGTTAGTATTTGCAGTTGGAACATTAGGCGTAAGAAAACAGATACGCATGGGAAGGTATGGATCCATCTTCTGTACATGGAAGCTATTACATTTCCACTGAGCCACTGGTGTTGCCAAAAACAGTGTTACCAGATACTGCCCAGCGTCTAGCACAGGGATCCCCGACCTGTGGCTCTTGAGCACCATGTTGCTCACCAAGCCCTTGGAAGTTGCTCAAAGAAGGTGCTTTTTTTGGATTTCTGACTTTAAGGCAAGTTTTGGAAACATACAAACGTACTGTAGATCCTCCTGTAGGCTGCCAGTCCACATAGGGCTACCAAATAAACAATTTCAGCCCTGGGCATCCCTTATGATTTTTTTTCATGCTTGTATTGCTCCCCACTTTTCTTTATATTTACATTTAGATCACAGGTAAAAAAGGTTGGGGGTCGAACAAATCCATACTTATTAGATTGACAATACCTGAAACCACCACAGAAGATAACAGACAACAGCATTGATGGCGTTCAATTAAAAAGTTCTTTACAAAGGTCTTATTCTATGCTATAGGAGTAATTTACGAGTGCAGCTGGACGTGTGGCTGCACTACAATGGGATCAAATGTTGCACTTAATTTCCTTATTACTTCGATCTTCATTTCCATATCCATATTGAATTTTTATGATTTTTTTTTGTTTTTTTTTTATGTTACAGTTCTGGCCTGGATCTCCCTGAAGATGTTGTCTATGCTTTTGGTCTTCCATTTCATACCAACTATAAAAGCCAGTTCTCGTCTGAGGAACAGATTCTCTCTTTAAAGATTATGCAATATGTTTCCAACTTTGTAAAAACTGGGTATGTATGTAATCTGGGCATTTCCTAGCCTTTTAATTCTCAGAAATACATATTAAATATAGGACTGTTCCGGGAAAATAAAGACATTGGCTACTTCATGTCATGCGATGAGGTGATTATGTTTTAATCTAACCATGTGTCTGTGTTCTGGTTAGGTATTTTTTTGGTCATCTTCAAAATTCATAAACAGCAGTAAACAGGTTTGTTTTTGGAACGGCTTGTTTTGACAATTTTTTATTGTTTGAACTCTTTCAGAAATCCCAACTTTCCATACAAATTTTCAAGAAGAATTTCTAAGGAGTTGCCTGCCTGGCCTATGTATTTAGCACACAGCAACGGCACCAATTACAAGGAATTCAGTTTATCTCTGACTAACAACCAAGGATTGAAGAATTCTGAATGCTCCTTCTGGAATGACTACATCCAAAAGCTGAAAGAGTCTACAAGTGAGTAGTCCATAAAAGGAGAAGTCACCATCTTTATCTATGCTAAAAAATAAACCAAAGGGCAAAGAAGTCCCAAATTCTAGAACTGAAAGAGAGCAGCTTAATTGGACATTATAAGGTCCACAGTACCCTAAAGATTTGTTACTACCGAGTGCTGCAGGGTTTTAAAGTGACCCTAATATCAATGAACAATTTAGGACATTGGTTAGGATAGTTGGTTATATGTTGTGCTATTCTATTAAGCAGGGCCTTCAAAACTTCAGTTTTGGGAGTCCCACTGTTAGTCGGCTGCTCCAAGAGGAAATAAGTGCTTGAGGAAAGGAAATTCTATACTCCGTCCTCATTTTAGATCCACCTTGATTAGAGGTCAGGTCTATGAAAACAATAATATCATTAAAGGGTTATCCTTTGGTCCTCTGTCTAATGATTAAAACATGTGGAGGCCAATGAAGACCTGACAATAACAGACTGTATCTATGGCCAATGGGGATTTCCAGCCTTGCAATCAAATTCTTATCAATGCGATCAGTACCAGATATTGGACCAGATTCAATTCAATGAGAAAAGGGTTTATCACCAGGGATGGGCGAATTTGACCCGTTTCGTTTCGCCAAAAATTCGCCGCCTGCGAAATGTCGCTGACGCCCATTAAAGTCTATGGGTGTCAAAATTTTCGTGCGGCGAAATTATTTTGTCGCGCGTCTTTTTATTTTTGACACACGTCTCCATAAAAGTCTATGGGCATAATTTTTTCTCGTGAAACGAGGCGAAAAAATTCGCCCATCCCTATTTATCACATGATAAGTCATGGGCGAGATTCAATTTGAGATGCGATTCAATTTAGAAAAACGTATTTCATGGGAAAAAAAATCACCTGAAAAATAGTGATGAGTGAAATTTTTCACCAAGTTTCTGCCACGAAAATGATGCCCATAGACTCTTAATGGGTGAAAAAATTTGTTGAGTGTCGACAGTTTTTTTTTGCCCATAGCCTTGAATACATTTCTCCCATCACCAGTGAAAACTCTATGGTCGAGATTCAATTCAGTGAGGAAAGGGTTTATCACGTGAAAAGTGATGAACATGATTTAGTTTGAGATGTAATTAAATTCAGAAAAACTTATCTCAAGGTTTATTTCGTGAAAACTATTGAAGTCTATGGGAAAAAAATCTGGAACTGAATTTGGAGAAAAGGTATGGGACCTGTTATCCAGAATGCTCAGGACCTGAGGTTTTCTGGATAATGGATCTTTCCATAATTTGGATCTTCATACTTTAAGTCTACTAAAAAATAACATAAACATTAAATAAACCTAATAGGCTGGTTTTGCCTCCAATAAGGATTAATTATATCTTAGTTGGGATCAAGTACAAAGTACTGTTTTATTATTATAGAGAAAAGGAAATTATTTTTAAAAATCTGAATTGTGTTGATAAAACGGAGTCTTTCTGTTGGAGCTTTTTGGATAACGGGTTTCTGGATCAGGGATCCTATATCTGTATTGTAATGAAAATTACCTTCTCAAAAATATATAATACTTATTATCACTATATAATTAAGTATTGATAAAGTGTCATCATATTTGTACAATAGGACAGGGATACATACCAAACATATAAATGATAATCACATCTAGCTTAATATGGGAGGGATGGAGGGGTACTTATTTTGAAGAACATTTTGCTGCAAGAACACATGGACTTTTGCTCAAAAATGTTATAAAACTAATGAAGACCTGGAAATACTTAATAGTGCAACTTAAATAGTTTCAGGCCATTTAACTGAACGACTTTATCATCTGTTGAGTTTGTAGTAATACTTTTTCTTGTGCTTTACTTGTGTTTCAGGATTACAAAGTCCATTTTTACAAACAGAGAAGACTCCTGAAAGCAAATTGATGGCCAGTCCAGCACCGACATCTCCAAAGCAAGAGAAAGAGGGGTACAATAGAAGAAAATAAAGAGTTCCCCTGGGGTTTCTTTATATAAAAATAATCATAAAATAATAGCGCTGTTTTTACAGCTGTGATTTTCATATTCCGTGGTGAATGCTTTGTCTTCAATAAACTATTTTAAAAAGTTCAAATTTATCTCTTTTTGCTGGACGAGGAGGTAGAAATTATATTATTTTTACATTGTGTGTGGGAATTTAAAGAGAAGAGGTGCTACAGACAGCCAAAGTGGATAACTCACCTCTCTCGTCGAGCAGTAAACCAATATTATGCATATAGGTAAAGTTGGGCTGTCCGGCACTTAAGGAATTCACAGAACCAAAATTATGAAAGTAAAAGCAATATTTATTGATTAAGTAAAAAAAATACATATCTCCATTGACCCTACGCATTTCATGCCCAATAGGCACTCAGTCATGATCTAAACAGGGCCTATGGAGATGTTTAAGTTTAATCAATATTCCCTTGAGCGCTGCATAGCCCAACTTTATCTATCTGCATAATGTGGGAATTTAAAGTCAAACGTTTTAGAGTAGAGTACTTACAGATTTGAGACAGAGGTCTAAAATCGGGTCACGCCCCCTATCAGGTATATAGGAAAAGTTTATATAAGTATATAAAAGTATATATTAAAATTGTATAAGGTGATGCTTCTCTGTTCCCTATAAGTATGGGACTTTCCCCAAAAGCCCAGCATGAAACTCTAGCAAACACATGCCCAATGTCCACAGTCTTTTCCCTGTGTTTCATTTGAAAGCCTTATTCAGATATGCAAATTAGGCCCCAGTCCCACAATGGGTGCCAAAATTAAAAAAAAATATTGGTCATAAGTCACATAGTTGCTTCCTACTTGGTTTGACTTTCAGTCAATTATTTTTTAGAAAAAGATGTCATATTTTAAAGGGATACTGTCATGGGAAAAATTTTTTTTTTCAAAATGAATCAGTTAATAGTGCTGCTCCAGCAGAATTCTGCACTGAAATCCATTTGAGCAAACAGATTTTTTTTATATTTAATTTTGAAATCTGACATGGGGCTAGACATATTGTCAATTTCCCAGCTGCCCCAAGGCATGTGACTTGTGCTCTGATAAACTTCAATCACTCTTTACTGCTGTACTGCAAGTTGGAGTGATATCACCCCCTCCCTTTCCCTCCCCAGCAGCCAAACAAAAGAACAATGGGAAGGTAACCAGATAACAGCTCCCTAACACAAGATAACAGCTGCCTGGTAGATCTAAGAACAACACTCAATAGTAAAAACCCATGTCTCACTGAGACACATTCAGTTACATTGAGAAGGAAAAACAGCAGCCTGCCAAAAAGCATTTCTCTCCTAAAGTGCAGGCACAAGTCACATGACCTGGGGCACCTGGGAAATTTACAAAATGTCTAGCCCCATGTCAGATTTCAAAATTGAATATAAAAAAATCTGTTTGCTCTTTTGAGAAATGGATTTCAGTGCAGAATTCTGCTGGAGCAGCCCTATTAACTGATTCATTTTGAAAAAAATGTTTTTCCCCATGACAGTATCCCTTCAAGTAAGAGACACAATATAAACCCTGATAGTCATTGTAGAACTTTCCTTGCTTTAAAAATAGTTAAGTCTGAAATAAACTTGCCAGTAGTTGAAGTTTATTGTAGGAAATGGTGGCCAGTTCATGAAGTTTGTTGCATCTGAGACTGAAGACCAAGACCAAGAGGTTCTGGTCTGAAGAGAGATGTTATTGCAGAGCTTGAGGTGAAGATGAAGACAATGAATATTATATTCTGTTCTGCTGGCTTATACCTGGTTCTTGGCAAATGAAATGAGTGAGTATACAAAGCGGGGTTATTTATCAAGGTCCGAATAATCGAAAAACTACAAATTTTTCAAGATTTATTAAAATCCGATGGTCTAAAAACTCAGAATCTAAAACCCCGACATCTAAAATCTCTTGAGGTCCTGTATAAGTTATTGAGGAAGGTCCCAGTGTCTGTGCTGATGTCTGTACCGGTTTCCGATGAGTTTGTGGTTTCTGAGCAAAAAACTATGAAAAAAACATAATTTTGGTGGAAAACTACGAACAATTTGGAGTTTTCAGGGGGAAAGCTCCGAAGTTTGCCCGACCCTATTTTTTCAGGCTTTTTTCTTCATAAATAAGGTCCATTCGGGCTATCGGAGTTGCTCGGATTTCTAACTTAGGAATACTGAGATAAATTTGGACCTTGATAAATAACCCCCAAAATCTTTGCCATCATTAATGATTCTGCAATGTCACTTAATGTCTAAAATGAACTCATCTTGTCTTGACTTGCATGGATTTAAGAAGCTCATGACCAAATCTTCACCTTGCTCAGTCTTAAATCTCCTAGGCCTTAGCTCTGACTTGGTTTAAAGTTTGCCCAGGTCTACTAAACAACTGGATATTTGCTTTCAACAGAGAACCAGTAAAGGCCATTGCCTGTGAGATCTTGATCCTAAGATGCTTATCATTAAGGGCGTCTGCCCCCGAAACGCATCAAGCAATCCATGCTTTGTCTTTTAACATGGGTGAATAAAGATTTCTGATTTTAAAAAGCGATCCGGTGTGTGGAACTCCCATTTTCTCTTCTCTAGATCTTGATCCTAAGACTAGTTGGCAATGATTATACCTATATCTTTATTTGCCTTGATGGTTATGACAAGTGGTACAAAAGTACAGGTAGACTATTGATTTCAGGGTTAGAATGGGCTGGCGGAACATCAGGAAAAAAGCCAGTGGGCCCTACCGACCTGCTCCGGCGAAAACCCTGGTGGGCCCCAGACCACCCAGTACAATTCTGATTACTTTCCGTCCCTGGAGATAAATGGTAGAGGCTTATAACATCTGGATTGTTTTAATTTTTTATTTCAATTTGGTCTGCTTATTGTAACCTGATAATGATTCTGAAAAATGCCTGGATGCTTATAATTGTACAGTATGTACATTTCTGTACATATTCCAGAATCCCCAGCTGGGCAGGAAACCCCAAATTGACTGCTCTAAGCAAACATTTATTGAAATTCAGAGTCTCATTTTATCATGCGCTACGTTTTTCTGCAATTTCAGGTCACCCTATCTTTGTAATCTGTAAATTCTGCTTTAATTCAAAGAAAGGGAGTGCTGGCATATAGTGCAAGTGGCAGGAAATCGTCCATAACCTTTGCACAATCTATTGCTTGGCCTACATTACTATATTGCCGCACCTGTGCCATTACATATATATACGTTTTAGTTCAGTGTTCTGTGCTTAAAGGTTTGTCTTGTTCATGGGATTCGACTATAAAAGTAACTGAAAGGTAGTTGACCTAAAAATTTACTTTTGGTTTACTGTAGATGGATATACTGTCATTTAAACATGTCTGCATTTGTTTTGTTTTTTTCTGAATGAAATTGAGAATAAAATGCTTTCTAAAGGTCCCTGAACACCAGCCGCCAGAAATAAAAATTAATTGTGAGGCCAAATTGTGGGTTGTTGATATATAGGACAGGTGGTCAGTCCACTTTGTGGGCTAAATGTGGAGATTAGAACTCTATGGGGCAGATTTACTAAATGGTAAAGTGGCCGTCGCTAACGAAAATTCACCAGAAATCCAATCCACAGGGACATCGCCAATTCACTTACAGGCGTAGAGGACAGTCGCTAGTGCAGTTTCGCGCCCTATCGGCAGGCAGATTGTAGCTCAGGCAAACGATCGTTACTCCGCAAAGTGTAAATTTTACAGAACGTTAGCTCTTTCGCCAGCGTTTCCTTCTCCACCTTAGACTTGGCAAACTGATAAGATGAAGCTACATCCTCCTCAATCTTATGTCAGTGGGGGTCATTTATAAACTTCGCGCAGGGCAGATCGGTTCGCAAAGTGAATATATTTGCCCTGCGCATGGTTATATTTATAAAGCTGAATAAGAGTGTTAAAAGAGAATTGTGAATTTTTTTTTCACAATGCGAATGTCTATAGGAGCTTTTTAAATATGTCACAATTGGCAAATTGCGCACACTCTGCGACTCAATTACGCCACAACTTTGGTGGCGGATAATATTAGCAAAACAGTTTTGCAAACCTCGAATTTAAGTTACTGTCAACTGTATTTTTGCGCACAACAACCTCACACATTGGGTGCGCTCGCGCAAACTCCCGTCTCATTTGCGAAAATGTCTTCACACTGCGAATTCGCAAAAAACGGAAAGACAGGCAGAGCAGTGCAATATATTAGCGTTCAGGAAAAAACATGCGCAATACAACCAATTTGCGAAAAATATGCGCTGCGCGAACTTTATAAATAACCCCCCAGTGACTTTATATTCTGTATGCTGGAAAGTCATTAAAATGTTTTAACATATTCTTATTTTAAAGTGGGATTGTCTTTAAAAGTGGAAACTATTAAAAAACGTTATTTTAACATTTTTATTACCATTTGAGGGGCATGCCACATTAGTTTTAGGGTGGGCTCATGTCTAGGGCATTAGAGGATCTCTTTTGTCTTTATTTTGCTTCCTTAGACATTTGTAATAATAAGTGGCCACTTCAAGCATTTGCACCAACATCTCTAATAAAGACATATATGGGACCTATATGTACCTGCCCTATTCAAATTGACCTAAGCGTAAGAGCAGTAACGAACTTTCAGCCAGAAAAGAACGTTAGCGAAAGTTCGTTATGAAAGGCTCGCGCTGATGTATTAACGCTACCGAAACCTCGCCAGAGTTCGGCTGCAGAGACACAACTCCACATTTTAGTGATTTAGCGTAGTGGTAGCGAATTTGCAGCTGGCAAAATGTAAGAAGTGTGGCGAAGCCTTCACAGACGAAAATTCGCCCTTTAGTGAGTTTTTTTCCCCTATGTATTTATCCAGTGACCATGTTGATCGTCCAATTATTAATTGAGGTGCAGGAGCTGTGTTACATATTCCCCCTCCTTAAAAAAACGACTATGTCCATTGTGTATGTTACAAATCTATCCGAGATCCAATGCTGCAGAGAACATCTTAACTGTAAATCTTGTATGATGCCAATGTTCATAGTGTATTAAAGGTCATTGGGATTGGCTGTACCTACAAGTTTCATTGAGCATTCATCATTTATCTGTTTCATATCCATAAATGGACTTGGGCACAATTTTTTTTTTTTAACTTTATTTTTATTTGTTTTCCAAGTTATAGTTGGCACACCACTTTAACTTTTTGTTAAGCAGGTGTACAGTTAACATTCGCTTCCAAAAGATCTTATTGCATCTCCAATCACTGTTTAGCAATTACCCATTGGGTTGCCTTAATTGTCCATAGAGGTAGTGGCCGAAAAAAAAAGGAAGAAGGGGTAAAGGGGAGGAGAATGAAGGGGAAAAAAGAAAAAGCAGGAGTTGTCGAAGATTAAAGTCAATTGTAATAAAATAAAGTCATAACAATATAACATTCTGTTTTCACCGTGTTGTTATTTCCTTTAGCATTCAATGTAAATTGGGAATTTCAAGTTGGGGATCATTATTATCCGGAGTCGGGTCTTGTTTGTTAATCCAAGGGAACACCAGTGATTCAGTGATTCTTAACCAAAAAGATGATTTGTTGAGAAGTGACAATATGAGAATGAGTGGTAGAACAAAGGTCAAGCAGTTTACAGAGGCTTATGCACCAATACTCTTGTGAGCTCTTGTAATGGCTCTTTCCAATGGAAGTATCTCAGAGATAAAACTAGCCTGAGTCCATTTCTAGTCTGTGGTGCCTATACTTAGGCAAGTGTTGGTTTAGAGTACTAACTCCATGCTGCTACTCATTGGTGGAGCCAAATACTGCTCTTGATAAGCTTGCCTGTCTAACAGGGGCCTTATGCTTCAGGCTCCCACCATGTCCATCCCTAGGTGAAGACCAAAATGTTCTCTTCCCATTATATAACATCTGAACATGAATTGGTCACAAGATCTCTGGGCCAACTGTGGACACCTACCTACCGCAGATCATAGGCAACAAAACCTGGACTCCCTGAGCAGTAGAGGAATTAACCATTATAGGTCACCTACATGTACTAGATACAGTTGTACATTTTTGGAATTTTATTGAACCTTTAAGAATGTGCAGGGCAATTCAGTTTATAATAGCAGAAGCCAGACCTTAAGTAACCCTGGCCCTGGTTTATTGGTGCCTCATGCTAATTGCAGCCGCCTGGGCGTTGGAACCAGAACATTTTTGTTTTCTTAGCTGCAGGTTGCAGGTTTTCAGAAGACCAAGAGATAGGCGGTTTCATTCCAGAATTACAATAGAGGAATAAACTTCAAATGAAAAGACTGTTTCATGCAGGAGAGAATAGCTCTGTGTGGTTTTCATTTATAGCTCATCCCCTCCCAGACTTCTCTAACTGGGAACAGATCCATATAACTGTGTGTGTGTCTGACTCTGCCACCCTACTTATCATGTATAAATAGCATAAAACCCATGCTGTGATACATAACACATGTCGGAGGATGGGAAGCCTTGACAACCTTACTATAAAAGGCCGAAAGGATGTGTTTTCTGTAAATATGCCTAATAGTCATTCATTTTAGACAAGCAGAGAACCACATTTAGATTCAAGGGGGCAAATTCACTAAGATGCGAAGCGCCGAACGCTAGCGTCAATTCGCTAGCGTTTGGCATTTTCGGTACTTCGCAAATTCACTAACGAACGCTGGCGTAAATTCGCTAGTGTTACTTCGCACACTTACGCCAGGCGAATTTTCGCTAGCGATGTAACTACGCAAATTCACTAACTTGCGCAGTGTACTGAACGCTACCTTTTACGCTAGACTTCCTTCGCCACCTCAGACCTGGCATAGCGCAATAGAGTAGATAGGGATTGTTTCCAAAAAAGTCAAAGTTTTTTTCTAAGTCCCAAAAAACGCTGGCGTGTTTTCTACATGATGGGTGATAGGCTGAAAAAGATCGAAAAAAATTTTGGGGCTCCCCTCCTTCCCCCCTACATTTCCTGACTCATGGCAACTTACCTAGACAGTGGGCACATGTGTAGGGCAAAATAAAATTTTTATTTGCTGATTTGAAGGTTTTCTAGGCATTTGTAGTGCAGATACGTGTTCCTCCATTGAAATTTGAATTTTGCGCCGTATGCAAATTAACCATCGCTAGCGAAACTTCGCTTCGCTTGGCGAATTAACGCTAGCGCAACTTCGCAAACTTACGCTACTCCTGTGCGCAACTTCGGATTTTAGTGAATTTGTGGAGCGCTGGCGAAAATACGCCTGGCGAAGTGCGGCTTCGCATCTTAGTGAATTTGCCCCAAGGTATTTAGAAGCAGGCTACTGGTTACAAGTGACATATTTCATGCATCTCATTGAGTAGTCTTGTTGTTTGATCAGCTGACAAGGAATACACTGCAATACAAGAAATGTAATAGCTAACAGAAGCATGCAGGAGTAAAAGGGACCTCATGAACTATGTTCTAAGTGGTTCAAAAAATGTAGGGTTGGCCTCTTTGGGGGAACTTGTAGCAGTGGCAGGAGGTCTCAGACTAAAGGCCAGTAAGGGTGAGATTTAGGAAGAATGGTCATTTGCTTTCTTAGATATAATAAAACCCAGTTTGAAGGTCATTTGCAGTGCAGTCTGGTTAAATGTGTATTTGATGCCCTAAGACTGAAACACTAATAAAGGTATGGTATCCGTTATGGAGAAACCTGTTACCCAGAAAGCTTTCTCTGTGATAATAAAACCGTATCTTGTACTTGATCCAAACTTAGATATAATTTATCCTGATTGGAAGCAAAACCAGCCTTTTGGTGTCACGTATGGTTTCTCAAACCCAGAACAGACTCCAAGGTTCCGGTCACGGCTCACGCTTCTGCCTATAGCAGCCCCCTTTCACTTCGGGAGGAGCCCTCTGCTACTTGAATGCTGTCAGGTCTTAACGTGAGAGAACCAAGGTGCAGTAAGGAATCGGGAAACAAAAGCGCAGTCAAGGGCACAAGCCAGGGTCAAACCAATCAGTAAATACGGTATTCAGAAGAAACAGGTAAAGGTTGGTTCAGGCAGCAATACAGGAGTAGTCAAAACAGACAGGGGTCAAGTACAGAGAAACAGGCTAAAATCACACACAGGAACTATCAGAAATAGACCTATGATAGGCAAGGAACAAATGGCCTTGGCCCTTTTGAATATTTGAATTTTCATGCCAAGAGTCACACACTGTGCCAAATGAAAAAGACGCAGGCGTCCAACCCGGAAGCGCCGCTGTGTGTTGCGCAGAAGAGGAGTCAGCAAGCCGCCCTGCAGGTGAGCTCACTGCCTCCCAGGTACTCTTACAATTTATGTTTACATGATTTTCTAGTAGACTTAAAGGAGAACTAAAGCCTAACAAAAGAATTAGGCTAGAAATATTTTACATGATGTTTTGTGCTTCTGTACCAGCCCAAGGCAACCACAGCCCTTTAGCAGTAAAGATCTGTGTCTCCAAAGATGCCCCAGTAGCTCCCCATCTTCTTTTCTGCTGATTCACTGCACATGCTCTGTGCTGCTGTCACTTACTGAGCTTAGGGACCCACTCACAATATACAGTACACATAGAATAGATATGTCACAATATAAGGCTGATTAGTAATTAATACACATAATTACTACATGGCAGCACAGAAACCAGTGCAATTAGCATCAGAATTTAATAATCAGCAAACCTGTAGCATCAGCTTATATTACAGCCAGGGAAGCTCATTTTCTGCTGGATAATTAGTGACGAGCCCTAAGCTTAGCTTCTCAACAGCCAATCAGAGCCCACTGAGCATGTGAGTGTCACAGACACTTTCCAAGATGGTGACCCCCTGTGACAAGTTTGAAGTCCTGGACCATTGCTGCTATTGACAAGCTCAAACTTTAGCCTCGTGCAATAAGTTCACTATATAAAATATGCCATTTTTAGCCTTATTCATTAAATCTTTATAAGTTATGAAGATTCAAAGTACAGAAAACCCCAGGTCCGAGCATTCTGGATCCCATACCTGTATTTTCTTATATCTACATTTGTTTCATGGGCTAAGGGGGTTTCTAAAGAAAGGTAGTTTAATGATGTAGAAGGTTAATTGTTCAGGTTGGCCACTAGGGAGAATAACAGTTCTTAGGAGAAGACCCAGTTGGTGGAGATTAGGTGGTGATATAAAAGAAGGTTCCTGGAAGTTAGGGAGGAGATGCGTCATGGGAAGAAAGATGATCAGAGGGACACGGCAGCAGTAGAGTCATCTTCAGAGAGAGGTATAAGGCTAGGTGACAGGAAGTCTAGTGGTGTAACAGTACGCTCTAGGAGTGTAAGTTTAGCAAGGTAATTAGCAGGAGTAGCCATGGAACAAGTGGATAGGCTGGATCCGGAGAGAGAGAGTCGGCAAGGACTCAAGAGTGATGCCGTTGGGTTAAACCTGAGTATATTTTAATGACTGAGGCATTGGGCACAGGTGCCCACGTTACAGTGGGACATTCAAGGTGGACTTTGTCAGGATCTGCTGGGATTTGAACCAGGGACCTTTGGGTTTCTGGCTCGATGCCTTGACCACTGGATTACTCACTATATATTACCTGGCTTTTGCAACCCCAGCCTAGCAGCAGCCTGATTTGTTTGCTGTCAGCCAATCAGGGAAGACTTTGCCCTATTTAAGGCCATCCCTCCGAACACTCCTTGCCTGAGCATTTGGTTCCCATCCTAGCAGTGTGGCTTTATCCCTAGCTATGGGTTCCTGTTTTAGCATCCTTCCTATTCTGTCTTGCCTTGCCTTGTCTGAACCCTTCCCTGTCTTGTCCTGCCTGACTCTGAACCTTGTCCTGTCTTGACCTGCCCTACCTCCTGCTCCTGTTTCCTGATCAACCTCGCACCATCCTGTTCTATACTTCTAGTCTTCTCCTGCCTCCTGATCTGATCTACGCCTGCACCATCCAGTCCTAATCCAGTCTGTTCCTGTCCTGACCTTCGCCCTCTTCTTCCTGTCTAGTCCAGTCCTGATCTTCGCCCTCCCTGTCCTGTTCCAGTCTGATTCATTGCCCTCGTCACCCTGTTCCTGCCCTTAGTTTGTTTGTCCATCTCCTGTGGGTTCAGCCAGCTCTTGCCTGAAAGACTCACCTTCCACCTGCTGCCTCCACAGCGCCCCCTACGTTATCCCTTACAGGCTTGAACTGAAAAATGTTGACAACCACTGTTCTGAGACATGAATTGCGCTTACAGTATATGGGTTTATCGTATTTGCCAACATTAGAAGGTAGGGATGCACCGAATCCAGGATTCGGTTTGGGATTCGGATTTGGCCGAATCCTTCTGCCCGGCCGAACCAAATCCAAATTGCAGGGAGGAAAAAACAAGTGATTTTTTGTCACAAAACAAGGAAGTAAAAAATGTTTTCCCGTTCCACCCCTAATTTGCATATGCAAATTTGGATCCGGATACAGTTCGGTATTCGGCCGAATCTTTCACGAAGGATTCGGGGGTTCGGCCGAATCCAAAATAGTGGATTCGGTGCTTCCCTATTAGAAGGTGACAAAAGCATTCTTGTTTTTAGTTTTTCTCTTTACTCGGCTTGAAATTTTGGCAGATAAATGAAATCGAAAACCTCTTTTAATTTAAAATTTCTATAGCATACAGTTACGTGCTGGAGTTGCTCGTCAGTAAAAAAAAGAGTTTGCAAATTGTTGTGCGCACTTTAGGGAATATTGTGTGTGAATCACGCAGGCAGCAGGCAAAAGGCCAATGAATATCTGCAACTGAGCCTAATGCTTTGCATGCAATGTCCCTAGAAGTACAATAATATACATTCCATTGAATTACTCTCAGCTGAAGGGCTAAACCATTAAAGTAACCCACCTTTCCTTTTGAAAAAACACACTGGGAGGGCAGAAAGTGGCATTAAGGGCACCCACTAGAAATCTGCAGTACCCACCGACGACTAATCATTAGAAAATGCCTTTGCTTTTACTAACATGTCAATCCTCACATGTAGAAGTTTTTACATGTGTAAATCAACATGTTTGTAAAGACAAGGCATTCTCAGGATATTAGATAAAAGATAATAACAAATTTCTCCATGATGTGCCTCTGCCCGAAAGGTGTTGGGCTGGAATGCAAAGGAGGGTCTATTCCACAAAATATCTTTCCTCCTTTTATTATTCCAAGTACAGGTGTAAGATCTGCTATCCGGAAACCCATTATGCAGAACGCTTTGAATTACGGAAAGGCTGTCTGTCTCGAGTCTATTTTATCCAAGTAATCCAAATAATTAAAAATGATTTCCTTTTTCTGTGTAATAATAAAACAGTCGCTTGTACTTGATCCCAACTAAGATATAATTAATCCTTATTGGAAGCAAAACCAGCCTATTGGGTTTATTTCAAGTTTACATGATTTTTTAGTAGACTTGGTATGAAGGTATGAAGATCCAAATTATATAAAGATCCGTTATTTCGGAAAACCTCAGGTCACAAGCATTCTGGATAACAGGTCCCATACCTGTATTCCCTTTTTCTTTCTTTATTTATAGCTACAGGAATGGGATCCGTTATCTATTATCCCGAAATTTCTGAATTACGGAAAGGCTGTCTCCCATAGACTCAATTTTATCCAAAATATCCATATTTTTAAAAATGATTTCCATTTTTTTTCTGTAATAATAAAACAGTAGCTTGTACTTGATCCCAACTAAGATAAAATTAGCCCTTATTGGAGGAAAAACCAGCCAATTGGGTTTATTTAATGTTTACATGATTTTATAGTAGACTTATAGTACGAAAAATACAATTACAGAAAGATCAATTATCCAGAAAACACCCAAGCCCTGAGCATTCTGGATAATAGGTCCCATACCTGTATTAATATAGTCCCACATTCCTGGAGTGCTTTACAGACATTATAAATTGTTCACATCAGTCCCTGCCCCACTGGGCTAGAGAACAAATGATGGTCCACTCTACACACTGTAGTTACGTAATTAAAGGAAAACTATACCCCCAAAATGAACACTTAAGCAACAGATAGTTTATGTCAAATTGAATGACATATTAAAGAATCTTACCAAACTGGAATATATATTTACATAAATATTGCCCTTTTACATCTCTTGCCTTGAACCACCATTTCGTGACTCTATCTGTGCTGCCTCAGAGATCACCTGACCAGAAATACTACAACACTAACTGTAACAGGAAGAAGTGAGGAAGCAAAAGGCAGAACTCTGTCTGTTAATTGGCTCATGTGACCTTACATGTGGTTTGTATGTGTGCACAGTGAATCTTACGATCTCAGGGGACGGCCCTTATTTTTTAAAATGGCAATTTTCTATTTATGATTACCCAATGGAACATACTAGTAGAAAAGTATATTATTATGATAATGGTTCATTTACATGAAGCAGGGTTTTACACATGAGCTGTTTTACTCAGTATCTTTTAATAGAGACCTACATTGTTTGGGGGGTATAGTTTTCCTTTAATTTGGGATGAAAAAAGACACAAGTCCATTAAGTTCATACTTTCCAAATGAATCCTAGTGAAAACATGTAGACATACCCATACACACCAATCTATACACTCAAATATACAGTATAAACTAGGGATGCACCGAATCCAGGATTCGGTTCGGGATTCGGCCAGGATTCTGCCTTTTTCAGCAGGATTCGGATTCGGCCAAATCCTTCTGCCAGGCCGAACCGAATCCGAACCCTAATTTGCATATGCAAATTAGGGGCGGGGAGAGAAATCGCGTGACTTTTTGTCAGAAAACAAGGAAGTAAAAAATGTTTCCCCCTTCCCACCCCTAATTTGCATATGCAAGTTAGGGTTCGGATTCGGTTCGGTATTCGGCCGAATCTTTCGCAAAGGATTCGGGGGTTCGGCCGAATCCAAAATAGTGGATTCGGTGCATCCCTAGTATAAACTATACATACAGATACAAAAATAACTGTAGATCTTTAGATTCCAATAGCATTGGATATTACACTTGTTGAAGAAGTCGGCCAAAGCCACACTTAAAGGCATTAATATACCCTCACAAAATAACCCAGCAGAGAATTCCATGACCTTATTGCCCTCTACATGTAGAACCACTAAGCTGCTTAGAATGAATAGTTTCTTAAGTCCAAAGCCGTTGCCTCTTGTCCTTTCATCTTTTCTATGGTAAAAATTGTTCCCGCCCCCAGAATAGAAAACTATTCTGCGAGTTTGAGTTGTGAAACCCGAAAACTCTAAATTGATCTAAATTGAGTTTTTTCCATTTGAGTGTTTTCTTAAATAAGAAACCATTCGAGTTCATTCGAGGTATAATAAATTCTAACATTCAACCTTTGATAAATTACCCCCTAAAAGTTGGGTTGAGGAGCTCCCCTATAAATCAGTATATATCTATCTATCTATCTATATATATATATATATATATATATCTATATATCTCTATCTATCTATCTATCTATCTATCTATATATATATATATATATATATATATATCTCTATATATATATATATATATATATATATCTATATATATATATATATCTATATATATATATATATCTATATATATATATATATCTATATATATATATATATATATATATATATATATGACAGCTACATGTACTTCCTTTTATTTAATTTTAATTTAGCAACATGGGGCATATTTATTACTCCAGCTCCAGGTCATGTAGAAGTCAATGGCAGACGTCCCTTCAACCATTTTAGTTTTTTATTAGTTTTTTTAAGTGATTCAAGGTTTTTTATGACATAAAAATCACTGATTCAAGTTTTTTCATTTGAGTTATTTCTTAAATCAAAAAACATTCGAGTTGTGAGTTCATCCAAGGTACAAAAAAACTCACAAACCTCTAAAATGCGACCTTTGATAAATAACCCCCAATGTGTCACAGAATATCTGTCAGGAACAATAACATAGCTCTGAAACCTATAATAATAATAATAATAATAATATTATAATATCCTTATATGGGATATTTTGTCAATTTCTATTGATTGTGCCTTTCCTTCTCCTTTAAGTATTCACTATAAAAAGTAAATTTACCTGTAATCTTTCTGGATCCAGAAGTTAAAGATAAAACAGAATAGTCCATACAGTGACACAGTGACACGCTCTCTTGTTATCATTGTAGTTGATTGGTAAATTAGTTCCCCAGTATTATTTAGCAGGCAGTCCCCTAGTGTTATAGATGCCTAACTGGGTCCTAAAATACAGTTAGGAGGGGGACCTGTTTCCTTATCCTGTCTAAAGCTATGCCCCTTGGTGTTCAAGCAGTAACTAGTAGATGGCACTGTGCTAAAGTATAAAGTCCTGAGCAGCCATGTGTTCAGGGTCCATCTTGTGCTGGCTCTGGTCAGAGCAGGCAGGCAGTGCTGCAGTGGAACCTAGACAGGTCAGGTCTAGTAAGGATAGGCTACTCACTTAAAAGGTCACAGAGTGCCAGTCATTCAGGCTATTTAGCTGAGCAGCTTGAAGCTCCTCCGCGGATTGTGAGTGGGATTATGAACCCGGGTACTAATTGCCCAGAAGTAGTGACTGAGTGTACAGACCTACCACACAAGTATGAAGCGCTCACCTCTGCTTCTTTTCCTTTTTAGGACCAGGTGCTCAGCAGTCAAATTCCCACTCTGCCATGGGTTCCAATCATATGAAATCTCCAACAGACCGCAGCACACTGACACGCGTGTCAGTGTGCTGCGGTCTGTTGGAGATTTCATATGAGTGTACAGACCTAGGGATGTAGTGATTCCCCTCAGGTTACACTTAGGGTAAAGGCTGAGTTCCCCGAGAATTTGCTGCTGTACAAATTCTTTTCCCTGCAGGGACTGATACTGACCAAAGGTGCTGTGAGTATATGCCTATCCACTGCTGTCATATGATCCTGCTTGCTCTGTTGGTACACTCCGTTGTAGATGCTCCTGTTTAATAAATATGTTCTCGGGTTAAGTTATAAGAACCAGTGGCACCCAATTATTGTACCCTGCAACAAGTGACAGGTCCTATCCGGAGCACAGTATAGGAGTGAAGCCTATAGAGAGAACGGTGCACTCAGTTCACTATATCGCTACATCATCATTTCATAATAAGCCTGTTTATATCTCTCATTCCCATTGCTGTGTGTGTGGCCGATGTCAGAAAAGAACATTCCTTTAGATGAGACGGGAGATTCTCTATGAGGTTAATGACACTGCTGTTCCTATAAATCATACAGGATTACTAACTATCATATATCAGATATTTGCCTTATCACAGTTTCTTTACAATTCACTTCTTATTAACTTCTAATATAATTTGCACTGGAGCTGGAAACACCCCCAAATCACAAACAAAAAAGAAAACTGTAAATGTATTTAGCAAGTTCTATTGTACAGGTCGATCATTGTTACTAATATAAAATACTAATACTGTATATCTACAGAACATCCCCAAATCTCCACCAATAGCCATGTTTTTATGTTATAATCTCTTTGCAAGAGGCCAATAGGAGGATGACATGGTACATAAGCCTTGGGACAGTTATCTTTTGATATAGGAATTTTTTTGCTTATGGTACATAACAGCACATTATATGGCATCACTGTGGCTCTGGCCTATTGGAAAAATAGATTCAGAAATGTATGGCTGCAGCAGAAGGATGGGGCCCAAGCCCCGACTCAGATCCCGCCCACCGCACACCACAGTAAAAAGGCCACACAGACGTCAGCGCTAAAAATGGTAAACCCCCCCCCCCACACAATTATTTTATAAGTAAAAAAAAAAAAACACTGGTGCCAGTGCCCCCTACAAGTTAAAAAAAAAAACATTGGTGTCAGGGCCCAACATATTTTTTTTTTTTTAAACAATTTAAAAAGAAACATTGAGGCCCAGGAGAATATTTTTTGAAAAAAAAAAACATTGCTGGCAGGAGTCTATATAGTATTACAATAATACATTGGTGGCCAGGGGGTAAATAAAATTAAAAAAAAAAAAAAACACATTGGTGTTCAGTAGAACTGAACTCGGCTTCGGGTCTTAACTTTGGCTCCTTTGGCTTTGCAACTTCAACTTTGGCTCCTTTCATGTCTTCGGGTCTTTTTGCGGCTTCAGCTCTGTTTGCAGCTTCAGGACTTTGGCTCTTCGGAATTCTGCTCTTCGGGATATTGACTCTAGGAATTCTGCTCTTTGGGACTTCGGCTCTTTGGGACTTCGGGGCAAATTCACTAAGATGCGAAGTTGCGCAACTTCGCCACACTTCGCCAAGGGGCAGTTTCGCCAGCGCTCCGCAAATTCACTAAAATCCGAAGTTGCGCACAGGGGTAGCGTAAGGTTGCGAAGTTGCGCTAGCGTTGATTCGCTATGTAAAGCGAAATTACGCTAGCGAAGGCTAATTTGCATACGGCGCCAAATTCAAATTTCAGTGGAGGAACACGTATCAGCAAATAAAAATTTTATTTTGCCCTATACATGTGCCCACTGTCTAGGTAAGTTGCCATGAGTCAGGAAATGTAGGGGGGAAGGAGGGGAGCCCCAAAAAAATTTAGATCTTTTTCAGCCTATCACCCATCATGTAGAAAACACGCCAGCGTTTTTTGGGACTTAGAAAAAAATGTGACTTTTTTTGAAACAATCCCTATCTACTCTATTGTGCTTCGCCAGGTCTGAGGTGGCGAAGGAAGTCTAGCGTAAAAGGTAGCGTTCAGTACACTGCGCAAGTTAGTGAATTTGCGTAGTTACGTCGCTAGCGAAAATTCGCCTGGCGTAAGGATGCGAAGTAACACTAGCGAATTTACGCCAGCGTTCGTTAGTGAATTTGCGCAGTAACGAAAATGCCAAACGCTAGCGAAATAACGCTAGCGTTCGGCGCTTCGGCGCTTAGTGAATTTGCACCCGAGTCTCTTCAATATTCTGCTCTCTTTGGCTATTTGGGACTTCAGTGGTGCAGCACGACTTCAGTGCTGTCAATGGGGGCCCAGCTATTTTGAAAATTGGAGAAAAGCCGGGCTCCCCTTTAGGCCCGGGCCCGGTACAACAGTTCCCCCTGTGGCCCCCTGATGACAGCCCTGAGTGTAACTATTCCCTGTTTAAGCACAATTTTGCCATAACCACAACCCAAGTTTACTCATGGCCTCTCCCACCTTGGGTAGTCTGAATTGAAACTTAGTTAGTCCGGACCAAGGAGGAAGTCCAAGTTTGTGGTACAAATAGGGGTCAGGCGAAATCGTAGTCCAAATCCAGGCCAAAGCAGGCAGATTAGAAGCAAGGTCAAGGTTCAGGCAGGGTCAAAAGTCCAGTAAACAACATAGCAAAAATGATAACGCACCCAGGAATTCACCAAACATATCCAACAATCGGGCAATGAACCAGCGTCCTGGGCATCCCTTTATTTTGCTTGCGTGACATCATCGCACCGGCATCCAGCGCCACCGCCATCTACGTGGAGGTCATGGGCACCGTCATCTTGGTTCCGGCGCTGGAGAGGAGACGCGTCATCAGGCGCTCGTGACAGATGGTTCTTGAGCTTGGAATGTTACATGTATGGCCCTTCTTCAAGAAAACTTTCCTTTGGATATTGTTCATGATTCATTTCATTAGTTTATTTATTCATCTGTTGACAGAGTTTCTTTTGTTTATTTCAAGTCATTAGTTGGCCCAAACGTTATTTTATTTGGCTATTTTGATTCTTTAAGATAAGCAGCGCTTAACATACAGCATAGTGTGTGGGCCTGTATTCTTTTTAGTCCCCTCTTGGAAAAAAAAGGATGAACCTTTCATTGAAGGGAATTTCCTTAATGTTTCCAGTTTCTTTTACTTCTACTTTAAATGATTGTAAAGTTGGAATGTTGGTGTTTTCTTTAAGGCGTTATCGTTTCTTGTAAGTAGATACATTCTGAATGTTCTTCTGTCAGAATTTGAAATCTTGCCAATTTTTTTTCTCTGGGGAAACCTGTTTTGGAAAGGAAAATTCCATAGGACAATTTGTGGATGAAGTGCTCATGTAGAATGCAAACTGCAGAATATGCTAATGTAGAATGGCAGCGACTCAGACGGCATTTGCTCTTTTTATTTGTTGGTTCCATTTTTTGTCTTCTGTGTTTCGGTCATTCTGTTTGGACTCATACTGTAGGTTATTGATACTTATGAAGTTTACAGTACAGGTATGGGACCTGGTATCCAAAATTCTCAGGACCAGGGTTTTTCCGTAATCTGGATCTTTATACCTTAAGTCTACTAGAAAATCATGTAAACATTAAATAAACCCAATAGGCTGGTTTTGCTTCCAATAAGGATTAATTATATCTTAGTTGGGATCAAGTACAAGCTATTGTTTTATTATTCTAGAGAAAAAGGAGATTATTTTTAAAAATCTGAATTATTTGGATAAAATGGAGTCTATGGGGCAAATTCACTAAGATTCGTAGTTGCGCCAGGCGTAACTTCGCCGCACTTCGCCAGGCCTAGTTTAGCCAGTGCTCTGCAAATTCACTAAAATCCAGAGTTGCGCACAGGGATAGCGTAAGGTTGCGAAGTTGCGCTAGCTTTGATTCACTAAGCGAAGCGAAGTTATGCTAGCGATGGTTAATTTGCATATGGCGCCAAATTCAAATTTCAATGGAGGAATACGTACAATCACTACAAATGCCTGGGAAACTTTCAAAACATCATATAATTTTTTTTTTTTTGCCCTACACATGTGCCCACTGTCTAGGTAAGTTGCCATGAGTCAGGAAATGTAGGGGGGAAGGAGGGGAGCCCCAAAAAATGTTTCAATCTTTTTCAGCCTATCACCCATAATATAGAAAAAACGCCAGCGTTTTTTGGGACTTAGAAAAAATTTGAACTTTTTTTGAAGCAATCCCTATCTACTCTATTGCGCTTCGCCTGGTCTGAGGTGGCGAAGGAAGTCTAGCGTAAAAGGTAGCGTTCAGTACAATGCACGCGTATTTGTGAATTTGCGTAGTTACGTCCGTTGCGAAAATTCGCCAGGCGTAAGGGCGCGAAGTAACACTAGCGAATTTACGCCAGCGTTTGTTAGTGAATTTGCGAAGTAAAATGACGAAGAATTTGCGAAGAAAAAGCGCTTCGGCGCTTAGTGAATTTGCCCCTATGGGAGACGGTCTTTCTATAATTCTGAGCTTTCTGTATAAAGGGATTTCTGGATAAACAGATGCCATATGTATGGCTTTAATCAACGTCAGTGGGGAGAGGAGAAGCACTGAATCCATGTATTGAAGGGAATATTCACTACAAGCATTTTTTTTAAAAAATTGGATTATTTGGATGACAGTCCTTCCATAATTCATCGCTTTGTTGATAGAGGGTTTCCTAATAATGGATCCCATACCTGTACTAGTATATCAAAGTCCTGATGTCAGAACATGGTGTTTAAAAAGATTATTAATTACGGGCTTAGCAGCAAAGAGTCTGAAGTGACTTCTACAATCCTTATATTTAACAACAGGGGGTACACTAATCCTTATCATACACAAGTTTCAGTGAGTCATGTGACAAACATTATAACACCCTTTATAATAATAATATGATTTACAGGCTATTCATGCCTCTTGCGTATTATGATATGAATAAACATTTTATTAAAGGTGATTGACTTGTTCCACTCTAAATAGGACTGGAACCCATTTCTTTCCTTGCACAAGATGCACAAGATGATCATTTGGGGTCACTAGTCTGAAAGAGAATATTCCCTTCAATACATGGATTCAATGCTTCTCCTCTCCCACTGACATTGATTAAAGCTAGGGATGCACCAAATCCACTATTTTGGATTCGGCTGAACCCCAGAATCCTTTGTGAAAGATTCGGCCGAATACTGAACCGAATCCGAACCCTAATTTGCATATGCAAATTAGGGGTTGGAAGGGGGAAAAATTACTTCCTTGTTTTGTGACGAAAAGTCACGTGATTTCCCTCCCCATCCCTAATTTGCATATGCAAATTCGGATTTGGTTCGGCCGGGCAGAAGGATTCGGCCGAATCCGAATCCTGCTGAAAAAGGCTGAATCTTGGCCGAATCCCGAACCGAATCCTGGATTCGGTGCATCCCTAATTAAAGCCATACACAGGTATAGCATCAGTTATCCAGAAATCCCTTTATACAGAAATCTCAGAATTATAGAAAGACCGTCTCCCATAGACTCCATTTTATCCAAATAATCCAGATTTTTTAAAAATAATTTCCTTTTTCTCTGTAATAATAAAACAGTATATTGTACTTGATCCCAACTAAGATATAATTAATCCTTATTGGAAGCAAAACCAGCCTATTGGGTTTATTTAATGTTTACATGATTTTCTTGTAGACTTAAGATCCAAATAACAGAAAGATCCGTTATCAGGTCCCAAGCATTCTGGATAACAGGTCCCGTACCTGTACAGTACAAATGAAACAGGTTGAAGGGTCAATAATAATATTGATAATATAATAATAATAATAAATAAGACCATATGCTTGAACAAATGACTTAGTAATTTCTGGCAAAGTGAAAGAGCAAAGAAGATGCTGAGTATCTGTAACTCCCATGTCTCCCTGTGAACCTTGCGTCTTCCTTCTTGATCCATGGAATGAAGTTTGTTTTATTTAGACCTACTCTCCACTCCAAATGAGACATTATTTGTCACAAAACAGATGCAAGATCAGATTTCACAGCTGTTCAGTTGTTAATAAACCAAATGGCAGTTATTATATATCATGTTCATGTGATATTTGCTCTAAACTTCCCATGACCTAGTGACATGCTCCTGACCTCCATACTCCAACAGCTTCTGTCCACTAAATCTCCATAAACACCATGGCGCAAATTCACTAAGCGCCGAAGCGCCGAACGCTAGCGTTAATTCGCTAGCGTTTGGCATTTTTCGTTACTGCGCAAATTCACTAACGAACGCTGGCGTAGTTTCGCTAGTGTTACTTCGCACCCTTATGCCAGGCGAATTTTCGCTAGCGACATAACTAATAATTCACTAACTTGCGCAGTGTACTGAACGCTACCTTTTACGCTAGACTTCCTTCGCCACCTCAGACCTAGCGAAGCGCAATAGAGTAGATAGGGATTGTTTCAAAAAAAGTCAAATTTTTTTCTAAGTCCCAAAAAATGCTGGCGTGTTTTCTACATGATGGGTGATAGGCTGAAAAAGATCGAAAATATTTTTGGGGCTCCCCTCCTTCCCCCCTACATTTCCTGACTCATGGCAACTTACCTAGACAGTGGGCACATGTGTAGGGCAAAATAACATTTATATTTGCTGATTTGAAGGTTTTCTAGGCATTTGTAGTGCTGATACGTGTTCCTCCATTGAAATTTGAATTTCGCGCCGTATGCAAATTAGCCTTCGCTAGCGTAACTTCGCTTTACATAGCGAATCAACGCTAGCGCAACTTCGCAACCTTACGCTACCCCTGTGGGCAACTTCGGTTTTTAGTAAATTTGCGGAGCGCTGGCGAAACTACGCCTGGCGAAGTGCGGCGAAGTTGCGCCTGGCGCAACTTCGCATCTTAGTGAATTTGCCCCCATGTGAGGCTCCTAATTTGTCTTGTGATGGGTAAAAATAACAAATAAAAAAACAAACAAATACAAAGAGTATTGCAGAAGTGATACCTAGATAATAAAAATAATATCACAAGCTTTCGGAGCACCAAGGCCCCTTCGTCAGGCAAAATTCAAAAGGAAAGTTGGAAAAGCACAGCATATATACTGTTTGGTCAGTAAAAGATATTCATGGGCAATAAATTAGGAAGTTACAGAAACAATAGTCCAGGAGTCTGGATTCAGTCAGGTCACATAGTGTGACATCAAACCTGACCCTAAATTAAGGCCCTGTCTTAAAGGAGAAGGAAACCCCCAGGGCGCAAAACCCCTCCCCCCTCCCCTGTGTTGCCCCCCCTCCCTCCTCCCCCCTGGCCTATCTGTCCCCCTGGGCAAATGCCCCTAACTTGTTACTCACCCCTCTGCGCAGGTCCTGTCCACGGAGTTCACAGTCGCCATCTTCTCCCACGCGCGTCTTCTTCCTGCTCTGACCGGCGTCTTCTGGCGCATGCGCAGTAGGAACAGGTAACAGTACAGTTCTACTGCGCATGCGCCGAATGTCACGAAGTTTTCCGATTTCACTTTGTGACATTCGGCGCATGCGCATGAGGGGGGGAGGGGTTTTGCGCCCTGGGGGTTTCCTTCTCCTTTAATGTGTTAAATAACTTCATACATTTGAATTCATAAATCTTCCTTTCCCATTCAGTTTTAAAGTTCCCTTATAGGGCAGAGACACACGCTGCTATTTCGGGAGATTATCGACAAATCGGTTCTTCTTCGGACAACTAATCTCCCCAAAATGCCCTCTCGTTGGCTAGAATGTATGTAAGAATTGCTGGCCGGATGGCACTATTATTCAGCTGTAATAGTTGATACTTAGGGGCCCATTTGAGATTACTAGTGCTTTTTGGCACGAGCAAACTTTAAGGGTTTTGTGCCGAAAAAGCTTGGTAATCTTCAAAAGTTTCTTACAAAGATTGCAGAGCATTTTTCACTCGTCCCAAAAAGCACACAATCTTAAATTGGCTTAAATAAGTGTGACTTAATTATTTGTTTGGCTCTAAATACCCAACAGCATTGAGCTTAATGTTTTTAACATACAAACTTATTTTTCCACCCTTACAATTAGGGGCAAATTCATCAAGGGTCGAATATCGAGGGTTAATTAACCCTCGATATTCGACTGGGAATGAAAATACTTCGAAAATCGAAGTCGAAGGATTTTGTGCAAATAGTTTGATCGAAGGAATAATCGTTTGATCGAACGATTAAATCCTTTGAATCAAACGATTCGAAGGATTTTAATCCAACGATCGAAGGAATATCCTTCGACCAAAAAAAGTTAGCCAAGCCTATGGGGACCTTCCCCATAGGCTAACATTGGGTTCGGTACAGTAGCTTTTAGGTGGCGAACTAGGGGGTCGAAGTTTTTTCTTAACGAGACAGTACTTTGACTATTGAATAGTCGAACGATTTTTAGTTCGATTCAAAGTCGTAGTCGAAGGTTGAAGTAGCCCATTCGATGGTTGAAGTAGCCAAAAAAAACTTCGAAATTCGCAGTTTTTTTACTTCGAATCCTTCACTCGAAGTTAATGAATTGGCCCCTTACAGTTATCTCTTGATACAGATACACTCATTAAGTACAACAATACCTTCTTTTTTTAGCTTATCATAAGAATATTGGGCAATACACAGAGAAAAAACAAATCGGCAACAAAATGCCACTAATGATTTTAACCTACCCACTGTTTTTATTTTGTTTTAAGACTCGTGTTACGTATTACACATTGGGCTTGATGAAGAGCACAGAAACCTGAAACACTGGCAGTTATGTGGGATAATCAATCCCATTATTGAATTTCTGGATCAATGTTTGACCTCGGGGCAGTAAGGGTTGATGGTTTCTATACGTTCAGGCGGCACAGAGCGGCCAGTTACCAGAGGCGGCAAAAAGCCATCTCTGGTAATTTTAAGAGCCGAATTTCCGCTTTTTAAAATGGAAATTTGGCTCTTCTAGTGCAGCGAGCGCAATAGCGATGCGGCCCCTCCTCGACCTACTCCAACGCTAAAAGTTAGAATAGTGGAGCGGGAGGGGGGCGGCATTGGGGCTGCCCTGGGAACACTCCTGTATACGTTTGGATACATTTTAGATCATTTTGTGATGGAACCTTCCATTTTTGGGACTTGAACACAGAAGCAAGTGAAATTATTATTACATCAAGTTCTCATTCATTCATTCATTCATTCAACTATTTTAATAAAGTATAGGACTCCAAAGTGAAGAGAGGCCATGATTTCCCCCTCCACTATGGACATGGCCTGTCATCTAATTTAAGGGCTCCTAGAAATGATGGATTGGATTTCAGCCTGTAACTTTATTCTACCAACAGAACACTGTTTTCTTTGCCAAGAATTATTCTTCCACGCCCCACTGCTCTTGCCCTTTTGCCTGGGGGTGATAGAAAATTATACCTCATGTTCTCATGAAAAAGCATGGAACTTACACTTTTCTCTGTACTATAAAGTTCCCTACTTAAACTAATCAACATAAAGAGAAGAATCCTGAACATTGAATATATCAAATTCCCTTATTTAGAGAGCAATGTTCAAGCAACTTTACATCTCCCAGTACAATTAACAGTATATTGCCGCACTGAAATACCAAATGATTTATATTGTACTTTTAAAAAGACTTAATGATTTATATTGTACTTTTAAAAATACATAACTGGGATGGGTTCCAGGCATGGAGGATTATAGCCGAGTTCTTTGCCTTTGTAGATAATGCAAAATTAAGAAATAAACCTATTCTAAGTGACTTTTCAGCTGGTCTTCATTTTATACTTTTTGTGGTTGCAGACTATAAGGTTTCCTCTTTCAGTTGTAATTTAACAGTTATTTTTCTAGTGCTCATCTCTTGGACTCGCTACTATTTATCTTTATTCTGATTTTCATATTTCTGGCTGTTGGCTAGAGGGATTAAGCCCTAGCGCACGTAGTCAAAGTTATTCTTCTAATTTATATATGTACTGCACAACTTAACCCCAGCACAATATATAGCACCAGGGAAAACTTATTTTTGCACAAGAAAGACCATACCTGCTTTTCTCTTTATTTAGCATGATCTCTTCCAAAGACACCATTAGACCATAATACATTTTTTTGTATTGACACTGTAGATCACCCTCTCCTCCTCCAGTCCCTCCAGTCGCTTGGCCTTCGTGACACAGCCCTGTCCTGGTTCTCTTCTTACATCACCAATCGTTCCTTCAGTGTCTCCTACAATGGAGTATCATCTTCTCCCCTACCTCTTTCTGTTGGAGTTCCTCAAGCCTCTGTCCTGGGACCATTACTATTCTCCCTCTATACTTCCTCCCTTGGCAAATTAATAAATTCGTATGGTTTCCACTACCACCTCTATGCTGACGATACTCAGATCTATTTCTCATCTCCTGATCTCAACCCAGAACTCCTAACTCGCGTCTCCTCCTGCCTGTCTGCTTTCTCTACCTGGATTTCGCAACGCTACCTTAAATTAAACCTCTCTAAAACTGAAATGGTTCTCTTTCCTCCAACTAACACCAGTAGCATCCCCGAAGTATCCATCATAGTTAACAATTCCACTATCACCCCCTCTCCCCAGGCCCGGTGCCTTGGGGTTATCCTAGATTCTGCCCTGTCATTCACTCCTCATATCCAGTCACTTAATAAATCATGTCACTTCCACCTAAGGAACATATCTAAAATACCATCATTTATCACCCAAGACGCTGCCAAAATTCTTATTCACTCTCTCATCATATCGCGTCTAGACTACTGTAACTCTCTTTTAATTGGCCTCCCCCTCCAGAGACTGTCACCTCTCCAGTCCATAATGAACACTGCTGCGAGGCTCATACACCTCAGCAACCGCTCCTCCTCTGCCTCGCCATTCTGTCAATCCCTGCACTGGCTTCCGTTACCTTTCAGAATCAAATTCAAATTAATGACACTGACTTTCAAAGCACTTCATAACTCTGCCCCACCCTACATCTCTGAACTCATCTCTATATACTCACCCACTCGCTTACTACGCTCCTCTACTGACCTGCTACTCAACTCTTCTCTCATTAAATCCTCACATGCTCGCATTCAAGACTTTGGCAAGGGCTGCACCCCTCCTCTGGAACTCTCTCCCACTGTCTGTCCGACTTTCTCCCAACCTTTCTGCTTTCAAAAAATCTCTGAAAACGCACTTCTTTCGAGAAGCCTCCCCTCACTCTGCTTAACTACCAAACGCAACACCACATACAATACCACATTTGTCACCCACTTAATTCCATCTTGCCCACTCCCACACCTTGTATATTACTCCCTTCCCTTTAGACTGTATGCCTATGCATAGGGCCTTCCTCACCTTTTGTACCTGTATTGATTGTGATGTTTGTTACTCCATATATTCTATATATGTAATTCGTGTGATGTAGTTGTATAATCACATTTACTTTACAGTGCTACGCAATATGTTGGCGCTATATAAATACATGTTAATAATAATAATAATAATAATATTATGGGGAGGTGGCTCTCTCTTCGATGCTTGCTCTCCCAACCCCCACCTAATGATGACTTTGGAAGAGATCATGCTAAATAAAGAGAAAAGCAGGTATGGTCTTTCTCCCCCCAAAGATAATTCTCTTTTTTTCACTTGGTTAGGACTGACACATGGACACTGCCTTGAAGGGCTAATGCCATTGTGTATGGTGGTTTATATGTTCTTGATTTAATGGAAATTCCCTGCTACAAAAAACAAGAGGCCCATAATTAATCCAAGCTCTGGGTCACCAGGTTGACTCCCAGACATAAAATTAGCCTCCAAATAAATGCAAAAATAATCCTACTTAGGGAATATTATCTGCATGATGTCTGTTATCTCAATGCTACTGCTGCTTGTTAAGGGATGGATTCCATAAAAACTCTAAAGGAGAATTAAGACTGGAAAGGGGAGCACAGCACAAAGGTCAGTAAAGAGTATTGATGAGCTAAAAATTTGTTGAAGTCAATGGGCTTCAAAATTTTTTTAGCAAGACAATTTTTCTCGCTCTAAATACACTTTTTTGTACAAATGCATTAAAGTCAATGGGCATTTTTTCTTATGGCGACTTTTTTGTCTTGGTGACTTTTTGGATGCGGCAAAGCTTTGCCGCAGTTTGGCAAAACAATTTGCAGATGGTGAAATGCGGAATTTAGCTGTGAATTCATGGCTGGTGAAAAAATTCACTCCTCACTAGTAAAGAGATCTGGCCTTTGGAACTAAAAGAAGCCAAATAAGACCCAGATCCTAATTATTCTTTTGCTCTACAGAGTAATATTTATGATTGGAGTGTTGCTTTTAAATCATGTTTATTTATACTGTTTGTCTACACTGTCCCACACTGTGGGGTTCATTCCTTAAAGGCCACTGTAAGATAACACCTTAGTAGAATTATTTGAAACTGGAAGTCTGGCCTGGGCCAAAAATATAGAACAGATCTGATTTGGAGAACATGGCTAGGCTAGGACCTACTCATCTTAGCCAATACCTACACTTAACTACCCGGATTGCTGTTGGCCATACTGTACATAAATTACATTCCTTGCTGCCCATTTCCTGTCTGTCTTCCTGTCCCATCTGAATTTCAGATTGAAACCTCTGCCAGTTCATGATTATATGATTAATATTATAAATCTAAACTCTGATCTGTCTGACAACCCTGATTGATCCATTCCTAGACCTCAGCCTGAGCCTAACTTTATTAGAGACATCTCTAATGGCTTCCTCTTGGTCCTTGCTGCTTCTGGCTGGACCAGAGAGTTACTATATCATTAGGGCATCGTTATGATCATGTGCACACTTCCAGTGCTTGATATTGTGTTAAAAAGGGTCTGTGATATGTAGTTTGGGTGATAACAACCTACCTTTGCCTACCTAAGCAGTTCAGTTTGGTGCCAGATACTTCAAAAATTCAACTCAAAAAAGAGTCAACTCTGCAGTGACAAAAAACACTTAGATACTGTATGTGGAAATAACCAACTAATGAAACATAAACACAAATATTGCCCTAGGTGTCTCGTCTGCTTCAGACATGTTCGTTATTTGTTGATTTGAGTGTGTTCTTTCCATCTCCCTGTACCAATTACTGTAGAGTTTCATGGCACATTACATCATGGAAGACACTAAATCCAAAAGAAAAAAATGTGAGGATCTCCAAAAATCAAAAACAAATAATTAAAAAAGTAGAAATTTATTAGGACATAGAACCTAACGCGTTTCGTGCCTAGTAGGGCACTACTAGGCACGAAACGCGTTAGGTTCTATGTCCTAATAAATTTCTACTTTTTTAATTAATACTTGTTTTTGATTTTTGGAGATCCTCACATTTTTTTTCTTTTGGATTTAGTGTCTTGGATTTTGCACCTTGGGACTGAGGTGAACTGTGAGTTAATGCTATTTACTTAATCATGAACATTTTTGGTATTTAGATTGGTACCATTTACATTATACATATTTTTTTTGTGGCAGCACACACTCCCACTTTTCTCACATTACATCATGCACTTATTTCACTGTGCGGTGTTGAAAGAACTTGAGAATGGAATGTCTCCATAGTTCCCCTAATTCAGCGACCTGCATCAGCACCTTTTCTGCTATGATATTCCCTTGCCCATTCCGTGTTACACATGGCTTGGAAGCAGTGTCTGATAGAAGCCCCAGACTCACACAGATGAAATTGATAAAGAATGTGAGGTCAAGCCAGAACAACATATTCATTTCAGAATCACGGCAGACATAGCAAGAGCAGAGCTGCACATCACCATTCAAGCCTTGGCAACCCAAGTCTTGGGTGTAGTGTTGTGGTTCCTGGACAGATAGCGGTTCCTTTGCGAGAGAAACATAAGCAACCAAATAGCTCGTTTTTTGAAAACATTTGCTTCGTGTCTAAATAAAGGATCACGGTTTGTCATGATTTATACTGCACTGCAAGTTTCACTCCCCGTGAAATATGTTTGAGAGTGATCCAAAATATCCACATTGAAAAAGTAATTGCATTTATTTTATACTTGCATAAACACCACATTCCAGATATTCTTATAACTTTCGTTTTTATTTCCCAAAGTCATGTAGGTTTTCCCAGACTGAAAATATATATTCGTGATTGAATGAACTATGGTGCAAATGGTTAAAATAAGACAAATGGGCCTTAGACGCAACTGTTTGTTCTAAAGAATAAACTGCAAAGGCAAGTGCCTTCCCCATGAATACATACAGCACTGTCTACATTCAGCTAATCCCTTGGGTGCAGGTGCTCAATGGATGGATTCTAACCCCAGGTCCCAATCATTATAGACAATAGATTCCATACTTGTGCGGGGGACTGGTAAATAGTTTGCCATTTTTATTTTGCAGTCCCCTAAAGTTTGGCCACTAAGAGGCCCCATAGTTCATAGCAGGAAGGCTCCTCTTCCTGGGTAAAATCATGACCTTTAGAGTTCCCTAGTTCAGTGTGATGATATATATGTTGGAGCTTTTGCACTTTCAGGGCTTTTGCCAGGGACTCCCTGATAGGGGAAGGGAGTCAAGAGTGGGAACCCAGATAAGTGCAGGATCTATTAAATGGTCAGCTATGAATGGTTATACATCTCTCTAGGAGAGAGAGTTAGGATCAAGGCTATTTATGTGAGCAGCTTGAGCTCCACCCAGGAGTGTTAGAGGGACTAGGTTCCAGGTGACATTATTGCCCAAAGAGGGAGCCAGTGTGTATTCCTTAGGGGCTAGATAGTTCTAACCGTGCTCCACTTTGAGAAGAGTTCCAAGAGAAGGGGTGAGAATCTTAAGTGGACTGATTTGCTTCTCATTGATTGCTGTATAGGTGTAAATGCTATTCTCAGAGGGCAGTTTTGAGAGTATATGCTAACCTACTACTTCTGCCCATTTATATATTACTGTGATCTCCTTTGTGGAATTTTCTCATAAAAAGTAGTTTTGGTTAAGTTATAAGAACCACTTGTGTCCAATTATGTGTAATACTAGATAATTACAAGTTAATATCACCCTGCCTGCAATACAAGTGAGGGCTCAAGATTGGGACAAAGAGTTTTTTCATTCCGGAAGTAAAACTAATGGTCATTTGGAAGCCCTGGTAGCCTCCCTTTCTATAGAATTACACCTGTGTCTCTAAACCCATCTGCAGATCAGGGAACGTCATGCAGAGCTTACAAATCTGGGACCTGTGTGTAATAGAGCAACCCTACTGTCCCCACATGGACTCACACCATGTTCTCAGCAGCTACACTCAAACTCATTACAGTCAAACAGCAAAGATGACACTAGAGAAATCATACGCATGCGTCCTTGTCGGCGCAGGCACGGGCGCGGTAATGCGCGCTGGCGCATGACGCGGACGCTGGCGACGGTCGCGGACGCGAAGGCGACGGTCGCGGGCGCAGGGACATAGGCGGAAACGCCTGTGACGGACGTGCTGGCGTCAGTTCCGCAACATCAGCACGAAGACGCTAGTTTGGCGCCAAAAGATATGTATTTAAACCAGATCCAGACTGACATGCATTGCCTGGTTATTAGGTTATTTTACTGAAACCCTAGCATCTCTTACTATTGAATTTCCTGTTGTGACCCTGCCTGAACCTGGACTACGATTTCTGCTGCCTGCCTCGACTCTTCTGCCTGTCTTATCGTTACGAACCTCGCTGCCTGCCTTTGACCTCGGACTTCCTGACTACGACTTGCCTAATCCTCTGTACCGCGTTTGATAGTCTCATTGGCTACTCTCCACAACCCTGCTCCCTGTTCCATTCCAGGTGGATAGTGGTTGTGTGAGGCGCTTGTGAGTTTGAAATCTTCAGCTCCAGCTCCTTCTACGTCTGGATCGCACCGGTAAGCCTGACACCACACACTGCAAGCAAAAACGGAACTAGAGGGGGGCAGGCCCTGGTGCAGGACGCGCAGCCGTGCCCCCCACCCCCCTCCGTACACCCGGAACTGGCCGGGGAACATGCGGTGGGCGGACTGCTGGGGGGCCCTGAGGGGGTGCGGGCCCTGGCCCGCTTGCACCCCCTGCTCCCCCGGTAGTTCCGCCCCTGACTGCAAGTGATACCATAAAGATCAAATCCAATAATAAAAGGTGTGAGGCTAATTTTAACTTGGTAAATGCCCAATTGCCCAATATTAAGCAGATTTTTGAGTTGGATTTTTAGCCAGAACTCACAAATTCTAGTTGGGAAAAATTTTAATTCAAGATTTATAATCAGAGGCGTCTGCAGAAAATTTTCCAGTGGGGTATGAGGGAACGCATTTTAGGGCATCGTCAGGGGAAATCGTTATCCTGCATGCGCTGTCCTAAGCCAGAGGAATGCGACATAGCAAGCTTTTTCACTCATCCTCAAAGGCAAACTTCACACCTCGGTCCTCCCTCCTCAGCGGTCAGATCTTGCTCATCACTCCTCCCTCCTCTGCCATCCGTCCTGGGTCTCGCTTCTCACCCTGCTGTGCCAGATGTAAAGTGAAATAAAGGTCGGTTTTATTACTACTTGGGAGTGCTGCAATTCCCCTTGAAAAGTAAGCACCTACTGCTAATGTGCTGGATGAATGTTTGCATCCTCGCTTCTTCCTCCTTAGCCTTCAGCTCTTGCTCCTTACTCATCAGGGTGCGCATATTCAGCCCTGCGCCCTGACTATAGTTACATGTTCTTGACAAGTTTTTTTTTTACCTTCCATTTTTAATATGTGATGCCATTTCTTTTAGCCAATAGGTGTTCCTGAGGAGTGATGAGCAAGAGCTGACAGCTGAGGATGGAGAAGCGAGGACCCAGGATGGATGGCTGAGGAGGGAGGAGTGAGGACCCAGGATGGATGGCTGAGGAGGGAGGAGTAAGGGCTGATGGCTGAGGAGGGAAGAGTGAGGAGAAAGGGCTGATGGCTGAGGAGGGAGGAGTAAGAGCTGAGGAGGAAGGAGTTAAGGTGGCCATAGATGCAAAGATCAGCTCGTTTAGCGATGTTGCCAAACGAGCGGATCTTTCCCCGATATGCCATTAACAGGCATGGCTATATCGGGGGTAATCTGATTGTTTGGCCGTATGGCCGAACAATCAGATTATGATGTGCCATGAGCTCCGGCGGGATTGGTCGGGTCAAAATCAAACCTGTCCGTTCGACCAAACGACCGATCTCCGCCGGACGAAAGATGTCGGCACAAGCCACACACGATCCGAAAATCGTACGAATCCTTGATTCGTACGATCGGATCTGTGTGTCTCTGGCCACCTTAAGAGCTGATGGTTGAGGAGGGAGGAGTAAGAGCTGATTGTAGTCGCTAGTGAAAGAGCTTATAAAACCATGTATCATTGGTACTATACCCCATCACGCATTAGTAGTTTCACTCCACCATAGTTAGATAGCAAAGTCTGCATAATGTGTTTTGATACTGATTGATGTTAAAAATAGACTACTATTATGTATATTATACCTAGCAGGTTATTCCTTTGTTCCATATGTTGTCAATATTCTTTTCTCTGTCTATTTGAAAATGAATAAAAATTTTGAATTAAAAAAAAAAAAATCAATAATATGCCACCTAAAATCTGCTGAGTTCATGTAGAAGTTAATGGCAGAGGTCCATTGACCCGTTTAAAGATGTTAATATTCCTTCCGACATTCAAGGTTTTCCGGATGAAAAACACGTTTCGAGTTCTGTTCGAATTTGATTTGAGTTTTCGGGTTGGTAACATTCGTTCGAACTTTAGACGTTCGAATTTTTTCTTAAATAAGATACCGTTTGAGTTTCGAGGTCATCGAGGTTAAAAGAAACCTCTTTTACTCAACCTTTATGTCTGAATGTTGTTCTTTGAACATTGCTTTGTCTTCATATATGAACCCTTTCTTCATTTACCCAACAAGCTCTCTCTGGCCCATTGATTTTCATGTTATATAAAAAGGACTGGTTACTAAAGTCCCCTAAACCACTGTGAATATTTCAGAATGGTTAAATGGGACACGGTTTGTTGTATTTTCCTGCTGAGTAAAGATAATTTCAACTCTTTTCAAAATTTTCCCGACTTGCTCATTCACTTCATAATGCTGTGTTTCATGTTCTAAGGGCAGGACCATATTTCCTCCTCTTGTAGGAAAACTAACAGTAATTACAGTTTCAAAGTGTTTGCGAGTTAGTAGTGTTATTTCTGGATTAATATATTTGGAAAAAATGGTATAAATCTTCAAATAAATCCCAGGAACATGAGTGCATGGCATTAAAGAGTGAGAATGGAGAAAAACTGTAATGAATATATATATATGTATAGTGGTTAACACACCTGAATTACAGTAAGTTACAGTAGAGAAGTCATTTGATTCTCTCTATATCGTGGTATGGAAAAAATCTGTCTCTATCGCTGAGCTATTTATTTGTACAAAGTGTTGGAAAGCGTCGCACCGTCGAGACCAGGACTTTGATCACTTTAGGGCAAGAAACATTGAATTATGGAGTCTATCCTCAAGTGATGCCGGCAGATTTGTGTTTATCATATTCACATTCCATTCAGAATCAGGAATTTATAGCTATAAAGCTGAATACGCCCATATAAAAAAAAGATAATTCGGTAGCAAGGGAGTCAGGCACGGATGGAACCTGCAGTTCGAAGTAAAGCTTAAGGGAAAAGAACAAATGTTCAAAATCAGCAGCTCTTTTTAACGGTTAAAAGAAAAATAACCCCTAAGAATGAATATGGCTAAAAATGGCATATTTTATATAGTGAACTTATTGCACGAGGCTAAAGTTTCAGCTTGTCAATAGCAGCAATGATCCAGGACTTCAAACTTGTCACAGGGGGTCACCATCTTGGAAAGTGTCTGTGACACTCACATGCTCAGTGGGCTCTGATTGGCTGTTGAGAAGCTAAGCTTAGGGCTCGTCACTAATTATCCAGCAGAAAATGAGCTTCCCTGGCTGTAATATAAGCTGATGCTACAGGTTTGCTGATTATTCAATTCTGATGCTAATTGCACTGGTTTCTGTGCTGCCATGTAGTAATTATGTGTATTAATTACTAATCAGCCTTATATTGTGACATTTCTATTCTATGTGTACTGTTTATTGTGAGTGGGTCCCTAAGCTTAGTAAGTGACAGCAGCACAGAGCATGTGCAGTGAATCAGCAGAAAAGAAGATGGGGAGCTACTGGGGCATCTTTGGAGACACAGATCTTTACTGCTAAAGGGCTGTGGTTGCCTTGGGCTTCTTTGGTTATGCTTTAGTTCTCCTTTAAAGACACAGCATACTTACCAATTGTGAATTAAGTATTCTTGGTACATCTATTGTTCCTGAGAACAACGCAACTCATGTTATCATTTCTAGGGGAGCCATAGGCTTTAACTTCCACTTACTGCTCAAGAAGTCACTGTCAGTCACCTTTGCCCTGAAGAAGCAAAGTGTTCCCATTTGCCCAAGGGTTTTACATCTGTTCCTAGTGTCTTAATCTATAAAAGGGATGGGAATAAGTGATCAGTCTCTTTTTGAACTCCATCAAAAAAGACTAAGGTGGGGTAGGCCTCGATATAGGAGTTGAAAACCAAGCCCTTAGGAAACCAACCCGTGGTGAAGTTGGGATAACTGTGACTCAGCCAACAAGGCTTAGCAAGTATCAGACTAACTCCTGGGAGAGTACAACTCAGGGGTAGTGAGCAAAACTAGCATGGGGTTACTAATACCCAGATGGCACTTGCCTTATTGTAGGAACCTCAGCTGGAAAAATAACTCAGGTTATTACTTATCCATGAGAGGCTTCCATTGGAGGGAATCCATTTCACTGTAATGATCATTCTGTTGCCCCAACTGTTAAGTGTTCCATGGGAATACCTTTTCTTTTCAATAAACCTTCAATTCATGGTTTATGCTTAAGAAATCATCCCCTTTAGCTCTAAGCCCACGCAAGTATAGGGTGAGGATATCAGAATAGCTGGTTACTCATTTTGCTTCCAGCCTCTGTGCATGTGGAATCCAATTTTTACTCTGGGATTTTTTTAAGGCATCAGACGCAGCTATAAATCTCTGCCTAATATATTCTCACTAAAATACTGACTGCCTCATTATGGGATCAGGGCTTCAGGTGCAACTGCTTTTTCTGAAATATATATCTCATCTTGACAGCTCCAAAATGAAATACAAGGACATATAAGAAATTTAAAAACAATCAAAAATTACATAATACTAGACAGAGGAATGTATCACTTATGGTTAAAATCCAATATCCATCACAAAACAGTTTATGGCTAAATTTCACAAAGCTTTTCATTTGGGTAGTTTGGAATGGTAAGATAAAGATAAATAAATATCCACTTCAGAATTGTCAAAATATGTACTTTAAAAAAACACATATAGTTTTATGGGGTCAACCTACTTTTTGCGTTTTTTAACAAATTAATGCAGGCAATGTGATGATTTTGCAAAAGTTGAAGTAACAGCTATGACAATTCAATTGCACTATTTTTACTTTTGGGTTCTTTGTATGCCACATTTTTTGGTAAACAGTTGCATGTTAGGTATCAAACTGTTCAGAAGACCCCTGGCATTCATATTTATAATGCTTTCATTTAATACCCATTCACATGTGGAACATAAGATGCTGTAAAGAGCAATTTATTGATGATTTTCAGAAATGTCATTGAAAGCAATAACTTGTTGTTATTGTTTGACAAGTGCTCATACACAAGGAATCCAAAATACATTTTTGGAGCAAAGGATGGGGAGACAAGGCTTATTTCTAAAGTGCAAGGGGTAGGAGTGTGTGTTGTGGGTTTATAAACCATACAAGTCAGGAACCTCCACAAAACTATACAGATTTAATATTGGTGTGCTCAGGTGACACGAGCTTTCCAAAGCAGCTGAATTTCATGTTTTGATACATTTTTTTTTAATTAAAAAAAAAAAAAGTGTTGTTAAAGTATTAGGTGTTTATGGTCCTATATCATGTGTGGTGTATCTATCTAGTGTCTGACAGTGAAAGGGTTATAACAATGTTAATTATTCCCTAGGAACCGAGGCAGATACTGTATTTTGGAATTCTGATTTATGTTGCTGCTGGACTCTCTCACTGTGTATATGAGGGGGGGATACATAACCTGGAATACACCCAACCAATAAATCAGGACCCATTGTGAAATAACATGTTCTAATTCCACAGCAGCCTATTCACAGCTCCATAAAGCCCTTCACTGCTATGTGCTCTCTGTTAATGATTTCATTTCATGTGCTAGTGTATGCAGGCATGACTATATCACAGGCTGGCTTTTATATCATGCACTGGGCTGAAATTACTTTCATGAGAAAGGTTATCTCACAGTTAATACATTTTTTCTCATCAAACTGAATCTGACCCCATTTTTTCCAGGGAATGTTCCCCCTAGGGTGAATAATGTTCTAGGTGGTTGGTGCTTGGCTTGGCTCTAGTTCTAAGCCAGATGCCATAAAAATATTATTATATGGGGTGATTGTGGGCCTCTGACTGCCCTGATGTAGTCTTCCAAATGCCTCCCATCCACACAACCCCAGTCCAAGCTCACAAATTCAATGTCGGAGTGGGATCTTAAAGATATCAGGAGACAGGAGTGGATTTTTGCCACCCCTTAGAACCTATGGGGTGCTGGCCTCATGGTAGCAGCAACCCTGATATTTATTGTGACTCTACATATTCAAGTCCAGAGCTATCTAACAACCAGCCATCCATTTTTCAGAACTTCTCCAACAGGCTGAAACATGAGTGTTTGGATGTATTTAACTGGTAGTTGGTTTGTCACTGCTTGATAAAGCCTTATGGAGACGAAACGCGTAGCAGTATGCAGGTGGCGTGTCACTCTTAAGGTTTTAATACAATTCTGGTGTTTTACCCCAAAATTGTTAAATTTGAGAAAATCAGCTAGCTGCCGGGGCTTCGTGAAATCGTAAAAATCGGTAAATTGTTAGGTTATGTGTGAGCAACTTCAGAGTTTTCCGCTCCGTGGAAAGCACGTGCTGACATATATCAGGCGCCATCTTGGATTTTCGTAAAAGAGGTGTCTGTGAAGTGAGCTTTCACAAAAAGATCTGCTGCTATGGGATCCTGTCAAACTGTACCCTCGAGGAAAAAAACGGAGCGCAGGATCTTGGTAATACAATATTAGGGGTCACGTGTAGCTGGAAAAAGAGGGGGTGTGGGGGACGCCCCAGTTAACCCCCATAAACCCCTTTTTCCATATACCTCAACACAAATAGCCTGACTAGCAAATTATTCTACAACTGACTACCGAATTGGAGAACTGTAACTTACACCATAATATACCCAAGTCGGAGAACTATAACTCATATCCATTTTGTTCTACATTGTAGTTGTTATAAGACTAAGGGAATCATCTAAACATAACCCAATTGGGCAAATTATTCTACATTTGACTACCGATGGAGAACTATAGCTCACACCATAATATACCCAAGTTGGAGAACTATAACTCTACATTGTAGCTGTTACAAGATTGGGGTAATCACCTAAATATAACCTAGGAGACTTTTGGTTAACAATTTATATCACTGTGATTTATAATAAGTGACCACCTACCTGAAATGTTTTAAATATAATTTTTCATCTTTTTTTTTAAATTTTATACTTATATTTTGATATATTATATTGTTATATGTTTATATTGATATATTTAAATTGTTATATGTTTAGTTCCTGGCCAGCCAGGTTTTAAAGTGGATAATTTTATTGAACAATAAAAGTGAATACCTTCAGATAAACTTGGTCTCCTCAAAAGGACCTTGGAGATTTAAGGTGTGATCCAGAGCAGTTAAAGTTTCTCTTTCCCTGAATGCCACATTACCTTTATTAATTGTAGTTGGTATATGTATGTAGGCGAGCAGAGGGTACCTACCCGTATCCATGAGCACCACTTGCCATCTCCCCTGACAGTGTCCCCACCCACCGTTGACATCATTAAACGGTGTCTGAAGCAACATCATCAGGCAGTGTCACCAGTGGAAATCTTATTGATGAAGGGCTGGTAGAGTGGTCTACAGAAATTTTGGCCTGGATCAGAGCTTCCCGTTCCACCCAACCCCTGTGCCATGCTACCCGTTCCACTGCTTCAGCCAGATATTGGAGGACGTTGGCTAATGGTTCTATGTATTTGTATGGAGTTGGTAAGTAGGTTTTGGGTGCAAAGTGAGTGACGGACCTTGCGGATGAGGAGGGCTTAAATTGGAGTGACCTCTGAACAATACAGGTGCGTTGACCTGTCTCACTGCTGGGGAAGATGGAAGCTACATTGCTGGGAAGCTGAAAGGTCCCATGAGGAGCCTATATTTGTCACCAAGACACCCTAGACAGCAGTCTAGGGAGAATTCACAAGGTCTACAGTCACTGTTTTCTAAAACCATAATCTTCATGGTTTTGTCACCATGTATTGATTGATTTGCTAAACAGCAGCATTGAGCACCATCACCCATCTAAATTTTTCCTAGGATAAAACACATGCGGGGACAAAGGACTGGGGCAATTCTTTTCCACACTTATACGATGTCTTCATCCCATAATGTGGTTTCCTTTTTAACTCCTGTGCTGTTCCTTTGTCATTTACAGGCGTGGGATCCTGTGCTAAGAAATATTGCCAGGAATGGGTTACACACAGCACAAATTACAGGCACATATTCCTGTTGATGCATTTTTGGCACCAAATACATAATATTAATTCCAAAAGAATTCTGACGGCCACTGAGCTAAAAATATATAAGAAGAGCAGGGTAATATTCGTACGATATACGTAAATGGAACGTGGACTCTGTTGTTAACTCCAAGAAATTCATTCTGAAACTTGTGAAAAATCTGCTGCAAACGCCAGTTGTTTAATTTTGTTATGTTATTTGGACATTTTATCTAAACAATTTAGGGAGAAAGGAACAAAATAACATTCATTCAAACATCACATTCCTGTTGGTCTGGAAACATTCCTAATGCAACACGGCTCTATCTTTATGCCAACGCTTAATTAGCCCCTGTTATCAGGTTTGTTCAATCTAATGAATCAGCAGAGGTGTAACTATGGGGGAGCAGACCCTCCAACTGTCATGGGCGGGTACCAGTAAGGAACAGTGTCCTCCTCCTGTCCCTTTTGTGGGCACCATATGTAGAATTTTGGGGCTGCTTGTCATCAGCTCATCATCCTGTGCATATGTCCATTACATCTATTTTGGAGCATTGTAAATGAAGATTGAAGACTTGATAGAGGTGAAGTAAGGAGACCATGGTTTAGCTTACATGGCTGAGGGCTGTAAAAACTTGGCTTTTTGTCCCCTTTAAATTAAGTTTTCTGTAATACAGGAAGAAGGAAAAACTAAAATAATGCTCTGTAAGGAATACTCACCACCGAGACTCTGGTCCGATGTCCTCCATCTTTGCCGGCTTATCCAAGATGGCGGCGCCCAGGGATCCCACGTGGTCCAATCTGTCGCCAGCGTCACAGCGTCTTGAAGCCTGCATCAATATGGGCGCCAGTGTCAGAATGAGCGCCAGCATCACAACGCCAATGTCATGACGTCATCACGTTGGGTTTGGCGCCAAAAGAGACCTATATAAGATACCAGGACACTGCAAACTTTGCCCAAATATAGGTTCCACTTGTATGTTCCTGGGTGTGATCTACTGTTATTCTATTGGATTCCTGTGTGTTGACTTTAGCTTGTTTCTTCGTATTGAACCTTCTCTGTCTGGATTGACCCTTTTGCCTGGACTTTGTTGAATACTTTGCCTAACCCCTTTGGATACCTTGAACTCTTCTGGACTGTGTTTCCTCCTCGGTCCGCTAATCTGTTTCGGAACCTTTGGGCCCTGACATGCCCTTCTTTGCCTAAGTAGACTTTTAACTGCCAGGAATTTTACTAGGGTAGGACAGAGAGGATATGTTACATAGTTACATAGTTCAGTTGGGTTGAAAAAGACCAAAGACCATCAAGTTCAACCCCTCCAAATGAAACCCAACGTCCATACATAGACACTTCTCACACCAACCCCTCCATACCCTCACATAAACTATATATACCCATATCAATACTAATATAGAATACTAATTTCTACAGTTATAGTACATTTTAATCTTGCATCTCCATAGACCATGATATTCTGCTTGTCCAACAAGTCATCCAAGTCCCTCTTATAGTCATTAACTGAATCAGCATCACAACATCACCCGGCAGTGCATTCCCCAACCTCACTGTCCTGACTGTGAAGAACCCCCTACGTTGCTTCAAATGAAAGTTCTTTTCTTCTAGTCTAAAGGGGAGGCCTCTGGTACGGTGATCCACTTTATGGGTAAAAAGGTCCCCTGCTATTTGTCTATAATGTCCTCTAATGTACTTGTAAAGTCTCATCATGTCCCCTCGCAAGCGCCTTTTTTCCAGAGAAAACAACCCCAACATTGACTGTCTCCCCTCATAATTTAAGTCTTCCCTCCCTCTAACCAGTTTAGTTGCACTTAGTCTCTGCACTCTCTCCAGCTCATTTATATCCCTCTTAAGGACTGGAGTCCAAAACTGCCCCCATACTCCAGATGAGGCCTCACCAGGGACCTATAAAGAGACATAATTATGTTTTCATCCCTTGAGTTAATGCCCTTTTTTATGCAAGACAGAACTTTATTTGCTTTAGTAGCCAACATATTTGTTGTATCCATTCTGACCATATCGTTGGGTTCACCTTGACTGCCGTATCTTCCAATAAACTTCAAACAAGTGTCTGATATTTATTATAGTCAGGCACCAGTAGGGCAGCACCTTTATGTTTGAATCCTGACACTTTAATCTAAAATATCCTTGAAAATGAAGAACTTGGAAGGAATTTTTATGATCCTTTGAAGTTGGAAAAGTATTTTTCTGATGTTTCTGATTTTTTTCCCACCCATGTTCATTTTATTACTGGACATAAAACAGCCTAGATCACCAATACTGGAGTTTTGGAACTTTTGATGTTTAAGTAAATGGTGAAAAATTTTGCTTCATTTGTTTTTTTTACTGTATATCACATAAACCTTTTCATTTCTTCTAGCCCACATTAAGCCTTGCTTTAGATATCTTCTCTGAATCACAGGCTTTCTGGCATTTCTCAAAGCGTAGGAATCTGTTTATAACATTTCATGTATCATGAGAGAGAGAGAGAGTGAGTGAGAGAGAGAGAGAGAGAGAGAGAGAGAGAGAGAGAGAGAGAGAGAGAGAGAGAGTGAGAGAGAGAGAGAGAGGGGTCATTTCAGAAGTGAAATATTAGACTTTATTTTTAAAAAGCTTCAACATTTAAAAATATTTCAGAATTTAAGAGTCACATAGCTGGAGGTACATATTGCCTGTCAGGCTTTGTTAAGGACTACCGATGGCTGAATGTGTCCCGAAAATTCCGAAACCGCAGGAAAAATTGTGAAAATGTGAATATTTGCAAAATGCAGTGACGTCAATGGGCTTTTTTTTTATATGGAATTCGTTGGAGTCAGTGGGTAGTTTTTTTGTAGCTACTTTTTGGGCAAAACACATTGGAGTCAGTGTGTGTTTTCTCTTGTCTAATTTTGTTCATACAAATTACATTGGAGTCAACGAATCTATGTCTGGCCAAAACGTTTGCTCATCACTATTAAAGGAGTTGTTCACCTTTGAGTTAATTTTTTGGGGCATATTTATCAAGGGTTGAATTTCGAATTGAAAAAAAAACCTCGAAATTTGAATTCAAAAAGACCAACCGAAATTGAGTCCAAGTTTTTTTTTTTGTCGAATAGGTCCGTATTCGGCGGAATTCAAATCATAGGAATCGAAGGAATAGCGCTTTCGATCGAATCCGATTCAAAGTTTTTTCCAAAAAAAAACGTTCATTTTTGTAAGTCCGCCAATTGACTCTAAGTAGGTTCTAGGAGGTCCCATAGAATAAAACAGCAATTCGGCAGGTTTTAGATGGTGAATGTTTGGTCCAATTTTTAAGACAGTACATGATAGATTTCGATATTCGAATTTTTTAATTTTTAATTTTTAATTTTTTCATTAGTCAAAGTAAAAAAAAAATAGCTCTAAAATCGGATTTTTTTCATTTGAAAATTCACCTCGACCTTTGACAAATCTGCCCCTTAGTATGATGTAGAGAGTGATATTCTGAGACAATTTGTAATTGGTTTTCATTAATTATTTATTGAGTTATTGAGCTTTTTATTCAGCAGCTCTCCAGTTCAGCAATTTCAGCCATCTGGTTGCTAGAGTCCTAATTCCCCTAGCAACCATGCTTTGATTTGCGTAAGAGACTGGAATATGAATAGGAGAGGCCTGATTAGAAAGATGAGTATAAAAAGTAGCAATAACAATACATTTGTAGCCTTACAGAACATTTGTTTTTTAGATGGGGTCAGTGACCCCCATTTGAAAGCAGGAAAGAGTCAGAAGAAAAAGGCAAATAATTCAGAACCTATAAATAATTAAGGGCCAATTGAAAAGTTGCTTAGCCATTCTATAACATACTAAACGTTAACTTAAAGGTGAACCACCCCTTTAAGGACATATCAGAATTCATATGATTTTCCCTATTCTATTCTCTATAATTGAAAGCACTGCGTATCTTGACAGCGCTATATAAATAAATGATGATGATGATACTTTCTAAATGTTTCTGTGAGGACAAATGACATTACTACAATCATTTTGGCCTATTTACAAAGAGGGGTTATTTATTAAAATCTGAATGCTAAAATATCAAAGAAACGCTTTTTTTCACTAGAAAACTTGCATTTTTTGAGATTTATTATACCCCAATGCTACAAAAAGCCCGAATCCGAAAATCCTCCTGAGGTCCTGTATAAATCAATGGGAAAGGCGCCTATATCAATTTGCCGTTTTTGTGGTCTGCGCTAGGTTTAGCCCAATAATTTACATTTTTTTGGTTAAAAACTCTAAAAATTTAAACAATTTGGGAAAAAGCCTGAAAAATGGGTGTGATTTTGCAAAATTTTTTTGAGTTATTCCGCAATCCAATTAAATTGAGTTAAAATCGGGCATAGGAGTTTTTTTTTTTTTTGGCGGCAAATTTTCGCTGGAGTTTCGGGAATTGATTCACCGGCGGCGAAACGTGCAAATTCGCGCCTACCAAATTTATGAGCGACAACAAAATGAATGGGACTGCGCTGTATGTGGAAACTGGCATGGAGTCCGTACATCGAGCTTGCAATAAAAATATACCGGAGTATTACACACTGGAAAAATGTAAACAGAAAGATTCATCTGGAAATCCGTCTTTTGAACAATTGCTGGGAAAAATGTCTGGCTAATTCCACTCTAATCCCCCCCCCCAAGAAGAATGAAAACTGGAGCCTTATATAGACGTTTTGTTACTGAGAATATTCTACCAGCGGGAGGGGATAAACCTAAAATATTCGCTTTTAATTGGGGTAATATGGGATATTCACATAGTAACTGAGGTTGAAAAAAAAAACTAATCCACATCTAAAAAAAAAAATTGCTCTGTAAGACTACACATTAAGGGGCAGATTTATCAAAGGTCAAAAAAAAACGACCAATCGAAATTTATTAAAAAAAATTTAATTTGGGAGAATAGGATCGACCTGCAAACTTCAATTGTATTCGATTCAAGTTTTTTTAACAAAAGCAAAAAAAATAAATTTGATTTTCAAAAGTCCACCAAAACACTCAAAATTGATTGTAGGCGGTCCCATGTAGGCAAAAACACCAATTTGGCAGGTTGTAGATGGCAAATAGTCGAATTCGAATTCTTAGGGGCAAATTTACCTAGGGTCGAATATCCAGGGTTAATTAACCCTCGATAGTTGACTACCGAATTTAAATCCTTCGACTTTGACTATTGAAGTCGAAGGATTTAGCACTAGTATCTTATTTGCACCTGTTAGCTGTTCTGGGCTCTCTGCTAAAAGCCAGTTAAGTGAGAAACTTTGTTTCTTTTTCTGGCTGTTCAGTGCAGAGAAAAGAGGGACTTTCCAGTACAAATGAGGGACTGCGGGTTGAGCTGTCAAAAGAGGGACTGTCCCTCCGAAAAAGGGACAGTTGGGAGGTATGAAACAATTTTCAGGCTAATTCCAGCGCAGAACACAGAAACTTCCAAATACAATAGGGACCTCTCCCATTGACTTATATACAACCTCGGCAGGTCTGAGATGGCAGATTTTTTTTTCCACTAAAAATTCAGATTTTATAGTAAAAATAAGTTGCAGTTTTCGAGTTTTTGGCATTCAGACTTTGATAAACAAGCCCATGATGTTCTGCCTCTCCGCTGATAGAATAAGGTAAGGAGAATCGCGTGGATCACAGTTTTACTGCACTGGAGGAGTGAGTGTCTCTTTAAGGAAGTTCAGGCAGAGCAAAGTGAACAGGGACCTGGAGGTGGGGAGAGCAGAATAGGAGGCCGGGAAAGTGTCTTAAAAGGAAAATGCAGGGTTTGTCCTTAAACCTGACGTCAGATCTGTCTAAAAAAAAAAAAAAAGACAGTAAAAGAAAGAGACAAAAGGATTTATCTGCCTTTATGTATGTGTCAGTGAAGGGAAACTTCATGACTCTGCCCCAGAGGGATCTGCACCCAAGGGGACCCAGTCTGGCTTCAATCAATGTATCCAAGTCTGCCTGCCAGTGATGAGGTGGCTCCCAATTTGGATTTTAGCAGCAAGCAGCATTTGCCAGGTGAGTTGCATGAGTCTTCATTGCAAACAAGGAGTTAAATACAGAATGAGCAGGTCACATTAATTACAGCACCGGAATAGCTTCCAGCAGGAGAGGTGTTAAGTAGAGCGTGTGCAGGCACCTTTAGTTAAAACTTTAAAGTAGCTCATTGAGACTGCAGCAGGAATAGGGTTAAGTACAGTGTATGAAGGCTCCATTCCTTGCAGCACATGAGAAGCTCACTGAGACTGTGGCAGGAAAAGGGTTAAGTACATTATTTAAAGGTTCTATTCATTGCAGCATGTAAGAAGCTCATTGAGACTTCAGCAGGAATAGGGTTAAGTACAGTATGTGAAGGCTTCATTCTTTGCAGCATGTAAGAGGGTCACTGAGACTGCAGCAGGAATAGGGTTAAGTACATTATGTGAAGGCTTCATTCCTTGCAGCACATGCGAATCTCACTGAGACTGCAGTGGGAAAAGGGTTAAGTACAGCATGTGAAGGCTTCATTCTTTGCAGCATATAAGATGCTCACTGAGACTGTAGCAGGAAAAGGGTTAAGTACAGTATGTGAAGGTTCTATTCTTTGCAGCATACAAGAAGCTCATTCAAACTGCAGCAGGAATAGGGTTAAGTGCAGTATGTGAAGGCTCCATTCCTTGCAGCACCTGAGAAGCTCAATGTGACTTCAGTGGTTTAGGAGTTAAAGATCACACATGAAGCTTACATTATCAACAGCACTGGAGTAGCTCATTGAGACTAAAACAGACAAGGGGTTAAGTACAGTATGTAAAGGACCCATTAACCACTTTACTGTAGTAACTCACTGACACTGAAAGGGTCATGTACAGTAAGTGAAGGTTCAGTTCTTTTGCGGCACTTAAATAGCTGACTGAGATGTTAGAAAGCAAGGGTTAAATACAGTATGTGACCGTCCCATTAACTATGGCACTGGAGCAGCTCAATGACACTACAGCAGGAATGGGGGTGAAGTTGTTTATATGTAGCTCACTTTATATACATCCCAGAGTAGCTCACTGAGTCTCCAGGATACAAGGGGTTAAGTGTTTGTATGAAACAAGAATACGTGATCTATGGACCCATAACAGACATAATAGGGGCAAATCTAAAAAAAAATTGGAAATATTCTGATGGCAGTTGTGGGGTGGGGGTGGGTAATCAGATGTGTTGTCCAGTCTAACTGCCATCTCTGCTGAAGCTCATCCCTTTAATACTAACGAGCTCAGTGGCAGTGGCTTCACACACGTGGCACCGGCTGGAGGGATTCGGCCAGGAACCTTGAGCGCAACACATTTTTATTGTCCTTGGAAGCTGAATTAGAAAATGTGTTTATACAGGAACTGCAATTCCATCTGTCAGTGATTTCAATTAGAAAAAGAAAATGTGCCAGCGTGAAGTCATTCCGGGACTTCGCTGATTTACTAATGGGCGCAGGTGTAAATTCGCTAGCGAAGGAGACTGTAGCGCTATTTCGCACTCTGACGCCAGGAGTAATCCACGCCCTTATCTCGTTTAGACTATTGCAATCTCCTCCTAACGGCGGCTCCTTAACAGCGCTTTACAATTAAAGTTATACATACAGGCAAAGTTTTGCTCTGGCGAAAGAGCGTTACTTCGCAAATTCATGCGCCTTTTACTCAACTTTACCTACCCAGCACAGACCAGGTGAAGTGCAATGGAATGTATAGGGCTTCTTAAATTTTTAGTGGAAAATTTTTCTAAGTCCCAAAAAATTCAACTTTAACTTCCCACCGTGTGCAAATTAGCCAACGCTAGCACAACTTCACTTCACTTGGCGCAGTAACGCTAGCACAACTTGTCCAGAGTTCGGCGCCCTGGATGCAACTTCAGATTTTAGTGAATTAGCGTTGTCCTGGCGAATCTACGCCTGGCGAAGTGTTGCGATGTGAGCGAAGCCGGCGCTGGCGAAGTTATTGAATTTGCCCCTTGGAGCTGTCATACTGCTTGCCTGCACTTAGATTAACCACGACGTCCTCCAAAGATAAAAGCAACAGCACTTCTAGCAAGTGTAAGCTTTTTTATCAACAGCCAAAGTCAGTTGAGATGTGCTTCGTATAAATACAGGTTTATTTTGTCCTCCTCTGTTTAAGACAATGTTGTATTTGTGCAGTGGAACTGTGATGGGCAATACTGGTAGAACTGTGGCCGGCCCCTTAACTGTTCTCTCATTGGTCTAAATTCTGAGTAAAGCTGTAGGGGGGAGTAGATAACGGCGTTTGGATCATTAGGTTGCAACTAGTGGAACTCATAGTTTTTGGATAGTTTTTAGCAAAGTGTAGCACAAATAGTCCTGACATCAAAATAATTCTATTCTTAAACACAAAACTCTGGTGTTACTACTACAGGGATTATTCTTGACATCTGTTGGCTTTGGTCTGGTCTTTCTCGCTAGGGAAACTGTCTTTCCTCGTAGTTTCATTCTCCCATTCCTGTTACCAATTTAGTCGGACTGGGGAAGTCCTGGACCTTAGGGGCCCCAGGCCCCCACCCCTACAGAAAGCATTTTAGGACATCATCAGGAGAACACACGATCCTGCATTTACTCTCTTAAAGAAGAAGTATACAGACTCGTCTCTTATTATACTCACTTATCCAAAGTAACTGCAGTCACACCTCCATGCTGCCCACATTTGCTGTTGCAATCTCCCCACTCGTGGATCATTCCTCAGCCTCCCTCCTCAGCTCTCAGCCCTCCCTCCTCAGCTCTCAACCCTCCCTCCTCAGCTCTCAGCCCTCCCTCCTCAGCTCTCAACCCTCCCTCCTCAGCTCTCAGCCCTCCCTCCTCAGCTCTCAACCCTCCCTCCTCAGCTCTCAACCCTCCCTCCTCAGCTCTCAGCCCTCCCTCCTCAGCTCTCAACCCTCCCTCCTCAGCTCTCAGCCCTCCCTCATCAGCTCTCAGCCCTCCCTCCTCAGCTCTCAACCCTCCCTCCTCAGCTCTCAGCCCTCCCTCCTCAGCTCTCAACCCTCCCTCCTCAGCTCTCAGCCCTCCTCAGCTCTCAACCCTCCCTCCTCAGCTCTCAGCCCTCCCTCCTCAGCTCTCAACACTCCCTCCTCAGCTCTCAGACCTCCCTCCTCAGACCTCCCTCACTCCTCAGACCTCCTTTCTCAGACCTTCCTCCTCAGAGCTCAGCTCGTAAGCCAGGCTGATAGCTGAGGAGGGTGGGCTGAGGGCTGAGGAGGGAGGGCTGAAGAATGATCCACGAGTGGGAGATTGCAACAGCAAATGTGGGCAGCATGGAGGTATGACTGCAGTTACTTCGGATAAGTGAGTATAATAAGAGACGAGTCTGCATTCTTCTTCTTTAGGAGAGTGAATGCAGGAGTGTGTGTTCTCCTGATGATGTCCTAAAATGCTTTCCATACACCCCAGCCATGAGGTCACGGCACTCTCTCCAGCTCTTTAATATTCTTCTTAAGGACTGGAGCTCTGATGCCTCATCTAAAAGGAATCTATAAAGAGGCAAAACTGTGTTTTCATCTCTCAAATGAATATCTTTTTATGCAATACTGAACTTTATTTCCTTTAATAGCCACTGACTGGCTCTGCCTAGATTTATACAGTTTGTTATCCACAAACCCCCCAAATCCTTCTTAATAAGAGACGTGAGAGTTTGAGCTTTAGAAGAAGCAGTGGTACAGGCAACATACATTATGCGAGGGCTGTGTGTGATATGGATGTGGCCAAAATTGGGGCAATAACTTTAACTGACCAATGATGCCCTGTAAGGAAAAGACAATGGTGCAGAAGACTTTAGAAGATGCCTCTATAAAACAGGTGGATTCATAAGGTGGCCAAACTATTCTTTTAACCCTATTTTCCAATAAATTCAATCTGCAATAACTGAGGAAGAGAATATCTCCCAGACTAGGCTTGTTGCTTGCAGTATATATTATATTTTAGGTGAATAAACCCCTTTCATTTCTTTTTCATGATCAGAATTATACTGGAGAGAGACTGATGGATTACAAGATAACCTGCTTGACTGCTACACTTAACTTAAACCCCCAGATATGCTGATCCTTCAGTTAATAAATATGATCTATTTCAACGTTTTCACATCTGGGCACCCATGTGTTCTTTAAATACCTGAGTAGATTTAGTCTTTGGACTGGTAGTTTTATGGTTACTCTGAGTATTGTCTGGCCATGTTTTATAGTAGCATTAAAAATGCAGACGGGGGGTCCCTTCCTGTGAGGCGGGATGAATGAATGTGGTGGAGGTCCCGAGATTGACAGGGTAATTGTCACAATGCAAAAAAAAATTATATTTTGTCCATCTGTTTTATGCCACAACAACATTTTTACTTAAAGGGGACCTGTCACCCTAAGGAACAATTCCAAATTCTTTTCTATCATGTTAGTTGAGCAAAATAAACTTTACTAGCACTATATTTATTATTTACATTTTGTTTTCTTCACTCTTGGAATTACACAGTTTTTTATGGGCACAGTTATTAAGATAAATTGTGGATCACCCCAAAATCTTGTGTAAGCACAAGAATGGGAAACCTAATGTCCATACACAGTATCCTACATAATTATAGGGCCTGGGGAGGGAAGGGGCAATGCAACAAGTGCAGTGATATGTAGGAAGTGCTGAATGGAAAGTGAAAGTAATTGAATGCTCCGCCTCTATGCCTCAGGCATAGAGGCGGGCCAGATAATATTTGATTGACAGCTCAGATATTTAAACACCTTTATAACAGGTATGGACGTTTTAATGAAAAAAATAATTTGTGTTTCATGTTTAATTTGCAAAGGACTTTCATTATGCAGATTTTTATGTGTAGGTGACAGGTCCACTTTAAAGGGGAAGGAAACCTAGTCAGCGCCAACCCCCCCCCCTCCCGTTTGTTGCCCACCCTCCCTCCTCCCCCCTGGCCTACCCGTCCCGCTGGGCAAATGCCCCTAACTTGTTACTTACCCTTCTGCGCAGGTCCAGTCGAGGGAGTTCACCGACGACATCTTCTTCCACGCGATCTTCTTCCTGCTGTGAACGGCATTTTGGCGCATGCGCAGTAGGATCATTTTGCCGGTACGGATCTACTGCGCATGCGCCAAAAGTCACGCGCATTCGCAGTAGATCGTACCGGCGAAATGATCCTACTGCGCATGCGCCGTTCAAAGCAGGAAGAAGATCGCGTGGAAGAAGATGTCGTCGGTGAACTCCCTGGACTGGACCTGCGCAGAAGGGTAAGTAACAAGTTAGGGGCATTTGCCCAGCGAGACGGGTAGGCCAGGGGGGAGGAGGGAGGGTGGGCAACACACAGGAGGGGGGGTGGGGGGTTTGCGCCGACTAGGTTTCCTTCCCCTTTAAGGGACGCCAATTCTGAAATGAACGAGGCCTGAGCATAAATGTGATATATGTGACTTACACTAAATAGTATATGTTGGGGGAGCGACTTGAGATGCAAGTTTACTACAGTTCTATCCATATGTGCCATTGGGTTTGAAAAACACTTGATTAAGGGTATTGACCCAAAACTTGTCATCAGGGTGGGGCCAGATGGGCACCCAAGGAAATACAGATGTACATGTGCATTGCCCTTTAAGCTGTGAGTCTAACTTCTCCCAAGAGACCTGTTATCTTATATTGTTACAATTACTTATTTGCTTATCTCAAAATTGTTACAACAGTATCTTATCTGCAGCTGTGGCTGTTCTGGGCTCTCTGCCAAAAGCCAATTAAGTTACAAACTTTGTTCCTTTTTCTGGCAGTTCAGTGCAGAGAAAATCTTGACTTTTCAGTACAAACGAGGGACTGTGGGCTGAACTGTCAAAAGAGGGACTGTCCCTCTAAAAATGGGAGGTATGATTGTCCTGTGGTGGCTGGGATTGGATTTATTTTTTTTAGAAATGTATTTATAAAAATGTATTCACTTATGTAGCACCTGAGGGTAATGCCCTAAAAGCTGCAGGCCTTGGCACAGGCCCTTGGGTTCCTACAGGCCTGGATTTGTGGAAAGGCCCGGGCCTAGGGCAGCAGAATTTTAGGGGGGCAGCATGCCAACCAACCACACCCACATTGGTTTGGAAGCACTGGGGATTTGCAGTAGATACAATAGTTATTTTTCTGTCCACCAATCACCAGTCCTCTGAACCCAATGCTGAAAGTTTGCGCATGTGCACAAAGGTAGGGGACAGGGGTGATGAACAGCAGCAGGGTATCCCAGCCTTAGAGATATATATATATATATATATATAGTGAATAAAGTACCCCCTAAAATATAAGGATATTATAAGTTACAGAGGAGTTTCATGACCATATAAAAGTATGAGGCCGAAGGCCGAGTGTTTTTATACAGGTCATGGAACTCCAAGGTAACTTCTAATATCCTCATATTTTGCAACTGGGGGTACTTTATTTATTATAATACACACGTTTCAGTCATGTGACAGAAATTACATCACTAATCACCGTTTATAACTGATGACATCAGAACTCACCGGGCTGGGCTGGTGGTCCTTTTCTTTCAAAAATGCAACGGCACAGGGGAATTTTCTTGTCAACCTTGTGCTGCAATAATCTTTTAGTGCCCCAACATTCTCTACACCAGGGGGTCCCCAACCTTTTTTGCCATGAGCCACATTTACATATTAAAAAAAGTTGGGGAACAACACAAGCATGAAAAAAGTTCCTAGGGGTGCCCAATAAGGGCTGTGATTGGTTATTTGTTAGCCCCTATGTGGTCTGTTAGACTACAGGAGACTCTGTTTGGCAGTACACATGGATGGTCTTTATGCAACCAAAACTTGCCTCTGAGTCAGAAATCCAAAAATGAGCACCTGCTTTGAGGTCACATGTTGCTCACAGGCCACTGGTTGGGGACCACTGCTCTTTGCCAATGTGGTCCATATGTACAGCGTATTGATTTTCCATTTCTGTATAGTGCACGCACAAGCACAGAGGATGACGAGGCACTGGCAAAGTGTTGTAATGAGACGCTAAGAAAAAAAGTGCCCTGGGCTGAGCATTTTTAGAAGTTGAGGTGCATCAGCTCAGGTCTGAAGAAAGTGTCTAGAATCACGGGGGAATGGGTGTCTAACAATTGTCGCCCCCAGCAATTTTGCATTCCATTTTGCTTTAAAAAAAAAAAAAAAACCCTTTTCACTCACATAGTTTTGGGGTAAAATGTTCATGTTTTCATAACACAGGGATATAGCTGCATTAAGTTTTATGTTTCCGTGAAACCTTGTGAAAACAATGGTTTTCAAAGCACTTCATGTACGAAAAGAGCTTGTCAGTTGTAACGTACTACAACCAGTGCCAAGTGTAAGCTGCTTCTTGGCACGGAGTAGTAATTCGATTCTGCGAAAGGTAGAAGTGAGAAAACCTCCATTGTTTTGAGTGCTGTGCATAGAAAGCTCAGGTGTAAAGCTGCCTACAAAGAATGTGTGACCTTGGGCAAGAGATTCTATCTCGGCGCTGCAAAACAGATTTCTTTTTTCTAGGAAAGGAATGTAGAGCAGTGATTACCATAAAGCAATAGAACCATATCATTTGTTTTAGCAGTTCTCCTGGGGCCCTCTATGGGGCCATCTATGGTGCCATTCAGCACTTAGTCTGGGTTCATCTATGGGGCCATCTATGGTGCCATTCATCACTACTCCTGGGGTCCTCTATGGTGCCATTCAGCACTACTCCTGGGGTCCTCTATGGTGCCATTCAGCACTACTCCTGTGGTAATCTATGGTGCCATTCAGCACTACTCCTGGGGTAATCTATGGTGCCATTCAGCACTACTCCTGGGGTAATCTATGGTGCCATTCAGCACTAATTCTGGAGTGATGTATGGCGCCATCTATGGTGCCATTCATCACTACTCCTGGGGTAATCTATGGCGCCATTCAGCACTAATTCTGGGGTCATATATGGTGCCATCAATGGTGCAATTCAGCACTACTCCTGGGGTCCTCTATGGGACCATCTATGGTGCCATCCATGAATACTCCTGGGGTCCTCTATGGCGCCATTGATGGTGCCATTCAAAATTGCTCTGGGATCTCTGCTGTAAGGGTAATATGTTACTATTGGAACACTGCCAGGAAAATCCATTCTTATGGCAATTTTTGCAGTACAGGATTATAGCTCTACTGAGCATTCTCGGCACATGGAATCTTAAGCTAATTTCAGCATGCATTCTACATCGCTTCATTGAATGGACTTATTTATTTAATTTTGCATAAAATGCTCCAATGTGTAGGACAATATGAAATAAGCAGTGCCAAGATAAACATGCTAGACTGCCCAAACCTCAGTTCTTAGTAGTTTGCTGCCATGTGTACTTAGTCATTTGTAAATGTCATTATTATTGAAAGCAGTACTCTCTGTCTGTTTATATTATCTGCACTGCTAATTCTGACTCTGGAGCTCTGCTTCTAGAATCCCTGCCATAAAGCAAGACAGAAATGCCGCTGTTTTACTAGAAAGGAAGTAGAGAAACACGAACAACCACTAATATTTTTCTCAGTAAGAGCTCCAGAGAATACTGGAATACTGGAATAAGAAAAGGATAGGGACCTCTTGTATATAGGGACCAAATGATTCCTATTTACCTAAATCAAAGGAAGGTAGAGTATTCTGGATTTTAGGGCCTTTTTATAAAAATTAAAAGTCTGATTTTTTCTGATTATTTTAATCAAAATAGTCCAACCAAACTAGAATTTATGATTGGACCTTAAAAAAAAAATCACAATTTAATCGGATCTGGAACAAAAATTATGATATTTTTTTTCTGGATTTTTACTGAAAAGCACGACTTTTTCAGATTTCTGGCTGAAAAGTCCAAAATAGTCTGATTTTCTGGATAATTCCAGCACCTACCACAAAAATTTCCAAATAGGATAGGGACCTCTCCCATTTACTTATATTCAACCTTGGCAGGTCTGAGATGCCGGATTTTTGGATTCTGACTTTTTTTCCATCCTCAGGGTATAATAAATCTTGAAAAACTTAAATTTTTCGTGATTTTGGCTTCCGGACTTTAATAAATAACCCCCTTAATGCATACATTTGAATGCCAAGAGGATTAAGTTGAGGTTCAGATGCTTCTCATTTCTTTCCAAAGCAGCAGTGGGATCATTTTCACTGTGGTCTCTATGCATTATATTTTAATCCATTTGTAAAAGTAATTTTTCCATTAATATCTGTCTAATTTCCATCAGCTAGAATTTCACTCATTAGGCATCTGGCTTGTGTCATTCCTTTAATGAAGGGTGCGTTGCCTAATTGCAGTTAACCGAGTATTGTGCTTTTTTCAAAGCCTAATGGGATTCTTGTAAGGACAGGTCCCATCAACAACAAAAGCAGACAAGTTATTAATATGTTTAGAAATGGTTTGATAAAGGCTTTGGAGAGGCAGACATATTTAGAGAGTTTTACTGCCAGACTGTCCCTTCACCAATGGGAATTTGCCATATACAGACAGTGTGCAATGGTGCTAATAGGATGTTCTCTCATTCTTTCTCTCTCTCGTTCTGTAGTGGTCCCTGTGTTTGGTTTGTGGGTACTAAAACCACTATAATTCTTTGTTAGAGTCTTTGTGCACCCTACTCATCATTGGTTGAGGACCAAGTCAATAAGTTACATTTGATGCCTTCTTGGACTTTGGTCTGCATTCTCCCCCATCCATATGTTGCTCCAACATGGACCCACCCTTGCCTGATTTCATCATATGCAAAAACAAAGGTTATATGTAAAAATATACATATTCATATTGCTTCTGTTTCTGAATTATAATTCCCATTTGGCGGGTCACTATGCTAAGGGTAACGTACAAAATTAAAAATGGAGAACAGTCTCAGTCATGAAGGTGGACAGTTGACCCCACTGATGTCCAGTAAGCTACATTTCTTAGAATTGGTCAACTTAGTAGAGAATACTGCCCATAAATGACCACTGTGTCCCTCAAACAGTCATTGAGCAGAGCTGTACGGTGCTATTTTGGCAGGTTTTTTTGGGTTTGAAGGTCATTATTCCTTGGCTAATAGGTCAACTTCTCATAAGGAATAATAACAGGAGGAGAATAAGGAAATGGTGGTCAGATGATCAGGACAATGGAGTCTTATTTATATCTGAAGCCGAGGAAGAGCTTTATTACTAGCAAAAACAAAAGAAAATTTGACATCCAGCTTAATTTTCCATTGGACATGATACACAAGGCTCAATATTATCATATCGGCAGGAGACACCAATGGGTGAATTACATTCCAGTGTCTTCTATCATGACTTGCAAGTATTTTTAGTGAAACAAATCATTCTCACATGGGCTCTGGATGTGTCTGAAGGACAGTTAATGTAATGGATGATGAACAATATCTTTCCATTGTTAATATAAATAGTAATGACTTTTTATTAATAAGAAGCAAATAGATTTAGCAGCAGTGGCCTCAGTTCATGTGGAACTGCAAGTGAACACAAAGTAACTGTAGGTGACGAGGGAAAGATTAAATGCTTCTGTCAGGTGATTAGTCTTACGTGATGATGATGTGCTGAGCTAGACCTGCCTCGGTAATGGGAGGGTGAGCGGCTCTGGAATCTCAGCTATGCACCTTGTAGGTTTAAAAACTGTGACAGAGGAAGACATTGCCTTAGTTACCAAACAGCTAATGAGAAAGATTTGTTCAGACTGGAATGTTCTAGAGAGAATTCTATACAGTTGTATTACAGAATGTGCAGAATATGTGGAGCTCACTCTATCATGTGATTCTGCTCAAGTGAACAGGACCAGGCAAAGCCGCACTCCAGAAAATGTATAAAAGTTGGATAAGGGCAACTTTTTTGTTAATAGATATTGATGAGCTAAACAACGCTGTAAAATCTTAAATTTTAAAATGGTAATAAATACAACTTTTATGTTTCCTCTGTTAACCGTTATAGTTGTCGTAAACAACAGGCCAAGTGTTACTGGGCTGGAGCCCATATGCTGGGCAACACCAGTAAATAGTGCCATGCACAGTTTATAGAAAAGGGGGAGAATATAACCTGATCATGTTAGGTGGATGGCAGACAGGGGTGGGGTCCAGTATACAGGCTAGTGGTCAGGGCAGGGGGAGGTGGAGTCCTGTATATAGGTCAATGGTCAGGGCAGGCAGAGGTGTGGTCCAGTATACAGGCCAGTGATCTGGACAGACAGAGGTGGGGTCCATGAAACAGGCTAGTGATCAGCTCAGGCAGAGGTGGAGTTTTGTATACAGGCCAGTGATCAGGGCAGGCAGAAGTGGGGTCCAGGATAAAAGCTAGTTGTTAGGGCAGGGATAGGTGTTGTCCGGTATACAAGCTAGTGATCAGGGCAAGCATAGGTAGGGTCCAGGTAAAGGCTAGTGGACAGGCTGAGGTGGAGTCCTGTATACAGGCCAGTGATCAGAGCAGGCAGAGGTGGGGTCCAGGATACATGCCAATGGTCAGGGCAGGCAGAGGTTGGGTCCTGTATACAGGCCAATGGTCAGGGCAGGCACATGTGGGGTCCAGGATAAATACTAGTGTTTGATGCATGCACAGGTGGGGTCCTCTATACAGGCCAATGGTCAGGGCAGGCAGAGGTGGGGTCCAGGATAAAGGCTAGTGTTTGATGCAGGCACAGGTGGGGTCCTTTATACAGGCCAATGGTCCAATGGTTAGGAAGGCTGGCATTTTGTTCAGGGCAGGCAGAGGTCTGGTCCAGGATACATGCCAATGGTCAGGGCAGGCACATGTGGGGTCCAGGATAAAGGCTAGTGTTTGATCCATGCACAGGTGGGGTCCTCTATACAGGCCAATGGTCAGGGCAGGCAGAGGTGGGGTCAAGGATACAGACCAGTAATCAGGACAGGCAGAAGTGGGGTCCAGGATAAAAGCTAGTTGTTAGGGCAGGAGTAGGTGTTGTCCGGTATACAAGCTAGTGATCAGGGCAAGCATAGGTAGGGTCCAGGTAAAGGCTAGTGGACAGGCAGAGGTGGGGTCCTGTATACAGGCCAATGGTCAGGGCAGGCAGAGGTGGGGTCCAGGATAAAGGCTAGTGTTTGATGCAGGCACAGGTGGGGTCCTGTATACAGGTAAATGGTCAGGGCAGGCAGAGGTGGAGTCCAGTATATGAGCCAGTGGTCAGGGCAAGCAGAGGTGGAGTGCACTATACAGGTAGGGATGCTACCTGGCTGTTATTTTTCCAGTCTGGTTGGTTAAAAGTAGGCTTCATGCCCATTTTAAAATTAGGGAAGAAAGATTAACATTTAGGAAGACTGCCATTTTGTTCCAGAAAACTTGTTAACCCTTTTTATAGGAGGCACTTTATGTTACTGGAGGTGAAGGCTGTGAAGAAAGAGAAGGTCAACTCTGCTCCCCTCTGCATTTTTGCAGAGGGAAGCCAAGAGCCAAGGGTCATCATAAATTACCCCTTAGAATTTCAGAAAGTCAGTCTGAAGAAGCATGTGGTACACTTGTCCTTATCAGAATTCCTAACTCCTCAAGTGAAGATGACCTCATAGATAAGATATTGGGTAATGCTTAAACCCATTCATCATGTTTTGGTACAGTAGGGTCACAGGATAAATCAGTGGTTTTGTGACTAATCTCAAGAATATGTTCCTTTCTATATGTCTGTTATGAGTTCTCTCATGTTAATGAAGCCGGTGTTCTTATGTCTGGGAAACTCACAGCATCTAAAGTGAACTCTGGATAATGGACCAAGGGAAGCTGAGATCCCAGACACATTCCAGAACTCTGGTGTAACCAAGGAATCACTAGTATCCTCGTTTATTTCTGTGGCTTTACTCCTGGGTGTATTCTACTCATTGCTTCTTCACATCATCATAAATATCCACATCCAATCAGTGCACAGCAGTGACATAAAACTGGCAACATGATAACCAAACAATAAACCCAGAATTATAATGCATCCATTCACAAACAGAATCATGGAAATTAAATGCATTGAATATCTTTTACACTAGTGATCTACTCACTCATATAAGGGATAATGTACCCCCTACTGTAAATGATAAGGATATTAGAAGTCACTGAGGGGTTGTTCTGTGACCATATAAAGGCACAAGGCTGCAGGCTGAGTTATACAGGGAACTCTGAGTATCACTCATGTATTATAAGGGTTAATGTACCCCCTACTGTAAATGATAAGGATATTGGTAGTCAATGAGAGGTTTTGTGACCATATAAAGGCACAAGGCTGCAGGCTGAGTTATACAGGGAACTCTGAGTATCACTCATGTATTATAAGGGATAATGTACCCCCTGCTGTAAATGATAAGGATATTGGTAGTCAATGAGAGGTTTTGTGACCATATAAACACACAAGGCTGCAGGCTGAGTCATACAGAGAACGCTGAGTATCACTGATGTATTATAAGGGATAATGTACCCCCTACTGTAAATGATAAGGATATAGAAGTCACTGAGGGGTTGTTCTGTGACCATATAAAGGCACAAGGCTGCAGGCTGAGTTATACAGGGAACTCTGAGTATCACTCATGTATTATAATGGATAATGTACCCCCTACTATAAATTATATAGATTAATTATTTGAATGGCTTTGCAGAAAACCAACTAGGAGGTCTATCTAAGTCTGGGCTGCACGCCAATGCTCCGTTTTGTAAAATGGTATAAATGAGATGTGTATAAATTAGTTCCAGGAATGAGAAAAGTTTTGCACCCAAGGGTGATGGCACACGAGGCAATTGTTTTTTGTGACTCCGGGTGCAAATTAATTTGTCATTCACGGGCAGTGTAAAGTTTTTGTTGGAGCTCATCAGGGTTTTTAATCTGCAAACTGAATAACTTCCATTTTGTATATTGTGCACTAATCAGCATTCCTGTAGCTTCAATATCTCTTTATAAGGATCCCCTGAAATGGGCAGATAAGAAATAAAGATGAAATATGTATAATATAAACGTATAAGCAAAAGATTAGCTTTTTAGAGTTTTCTACAGGGATAGAGAACTGCAGGAATAGAGAGGTGTCATGGCAGAAGTCCATGTTGTCTTGGACGGGGGCCTCCTCTGGCCGCGGTGAAGCTTATGAATGTGTAAGGCTGAGTGAATGGCACTGTTTATAGGTACCGCCGGAGCCATGGATCTGTGACAGTGGCCTGTGAGGGACATATGGGAAATATTACAAGACTTTTTTGGTTGAAAACATTTTCTTTTATTAAATTCGTCATATTTTAACCTTCGTAACTCAAGCAACCAGAGAGTCTAAACAGACTGCAAGAAAATTTATTTTTCTTTGCCCATATTACAAGTTAAATGCAGCCGTTTAGACTCAGAAAGTCGCTCTTTGGTTATTTATATTTACAGCTTCCACTGCGGCTCCCAATGTCGGCAGCCAGTAACATACTATATACATCAGATGTGCCGGTTTCTGTCTTTGGTTGGAATTGAACCTGCAACATAGTATTAATATTACATCTAAAGCCTTGAATAGTAATATATGTTATATATGATACATTTTTATCCTTATTGAGTGACAATAGGTCAGCTCTACGACATCCATTGGAAATTTTTTTTTTAACGGCTCTGTTCCCCTTTAAATTAACTTTTAGTATAGTAATGTAGGGAGTGATATTCTGATATTTTTTTATTTTTTAATTATTTGTGGTTTTTGAGTTATTTCGAGTTTTATTCAAGAACTTGCAATTTGCAGTCTGGTTGCTAGGGTCCAAATTACCCCAGCGACCATGCATTGATTTGAACTAAGTGAATGAAACATTAATAGAAGATGACCTGAATAAAAAGATGAGTGATAAAAAGTAGCAATAACAATACATTTGGAGCATTTATTTTTAGATGGGGTCAGCGACCCCCATTTGATAGCTGGAATAAGTCAGAAGAAGAAGGCAAATAATTCAAAAAGTATAAAAAAAAAAAAAGAAAAAATTAAAACCAATTGAAAAGATGCTTAGAATTAGCCATTTTATAACTTACTAAAAGTTTACTTAAAGGTAAATCACCCTTTAAATGCACTCCCCCCCATCCATTATGTATGACCTGGTAACATACAAGGCAATATAATAAAAAGCATAAAACAGGAATAGTAATAGTAAAGTCCACTTTGTATTACATTAAGCCAGTAGAATTAACCTATGACTTAGGACTAGACGAGTCTGAAACGCGTCAGCCAATACTGCATCTTCTTGTTCTTATGTATTTTCCAGTTGTCAATAATAAAGGTGGACTTTTTAATTATTTACATGGAGGTGCAGCATATTTTTCGTTTCTTGATGAAATAGTGTGTCCTGATTCTACTCTACTGCCTTAGAGAGAATGTCCCTTTGCTCTAATGAACCCCATGCTAAGGAATTCCAAAAAGCTGCTTTAAGGTGTCACGTCATGAAGTTCCCGGAACATTATTTGCGCCTGTCAATCAGAGATGTAACCCTTGGCTACGCTAGTAAGGCAATTCGAGTCATTGTGTTGTTACCTTCTCTCTGTGTTAAAGGACAGGCAGCCCTGAGATATTGGAATAATTGACAGTTGGGAGACACAGGGTTCCTTTTCAACTTCAAAGGGATGGAAAAACTGCCAATCACTCCTAGTCTTTTATCTGTTGCCTCGTGTCCATTACTTACTCCGACAGGGGAGAAGCAACGTCACTATTGGGCAAGACAGAGAGAGAGAATATGAAGTAACAAGGAGTCACCTGGTGCTTCTTCCAAGAGATTGAGCACATTTATTATCCAAAGCACAAGGTATTATTTGTTCGCCAATTGGTATCCATGCATATACTGTAGGAACCCATCTACCATTTTGCATTGTATATAGATATTTTTGATAATATTTACAGAAACAGTAACACCAAAAAACTGAAAGTGTTTTAAAGGAATGACAATGTAATGTACAAACGGGTGGGTTTTCTTCAGAAACACTATTATAGTTTATATAAACAAGCTGCTGTGTAGTCATGGGAGCAGCCATTCAAGCACAGGATACACAGTAGATAACAGATAAGTACTACTATAGTTTATATAAACAAGCTGTTGTGTAGCCATGGAGGCAGCCATTCAAGCACAGGATACACAGTAGATAACAGATAAGTACTACTATAGTTTATATAAACAAGCTGCTGTGTAGCCATGGGGGCAGCCATTCAAGCACAGGATACACAGTAGATAACAGATAAGTACTACTATAGTTTATATAAACAAGCTGCTGTGTAGCCATGGGGGCAGCCATTCAAGCACAGGATACACAGTAGATAACAGATAAGTACTACTATAGTTTATATAAACAAGCTGCTGTGTAGCCATGGGGGCAGCCATTCAAGCACAGGATACACAGTAGATAACAGATAAGTACTACTATCGTTTATATAAACAAGCTGCTGTGTAGCCATGGGGGCAGCCATTCAAGCACAGGATACACAGTAGATAACAGATAAGTACTACTATAGTTTATATAAACAAGCTGCTGTGTAGCCATGGGGGCAGCCATTCAAGCACAGGATACACAGTAGATAACAGATAAGTACTACTATAGTTTATATAAACAAGCTGCTGTGTAGCCATGGAGGCAGCCATTCAAGCACAGGATACACAGTAGATAACAGATAAGTACTACTATAGTTTATATAAACAAGCTGCTGTGTAGCCATGGAGGCAGCCATTCAAGCACAGGATACACAGTAGATAACAGATAAGTACTACTATAGTTTATATAAACAAGCTGCTGTGTAGCCATGGGGGCAGCCATTCAAGCACAGGATACACAGTAGATAACAGATAAGTACTACTATAGTTTATATAAACAAGCTGCTGTTTAGCCATGGGGCAGCCATTCAAGCACAGGATACACAGTAGATAACAGATAAGTACTACTTTAGTTTATATAAACAAGCTGCTGTGTAGCCACAGGGGCAGCCATTCAAGCACAGGATACACAGTAGATAACAGATAAGTACTACTATAGTTTATATAAACAAGCTGCTGTGTAGCCACGGGGGCAGCCATTCAAGCACAGGATACACAGTAGATAACAGATAAGTACTACTATAGTTTATATAAACAAGCTGCTGTGTAGCCACGGGGGCAGCCATTCAAGCACAGGATACACAGTAGATAACAGATAAGTACTACTATAGTTTATATAAACAAGCTGCTGTGTAGCAATGAGGGCAGCCATTCAAGCACAGGATACACAGTAGATAACAGATAAGTACTACTATAGTTTATATAAACAAGCTGCTGTGTAGCAATGAGGGCAGCCATTCAAGCACAGGATACACAGTAGATAACAGATAAGTACTACTATAGTTTATATAAACAAGCTGCTGTGTAGCAATGAGGGCAGCCATTCAAGCACAGGATACACAGTAGATAACAGATAAGTACTACTATAGTTTATATAAACAAGCTGCTGTGTAGCAATGAGGGCAGCCATTCAAGCACAGGATACACAGTAGATAACAGATAAGTACTACTATAGTTTATATAAACAAGCTGCTGTGTAGCAATGAGGGCAGCCATTCAAGCACAGGATACACAGTAGATAACAGATAAGTACTACTATAGTTTATATAAACAAGCTGCTGTGTAGCAATGAGGGCAGCCATTCAAGCACAGGATACACAGTAGATAACAGATAAGTACTACTATAGTTTATATAAACAAGCTGCTGTGTAGCAATGAGGGCAGCCATTCAAGCACAGGATACACAGTAGATAACAGATAAGTACTACTATAGTTTATATAAACAAGCTGCTGTGTAGTCATGGGGGCAGCCATTCAAGTACAGGATACACAGTAGATAACAGATAAGTACTACTATAGTTTATATAAACAAGCTGCTGTGTAGCCATGGGGGCAGCCATTCAAGCACAGGATACACAGTAGATAACAGATAAGTACTACTATAGTTTATATAAACAAGCTGCTGTGTAGCCATGGGGGCAGCCATTCAAGCACAGGATACACAGTAGATAACAGATAAGTACTACTATAGTTTATATAAACAAGCTGCTGTGTAGCCATGGGGGCAGCCATTCAAGCACAGGATACACAGTAGATAACAGATAAGTACTACTATCGTTTATATAAACAAGCTGCTGTGTAGCCACGGGGGCAGCCATTCAAGCACAGGATACACAGTAGATAACAGATAAGTACTACTATAGTTTATATAAACAAGCTGCTGTGTAGCCATGGAGGCAGCCATTCAAGCACAGGATACACAGTAGATAACAGATAAGTACTACTATCGTTTATATAAACAAGCTGCTGTGTAGCCATGGGGGCAGCCATTCAAGCACAGGATACACAGTAGATAACAGATAAGTACTACTATAGTTTATATAAACAAGCTGCTGTGTAGCCATGGGGGCAGCCATTCAAGCACAGGATACACAGTAGATAACAGATAAGTACTACTATAGTTTATATAAACAAGCTGCTGTGTAGCCATGGAGGCAGCCATTCAAGCACAGGATACACAGTAGATAACAGATAAGTACTACTATAGTTTATATAAACAAGCTGCTGTGTAGCCATGGAGGCAGCCATTCAAGCACAGGATACACAGTAGATAACAGATAAGTACTACTATAGTTTATATAAACAAGCTGCTGTGTAGCCATGGGGGCAGCCATTCAAGCACAGGATACACAGTAGATAACAGATAAGTACTACTATAGTTTATATAAACAAGCTGCTGTTTAGCCATGGGGCAGCCATTCAAGCACAGGATACACAGTAGATAACAGATAAGTACTACTTTAGTTTATATAAACAAGCTGCTGTGTAGCCACGGGGGCAGCCATTCAAGCACAGGATACACAGTAGATAACAGATAAGTACTACTATAGTTTATATAAACAAGCTGCTGTGTAGCCACGGGGGCAGCCATTCAAGCACAGGATACACAGTAGATAACAGATAAGTACTACTATAGTTTATATAAACAAGCTGCTGTGTAGCAATGAGGACAGCCATTCAAGCACAGGATACACAGTAGATAACAGATAAGTACTACTATAGTTTATATAAACAAGCTGCTGTGTAGCAATGAGGGCAGCCATTCAAGCACAGGATACACAGTAGATAACAGATAAGTACTACTATAGTTTATATAAACAAGCTGCTGTGTAGCAATGAGGGCAGCCATTCAAGCACAGGATACACAGTAGATAACAGATAAGTACTACTATAGTTTATATAAACAAGCTGCTGTGTAGCAATGAGGGCAGCCATTCAAGCACAGGATACACAGTAGATAACAGATAAGTACTACTATAGTTTATATAAACAAGCTGCTGTGTAGCAATGAGGGCAGCCATTCAAGCACAGGATACACAGTAGATAACAGATAAGTACTACTATAGTTTATATAAACAAGCTGCTGTGTAGCAATGAGGGCAGCCATTCAAGCACAGGATACACAGTAGATAACAGATAAGTACTACTATAGTTTATATAAACAAGCTGCTGTGTAGCAATGAGGGCAGCCATTCAAGCACAGGATACACAGTAGATAACAGATAAGTACTACTATAGTTTATATAAACAAGCTGCTGTGTAGCCATGGGGGCAGCCATTCAAGCACAGGATACACAGTAGATAACAGATAAGTACTACTATAGTTTATATAAACAAGCTGCTGTGTAGCAATGAGGGCAGCCTTTCAAGCACAGGATACACAGTAGATAACAGATAAGTACTACTATAGTTTATATAAACAAGCTGCTGTGTAGCCATGGGGGCAGCCATTCAAGCACAGGATACACAGTTTCTGAAGCAAACACACCAGTTTTACCAGGGCAGAGCAACAGGACATAATATTTTCATAAATTGAAAATACTTTCATTTTTTGGTGTTACTGTTACCATCTGCCCAGAGGACAACTAAAGAATTCACCCTTATTAGCATTTCTACAACAGATAGGGCTATACAACTGATGGGGGTTAATATGTAAAGTAATAACATGGACAAAATTTCCTCCAACTCTAGAATCCTTTAACAACCAATCAGCATGCACCATTCCCTGGTCTCCTGGTTGGAATCAAACATCTGATTGGTTGTTTTGGGTTACTAAAACGTTGCATCACTTATTACCCCAAATGTCCCCATGGAAACGCTTCTGCTTCCAAAAAGGGTCGGCTGACTTTCCATCAGTTGGGTTGCACAGGAGACAGAAAGGAAAATGCTCACAACACGGTGGAATCGGTGAGAAGTGCAATGAACTGCCCGGGAGAGTTGTGTTGGCAGACAGTGACTATTAAGTAGCTTAAGGTTGTTGACTTAGGAAAGAACTTGTTGTCGGACTGGATTTAGAAAAAGGTTTCTGTTATATTTGAGGCTGCTTTGGAAATATCCTCATTATTTAAAATAAACTGAAATGGGATGAGGCAAATGGATTTAGCCCATTCTTGCCAAACCTACATGTATTTGTGGCTGCCTGAACCTTACTAATGAATTCTCCCTCAATTCTCCATCGCTTCTGCTTGCTACTTGTTTCCTGCACTTGCCGCCCTGCTCAGTTCAGGTATCGGATCCGTTATATGGAAATCCGTTATCCAGAATACTCCAAATTACATGAAGGCCGTCTCCCATGGACCCCATTTTAATAAAATAATTCAAAATATTAAAAATGGTTTCCTTTTTCTCTGTAATAAAATATTTGTTGGGTACTTGACCCAACCCAAAGATATAATTAATACTTATTGGATGCAAAACCAGCCTATTGAGGTTATGGTATTTTTAAGACCTAAAGTATGGAGATTCAAATGATAGAATTCATTAAACATGAATACATAATAATTAGTACAGGTATAGGATCCGTTACCCCAAAACCCGTTATCCAGAAAGCTCTGGATTACGGAAAGGCCATCTCCCATAGACTTCATTTTATCCAAATAATCTAAATTTTTTAGAATTATTTCCTTTTTCTGTGTAATAATAAAACAGTCGCTTGTACTTGATCCCAACTAAGATATAATTAATCCTTATTGGAAGCAAAAGCAGCCTATTGGCTTTATTTAATGTTTACATGATATTCTAGTAGACAAGGTATGAAGATCCAAATTACGGAATCTGGGTCCCGAGCATTCTGGATAACAGGTCCCATACCTGTACATCTTCCTCCCTGAACTAGCTCTGCAATACTCATTTTTCTGGATCTTCAAGCCATGAGGTGTGGCAGGTATCTAGCCACCTGCAACAGTTGAAAGACTCTAGATTGTAAGGTTCTTGCCTTCCAATGACAAGATGGCTTTGTAAGCCAAATACCTATTTTTAAAGAAGAGGTTTTAGTTTGGTAGATACACTAGATCAGGGGCCCCAACCTTTTTTTTTACCCATGAGCTACATTCATTGGTTTGGGAGCAACACCAGCATAAAATAAAGTCCTGTGGGTGCCAAATAAGGGCTGTGATTGGATATTTGGTAGCCCCTATGTGGACTCTCAGCCTATTGGAGTCTCTGTTTGACAGTACACATGTGTTTTATGCAACCAAAACTTGCCTCCAAGCCTGGAATTCAAAAATAAGCTCCTGCTTTGAGGCCACTTTGTCAGGGAGCCGGGAGCTCCCTCCAGGGAGGTAGTCTGGATCAAGGAGGAAGCCCTCTTGAGGGAGCAAGGTCGCGGTATCCAAAGGGTTAAGCAGAACCAAGGTCAAAGTCCAGGCAAGAGTTCAATGGCAGGCAGATCAGGATCAAATAACAAGAGTCCAGGCAGGGGGTCAAAACCAAGGCAGGAGCAGGAATCAGGATACAGGAAACACAAACAGGAACCCAGGATTAATGGCAGCAAATCCTATTCTTGGGCGCCGTCACAGTGTTTTGGGCGCCCTTTTATGATGAGATCCCGGCACCAGAGATGACATCATCATACAGCGACGCTGCAGCCATGTGTTCAGCATGGGCGCCGCCATCTTGGATCTTCACTGTGACCGCCGGGAATGTAAACAGCGCCGTCGGATACTTCTGAGTCGGGTACGTCTGGCAGTCCTGACACACTTGGAGCCACATTCAAGGGGTTGGGGAGCAATATGTTGCTCATGGTTCCCCACTGTTTGGGGATCACTGACATAGATAATAATATTTATCAGGCCATAAAATACTGGGGATATTACATTTTCAGAAACGGAAATGTAACATGCTGTATATATGAATGAAGAGAGAGACCAAGCAGGGGGATATTGGCACCTAAATCAAACCTTTGTGGTGTTAATGTTCCAGAGCAAGAGGCACATAGAGCCTGGGATTTATAGTTCATTACTGTGCATGAAGCCTTTTTCTAAGCTTAAGTCCCCGTGTAGCAAACATTTCCATGAATGGATAGTTCCACTTTTTGTTTTTTATCCCTCTGTGATGGAAAATTCATGGTAGTTCAGTAATGCTGAGATCACTAATGCTGTGGTTGGCGTTGTGGTTGGCACAGTGTTCTCCTTCTGAATCTGTACCTCTAGTAGACTCACTCCAAATCTTTATTGATGTATGTGGTTATTATGTCCGGCTGCAGGACTGGATGTTGGAGAAGCAAAACAAACTTCATTGGACAAATGGCAGGAGAAGATACCCTGTATCCAGTGGTCCATATGGTCCCTCACTACTAGTGCCTATAAGAAGATGAACTTCCATCTTCATTGGTTCCAGGTCCAACTGGGAATTGGAGGGGTGCCTGGTCTGTCTGATGAAAGCATTGGATCTCTTTATTAATAGGCCTTGGGACAACACACAGAGGAATCCCATTCGATTATAACAGTAGAACGTTTTGAGTTTCATCTTTAAAAAGTTCTTCTTTTTCTCAGTAAAACGGTAATGTTTTGGAATGTAGCAGTAGGTGAAGTTATATTGGCAGGAACCTTAGTTACAGGAAAAGGCTGGATGTCTCGCTAGCAAAACAGAGTAACCAAGGCTGCTGCTATTAATTTATAACATATTATAGTGGGGTGATTCACAGATTAATCTGATTTCCATGTGGACATTTTTACCGTCCTCTGGACCAGCTAAATACTAAATGTAAACTGTGGAATAGGTTTATACATTTTTTATTAGGAAAAGTATAGTGGATAATGACCCCCCTACTGTAAATTATAATGATATCATAAGTCATCAAGGAGTTATGTGACTTTATAAAGGCACAAGGCTGCAGGCTGAGATATACAGGGAACTCTGAGTATCACTCATGTATTATAAGGGATAATGTACCCCCTACTGTAAATGATAAGGATATTAGAAGTCACTGAGGGGTTGTTCTGTGACCATATAAAGGCACAAGGCTGCAGGCTGAGTTATACAGGGAACTCGGAGTATCACTCATGTATTATAAGGGATAATGTACCCCCTACTGTAAATGATAAGGATATTAGAAGTCACTGAGGGGTTCTGTGACCATATAAAGGCACAAGGCTGCAGGCTGAGTTATACAGGGAACTCTGAATATCACTCATGTATTATAAGGGATAATGTACCCCCTAAAAGATGTGTTAATTGATTGTGGGCACTCGCTGGTAGTGTTTGTATCACATTGGTTATGAAATTCAAATAATGCTAAAATTGTACTCAATAAATGTGATCAGAAATTTAGTAAAAATACTGCATTTTCTTTTCTCTTTGATGAAGGAGTGGTATTTTGTAATTCATTTTAAATCCTTCAAGATTGAGGTCAGGCAGGTGATAAAAGGTCTTTAACAGGACTAGAACTAAGGGTAGGCAGAAGAGGCACATGCCTAGGGCCCAACAAAGAGGGGACCCTAGCCATGTACCTTTTTTGCCTTCCCCTAGTTTGGCTTCTAAGGTGACACACACGCCTCACATTTCTACTCAAATTATTTGGGTTCCAATTTCTTCAAGTAAACCCACAATTTCTCTATTGTCAGGCTAAAATCGGTGCGGCTTCAAAGGGATTGTCCACTACTTTTGCTTTTAACCACTTGAGTCTACATATGGGGATGAATGCCATTCTAGGAACGAATCCCTCACTGCTTCTCCTTGGTAGTGCACAGAACTTACTTGCTATTCTATCCTACACCTGTTTCACACTGCTGTAATGTCTCCCACTACCTAGTCCTCAATGTAGGGCACCTCTCCTTGAGTTTCACTGAGGTGCTCTCCTTACCTCAGGGGACTTCTTATTAATGAGACCTTTTGAGAACATCTATTCTATGATCATGTAAATAGGAATTGGTTATTATTATGTAAAACAGCGTGCAGTGTCCTTCAGTGAGATGTTTGAAGGAACTGGTTTTTCTGTGATCACAAAAAAATCGAAGTCTGTTTTTACTTATAGTTGACTTAATTTAGTATTACCCCAGGCAGTAGTGCAAAATCACTAAGGGCAGGTACAGCTACCACTGATCAGTTGGGTCAGGTGTCTCACTGAGGGAAATTATCCTACAGAAGGACACTTCCTGGTATTCTGGTAGACCAGTCCCACCCTGACATGTTCTCTGTGAGTAAGTTCACCAGAACATCATCAATAACAGGGACATCTCTTACAAATGCAAATGAGTGGACTGCATAACTTCATTGTGACTTTCTAGAATCCTCACACTGGAGATCATTCATCTTCGTCCTGATAGATGTTCATCACATTCTTCCCAATATTTTGAAATATTTTCAAATATAATCCTCTGGTATGTGAGACTTGATTGTCACAGCCAGTCCCAAAATAATACTTGCACAACCACCAGGTGGCAACAGTGGGGTCTCTGGGGCTACTGGAAGCCTAGGAGAAAGGTTGATGGCACTAAGCTGAATCTGCTGACATTTCCTTTACTCTGGATTGGGGACCCCTGTGATGCTCTTAGGACAGTTATTCTACCAGAGGACACCCAAATCCAGCTCAAGGGAGAAGTGACACCACATCTAACAGCAATGATGGCTCCAGGGCAATGATGGCCGAGGGTTGCCCACATTGAAATGGTTTCTCTCCTGTTTCCAAGATACTCTACAGTATCTACAGAAAGTGCTCTCTCCTAATTGTTAGAAAAGCAGATATTTAGGGTTACAGAGTTTAATTGGAACATGTGTGGAATGTTATTCTTGAAAGAAATCAGATTGACATCACAGAGCCAGGAGGGAAACTTTCTCCTTTCTAGGAATTGTAAATAGACTTAGCAGAGAGGGATTTGCTGGAGGATCGGCAGCCAGAGAGAGAGAGAGGAGATACAGGTACACTGTATGGAAAGGCTGAATTGGGAACTTGTCATGCACTAAATATAATGAATTAAAGCTGTTGACCTGGGGAAGAACCACTGCAAAATAGATTATTAACTCCCTAGAATACATAGTTCAATACAGCTCCACCCAAAATCTCTAATTATTAACTATGCAGAGATGCCTTTACCCAATGTATAACAGTAACATAGTTGATGGTGTAGACAAAAGACACATGTCCATCAAGTTCAAGTCCTTAATTAATCATGTCCAACTTCATCCAAAGAAAGGGAAAACGCCCATCTGAAACCTCTCCAATTTGCCTCAGAGGTAGAACTGACTCCAAGAGGGTAATTGGACCAGTCCCTGGATCAACTTTGTACTAATGGTTAGTTGCAGTGACCTGGTGCTTTTTTCCTTGTTAAACAGGCATCCAACCCATTCTTGAAGGTATCTGATCATCAGAAAAAGTATTCTACAGCTTTCTACTCAGCTCTCACTGTAACAACCCATCTTTAGATGGAACCTCCTTTCTTCTAATCTGAATGGATGCTTCTGTTTCTGCTTGGAATTACTGAGTGGCATCAGAAAGTTTATTATATGGTCCTCAGTCTTCTTCTATACCTGAGACTTTCTATACCACCTCAGTTGCCCTTCTTCTAGTTCAATTATATCCTGTTTGATCAATGGAACCCAAAACTGCAAGTTCTAGATGGGGCTTTACCAGTGTTTTGTAAAGCGGAACAATGACCCCCTCCTCCCAGAAATCTATGCCCCTTTTAATACAAGACAAACCCTTTTTGTCCTTGCAGCTGCTGACTGGCATTGCTTGCTACAGTCAAGTTTATTACCCCTAGGTCCTTCTCCATTATGGATGTTTGCATTAAGTATAAGTGGCTGCATACCTTTAAATCCCGGGTGTATAACTTTATTCTTATTCAACACTTAATATTATTTATGAATAGTGATGAGCAAATCTGTCCAGTTTGGCTTCGCCGAAAAATTGCGAAAACATTTGCTAAACAGCAAAAAATTCATCTAGTGAATTTGCGGCAACATTTTTCTTTTTTTTATGCTCCAAATGCAAGTCAATTTGTTTTTTTTTTCTTGTGCCGAACTTTTTTTGTCCAAATGCATTAAAGTCGATGGGCGTTTGTTCTTATGGCGACACTTTTGTCATTACGACTTTTTTGTTGCAGCAAATTTTTCCACGGTGAATTTTTGCCGCAGTTTCGTGAAATGTGGAATTTCCCCTTGAATCTATAGCTGGTGAAAAAAAATCGCTCATCACTATTTGTAAACATTCAAATTTCTATTTTTTTCTTGAATCAATTTTTTTATTTCTCTAAAACTCTAGTGACTTTTTGTCCAAATGCATTAAAACCAATGGGCGTTTTTTCTAATGGCGACTTTTTTGTCCAAATGCATTAAAGTCAATGGGCATTTTTTCTTATGGCGACTTTTTTGTCGCAGCAAATTTTTCTACAGCATAATTTTGGCTCAAATCCATGGCTGGCGAAAAAATACGCTCATCGCTATTTATGAACATAAGAAATTCTATTTTTTTACAAATTACATTTGTTTTTTTTCTACAAATTGGTGTTTTTTCTATTTCTCTAAAACTTTAAGATTCAAAATTTATGAAGTGTAAAAACCACGAAAAACTCTAATACAAAAGCAGTTGAGATCCTATAGAAGTCAACGGGAGCTGTGCTGATCCTATTAGCCCTTTTTTGGCCATTCAGAGGTTTTCTTTGCTAGTAATTGCCAGAAAAAACAGAATTTTTAGAGGTTTGGGTATCTTTTAGTGTTTCAGTCTGTGGTTTTTTTTTTCGTTCACAATTTTTATATTTGGATCTTTAAATAAATCACAAGGCATTCATGATATTAGAGAAATAGCGTTTAATCGTAGTTTTGAAAAACTCTAAAATTACTAAAATAAGAATGTTGATAAATCAGCCTCCCCAAGTGCCAGTTTGCCACATCCAGGGTGGAATTCATTTTGTGCCATTAGCAAACACTGATACCTGATTTACAATACCCTCCTCCTGGTAATTAATGGACAAACTGAATAAAATTACAGAACTCTGGACACCCCACTAAGATCTCTAGTCCAAGTAGGGAATGTACCATTGATACCCACACTCTGTTCACTGAATTAATTCAAGGGCTGTATTTAATACAGATAATTATCTGATAAGTGTAGCCTGTGGCTGTTGTAATTACCATGTCTGAAGTCTAAAAGGTGTTCGTGTATAACAAGACTTTATCCCAACACTCATTTCTTCTGTTCCAAAGTCGTGTCTGTAGTAACAGCAGCCAGAATACTTAGTACCACCTGAAGGCATCTGTAGGAAAGGGGATATTTATCTTAAACTTTAATGGAATGAAAAAAATATATTAATAAAATGACATGTTTCATCGTCCTGTGCTGTTAAAGTAAGTGTTCCCTTCCATATGCCTGACATTCCTATATAATATATGTGATGACCCAGGGCTAAGAGCGGTGTGTTTGTGCTCAGTATGTTTCTTTTTTATTGGTCTGAATGTGCAGTATTGATCATTTTAATATATTTTTTTTTTAAAGGAAAAGACTCTGTAAGTGCCCATATGTTAGGGCTGGTGATTCTTGTTCTTCGTCAGTATTGGCTGCTCCGAGAGCAGCTCTCCTATTAGTCTAAAGCAGGGCTGTCCAACTGGCGACCCCCCTTTATGTGGCCCTCCATATCAAAATCTGCCTGCTGTGTCTGTTTACTATACGTAAGATTTAAAAGGTATCACTACAGAGATAAACTGGCCCCTGCATTGTTTAAACCTCAAATTCAGACTAATCCCCTGTATTGTTCACACCTGTGACACCTCTATTGTTCACTCCCCTAAACCCCTGTACTGTTCTACCTGAGACCCAGACTGAAACTGCCACATTGTTCACCTGTTCACACTTTATACAAAATGCTAATGGGGCACCAGCACTGTGTGACTGTATGTAGTACATATTAGACTGCTCCTGATTTTCCTGTCTCCTGCTCTGTTCTGTTCTCCCTATGCTCCTGTGTGTGTCATACTCTGCCTGCTCTTTGCACCCTGTGTTTGCCATACTCTGTCTGACCTATGATCTCTATGGAACATAAGGCTGGTATTTGTTCTGGGGGTTTGTTAGCATTTGAAAATTATTGTTAGTGGTCCCTAAGGTGTTTAATGATATGCTGGGGTACTGTATTATACACAGGGGAGGAGGAGGCATATGGATTTATGGGTATGTCTTATATGGCTTTTTTCACATATGAGTGACATCCCTGCCGTTGTCGGGCCAAGGTAGTTTGGCTCCCTAGACAAGAGCTTCAATCAGCTCCCCCTGTCCTGCATTACCATTTCCTTCCTACCATGATGTTTTTTAAATAAAGAGAGCAAGAAAATGTACAACACTTTCATTTATATTACTGCCCCCTGTACCTGTACCAGTGAGCTCAGTAGCCATCCATCATACAGCCCTCCAGCAACCACCATATTGCCCCCAATATTTACCTCTACCAGCAGCAGCCAAAATTAAATCTGATCACATCATATTGGCCCCAGTCTTTACCTGTGTCAGCAGCAGCCAAAAATCTGATCACATCATATTGGCCCCAAGTATTTATGTACCTGTGCCAGCGCCCGGCCCAATCTGTACCTGGCTGTGCCAGCAGGAAGCTTCACACTTTACAGTAATAGAAAGAAAGTCTTCAGTTCAGTGTAACTGTGCAAGTCTGAGAGCAGCGAGAGCCACACCAAGCAGCCCCCCAGCTCTCTGCCTCTCTCTGTCATCCAACCACATCAGTGATGTCATTGACGCGTATACGTACATCGCACTGCACAGAAGGAGCTATTACTTGCTGGCAAGAGGAGAAGGTGAAGGAGGCGGATTCCACCTGACCATGATTACTGAAACAAATTATTAAATAAACGCTTGAAAAAAAAGAAAAAATAAAACCCATTAAAAGTGCCCCCTCAATGATGGCATCCTAGACAGCCACCTACCCCTAGTTCCAGCCCTGATCCCTGCAGTGAGCACCAACCACCTGTTTTTTTGGTGTTCTATTAATGTGGACATGGTCTAGCGGTAACATGGGTGTGGTTTAAAGTGGGTGTGGTCTAAAAACAGGGAGTGGCTAACACTGGCTTTTGTTATCGGCCCTTCACCATGTAGATTAGAAAAATTCCGTCCCTCTGTACCATATAAATTGGACAGCACTGGTCTAAGGGGTCATTTACTGAGACCCCAGAAGAAAGTGAAAGAGCACTAAGAGGCACAAAAGCATGAATACATTGCAGTCGAAAGCAGGCACTGCTGTATCCATGGAGTGGAGGGATCTAGGCCTTGCACACTGCACCCTGTTCTGCACAAAGTAAATGGCCCCCTTAAGTCTTGAGTGGCATCTAATGATGGGCCACTTTCTTGCATTTCGCCGAAAGATGCACAAATTTTCTGCAAATTGACCAAATGGCGATGCTCAAATTTTGACACCTGCGTCAATTCGCGACAATTTTGATGCCGACGTTAAAGTCAATGGGCGTGCGAATAGTGTTGACGCGTGTAGGTTTTGACGCAATCGACTTTTCTGACGTGTGTCCAAATTTTTTGACGCCGGCTAATTTCCGCGAGAGTTTCTTGAATTTATTCGCTGGCGGCGAAAAGCGGAAATCCTTCTCCTTCAATAAATCTGCTCCTTGTGTTTAAATGTTTAAATCAATTTAAATAGACTTATGTATGGAGATCCAAATTACGGAAACATCCCTTGTTCGTAAAACCCCAGGTCCCCAAGCATTCTAAAAAATCATTGGGACTTCTCCCATTGACTTATATGCAACCTTGACAGGTCTGAGATGCCGGATTTTCAGATTCAGACTTTTCCATCCTCGGGGTTTAATAAATTCCAAAAAAATCTGTGATTTATTTAAAAAAAAAAAAAAAATACGAATTTTCCGTGATTTTTGCATTTGGAGTTTAGTAAATAACCCCCAATGTAAAGCCTATATCCAGCCCAGTTTTTGGGTGAGACCATCAGAATTTCTTTAGCTGCTTGGATTTTGGGTCTGGTGCTGGTTCTGGTTCTGATCCATTGTACAGTATTAACCAGGAATATGCGCAGAAGGAACGTTCCATGCTCACAACAAGTGAGTCCTGTATGGCAACTCCCAGCCATTTGTATAAATACAGATATTCAGAAAAAATATTTACTGTGCTGCTTCTAATTATTACTAAAAATAACTGGATTTGCCTTTTAAGGCAAGAGAAAGAACAGGGGGCAATTGGAGTGCTATTAATTAATCCAGGATGACATCAGCAGATGAGATTGCCGTTCCTCAGGCCCCTGCTTGTACAGTCAATGCCCCGGGGCCCTGAAATGAGAGCAGAGCTATTTACCAACTTCCACTCTCAGTCAACCAAAGACTTTTAAAGAAAGGGGCTATTAAAGGTGTTGAAAGCTGATCAGCGTTACGCAGTGAATTCTTGGCTGGGAGAAAGCAAGTCTCCCGCGGGGAATAGTAGCGCTCTGTGATCAAGAACATTTTTATTGCCCTTCGTTACGTGTTTTTATTCCATTCTCAGAGACAGTAGAGACAAAGCCAATTAAAGGGCTTCCAGTCCCTGCGCTTGTGCAGAATCTTCAGTTGTAAATAACGACTGCTCTATTAAAGGGGTTGTTTGCTTTTAAATGATCTTTTAATATGATTTAGAGAGTCATATCGGGAGACAATTTGCAATCGGTTTTGGTTTTTTACCATTTGCGGTTTTAGAGTGATGGAGCTTTTTATTCTGCAGGTTTTATTTCAGCAATCTGGTTGCTGGGGATTTGAATAAGCGACTGGTATATGAATAGAAAGATGAGTATTAAAAATTAGCAATAACAATTAAATGTTTAGCCTTACAGAGTGTGTTTATTAGATGGGGTCAGTGACCCCCCCCAATGGAAAGCTTCAAAGAGTCAGAAGAAGAAGGCAAATAATTCAAAAGCTTTAAAAAAGAAGACCAATTGAAAAGTTGCTTAGAATGTGACATCCTATAACATATTAAAAAAAAGTTAACCTAAAGTTGAACCAGCACAGAGATCTAATAGGGTTAAATACAAGGTGTAACCTGTTAATGAGTAAAAGTCACACTAGTAACCCATCCAGGGCTGGACATTGTCCCAGATTCACCTGCCTCCAATTTGCTTGACGTGAGAGTTGGAATTGCAATTATTCCCTTCAGTTATTGTACTTGGCAAGATTCAGGCAACACAATGTAATGTCATTAAAAACAAAATCTATATTTCAGCCTGACCCCTTCTCCTCAGTTCTGGATGTTCAGCCTCGCTCCCCTATAGGCTGTTGACTTTCTGCAGATGTCGCCATGTTGGCAAGACTGGGCAATGTGCCGCCATGTATTTCTTAACCAACGCTTTGCCAGCCAATCATCCAGACCTCTGAGAGAACAACTCTCTGCATTATTTGCATCTCTGTTCAAGGTCTTATTTCCTACTCTTTCATTGTGATTTACATTCAGTGCCAAAAAGAACCTGTTTGTTTGTGACAGCTTCACGACCAGCATGGGGCAGCGGAGATTAAGGCCAGCATAGATATACAGTAAAATACAGATATAAGCAACAGATGAGCAAATCTGCATCATTTTACTTTGCCGAAAAATCGTGAAACTGCTGAAAATTTGCAATGCTGCAAATTTTTCAAAACACAGTAAAGTCTATGGGCGACATTTTTTGTAGCAAAATATATTAGAGTCTATGGGCGACTTTTTTTTGGAGTAAAATATATTAGTCTATTGGCAACGTTTTGGTTTCAGCGACCTTATTTGTAGAAGAATATATTGGAGTCTATGGACAACGTTTTTTGTAGTAAAATATATTAGAGTCTATGTACAAAGTTATTGTTCCGGCTACTTTTTTTGGAGCAAAATTTATTAAAGTCTATGGCCAACTTTTTTGTTCCGGCAACTTTTTTTGGAGTAAATTTTATTAGAGTCTATGAGCAACTTTTTGTGGAGTAAAATATATTAGAGTCTATTGGCAACTTTTTTTTAGAGTAAAATATATGAGAGTCTATGGGCAACTTTTTTGTTCCAGCAACTTTTTTTGGAGTAAAATATATTAGAGTCTATGGGCAACTTTTTGTGGAGTAAAATATATAAGAGTCTATTAGCAACTTTTTTTTAGAGTAAATATATGAGAGTCTATGGGCAACTTTTTTGTTCCAGCAACTTTTTTTTGGAGTAAATTATATTAGAGTCTATGGGCAACTTTTTGTGGAGTAAAATATATTAGAGTCTATGGGCAACTTTTTTGTTCCAGCAACTTTTTTTTGGAGTAAAATATATTAGAGTCTATGGGCAACTTTTTTTAGAGTAAAGTATATGAGAGTCTATGGGCAACTTTTTTTAGAGTAAAGTATATGAGAGTCTATGGGCAACTTTTTTTGTAATCAACTGCTTGTGGAGGGCCCATTGATTGCCTCTCGTCACAACACAATTAGCATATGACTAGTGCAAAGAAGAGAGAAGGGTAATTCACAAATTCAGTCACAATTGCGCTAAAATGGATGCAAATGCGTGTCCTTATACACTCTTTGCATTTTCATATCTTTGAATTAATTGCTATTGTGTGAATTCTGCCTCTATTTTTTTCTACTAAGGTTCCAATTCTGTTAATCTTCCGCAAGTGCATCTGTTAACACTACAGAAGACTGGAGCTGCCGCCATTTTGAATGTGGCGATAATGCCAGGGTTCCCCCAGCAGGGTCTGTCAATAGGTAAAGCAGAGTATCGCCAGAGTCACATGCTATATGTTATTTTCTGCTCCTCCCGAAAGGTCTCCTCCTTCCTCATAACAGAGAGGCGCTGACCTTGTTCTATGCAATTATACTGTAAGTCCATCGGTCAAGGTCTTGCCAACCGTTTCAAATGCTGGACAGCTCCCATTTTAGACCTGCAGCACTCAGGGGTTCCTTCCTTCTCATCTTTGTACAGAACCTTCTGAGAAGGAATCAGTGGGGGCTGGTGACTGGATCTGCTCTGACTTGGGGATTTGGGAATATTTCCCATGCAGTCTCACTCTGTCCATGTGTCAAACTATCTGAGGTTTCCATAGTTGGCAGAGAAGATTTAGGTTCCTGTAAGTTTAGGAATAATTGTATCCACACTTGTTTCTTCTTTGAGATATCTGGAAATCTTGTGTGGGATGATCTGAAGCTAATCCTAGTTTATAAAAGGAAACATATGAGATAACCCCTGATATGAGCTATATTTATTCCCTGGTGTGGATGAACTCTCAATCAATGTTCCTTGTCTTGAGATGCTGCTAGTCACCAGTGTCAGTTTGTCATACCTAAGACCAAAGAGAAGATCAAAGTCAAGGTGGGCTAATTCGCTGCCACACTACTGCCCCCTTTCCCCAATGCCCATTATTGTCCAATGATACAACAGAGCCCGGGTAGCACTGGGTTTTTCCTGGTATCCCAGCAGGGTCGGACGGGGCCAGCCAGTCCAACGCTGTGTCCCAGTTGGTCAGTCCAAGCCTGTCTGCCTTGTGCTTATTGGTTACACTTTGGATCTTCTCTTTGCTTTGTCCTTTATTTGTCTCCAAATGCATTTCTCTCCAGACTAAAAGTCATTGTGACCATGGTACAGCGGGCCTTAGTTTTTTAAAGCCCCCCAACCTGTTGCCGAAATTAGTTAAAGCTCTATGAGTCACCCTGCATGGATGATTTTCAACTGAAAAGCCGGCTTTTGGGGATATTTAGGGGGTTGAGACTGTTTCCCACTGATATGAGCAGAAGAAGTCAATCATCACAGACAGTCAAGGCATCAATCTGTGGGATGTAATTTACTGCATGCAGGACAGGGTGCAAAGTGCGAAAAAAGAGCAATCCATAGAGACCAGAATTCCCCTGATGAGGGATTGGTGGGGGAGGCACATAGGCGTAATAGGGTATGGCTCAGTCCAACTGTTCCAAGCAAACTATGGAGCCACCTGCACAGTACAGCTGGATACACAGAAGAATTAGCACTAATTTACAATAACAGGCACCTTCCAAAAAAATATTTGAAAACCATAGAAACCAGAGGCGCTTCATCAGGCAGAAAGAATGTACTCACTCTGGCCTTGCTATACCCACATGTGGCAAAGGCATTAGAAATAGGAACTGGGTTGTAGTTCTCATGCTGTGGAAGGTTTAAGCCTGAAATAAACCGGCGAGTCCAGAAATAGCTTGGGGTTGTATTTTAGATTAAGCCAATGGCCAGTGATTTTGTTTGATGTGGGCAAAGACAAAGAGGTCAGTGTCTGATTTACAAACGGCTTTGCCAGACATCAGACTCCCATTCACTTCCGCTCCTTTCTTCTGCCCATTTACCTTTTATTTCGTGAATTTTTATTTTCCTGTTTTCTTCCAAATTCCAGATCCCCCAACGCTATTTAACGAAAGGTCACGGACTTGAAATATCCTCCCACCTGTCTGCACCAATATCTCATAATGGCCAATACAAATATTGCTTTACTCGGTTTAGGAATATGCAGAACCCAGTGATATTGTGGGTCATGCATTATATTTTATTATTTTATTCTATTCATATATATTCACTATATTGCATTTTATTTATTTATACATTTAAGTCCTGTATATAAAAGCAGTGGTGAATTTGTTTTGTTCTTGCCTAAAGGGTAACTAGTAACCTGCGCGTTTCATGTCCCAGGGACATTTAGCCATGGACTGAGCAGTATGCCCTGCACTTTATTGGCTACTCTTAATTTGGTGAGATTTATTCTCTTATGTGAACATTTGGGTGGGGAATCTGGTGGTTACAAGGTATTTTTTCTGGGTCGTAACTATCAGTCAGTCCTGTTGGAGAAACCTGAGTCACAGGGGTGGTGTAAGAACGCTTGTTCCAGGTCTACTGACCAAAGCAAATATTTATGTCTCCAATAGTTGACCTATAGATTCTACTTGCTGTTTGGATTCTAGGGGTTGCTGCAATGGTACCAGTCTCTGTGCCTTTTATTCCTCTAGCATAACTAGAACTAACTTCTGAAAGTCATAATCTGCTTAAAGCGCAGTACAAACATGAATTCCGTGCAACAATATTCTTCTGTAGTGCACAACGAGCAAGTCAGTGATATGCGGAACATTTCTAAGGCTCTTGCGTTACTGTTTTGTCACCTGCTTCCCAACATGTATTCTGACTAGTATCCATCCAGAACCAATACAAGCTGATCTTCAGCCTTTCCACCCTGGAAGTTAGATTTTATTTTCATTGGTTTGCTTCCCGGAATAGGCTAGAAACAGATCTAACTTCAGGGAGTTCTGATTGTCAGCCAAGGATCCCACACATTCATGTAGGATGCTGATCAGTGTATTATTGAGGCAGAAACCCTACTTTTTGTTTTGCTTTTGTTCTATCAAGGGTTGGTGTTGGCCTTCTGTCTGTGCAACATCCCATTCCAAAGCCAAGGTTGGTTCTTCTTTTCTCCTGAAGCATCTTCTTCTCTTTACTCTTCTGGGAAGGTTCCCGCTTGTTGTTGCTGCGATTTCAGTGATAAGAGCATCAGTGAGTTTTCCACATATTGTACTTATCTCTGCCAGGCTCCTAATTGCCAAATGGTGGAAATCCAACCTCGTCCCAAGCAAGGAAGAACTGATTCATCTAACAGACTCAAATCTATCCTATGAGAACTCAGTGCTCCTACACTCACCGCCAACATACAGAGACTCACCCACCAAGCATGGAAAACCTGGAAACAACAACCCTCCAACTCTCCAAATACATACCCACCCTCCAACTATGATGGCACATAGCCAAGACAGCAGGGCAATGGTAGCAAAGACCTTTGAAGCAGAAAAAACTCTTATCCCTCCAGTTACCCCTAAATACTTACCCTCTTACCTCATTTCCTTTCTTACTGAAGACAAAAAGAAACACCAAGAGCCCCAATAGTGTAATATGTTTTTACAAGGAGTAATGGTAGAGTAAACAAGTTAATACTCACAAACCAGGGTTACCGATAGGCAACCACTGTATAGGCAGGTGGGGAGATTATCCTGACCCCACTCAGAAATAAGACGTCGCTCTCTGTAGAAGAAGAAAAAGGGGATGATACCCCTCCACTCGGGGTGGACTCGATATAGTAGTAAGACAAAACAGAGGCGCCAAAAGGATAAAATTAGCTAAACACACTTAAAAACCCAATGGGTAATTCAGAGGAGGTAGTAGTGGACTTACCTCCTCCAAGCAGACACCAACGAAAGTGGTAATTTTCAGTAATAGTTTATTCACAAAACAGTATTGCAACGCGTTTCGCAGGCATTTCCTGCTTCATCAGGCAATGTGGAACAGGAGCAAAAACAACAGTGTCTTTGTATAAACACGCCAGGCGCCTCTGTTTTGTCTTACTACTCTTTCCTTTCTTACTTTTATAATCCGGTTCTTTCTGTTGAAATTTCAATGTTGATCATAATGTTGATTTCAAATAACAAAAAAAAAGAGCATTAGTGAGGTTGGACACAGATGATGGGGATCAGGCAGGACTCATAGTTGAGGTTGTTTTCAGATGGCAACTGTGTATTGATTTTTTATTTTTATTTTTTCTGGTTTCACCTTGTTCTCCTTGCACCTACCAGATATGCCAATTATTACCTGGTCAATAAAACCAAGGGCGTTCGCTAAAAATATTAGGGATGCACCGAATCCACTATTTTGGATTCGGCCGAACCCCCGAATCCTTTGCGAAAGATTCGGCCGAATACCGAACCGAATCCGAACCCTAATTTGCATATGCAAATTAGGGGTGGGAAGGGGAAAACATTTTTTACTTCCTTGTTTTCTGACAAAAAGTCACGCGATTTCTCTCCCTTCCCCTAATTTGCATATGCAAATTAGGGTTCGGATTCGGTTCGGCCTGGCAGAAGGATTCGGCCGAATCCGAATCCTGCTGAAAAAGGCCGAATCCTGGCCGAATCCCGAACCGAATCCTGGATTCGGTGCATCCCTAAAAAATATACCCCCATGCAGACTTATGTGATTTTGGAAGGAAGTACCCTGCTAATAATATTTTCCGCTTTAACGTTGGCTGAGACGAATGGCATGGGTTTGATAAGGAATCGAGGAGTCGTGACTAAGAAGCTGGAAACATCCAGCGTGAGAAAGTTCGGCAATGCCGCGGAAATCACACTCCATATGTAAGCCGCTTCTGTCTCTTATGCCGATTAATAGCGTATGCTGGTTGCCTAGCAACAGCCCGGCTCCTGTCAAGCAACGTACAGAACTCCACACCCACCTCTATGCTGCACAGTGATTGGGTAGAAGGCTGTTCAGTTAGTCCAAGAGGGGACTCTGGGTAACGACCTGGAGAGGTAATTTTTATTTGGCATGGTAACGGCTTTCTTCTTCCCCCGGTCCCTATTAAGGGATCGTGTAAGCTTTATCTTTTTCACTTTTCTTCCAACATACTGTCCCACCTTCCTTTCCTAATAGATATGCTGCTGCACATTCCATGCTAATTAGGGTTGCCGAGCAATGGATTTAGAGCACAGAAACAGTTGGGGGTTTAAATTCTGTGGGACCAGGTCTCTGGTTGTTTGTTCTGTATTCTCCTGACGACTATCCCTGTGGGGGATCGAAACGTTGAGTCTCCAATAAAGTATCACATTTGTTAAGCTTCAGAAGAGTCCCGTAAGTGTCGCTATTCCTGCAGATATACCATTACATGTTTGCTGGCACCCGGGCATTTACACAGGAAACGGATATATATATATATATACAACTGTGTAATGAGTCAGGGCCTCAGCCGAGCCTCAGGGGTCAATGGTCAAAGTGTCTGGAGTAGGGACCTAGGGGAAGGCTGGACTGAGAGGCATGTAGAGTAGGTGTAAGTCAATATGGAATAAACATTAAGGTGCAAGCAGAGTTAACAGTAGGTAGTACTGACTAAAGCACTGGCAGGTATCAAGGCAAGACTAAGAATGGGAATTGGCAAAGGCAATAGGTCAGGCAGGATACCAGGAAAGAACTCGGTGGGCCCCCGGCCCTTGTGGGACTCGCCAGCTCAACCTCGTTCCCTCCTCACCACCAAGAACTTAAAGAAGAAGGAAAGCTTCAGAGACCATTTATTGCCAATAGATTAGCCACAATAGTCCAAACTATAACACTAAATTTATTCTGCAGAATGCTTTACCTTACCTGAGTAAACGGCTCTAGAAGCTCTCTCTGTTTGTTTAGGATAGCAGCTGCCATATTAGCTTGGTGTGACATCACTTCCTGCCTGAGTCTCTCCCTGCTTGCTCATAGCTCTGGGCTCAGATTACAGCAGGGAGGGAGAGTGGAGCAAACTGAGCATGCTCAAGCCCTAGCCCTGGAGGTTTAAACTGAAAACAGTAAGTCTGATACAGAAGCCCATGAGTACACAATAGAAGGAAAGAAATGTGGTGTTTCTTTTGACAGAGGACTCAGGGCAGCATTACTTTGAGGGTTTACTGGTGTATTTATATAGACCTTTCTAATAAAGCTTACTTAATTTAAACTTTTCCTTCTCCTTTAAGAGTGCTCCTCTCCTACCCTCCATGGTCAAGAGGAATGCAACTTGCAGGTGTATGTGTGTGTGTTGGGGGGGGGGGTGTAGGCTGGTGGTGCGGTTTTTGACAGCAGAGGAGTTAGTGGCTGGGAGCCCCTGAGGTGACAGCCCAGTGGGCCCCAGCCACTCCAGTCCAACACTGGGAGAGCCTACTAGCAGTGACTTTGACCAAAAGAACTGACAGCTTCCATTGTTGTGTGGGCCTTAAAGGAAAACTATACCCCCCAAACAATGTAGGTCTCTATAAAAAGATATTGCATAAAACAGCTCATATGTAAAATCCTGCTTCATGTAAATAAACCATTTTCATAATAATATACTTTTCTAGTAGTATGTGCCATTGGGTAATCATAAATAGAAAATTGCCATTTTAAAAAATAAGGGCCGCCCCCTGGGATCGTAGGATTCACTGTACTCACAAACATACCAACAAACCATACATGTTAGGTCACATGAGCCAATTAACAGACAGAGTTGTGTCTTTTGCTTCCACACTTCTTCCTGTTACAGTTAGAGCTGCAGTATTTCTGGTCAGGTGATCTCTGAGGCAGCACACAGACCATCACAAAATGGTGGTTCAAGGCAAGAGATGTAAAAGGGCAAGATTTACTTAAATATATATTCCAGTTTGATAAGAGTCTTTAATATGCCACTTAATATGATATGAACTATCTGTTGCTTAAGTGTTCATTTTGGGGGTATAGTTTTCCTATAAAAAGTAATTTCACATAACTCGGTGATGCCCTGTTGTCATCTCTAGTAGGCCTCTATTATGCCACTGCAATATTACCAATGTGTCTTCCTGCGACTCTATGATGTATAATGGGAAATGTATGGAGGAATTCCTGGCTTCCCGTGGGGCATCTCTGACGGCGAGTCAGCTGGTGTCCGGGATTCCTGAATGTTCCATGTGGCTATGGAAGTGAATGAGTACAAGTCTCGCATGAAGTCAGATTCTTGAATAGTATTCTCTCATGAACGAGCCCAGATCCATGTGCTCATAAATAGGTTTGGGAACCCTCTGCTATGGAGAGCTCAACAGCGCCACCTAGTGCTATTTTACTTAATGTGCTCCTGAGCAAGACCAATATTCTCTTATAATTTGGTGCTAGACAACTAAGCAGCTCAAAAGTGCACCCCTTTAATGGTAATTCATTACTGGGTCTTGTTCTGTTCCTCACCATTAAAAATCTGGCATGGCAAGTGCAATGCAGTCCTGTTCTTACCACCTGCCATATTCTGTTTTTCTCTGCACTGCTGGTTCTGGCTGCTGTTAGACTACAATTCCCAGCATGCTCTGACAACTATAATACAGTTAATCAATATCTATAGGGGGGCTGGCTGTCCTTCCTTTTATTTGAAGCATGCGGCTGAATAGCATAAGATCTCCGGACACCCTCTGGTCTGTACATGTGTTTAACGACCCCATTGGAAGTGTTATTTTATGGCACTTGTCCATATGCTGCTTTAACTGATCCAAACAGCCTGAGTTTATTTATTTTATTTATTTATTTAGATATTTTTCCATGTCACATGGCAGCCCCTGTTACTCTCAGATATTTTTGGGTGTTGGAGATTTGGCATTTGCTGTAGTGCAGTAAATCAGAGCAGCGATGGTCTGTCTGGACTACACTGTACTGCTGGATCAGCCCTGCATCTCCTCTTTATTTTCTTTCTGCCCTTCTTTTTTTTTAGATTTGGATTTTTTTTTTAAAAATTGACACCAGAATATGTATCATCTGAACCCCCCTAGTGATTTCATACATATGGAATGCCAGACGGGAGTTGGAATGCCTCAAACTAACCAAAACAATTTTTTTCTCCCTTAAAAATGACTTAACCTCTTTCGTATTGGACTGATCACCAGGCTGGGGGGGGGGTGGGGGGATTCCAGGGACAAACCCCTGTGTCGGGAGTGTGAGATCCGCAGCCTGCTGGGAGTTGTAGATCAAACAGGATTGGGATGATCTTCATACACATGTGTTATACATTTGTCTGCCCCAGCCACTGGTCTGATCTTAACTGGAATTTGATGCTAACTGGCTGCTGTATTTACTCACTGAGCCACAAGAGATGCTGTAGAGTCAGAATTACACTAGTTCCAACCAAATTTAATGGGGAACTATCGCGAAAATGAAAATTTAATATAAGCTTCGTCGTAATGAAACAAGAAACTTTCTAAATACAATCAATTAAATATTCTGTACAGTTTCTGAAATAATCAAGTTTATATTCACTATTCCTTTCTCAGCATCTGTTTCTCTTCATTCTGTCTTCATGCAGCAGTTGGGTGTCAGATATTCAGTGACAGTTAGATCCAATATATCTTATAGGGGGGCTCCTTTTGCCTAGAAGATCTATTAGAGATCACTCTATTAAACTCACCAGACATCATGTCTCTCTACATGCAGGATTTGTGCAAAAGGCAGTTATTTTGTTTGTACTGGAATCAGTTATTTGAGTGAGCTCTAATTCATCTGCTAGGAAAGGAGCCCCCCTATATTAGCTTATATAAATTTTCCCGCATTAGTTCCCCTTTAAATAAAAATAAGGAAATAGGTTTCTGTTGACATTGGAGATATATTTCCATCAAACCTGCTATATAATAATTGTTTTGTATAAATTGCAGGTATTTTGTCAGAACGCCACTACAATGTCGCCTGTGACTTCCGTAACCGAAGCTTACACCCGGAGGCAGTTCTGTAAGTGGCCGTGCGATTGCCCACAATTCCCCCCAACGTGTCCGGCAGGGGTGAGCCTACTCACGGACGGCTGCGATTGCTGTAAAACCTGCGCCAAGCAGCGAGGCGAGAACTGCACCGAGGCCGACACGTGTGATATTCACAAAGGACTGTACTGTGACTACGGCAGGGACAGTCCTAGGTACGAAGTGGGTGTATGTGGACGTAAGTTTTCCATATCTTACCCTTTCATTTCCTAGTGTAGGCAGATATTTTCTTTTTTTCTTCACATGTTGGCTGAACTGGTATTCCAACAGGTCCAGTTGAGTATTTTATTGTCAGGGTATGAATAGCACAGGTCTGGCCTGACTTTACAAAGCCATTATATAGAAGCATAGAAGCACTATATAGAAGGTAGGAGGGTATCCAAAGCACATTTCATAGTTGTTTGTAGGCTGCTTTGAGCTTGAATGTCTTCAAATACTGGCAGGAGGTGCAAGGTTTAAGGAAAGAAGGAGAAGTCAAGGTTACATCTGGTGTTTAATTAGAAATGTACAGCAACTCTCTTAGCCCTGGGTGATGTGTGCCTTGGCAGGGCTACTTTCAGATGTCATGGGGCCCAAAACACCTACCTGGCCATGGCCATGCCACCAAAACATCCTCCCAAACACCATTCATATCTCAGGAAGGCTCACCTTCTTTTCAGCAGTAGGAGCCCACTGGGGTCAGGCCCTTGACAGACACCTGAAAGCACCTCTTGATGACAGTCTAGTCCACAGGCAAGTAATGTTCCCTTGTGAGAGTTGCCTGAGTTTTGCAGACCCCAGTATTATTCTGGATTGGTGCACGCTAATGGAGTATGGGTTACTTGGCACGTTAACACCCTGTATGGTGATTCTTGGGTCTTAACTACAGTAAAAATAGGTACCAGGCACAATTCAATAGCGGGAAGGCACTTTATGCAATGTTTTTGGAGATTAGAAACAGAGACCTGGTGACCTCATCATGGTGTTGCCCAATGTCAGTGCAGAATATAAATTACTATACTCATAACAGTAGATGTTTCACAAGTAGCAGAGAAAATGGGTCCCCTCAGCAAAGAACTGCATTTTATCAGCTTTAATCTAATTTTAAAAAGGGATTGGTTGACAATAACGGTGTTGTTATGTTTTTGCAATTAGCCTTATCGTTGCCCTTTTCTGGTGAGTGGCGACGCCAGCCTGAAGGCATGTTATGTACAGATTTGGGGAGAATGCCTATTTGTTCTCTTAGATACACCTGAAAGTCTATCTTGGATAACAATAAGAGCAAGAGCTTTGGTTGAGGGTGAGCCCGGGCTGAAGGGCAGTTACAGACACATTTGGTAAGAATGCCTATTTGTTCTCTTAGCTACACCTGAAAGTCTTTCTTGGAGGACATTTGAAGCAAGAGCTTTGGTTGGGGGTGTGCCAAGCCTGAAGGCCAGTTATAGACAGATTTGGGGAGAATATCTATTCTTAGATACACCAGGTCATAATAGAGCAAGGCCAGAGCCAGGTAGGCATTTTGGGCTCCTTGACATCTTGGAGACCAATTAGAACATGATTCCAAATGAACACAATGATCTCCTAGATATTCTTTGATATTTTCTCTATGGCTTATGGAAGCCCTAAACCAAACATTTTTCCCCAAAGGGGGGTATGCACCACATACAGTACATAGGACAACTTAATTTCTAGCAGATAGGATAACATTTGTATGATCTCTTAAGAAATTGATGTCAAACATATGCAGAAAGAGAAGCTTGACATTAACACTTAATCTTATTTCTCAACTCAAGTAAAATAAGACATAATGGCGCATTTTATCCCCTGTTTTATAGAAATGACTGGCGTGGGCTGCATGCTCAATGGTATTAGATATGTGAATGGCCAGAGCTTCCAGCCCAACTGCAAGTATAACTGCACGTGTGTTAATGGGGACGTAGGATGTGTCCCGCTCTGCACAAACTCCCGACCGCCGCTGGTCTGGTGCCAAAACCCCAAGCGCATCAAAATGGCCGGAAAATGCTGTGAACAGTGGATATGTGATGATCTCAAGAGGGTCCGAAAAACGTCTCCTCGTCATATCGCTTCTTCAGGTGGGTTTCCCATCATGCTTTGCCAGCTGTAGAATTTTACATTTGCCCCTGATGGTCGCAAGGCTTCTGTAGCACAAATGATAAGTAGGTTTGGGGTTCTGATTGTTATAACGTACCCCCTACTTTTATTTTACTGTTTACTCGTATGTGTACTAGAATGGCTTCAGGGGGCAATCTGCTGTAGACTTAAAGTATGGCGATCCAAATTATGGAAAGACCCCTTATCTGGAAAACCCTAGGTCCCGAGCTTTGTATAACAGGTTCCATGAAATAAATGAATTTCAACAAAATCTGTTTTTCCTCTCTTTGTTTGCCCTGCACCTTGTAGCATATGAAGGCGAAAGTGAATCCTGGCACAATAATTGTATCGTACAGACGACCTCATGGAGCCCCTGCAGCAAAACATGTGGACTAGGAATTTCCATCCGGATATCCAACGATAATGACAAGTGCATGCTTCGCAAAGAGAGGCGTCTGTGCAACATGAGACCATGTGAGGTGGATATAACCAAACACATAAGGGTAAGCATCTACATTAGCCTCAAATTCAGGGACTAAAGACGGAAAGGCAAAGAGAGTAAAGGACTACTTGTCACGTTCAACACATACTCGTTTAAATAAAACGGAAGTGCAGACATTAATGCCCACCCCCTCAAACCACAGTCCCCTGATCACTGATCCCCAACCAATGGCTTGTAAATAACATGTTGCTCTCCGACCCCTTGGATGTTGCTCAAAGCAGGTGATTATTTTTTAATCCCAGGCTTGGAGGCAGTTTTGGTTGTATAAAAACCAGATGTACTGCCAAACAGATCACATAGGGGCTACCAAATAGCAATCACAGCCCTTATTTGTCATCCACAGGAACTGTTTTTAACCTTGTTTTGCTCCCCAACTCTTTTAACATTTTAATAGGGCTCATGAGTAAAAAAGTTTGGGGACCCCTGCCCAATAATGTACATAGCAGCCAGGAGATATCATATAAAGATCTTCGAGGAGATCTGGCCCTTTCTGTCACATCATGATAATACAAAGATTGTGAACTGATGTGAAGGCCTATGATGGAGGCGACCGTCCAGGACCACCTGTGGCAGCCATGTCCTCAGTGCTGTGTTCTATAGTTCCAAATAGATGATAAGAGGTTGGATTGGCATATTCCATGAAGAAAAATATCTCCATTGGGGGCAGGGCAGCCACCAGGGGGGGACAGGGGGGAGAGTTGTAGGGGGCCCCAAGGCTAAGGGGGGCCTGGCCACACCACACTTACTTAATTAGCCGGGCCCCCCATCTTTCCCGAAGAGCTGCTGACTTCGGGAAGGCATGGACATTTAAGGGGCCCTGACCACCAATTTTCTCATAATGTGCGGGGGGGGGGCCTGGCCACCAATTTTGGCCACCGTTTTTTTTTCTCATGTAAGGTCCTAGCCACCAATATTTTTTAATGGGGAGGCCCCGGCCACAAATGTTTTTTTATGGGGGGCCCTGACCACCAATATTTTTTTATTTTTTCTTAACATGTGGGAACCCTAGCCACCAATATTTTTTTTGTTTTTTTACTGTGTGGTGGGGAGCGGACCTGTGGGGTGGGGAGGGTGGACCTGTAGGTGGGGCTTGTGGTGGGTGCAGCCCAGGGGGCCCAGGAAATTTTGTCGAATGGGGCCCTGCGATTTCTGATGGCGGTCCTGATTGGGGGGAAACCTTAGGCACATCGCTCAACAACAACCTCATCTCATCAGTTACATTCTATCTTTCTCCACTCCTTTTTATCCTTCCTGCTTATTTTTTGATGCCTGGCTTGGAGGCAGGATTTGGTTGCATAAAACCCATATGTACTGCCAAACCGAGCCTCCTGTAGTCTGCCAGTCCACCTAGGGGCTACCAAATAGCCAATCACAGCCCTTATTTGTCATCCTCAATCACATGCTTGTGTTGCTCCTCAACTCTTATTACATTTGAATAGGGGACCCCTGCCCAATAATGTACATAGCAGCCAGGAGGTATCACTATATAGATCTGGCCCTGTCTGTCACCCTTACTTCTCTGGAGTCTCTACAAAGGAGGACATTGGCTTATAGTTATGGGAGAAAGCAAACTTTCCAAGAAGTTCCTTGTGCTGTAAGTGAAGGTAACTTGTTCTGTAGGTGGCTATGTGCTACCCACCTGCTGTGCTTTGTTTTTATCTCAACCACATATAGATACCTTCTAAAATAAAGTTTTTCATTGATTTTTTTTTTGTTAGCCAGGGAAAAAATGTCTATCAGTGTATAGAGAAACGGAACCAAAGAACTTCACCATATCGGGCTGTTTGAGCAAAAGAACGTACAGGCCCAAGTACTGTGGCGTTTGCACAGATGACAGGTGCTGTATACCCTACAAGTCGAAGACCATCCAAGTGGAGTTTGACTGTCCGGATGGAAGTGGCTTCACGTGGAATGTCATGTGGATCAACGCTTGCTTCTGTAATCTCAGCTGTCGGAAACCAAATGACATTTTTGCAGATCTGCAGAGTTATCATGATTATACAGAGATTGTGAACTGATGTGAAGGCCTGTGATGGAGGCGACCGTCCAGGACCACCTGTGGCAACCATGTCCTCAGTGCTATGTTCTACAGTTCCAATAGGTGCTAAGAGGTTGGATTGGCATATTCCATGAAGAAAAAAGTTTCAAGTGTTTGAATTGGGTGGAAACTTTAGGCACAATGCTCACCAACCACCTCCACTCCATTTTATCCTTCAGTTTAGCCTTCATTCTGATGCATCTTCTCCGATATTCTTTTTGTTTTTCTCTGCTTATTCCAACTGTTGTTTCCTTTATCCTGTATCCTTGTCTCTTATCTCCAGTCCTTCTTCATTTCTCTTTCTTTTATTTTCCATTTCTTTTCTTCTGTATACTATTAAATTTGCCCTTCCCTACCTGTAAAACTGTGCTGGGAGTAGAACAGAGTTAATGGGGTTCTAAAAATTAATATTTGCCATGGACATCCCAAGTTTTTTACTTGTAAAGGCCCTTAGAATTCCTTTCTGGTTTTGATGGTGTCTACATTATGACTGGACAATCAATAGGCCTCAGGTAAAAGAGTGCTAGCAGGTAGTGATGAGTGAATTTTTTTCACTAGGCATGGATTTGTAGCAAAATTCTTTGTTTTGTCATCAACAAATTTCTTCATGAAACTTCGGCAAAAATTTGCCTTGAAATTTTTCACTGACAAAACTGCCATGAAAAAAAAAAAACGCCCATAGGATTGAGAAAAAAAAGCCCATGCCTTTCAAATTTTTCACCTTTTCACAAATCTTTCAGCAATTTTGCAAATTTTCTGGTGAAACGAGACAGATTTGCTCATTGCCTGGAAATTTAGATTCAGTGGCCACTCTGACCCTGGCGTCTTAACAACAGATAATATTTTACTACCTTCACATTGTTCAAAGTACATATGAAAAGATCTGTGTGTTTTTGTTCTTTCTAAATTCTTCTTTATTAGAATCATTGGCAATGCCATTAAACTTTCTTTGAAGAGAGTAAAAATTAAAATATGAGCCGCAATCCAAATATATTTAAATATGTTTAGTCTCTCCTGGCACTCGATTGTCTGCACTAATTTGTAGGGCAGTTTTATATAAAATTTCTATATGTATTTTTTTATTTTGACGTACTGCTCCTCACGGTGCTCTGCTACAGGGAAACTTGGGGTCTGAGACAGTTTAGTTTATAATCTTGGCACTACAAATATCATTGTAAGCTTGGCTCATTGGAGAATGGATACAATGGCGGAGCAACTCATTGCCCATTTTGTCAGTGTGATGCCATGTTTTTGCCGCACAAATTATGCAACCTCAGATCGCACCACAAGATAATATCTTCTCAATGTCAAGTCCTTTATAGGCTTTTCTGGCAAAGTAGCAATTTTAGTTCCTTGCAATATCGAGCTATAAAGAGTCTCTTTCTTGTCCCAAAATTCTTCAGAACTACAGATGGGTGTGCCAAAGATGTGAACATGAACATTAGATTTTAAAGTATTTATTTTAAAAGATTTTGTGAAGCATTTTCTTTACAATTGCCCTTCAGAAGCAACGAAGAACTCATAGGGGCAGATTTATCAAGGGTCGAAGTGAATTCGAGGGAATTTTCGAAGTAAATACATTCGAAATTCGAAGCCATTTTTTGGATACGTCAACCATCGAATAGGCTACTACGACTTCAAATTCGAATTCGATTCGAAGTAAAGTAGTTTGAATATTCAACCATTCGATAATCAAAGTACTATCTCTTTAAAAAAATACTTACCGAAGTGCTATGTTAGCCTATGGGGACCTTCTAGAGCATTTTTCTAAGTTTTTTGAAGTCGGAGAAAAATCCTTCGAATCGTTCGATTCAAAGGTTTTTATCTTTCGATCGAACGATTCTACTTCGACCGCAAATGGGCAAATTCGATGTAAAAAGACTTCGACTTCGATATTCGAAGTCGAAGTATTCCAATTCGATTGGCGAATTTCGAAGCTTTTTCTACTTTGAAATTCGACCCTTGATAAATCTGCCCCATAGTGTGCCAAATCATACAATATCCAAGTTTAAATGTTTATGTGGTCCATTTCCTTTTTTTTTGTTGTATTTATGTAAATCATTACATTTTTATTTTATTTAAGGAAAAGTTGTAAAAAATTGTAAACCTATTAAAAAAGCAAGATAATAAATCTACAGACTCCTGAGTGGTGTGGAAATCACTTTGGTAATCTCATTTGCATCGGGAAAAAATAGACAACCAATTAAGGAACACATTTATTTTCCCATGATTTAAGAAATTGTTCTGAAAAAATGTGATTATATTTTTTTTGAATTTCAGTTTTCCAGACTAGAATTATGAATCTCCTTATACAATTATCTCTAAAATTTGAATGAAAACATCAGCAGGAGGTATATTTGTAACAATCAATCTATCTTGTTGTGATTTTTTAAAAATGAAGTCAAATTTGAAAACATCAATAGAAAAACGTGAATTTCATTGCGTTTCTCAGATTCAAGATGTTTTGTAAAAATGCTTGGAATTGATATAAACTTCCACAATCATGTTTAGAAAAATCTCAAATTAAAAAATGGATGAATTGGTCTCCCCATTGCCTTTTGTGATATTCCTGCACTGAGCAAGAATTTCCCAAAATTGTGAGAGGCTTGTACCAGGTCTAGCGTGGGGCCTTGGCGAATGAGGGTTGTGGGTTTAATATGATTTAAAAAAAAAAAAAAAAAAAATCTGGAATAAACAGAATTTAATTAGTTTTAATGAAAATGGAAAAATTGCTGTAATTCTAAGAATATCGACAACACACCTCAATATCATTGTAATTAGACTATAGTCTATGCTAATGTAGGGTAGCCAATTTTTTTTTTCTGCGAAATGGGCAAGGTCAGGACAGTGATGTTGTGGGCGGCCTGGTGATGTCAGGGGGCTGGCCAGTGACGTGGGAGGGGGATGATGTCAGGGGTGGGACTAATGATGTGGCAATCAACGATTGGCTGATCACCATGCCATTCACTTCAATGTCCTGTCTGGATTTCCTAATTTTCACCTGGGCAACCCTTCCAAAAACCGTGGTGTCCAGGTGGAATCCAGACAGGTGGCAACCCTATGTAGGGGCTAAAAGTTTGGACAAGCTTTATTTCATGTAGTCCCCAGGAGGGATTTGCCCAATGAAAAGGCCAGGAAATTGTTTTAGTAGTGTCTCATTCTATATATACTACTCAAAATTAAATTTTTGTGTATAAGGGAGGCTCATTTATCAACATTCTTATTTTAGTGGTTTTAGAGGTTTTTGAAAACCAAAAATAAACAAATTTTCTCTAAAACTAAGAAATGCCATGTAATTTATGAAAAGATCTGAATCTAAAAAGCACGAATTTAAAAAAAATAGAAAACGTTAAAAACCTATAATTATTCAAGTCTTTTGGGCAAAATTGATCCAAAATGGACAAATAGGATAAGCACAGCTCCCACTGACTTGTGTAGGACCTGGACAGCTTTTACATGACAACGTTTTGTATTAGAGTTTTTCATGGTGTTTACACTTTACAAATCTTAAATTTTTTGAGTTTTAGAGACATTTTAAAAATCCACATTTTTAGAATTTAGAATGTTGGTAAATAAGCCTTCTTTTCTCCATTCAAAATGTTATAACTGTTTTAAAATGTTTTATGTTTAAAAAGCCAGAGGCAAAGATTATTGAAAAAACATTCTAGAACAACAAACAAACAAAAAATAATAGTAAATGGCATTATACAACAAGGAATCTTCATAAATACACCCCAGTGAAAAGTTAAATGTTTATTATTCTTTAATAAATACAATAATTGCATTTCAATATACAGTGAGCTCCTTCAGTGTCCCTCAGGTCTACAGAAATTTTAAAATGTATCTGCCCCCAAATATTTGAAAAAAAAAAAAAATGAAACAAAACCCAAATACTGCAGCTATGTTGAAAGGAGCTATTACACAATTTTTAAAGACTCATCTGAGTAATTTAATAAGAGAATGGTAAATTGCAACTCTCCTAGAGAACACAGAATAGAATTATACATACACTGTGTTTGCATCAATTTAGCATTTTCTTTCATTAGCAGCCGCTATCTGCGTATGGTCTAAAATAATAATGATCAGATTTATTTTAATGTATTTGTTGCTTTCCTCCTTTTTGCTACTTTCCCTGTTGTCTGGAACACAGTCATTTTTTTTTTATTAGATAAGTAAAATTATTTTTATTTTTCAATTTTTTATAAATACACACCCATATCCCATTATTAAGAAGGTTATAATATGTTTAACAGCAAAATAGAATCAGATTAGTTTTTGGTTTAATAAAATGAGTTCAAAAACTTTCAAAAATGTTATTTCAAATAAATTTAAAAATATGGATCTGAACCTATTTTCAAAATCAATTTCAGAAACGAATCTGACGAATTTTGTACATTTTCTTTTCTCTGAAGAGCGTAATTTGACATAAAAAGTAGGCAGTACTTCAGAGCATTGTCTTAGAAAACCATTTTTTTTAGTAAAAATCAACTCTTTCAACAGAATTTTATTAAATGCACAATACCTTTATAAATATTCTCTGCCATGATATATTTACATTGTACTCCAACTTTTAAACCAGAAAACAAAAATGAATTAGAAAAATCTTTAAGGGTCTGGAAATTTCTCAGAATTTTAGTCAAAAAGGATAATATAGGATATTATATTGGAGCTTTCCGGAAGAGAAATCAAACATGATCAGAGCTTTACAGAATTCGTACCAAATGAACCCATTTATCATTTAGTTAATACCACTTTTAACTGTACTCCTAGTACTGGATTTAAGTCTGATTTGCCCGGAACAGTATAAGTTATTTAGCAAGACTAAATGCATCATTAAGAGGCTTTCATTTTTACTCTTTGGTCCTCAGGTTTTCCAGTTCACAGTGATTATATCAAAACATAACCCCCCATTTGCTGGTGGAGTAACCCAGATAGCGGGAAGGGTAGCATGTTTCCAATTGGCAAGCAGGTCTTCGTTGTTGAGATGCAACCTAGCTTAGCAGGAGACTTCCATGGATTTTGGACTGTTTTGGTCAGAGTTGATGTTGTTGGTGTCCGTATGGGAACGGCTGCGGTTGCCATCACCGGTGTGTGCTCTGCTCCTGTTCCCATCTCCGGTGTGGGAGCGGCTCCTTGAGCCCTCGTTAGTATGAGACCTACTCCTGTTGCCATCTTGGGATGAAGAGCTGGCGGCTGATCCAGTGCGAGATCTCATCAGTCTGGTCATACTAGCAGCAGGCACTTAAGGAACACAAGGAAAGAATATTTAGATCTCAACCAACATATTATAGATAATACATTTTATTATAGTCCCGCCAACTGTATTTGTATTGTATTTTCATAAAAGTTTCACACTGGGTGCTTAGTCATATGCTGAGCCATATTTGCACTTTAAGTGTAAGGCCAGACGAGGAGATTCGGGGGGGTTTTGTCACCTGGCGACTAATCACGCGACTATCTCCCCGAACTGCCTCAGCGTTTTGTCTCCATAGGCTACAGCGCAAAATCGCCTGCATTAATGCACACGCGGCGATGTGTTTTCTATAGTTGCCCGAAGTTGCCTCGGCTAAACCCCATGATTTCTGGGGATATGCCCAATAGATGGATTGCTTATGAATGCTTCCTGGGATGGCTTACTAGTGATGGGTGAATTTCTCTTCAATGAGTTCCGCACAAAATTTTTCGACAATTTTAATACACGTGCCTATTTTGTCCAAATGCATCAATGGGCATCCGAATAATTTTGACGCACGATGCGTGCGACTATTGTTTTTGCCAATTAATTTTTTCCGGTTTCGCTAATTTATTTGCCGGCGGCGAAACGCGGAAATTCATTGTGAATTCCCGCCTGGTGAATTTATTCGGCCATCATGGTATGGCAGAAATGCTCCACCAACCAGCTTCATATTTGACTTCAACCTCAAATTCTATGGCATCAGCTGCCAGGTATCTGATAGCCAGCACTGTAGAACCATAGTTTCTGGGTTCTGTTGAGTCTTAAAGGGGGGGATCTTGACTTGAAAAATTATGACAACCATCCATTGGGTTAAAAAATGTCTGAAAATACTGATTTAGGCCCAGATTTATCAGAGGTTAAGAAAAATGTCCATATTTATTCGTTTTTATTACAAGTGGAAGGAAAATCATTAAATTCCGATACAATTTCTCCCAGGATGAAAAAAAAACTTTTCCCAACAATGGATTATTTCCTATCGAACTTACTGTATCCCATGCCCTGGATCTTGACTTGAAAAATTATGACAACCATCCATTGGGTTAAAAAATGTCTGAAAATACTGATTTAGAGCCAGATTTATCAAAGTTTAAGAAAATGTCCATATTTTTTAGTTTTTATTACAAGTGAAAGGAAAATCATTCCCCATAGACTTGAATTCCGATACAATTTCTCCCGGGATAAAAAAAAAAACACTTAAAATGAAAAAACACCCAATAATGGATTATTTACTATTGTACTTACTGTATCCCATGCCCTGGACAAAGTATTTGAAAGCTTCAGCAAGTTTTGCCGGCTGTAAAAACAAAGACAATGAAAATCAGCTGATTGTTAAGCAAAAATATGTTACAAAAAAAAAAGGAAATTAGGAAAAAGGAATTTACCTGGACGACCTGAGGAAATCCCCCGCAGTCTGACATCTATGGGGCAAACAGATTGATATATATTGGCGTTGAACATGCTGAAAACCAAAAAAATGTAGGAACCCTCCCCTAACAAAGAGACCAACTGCTATATTTATATATGTAATCGGAAGTTCATCAATGGGAAGTCTTCTATTGGTAGCCTCGTTTCAGCATGGGCTATTCTTTTAATGATTTAGTTATACCATGTGACACAACCTGATAGAATGATTGGTTAGTGGGCAGGGCCTGTAATAAGTTGTTTATATAAGGGGCTCCCCGTCATTTACACCATGTGACATGTTATAAATAAGAAAATGGGATGAAGCCTAAATAAGCTGCAATAGGCGTCCCACTCGTTATTTCTTACTGTCCCTTTGTCATTTCTATGAGAAAAATAACAGGTTTGTTTTTATTAAGGATGTTCGGAGTGAGTGTGTCACATGATCTCAGCACAGATAGACTGCCAGCTCTTCAGGACAGGGACCTCACCTCATTGCAACATAGTATTGAAACTGATGGCAATTATGCATTTATTCTCACTGTAACTGTGGCCCTGTTAGTGTTATATATATATATATATATATATATATATATATATATATATATATATATATATATATATATATATATATATATATATATATATATATATATATATATATATATATATTGGACCCATTATCTGGAAACCTGTTATCCAGAAAGCTCTGAATTACAGAAAGGCCTCCTCCCATACACTCCATTTTTATTAAAATAATCAAAATGTTTAAAACTGATTTATTTTTAATGTGTAATAATAAAACAATACATTGTACTTGATCCAAACTAAGATATAATTAATCCTTATTGGAAGCAAAATCAGCCGATTGGGTTTATTTAATGTTTATATGATTTCCTAGTAGACTTAAGGTATGAAGATCCAAATTACAGAAAGATCCATCAGGAAAACCCCAGGTCCTGAGCATTCTGGATAACAGGTCCCATACCTGTACTAGAGAGGAGCCATATAAAATCTTACCTTTAGTAGGGTGGTCTTAGTGGGGTCCAATTTTGAGTTACATTCAACCTAAAGAGAGAAAAATATTTATTTTTTACCCAGATTTACAGTATTGTAACAGACAATTACCAACAGCAAGACTTACTGAATGATTTCAACTTCAATGATAAAAGAATGTAGAATCCATTAAAGCTTAATTTACAAAACTATAGAAAAATGTATATTTACAGTAAAAATAGGTCTCATAGCTGGGACTAGGAGATACCATAACAGCTAGGCATTCCCCTGTACTAAGCACAATTCAGCAGGAACAGTCCCTAAGTTTGCTCATAGTCTGTACAGAGAGATCCCATAAAACGATGGCAGCATAGGTATTCCCTGTACTAAGCACAATTCAGCAGGAACAGTCCCTAAGTTTGTTCATAGTCTGTACAGAGAGATCCCATAAAACTATGGCAGCATAGGTATTCCCCTGTACTAAGCACAATTCAGCAGGAACAGCCCTTATTTCCTACATTCCTATAAGGTCCTGTGTCATTGTCTCCTACAGGAACTGCCCCCAGAATGTTTAATCGAATAAATGGGAACGTACCACAGCATCCACAGCAGGGGAACTGTCTCCGACCACCAAAAGTGCAGGACATCTGTAAGAACACAGGCAGAGTTAGTACAGCCCAAATACAGTGATATACTTTATTTTATTTTGAGTTTTGATGGGGCAGAGCAGAAACCTTGCTTGAAGGTGACATAGTATAGTGCCGCAAGTATGTGTCCCTGTCTGGGCACCTTATGTCTCCTTGAGACAAATAAAGTATCATAAATAGACGAGGCATTGTTTTTGTGCAGGTAAAAAATTGTTGCGCATAAAAATATTTTGTTACCCGTTGACTTCAATGCGTTTTGCGGATTAATCACCTTATCGATGACTTTTTCACAGTTTCACAAATTTTTCGGCACAGAGTAGCAGGACAGATTCGCTCTTCACTAATCGTATACAGTATGCATGGCTCTTCAAAGGGGTGGTTTACCTTTAAGTAACTTTTAGTATGTTATAGAATGGCTTATTCTAAGCAACTTTTCAATTGGTCTTTTTTTCCCTATTTTTATAGTTTTTTAATTATTTGCCTTCATCTTCTGACGCTTTCCAGCTTTCAAATGGGGGTCACTGACTCCATCTTAAGAACAAATACTCTGTAAGGCTACAAATGTATTGTTATGGCTACTTTGTATTATTCATGTTTCTATTCAGGCCTCTCCTATTCATATTCCAGTCTCTTATTCAAATCAATGCATGGTTGCTAGGGGAATTTGACCCTAGCAAACAAATTGCTGAAATTGCAAATTGGAGAGCTGCTGAATAAAAAGCTAAATAAGTCAAAAACCGCAATTAATAAAAAATGAAAACCAATACAAATTGTCTCAGAATATCCCTCTCTACATCATACTAAGGGGCAGATTTACATATGGTCGAATATCGAGGGTTAATTAACTCTCGATATTCGACTGCTAAAGGTAAATCCTTCGAATATCGAAGTCGAAGGATTTACCGCAATTCGTTTGATCGAACGATCAAACGAAAAATTCTAAGGATTTTAATCCATCGATCGAACGATTTTTCTTCGACCAAAAAAAGCTTGCAAAGCCTATGGGGACCTTCCCCATAGGCTAACATTGAGGTTCGGTAGGTTTTAGATGGCGAAGTAAGGGGTTGAAGTTTTTTTTAAAGAGACAGTACTATAGTTAACTATTTTTAGTTCGAATCGTTCAATTCAAAGTCGTAGTCGAAGGTCGAAGTAGCCGATTCGATGGTCAAAGTAGCCAAAAAAAAAATAATTCGAAATTCGAAGTTTTTTTTATTCTATTCCTTCACTCGAACTAAGTGAATGTGCCTCTAACAGTTAATTTAAAGGTGAACAACCTCTTTCATAGTAAAGGGATTGTAGATGTAGGAAGTATCTTTATTATCAGATAAGAAGCAGCACATAAAGAATGAATAGAACTCACTTCAATGTAACAGCGTTTGTTCCTGGAATGGGGCGTTCAATCTCCAGATCTCTGCGGCTGTTTGGGGACAAAAAGAGGGAAATCGTTATGACTCAGTTATGGATTTTGATTGAGAGATGCCACAAGCATGCCATAAGCATAGCTTTTATCCCTTCTTATGTATTTATATATTCCATATACGTATTTAATCTGATTGGCTCTTAAGCACATCCCATGGCATAACATAATCACCCTTATCTATTGTATGATCTCCGCCCCTTAAGCACATTACAGGCCATAATATCCTGGTCCGTACCTATTGTATGACTTCACAAAGTGCTGCACGTTGTTCTGGTTAATGTCATGGAGAATATGTTGCCGGTAGGTCTCCACCAGCTCAGGGTTACTGTGCACCTCATCCTGGATTCAAAGACACAACGTGAAGAGTTGAGGCTTAAATAATTATATCTGCCATACGTACAAAGCAGGGCCTGGCTCTGGGTGCATCTATAGGGGTGATACGGCTGATATAAGGGATCCCAGCAGAGGGTGGGTGTGTATGTGGGTGCATCTTTAGGGGTGATACGGCTGATATAAGGGATCCCAGCAGAGGGTGGGTGTGTATGTGGGTGCATCTTTAGGGGTGATACGGCTGATATAAGGGATCCCAGCAGAGGGTGGGTGTGTATGTGGGTGCATCTTTAGGGGTGATACGGCTGATATAAGGGATCCAAGCAGAGGGTGGGTGTGTATGTGGGTGCCTCTATAGGGGTGATAAGGCTGATATAAGGGATCCCAGCAGAGGGTGGGTGTGTATGTGGGTGCATCTTTAGGGGTGATAAGGCTGATATAAGGGATCCCAGCAGAGGGTGGGTGTGTATGTGGGTGCCTCTATAGGGGTGATAAGGCTGATATAAGGGATCCCAACAGAGGGTGACAAAAAGGAAATACAAAGCTGATGACAAAGTCAGCACCCAGAGGAGAGATATTTTGGGCTGAATCCCTTTGCTACACAATAAACTCACCTTTGAGAAGAGGTGGGAAATGACCATATCAGGTAAGGCGTTAGTCCACCCAGATATCTTTGGAAACACAAAAAAAAAAAAAAATCACCACAATTACAAAAACTGCAGCACGTTCACGATAAAATGTAAATATGTTGCAGTTGTTCAATGCGTATGTTTCTCAGGGGACGACATTGAATGTTGGTATCCGCAACCAACCAATATCTTTCTTGAATTCCCAGTTCTCCTGTGAGCGGCAAAGAACAAGATGGCTGCTGAGTGCATGGCAACCCATAATGCACTGCGGATTGGACTTACCTTAGTGGCTGCCCAGTCCATCCAGCCTTCCGCACAAGGGTTAATGTTAATGAGCACCAGGCCTTCTACCATGCTGGGGTGGTTGAGCTGCAAGAATAAAAGAGTTGATTGAAACTGGGAGAAGAGACACCTAAAAAACAAAAGAAACCCAGTGCTGCTTGTGGTCTGATTCTTATGATAGTTGGGCTAAACTCCAAACAATGAAATCAGCCCAATTTGGCCATCACCTGGGTAAACAAATATAGGGCCCAGGAGCATGCAAGAAGTCTAGTCTGGCCCAAGCTTTTGGGGTTTGGGGTAGGACAAGAAAATATAATGATTAAAAAAAAATAATATTTTTGGTGTCATCCTGATTTGTCCTTGTTAATAACAGAATATGATTCCAAGAAGCCTGGGGAGTCACAGGGCAGTCTGGTGGCCACAGATATGCTCGGGCATGCGACACCCATCCATGTACATCACTGGCCTATAGGCTTTCATGCTTACATTTTGGGAAACATTTTGGGCAACCTTCACATGGGTATAAAGGCACAGCATAGACAGTCCAGCAAGGCCTGAGAACTTACAGCGAATCTGGTAAGGATGTAGGCACCCGCTCCGATTCCCAAGCCCATAACAGTCCTCAGTCTACAGGATAAAGAAAGGAAAGGGTGACTTCTTAAACACAGAAGAACAAAATGTTCTAGAACCTCTTTATGGCAGTACTGCAACTTTTGCCATATGTTTGCTCTCAAACAGGTGACCAGTCTGTGATTTCTGCTGATTGGCTGCTGAGGGTTACTAGGCCGGGTGCAAACCTTATCCATTTTTATTACTATACCCTCTTGGAGTTTGCCTGTTCCACCAATGGCATTTGGATGCTTGCACTCGGAGATGTTCTCCCCCCCCTCCGGTGGCTGACTGTATGTACTAAACTAAAGATTGCTCACTGTACATCCATCCATTTCATCCATTTATCCATCCATCCATTCATTGCCTCCCATCCATCCATCCCATCCATCCATTCCTCCCATCAGGCCCGGACTGGCAATCTGTGCGTTCTGTCAAATGCCAGAGGGGCTGCTGTATTGTTCCATAGAAAGTTACCATATAGTGGGCTGGTAGGGGGCTGTTTGGGCTTCTGTGTACTTGGAATAGCAGGGCCTATTTTGACTCCCAGTCCAGGCCTGCCTCCCATCCATCAATTCCATCCATCCATTCATTCCATCTATCCATACATTCATTGCATCCCATCCATCCATCCATCCATCCATCCACCCCATCCATTCATCCCATTCATCTATCCCATCCAAGCCATCCATCCAAGCCATCCATCCAGCCCATCCATCCACCCCATCCATTCATCCCAATCCATACATCCCAATCCATACATCCATCCCATCCAAACCATCCATCCATTCATCCCATCCATCCATCCAAGCCATCCATCCATCCGATCCATCCATTCATCCCATCGAACCATCCCATCCAAGCCATTCATCCCATCCAACCATTGATCCATCCATCCCATCCATCCATTCATTCATCCCATCCATCCCATCTATCCATCCATTCATCCATACATCCATTCATTCATTCCATCCATTTATCCACCCCATCTATCCATCCATTATTCCCATCCATCCCATTCATCCACCCAACTCTGTGTGTCATCTATCCATCTCAACTGCAACCAACTCACTGGACTAATACTATTGGCCAATAATGTAGCACATAATTCTTACCCAAGTTGCTGGACGACGCCGGGAAGCATTTCGGCCAGTTGGTCCATTGATGGATACATGTATCTGTGTCAAAATAAGAGTCACCATATTTTATCATCATATTTTCATCAAAACCACCTAACCCTCAGTTTCACCCATTCTGCAGAGGCATTACTATAGGAGAAGTACTCAGTGACTTCTGGGGGCCCAAGAGCAGGGAGGGCCCTACAGGCTCATGGCTGATGCACAGTTCCAATATATTGTCACTTTCCTGTGCACCCGTCTGGGCTCCTTGGAGTTCTCCCGTGAGGCCCAAGTATTTAAAATCGTTCCACTGGGCAAAGGATTTGGGGCTCATTTAGCAACACTGAGCAAATCTACCTCACTGCGGTGACCCATAGCAACCAATCCTTGATTTGCTTTCAGTGTTTAGCCTGCAGTAGACTGAATAAAAGCTAACTGTCTATTGGCTGCTGTTGGAAACTACAAAGGAACACATTTTCCCCATGTTACTAAATGATCCTCTCTAATGTAGTGTAAGCCGCTTTGGCTCAGGGCTATTAATTGCACTAATCAGCACTAAACCCAATGCAGCAGAAGGCTCGTTCCAGCTAACGAGACACATTAAGTTCCCATTAATTGCCTGGGCCCTGCAGGAGTCATGTGACGAGTTAATTACCCCGCTGGGAACGACGCTGCCCCCTCCTGTTGGCCTGGCGCATCCACGTGGCACACAGAGAAGTGCTGGGTGATTTCATGCATGTCCTCGAAGTTAAACAGCGAGTTGAAACAGGTTTTATCTGAAACAACGAAAAATATATACAAATATAATTCTAAGCAAATTTTAAATATACATTTATGAAGTTTTTATTGGTTACTTGTACGTGTAATTGCTATTGAAAAGCAGTATCTGCCCTTGTTATTCTCTGCACTGCTCCTTCTGACTGTAGAAACAAATGTACAGTATATAATAATAAATACAGTAATAGTTGTAGCAGAAGTCAGATGGTTATCAGATCCGTGAAAAACCTGTGCAAGGAAGAGGGAGCCTTGGCTACATAGTTTCAACAGCCGGAACCAGCAGTGCAGGAAAGGGATCAAATATCGGTTTAAATAGGTCTAAATAAAGCTTTAGTTTTTAATTTCACTTACGATTTAAGCCAATGTCATGGTACGTTAAAATCACAGGTCGGTTCAGCTTGGGCGTCCCACACATAGTGACGTGGACAATTCCGTGGGCCGTCTCAATGTCATGTTCCTGTACAAGAGGGGTAAAAAATATCTATCAGTCACAATCCATATCTGCACTTTCACAGACCTGTCAATGTAACAAAATGTGAATCCAATAATGTTCTTCTGAAACTCTCCAGTTTGGAGAATTTAATCTGTTATCTGGTTGCTAGGGTCCTACTGACCCTAGCAACCTGGCAGGGCTTGGAATTGCGATTGGAAGATGGCTGGCGGAGGACCGGACCAGGACTTTACATTTTGGCAGAAACTAAAGCATAATACAAAAAAAGAAGACCAACTGCAAATCATTTTGGTATATCCAGAATTTCAATCATATACTTTTTAAACATTTCCGTTAAAAAAACAATTTAGAGCACACACCCATGGGCCACAAAAACCCCACCCCATCTATTTTGTGGCCCATGATTCATGGCTGTTCCTGGGGAGCTGGAAGCATAAGGTATTATAGTAACTAGGGGTGCACTGAATCCAGGTTTTCGTTCGGAATTGGGTCTTTTTTAGCAGAATTCTGTGCACCTCTAATAGTAACAATGAATTTGTTTATTGAAGCCCACAATGCTGTGCTCACCCCACCTCTTACAGCACATACAGCGCTTTCTAAATACTTCTTTCTATCCTGACTTTCTCCATCCTAGCAAATGAAGTGTTGCAGGTTGTTAGGGTCACTGACCATAGCAACCAGGAAGAAAGTTGAATATTCATGTTTTTTTTTCTTTTTCTAATGAAAACAGAAACCGGTAATCCAGAAAGCTTCCATAGACTCCATTTTACTCAAATAATCCAAATTTTTTAAAAATGATTTCCTTTTTCTGTGTAATAATAAAACGGTCCCTTGTACTTGATCCCAACTAATTAATCCTTATTGGAAGCAAAACCAGTCTATTGGGTTTATTTAATGTTTACATGATTTTCTAGTAGACTTAAGGTATGAAGACTCCAATTACCGAAAGATCCGTTATCTAAAAACCCCCAGGTCCCGAGTATTCTGGATAACAGGTCCCATACCTGTACAAGCTCCTTTTTCCTAACTACCATTGAATAAAGGGGACTTAAAGGGGTGATTTTTAAGTTAACTTTTAGTATGTTATAAAATGGCCAATTCTAAGCAACGTTTCGGTTGGTCGTCATTTATTTTCCATTGTTTTTGAATGATTTGCCTTCTTCATCTGACTCTTTCCAGCTTTCAAAGGGGGGTCACTGACCCCATTAAAAACAAATGTTCTGTAAGGCTACAAATGTATTGTTATTACTACTTTTTATTACTCATCTTTCTATTCAGGCCTCTCCTATTCATATTCCAGTCTCTTATTCAAACCAATGCATGGTTGCTAGGGGAATTTGGATCCTAACAACCAGACTGCTGAAATTGCAAACTGGAGAGCTGCTGAATAAAAATCAAAATAACTCAAAAACACAAATAATACAAAATGAAAACCGATTGCAAATTGTCTCAGAATATCACTCTTTACATCATACTAAAAGTTAACTTAAAGGTGAACAACCCCTTAACTAAGCATTGCAGCCTTATTGTTACATTATATTAACATGCTGTTGCTAGAAGTTTTTTATTGTAGGGCAATACCTCAGAATAGCAGTCTCTACATCACACAAAGGGGGTCATTTACTAAACTCTGAATGCAAAAATCACTAAAAAAAAATTTTTTCCGGAATTTATTAAACCCCGGGGATGTAAAAGATCTCAGACCTGTCGAGGTTGCATATAAGTCAATGGGAGATGTGCGCTGGGTTTCAGGCAATACCCCGAAGTTTTCTGAGCTTTCGGGTGAAAATTATGAAAAAATAGTGAAAATCGGATGAAAAAGTCCAAAAAAATTAGTGAAAATCCTATTTTTTCCGGCAAAGCAAATTTTCGGGAAGATGTAATAATAAATATTTGGAGTGATCGGAGTTTGTAGCAGAAAATATTGAGATAAATTCGGACATTGATAAATAACCCCCTAAAAGTTAATTTAAAGGGGAACACATCCTTTATAAGTGGAGTTCATGCTAAACCCAGTGCAGTTATCCAGACCCACCAATAAACCGTTCGCTTTGATCAGTTTAGTGCAGATAAGATGATAAAATGAAATATCTGATTGGCTAATGTTCTGCTTTAGAGTTGCGCTCAGTTCTACCCATTGCACTGAAGTCCCAAACAAGAACAAAATTCTCCAGTTATTACTCCGCAATTTAAGTCCAAGAAAAAAAAAATCTAATTTAGGAAAAAATTTAAATTCAAAATGGGATTCCTTTTAACTATTCTCAACAGTGGTTACTTACAACGTTGGATATATAGAAGACAGAGTCGTCCACATCCAGCACCATCCTGGACAAAGCAGATTGAGCAGCCGTTAGAGGAGCGGGAGTTGCCAAACTGATTTGAGGGAGCCCCCGGCCCCTGGCTCTTATATAGGGGCAGCTGCTTCTCTACGTCAGTGACTCGCAACAAAACAAGCTCAGTTGGGATGAGGATATTCTTAACTGGGATCTGTGTCAAAGGTTCTTGATATGACAAATGCTCTTCAAATCCAGCTCAGACACCCAAATAACAAGGTCAAGAAATAGAGGGGTCGGACCTGCTCCAGAAACATTAATCCCCTCGCTGACCTCTAAATACCAGCAGGACTCGGCTCTAAGCTGGCAATTTCAGGAGCTTCTGAGGTGGGTGACCCAAAACAAACACAATCTGCTGCCACCCAACCCAATCATTTCCAACATGTTCCACTGGTAAAGGAGCAAATGGGAATCTCTGTGCCAAAAGATTATTGAAAGCCCAATATATTCCAAAATATTTGTGACTTCTGCCTAAGAAACCTTCATTTACTAAAGGGGGCAAGATGCAAAACGCACTTTTTTTTTTAATAATTGTGCCTCCAGGATTTGTTCCTGAAATGTTATATTTTATATTCACTTCCAATGCCATTTAAAGGGGATGTCCACCTTTAAATTAATGGTTAGTATTCTGAGATCATTTCAATTGATTTTAATTTTTTATTACTTGTGTTTTTTGAGTTATTTAGCTTTTTATTCAGCAGCTGTCCAGTTTGCAATTTCAGCAGTCTGGTTGCTAAGGTCCAAATTCCCCTAGCAACCATGCATTGATTTGAATAAGAGACTGGAATATGAATAGGAGAGGCCTGAATAGAAAGACGAGTAATAAAAAGCAGCAATAACAATAAATGTGTAGCCTTACAGAGTATTTGTTTTTAGATGGGGTCAGTGACCCTCATTTGAAAGCTGGAAAGAGTCAGAAGAAGAAGAAGAAGAAGGCAGATAATTCAAAAACAACAATAAATAGTGAAAAGTTGCAGAGAATTAGCCATTTGTAACATACTGATTAATTTAAAAGTAAACCTGCTCCTTTAAGGGATAACATGTGGGTAGTCCATGGGCTTCCCCTTTCTTGTGTAAGAAGTGGCACTTGGGTCACAAGGTGCATTGGGAGCACTCGCTATCGGGGGGCCACCAGATGCTGAGGAATCACAATCACCTGCTGCCCTCCTGCTATTAATAAATATATAACTGACAGCACAATTGAACCCCTCCTGCCATGAGTGTCTATAGTGAAACTGCCAGCTATAGCATACCTCCCAACGGTCCCATTTTCAGCAGGACACTCCAGCTTGTGACAGCTCAACCTGCAGTCCCGCATTTGTACTGAAAAATCCCGACTTCTCTGCACTGAACAGCCAGAAAAAGAGGTTTTAAGGTTTTTAACTTAATTGGTTTTTGGCAGAGAGCCCAGAACAGCCACCAGGTGCAACTAAGATACTTTTGTAACAATTTTGAGACAAACAAATAAGTAATTGTAGCAATTTAGATAAGGAGGTCCCTTTGGAGAAGTTAGACTCACAGGGATATATAGTGAGATTGCATTAAGCACTAGTGAATGAATTGGACCTGTGTTTGGCCTAGTTCCTTGTTAAAATCAAGATCCAGTGAGTTCAGGAGCCATAGCAGTAGTAGTAGATGAGTAGCCATAATGTATCAGCCGGGAATACCAGAGTAATTAGAGGAGCAGGCACTAGCCGGGGAGGAGGGCACGTAGTCTGGCTCACTAATCTGATGGAAGGATAAGGGCGACGCCATCTGTGCAGTTGCTCTGACCTTTATCCGCTGCGGAAATGTTACAGTCACCTTGTTTGGCTCAGGATTGGACTCAAAATACAATATTTCCGGATAATTTTTTAAAGCCGAGTATCAAACTGCGTTTCACTGACCAATTATGTGATTGGCTGATTAATGTCCATAACTATGATCACAATGGGCGGACCAGAATCTTGGCATCTTGGACTCTGACGGTGCTCTATGACCTGACCCGAAAATAAGTATCACTCCTGCTGCGGGTAGTGATAATTACTTGATAGACAGAAGCAGCACTGGATTTCCCATGGATGCTGGGAGTTGTAGTTGCAGAATATCCTCAGTGGCAAGATCCTGCTTGTCCCTTTCCTATTCCACAGTTAAGCTGACCATACGTATGGAGATCTGCTCTTTAGATGAAGTCACCAAACGAGTTGATGAGGTCTCCAAATGAGTTGATGAAGCCCCCAAATTAGTTGATGAGGTCGCCAAATGAGTTGGTCTCCAAATGAGTTGATGAAGTCGCCAAATGAGTTGATGAGGTCGCCAAATTATTTGGTCTCCAAATGAGTTCATGAAGTTGCCATATGAGTTGATGTGGTCTCCAAATGGGTTGGTGAGGTCGCCAAATGAGTTGGTCTCCAAATGAGTTGATGAGGTCGCTAAATGAGTTGATGAGGTCTCCAAACGAGTTGATGAGTTCGCCAAATGAGTTGATGAGGTCTCCAAATGAGTTGATGAGGTCTCCAAACGAGTTGATGAGGTCGCCAAATGAGTTGATGAGTTGATGAGTTGATGAGGTCGCCAAATGAGTTGATTAGGTCTCCAAATGAGTTAATGAGGTCCCCAAATGAGTTGATGAGGTCGCCAAATGAGTTGATGAGGTCGCTAAATGAGTTGATGAGTTGATCAGGTCTCCAAATGAGTTGATGAGGTCGCCAAATGAGCTGATCAGGTCTCCAAATGAGTTGATGAGGTCGCCAAATGAGTTGATGAGGTCTCCAAATGAGTTAATGAGGTCTCCAAAGGAGTTGATGAGGTCGCCAAATGAGTTGATGAGGTCTCCAAATGAGTTAATGAGGTCTCCAAAGGAGTTGATGAGGTCGCCAAATGAGTTGATGAGGTCTCCAAATGAGTTAATGAGGTCGCCAAAGGAGTTGATGTGGTCGCCAAATCAGTTGATGAGGTCGCCAAATTTGGACACTAGCAATCAGATTGCGGAAACTGCAAACTGGAGAGTTGCTGACTAAAAAGCTAAATAACTCAAAACCCACAAATAATAAAAAATGAAAATCAATTGCAAATTGTCTCAGAATATCACTCTCTACATCAAAGGTTAATTTGAAGGTGAACAACCCCTTTAAATGAAGGCTACAGCTTCAATGCAATTGTGTGGTTTCACTAATTAGGAGTTGCACCTCCTTTCACAAGTGGCTGTGCTCAAGACCACCAGCAGATGGCACTGCAGCAGCACTTACATTAGCTCCACCCAGAGCTCCAGGCCAGTGTACTGTATATAATGAACTGTATTTACTGTAAAAAGAGTTACTGTGCACCTATAGCCCAAAATATGTGGTATAAGGGCATACGGTTCTCTCTACTATGGTATGACTGTAGTTAATTAGCATTACGGAATTACATTAGAATGGTTACATTGTGACTGGACTACAGCTCCCAGCATCCATTGCCAGCAAATATGAGACTTTAGCTGGGGTACTACAGTTTCAGGGAACCCAGGATGGGTTAAAGATGCTGGGAGTATCTATAGAGCAATCACAGCACAGTCATGGGCTGGAGAATCATGAGAGGCTGGTACAGGATGCTGGGAGTTGTAGTTCAGTTAAAGAGTCACAGATTTGTTTATTGCTGACATAAATGCAGTGACAGAAACAATATACAGTAGCAGAAAGGTAATGCCTCCTGTCCCTTCACTTGGAACAGCTCCTACAACTCCCAGCATTCTCAGACAGCCAAGCTGACAAGTGGGGGTGGATCTACTATTGCTGAATTAAAGGGGTGCTTAACTTCTAGTATGTTATAGAATGGCTCATTCTAAGCAACTTTCCAGTTGACTTTCATTGTTTCTTATTTTATATGTCTGTGAAGATTCTCATTCATCCAGGTCATGGTATATCTGTAGAAGTCAAGTCAAATAGAAGCGCTACATTCTGAATTGAGAAAGCCAGTTGGATGACTGGTGAAACGTCTTCAAGAAAAACAAAGCAAGTCCAGTTGATTTGACTTATTTCTACAGATATTGCTTTTTTTTTATAGTGTTTGAATTATTTGTCTTTTTCTTTTGACACTTTCCAGCTTTCAAATGGGGGAAAGGGGGGGGGGGGGTCACTGACCCCATCTAAAAAAAAATGCTCTGTAAGGGTCAGGACACATGCGAAGATTCGAAGAATCGCCTCTTCTTCGGGCGACTAATCTCCTTGAAAAGCCTTCCCGCCGGCTAGAATCAGAAACTCCGACAGGAGTGGTTCATTTTTCAAAGTCGCCTCACGAGGAAACTTCGGGCGACTTCGGAAATCAGAGCGCCGTGAGTGCATTCTTCATTCAAGCAGGCGGAAGGCAGTTCGGGGAGATTGTCGCCACGCAGAAGAGGCGATTAGTCACCAGGTGACTAAATCTCCCCGAATCTGCCCGTCTGCCCCAACCCTAAAGCTGCAAGTCACAGTTTCCCCAAGAGGCCTGCTTATCTTAAATTGTTTATTTGCTTATCTTAAATTGTAACAAATGTGCACAAGTGCACCTGTCACATATTCTGGGCTCTCTGCCGAAAGCCAATTCATTTTCAGAAACTTTGTATCTTTTTCTGGCTGTTCAGTGCAGGAGATAAAAGAGAAAGTCGGGACATTTCAGTAACAAACCAGGGACTCCGAGTTGAGCTGTCAAAATCGGGACTGTCCTGCGAAAAACGGGACAGGTGGGAGGTTTTAAGGGGCAACATTAGGTGAGTAGAATGAAGGTCACTTACCTGCGTGACATACTCCTGCAGTAACACTGTGATGCCCTGGGAATAGAAAGACAACATTACTGTAACTCACACATTAACTACAGGGAAGACACTTATCTCAACCCACACTGTCCTACACATTATCCCATTATCTTGACTTATTAACACAATATCCAGTGACACTGCTGCTCTGTGGGACCCCCCAAGAACTGTACCCCAACGACCCCTGTTGTTCCATACTAGACTCTGGTTACACAACAGGGTGATGTCTGACTTCAGTTGTTGAGGAAGAAATCAGATAAATGCAGAGAGATTAGATAAAAGTAAAGGAAAACTCACGTCCTCCTTATCCGTCATCAGGGGTCTCCCCTCCGCAAAATTCAGGTCTGTCATCTCTGCAGACATAGCCGATTGCCTGAAAAGAAGGGAAGACTCGCCGTTAGCATATATTAGATATACAGCAGCCCTATACCATGTGCACCGTAGCCCTGTCACTTACATACACACAGCGCGGGGTTAATGAGCGGTGAAAGGTGATTGTAAAACCAGAATTAAATAATCATTAACCTTTATGAAATGTAACATCATTATAAGGCCTTGTACATGTTGTCCCAGGTGTTAGTGCTACTGTATCTACTGTACTTGTAAAACTGTGCTCATGACTCTGGGCTGGGGCAGAACTATATATATATATAATCTTGATAAAGGCCCCACTGAGGGTCAAAACGTCGATCTAAATAAAATTTATATTTTTTACCTTCAGACAAGAGTCCCTTGCGTGCAACAGCTCTCCTTCTACAGATTTTTATATATATATTCTGTTGGCACCAGGGCATTACCTTCTTTTGAAGTGTGTGCAACAGTCCTACAACTTGTATATATATATATATATATATATATATATATATATATATATATATATATATATATATATATATATATCTATATATATATAAAATACACAAAAGCCATGAATATCCTGTAAATTATATCATTATAAACTGTGAGTTCTGATGTCATTTCTGTCACAAGTACCCCCAGTTGCAAAATTTGAGGATATTATAAGTTACCTCGGAGTTTCATGAACTGCATAAAAACACTCGGCCTTCGGCCTCGTGTTTTTATATGGTCATGAAACTCCTTGGTAACTTATAATATCCTTATATTTTACAAGAGGGGTACTTTATCTCATTCTGGCCCAATGTGATGTATCTCCAAAGCTGAATGAGCAACTATCTGCTACTGATCTAGGGAGCAATCATCAACCATCTGATCTAGGGTGCAATCAAATATCAGGTACTGATCTATGGTGTAGTCATCAACTATCTGCCACTGATCTTGGGCGCAATTATCAACTATCTGCTACTGATCTAGGGTGCAGTCATCAACTATCTGATTTTGGGTGTAGTCATCAACTATCTACTTCTGATCTTGGGCGCAATCATCAACTATCTGCCACTGATCTAGGGTGCAATATAACTGGCTGCTCAGTGGTGCAACTGGGCACAGACCAAAACAATTGATCAGAGAGAAGTTGAAATCTGCAACTGCCGCTAAAACCAGGTAACTGCTCCCAGACTAAGGGTAATGTTTGTGGAACAACGTAAATCACTTTGGAGCAGGGTAACTAAATGCTGAGTAATATAAGTGTAACTCAGCATTACGTTATCAGATAATTAAGTGTCCACAATCTAATTAGCACCGGTTTGACTCTATGCCCCCTATCTGTGGCATTTCAGCCGAGCATTGCACAATATATACATTATCAGGGGCATAACTATGACTGGGTCCAATAGTTGAATCTTTGGAGGGGCCCTCGATCCTTGTGTATATTATCACATATACTGATAGGACTCCCCCCAAGCCTCCTGCAGTTACCAGGTCTCTGTATTTATTATCCCACCCTTATATGCAACAATATTATCATTCTCCACTTGCCTGACTTCTGCTGCTCCCGACTTGCTCATATTATTCTTTGGTTATTTTTTCTGCAATGTACAATAGACCAATACGGGATAAAGGGAAGAACTGCACCAGCCAAGGTGGGTGAATTATTGTGAATGTAGTGTCACCTATTGCCCCTGTTTTCTAATGTGGAACCAGTCTGACACGGGGATACGGATAAATAGGGGTAATGGTGCTGTGACCGCTGCTCTTTCCCCTACTGGAAACTATGGCAACAAGGTCCCCAAAATTCTTTGCTGTCAAATCCCATAATAACACCTGGGAATTGCTTTATTCCAGCATTTGGTATTTAAACTAAATCGCTATGTAATAAAATGAAAAGCATTTTTTTTTATCATTGTATTTATTTATTTATTCAGCACATTGAAAAAAACTAAAATTCTTTATAACACGTGGGAGGTTTGTAGGACAAGTGTTATGGTTTCAAGCCAAAGACACAGGAAATGCTACAAAAATAGAATGAGACGTATGGCTGAACATGTGATATTTAAAGGAAATGGGAATTACTCACAATGAAATGAATATCTGGCTTTGTTCCTCCACAGCGGGACGGGACTTGTCTCTTTCACTCCTGATTGTGCTGAGACTCACAGAATCTCAGCTGCCATAAAGCAGGACAGGACTGTTGCTTACAATAGGGATCAGATAGGATCTGTGCAGCCACTGGGACAGAATGCTCTGTTATACAGATAGCTAGAATCTCAGCTGCCATAAAGCAGGACAGGACTGCTGCTTACAATGGGGATCAGATAGGATCTGTGCAGCCACTGGGACAGAATGTTCTGTTATACAGATAGCTAGAATCTCAGCCATAAAGCAGGACAGGACTGCTGCTTACAATGGGGATCAGATAGGATCTGTGCAGCCAATGGGACAGAATGTTCTGTTATACAGATAGCTAGAATCTCAGCTGCCATAAAGCAGGGCAGGACTGTTGCTTACAATGGGGATCAGATAGGATCTGTGCAGCCACTGGGACAGAATGCTCTGTTATACAGATAGCTAGAATCTCAGCGGCCATAAAGCAGGGCAGGACTACTGCTTACAATGGGGATCAGATAGGATCTGTTCAGCCACTGGGACAGAATGCTCTGTTATACAGATAGCTAGAATCTCAGCTGCCATAAAGCAGGACAGAACTGCTGCTTACAATGGGGATCAGATAGGATCTGTGCAGCCACTGGGACAGAATGCTCTGTTATACAGATAGCTAGAATCTCAGCTGCCATAAAGCAGGACAGGACTGCTGCTTACAATGGGGATCAGATAGGATCTGTGCAGCCACTGGGACAGAATGTTCTGTTATACAGATAGCTAGAATCTCAGCTGCCATAAAGCAGGACAGGTCTGCTGCTTACAATTAGGGATGCACCGAATCCAGGATTCGTTTCGGGATTCAGCCAGGATTCGGCCTTTTTCAGCAGGATTCGGATTCGGCCAAATCCTTCTGCCCAGCTGAACCGAATCTGAATCCTAATTTGCATATGCAAATTAGAGGGCGGGAGGGAAATTGCATGACTTTTTGTCAGAAAACAAGGAAGTAAAAAATGTTTTCCCCTTCCCACCCCTAATTTGCATATGCAAATTAGGGTTTGGATTCAGTTCGGTATTCGGCCGAATCTTTCACGAAGGATTCGGGGGTTCGGCCGAATCCAAAAAAGTGGATTCGGTGCATCCCTACTTACAATGGGGATCAGATAGGATCTGTGCAGCCACTGGGACAGAATGTTCTGTTATACAGATAGCTAGAATCTCAGCTGCCATAAAGCAGAGCAGGCCACAATCTGTTGCATAATTCCATATCTTTGGGACACAGCAGCAAACACAAACGCTCCCGATACACAGTTTGAAAGGGAACATTTTTCTGATCATATCTGATTTATTATATAACTGTATAAAACATTGCAGCGAGGCAGAACACGCCTTCAGGACAGTAATATGCTTTGTCTGCAAATTCCTCACCTTTATTACACTGAATGTTTAACAGATCTCGTGATAACCCTTTTAATGAGAGTAAAACAACATTCCACTCCTTCTATTAAAGGCGAACTAAAGACTAAAAAAAAGAAAGAAAATGTGGCACTTTATATAAACTTCTGATCTTCTTAAGCCTTCTTTTCTGAGTCAGTGGCACTGCACATGCCCAGTGTGCTCAGAAGATAAGCTTAGGGGTTGGTATAAATCATCAAACAAAAATGAGGTTCAACTGTTAAACATGCTAATGCTACAGGGCTGGCGATGAATGAATGCTGATGCAGAATTAATTTCACTTTGCATTAAAGGAGTTGTTCACATTTAAATTAACTGTTAGAATGATATTTGCAATGAGTTTTCATTTTTTCTTATTTTGAGTTATTTAGCTTTTTATTCAGCAGCTCTGCAGTTTGCTGTTTCAGCAATCTGGTTGCTAGGGTCCAAATTCCCCTAGCAACCATGCATTGATTTTAATAAGAGACTGGAATATGAATAGGAGAGGCCTGAATAGAAAGATGAGGAATAAAAAGTAACAATAACAATAAATTTGTAGCCTTACAGATCGTTTGCTTTTAGATGGGGTCACTGACTCCCATTTGAAAGCTGGAAAGAGTTAGAAGAAGAATAAGGCAAATAATACAAAACTACGAAAAAAAGAAAAAACTAAGGCCAATGGAAAATATGCTTAAAATTAGCCACATTAAGGGGTTATTTACTAAACTCAATTTTTTTTCTGGTGGAGGATTTTTGGGCAAAAACTCAGATTTTCAGAGGGAAAAAAAAACTTTAATTTTTCAAGATTTATTATACCCCAATTGCTGCAAAAAGCCTGAATCCGAAAATCTATCATCTCAGTCCTGTCGAGGTCCTGTATTAGTCAACGGGAGAGGTCCCTATCCCAATTTGAACATATTGTGGTCTGTGCTGGGTTTAGCCTGAAAACCCGACTCGATTTTGTTGAGTTTTTTCCCGATCGGATTCATTCGAGTTATTTTATTAATAAATAAGGTAAAATTGGGGATGGCAGTTTGGTCTAGCTTTTTTAATTTAAATTATGAGATAAATTCTAATTTTAGTAAATAATCTTAATGGGGAACCACCCCTTTAAAGTTCACATTAAATATGACTTTCTAATAGGATTTTCTAAATCTATAATGACTCAAAGCATATATATTTTTTTCCCAATGCAGAACTAAACGAAAGGTGCAACAAGTTTCTCCTGATTTTTATGATGTCGTTTTTATTTCTAAATGACACAGTTTACACTGCAAATAATTCACTCTACAATATAAAATTTAATTCCTGAACCAGCAAGTGTATTTAGTTGTAATATTGGTGTGTAGGTGCATCTCAGGTCATTTTGCCTAGTCATGTGATTTCAGAAAGAGCCAGCACTTTAGGATGGAACTGCTTTCTGGCAGGCTGTTATTTCTCCTACTCAATGTAACTGAATGTGTCTCAGTGGGACCTGGATTTTACTATTGAGTGTTGTTCTTAGATCTACCAGGCAGCGGTTATCTTGTGTTAGGGAGCTGTTATCTGGTTACCTTCCCATTGTTCTGGGGATCAGAGAGACCACACTGACCAGGCTACAATTGTTCAGGAGTCAGCTGCTCTGTACACTGAATCCCTGCAAATATTGACTGAGTCTCTATCAGTTCTTTATCTAATGATATTTACTCTGCAGGCAGCTAACGATTAAAGAGGGGGTAACATTAAATCTGAACCAGTAAGTGTCACGCTGGCAGCTCCACCCCTTCTCATTATTAATATTTCAAATTAAAGGGGAAGTCCACCCAAAATCTGTTTTTTTTTTTGCTTAATAAAAGAAAGATTAGTTCTGAGCAGTTCCAATATCCATATTAGAGGTCACTGAGGGGTTGTTCTGTGACCATATAAAGGCACAAGGCTGCAGGCTGAGTTATACAGGGAACTCTGAGTATCACTCATGTATTATAAGGGATAATGTACCCCCTACTGTAAATGATAAGGATATTAGAAGTCACTGAGGGGTTGTTCTGTGACCATATAAAGGCACAAGGCTGCAGGCTGAGTTATACAGGGAACTCTGAGTATCACTCATGTATTATAAGGGATAATGTACCCCCTACTGTAAATGATAAGGATATTAGAAGTCACTGAGGGGTTGTTCTGTGACCATATAAAGGCACAAGGCTGCAGGCTGAGTTATACAGGGAACTCTGAGTATCACTCATGTATTATAAGGGATAATGTACCCCCTACTGTAAATGATAAGGATATTAGAAGTCACTGAGGGGTTGTTCTGTGACCATATAAAGGCACAAGGCTGCAGGCTGAGTTATACAGGGAACTCTGAGTATCACTCATGTATTATAAGGGATAATGTACCCCCTACTGTAAATGATAAGGATATTAGAAGTCACTGAGGGGTTGTTCTGTGACCATTTAAAGGCACAAGGCTGCAGGCTGAGTTATACAGGGAACTCTGAGTATCACTCATGTATTATAAGGGATAATGTACCCCCTACTGTAAATGATAAGGATATTAGAAGTCACTGGGGGGTTGTTCTGTGACCATATAAAGGCACAAGGCTGCAGGCTGAGTTATACAGGGAACTCTGAGTATCACTCATATATTATGTCATAATTTGTGTAAAACCCCAGAGTGCACTATAACATGGTGGGGGCAGAATAATACATATTGCAGAATTAATGGGGAGCTTCCTACACCCCTCATTTTTTACTATCTTTGCATAGATTTATAAAGAGGCCATTTATAAAGAGGCCAATTGTAGCTGGAAATCAACACTTTGTCATGTCACAGGCATTAAAGGTAATTACTCTGTCTTAGCCTGGTCACTTCTATTACCATTAAAGTCTATTAAAAGGCAAATTAAATGATTTGCTGTCTGCTCTCTTAGCTGAAAACCTTTAGTTTGACTCTTTATAGCATATTGCTGCCTGACCCGCCAAGCTGGAGATCTCTAGTTTGCCTCTTTATGGCCATTAATGATAATCATCCTGGCAGAACAATTAACCTTCATGTTTATAAAAAAAAAGGCAAATTAAAGTGTTTTGCTGCCTGACCATGAAGCAGGAAATCTTCATTTTGCCTCTTTTGTATCATTTTGCTGACTACCAAACAAGCCAGAAATCTCCAATTTGCCTCTTTATAGATTTTAATCAATTTTGAGTCATTTTCTGCCTGCCCGGCAAGCTGAGAATCTTTAATTTGCCTCTTTATAGCATTTTGCTGCCTGTCCACCAAACTGGAAATCTCCAGTTTGCCTTTTTATAAACATTAATAATAATCTCCCTGGCTCTGCCATTTTAGAACAATTAACCTTCAAGTTTATGGAGAGGCAAATTGAAGTGTTTTGCTGCCTGCCCACCAAGCTGAAAATCTTCATTTTGCCTCTTTTGTAGCATTTTTGCCACCAAGCAGGAATGTCGAATTTGCCTCTTTATAGATTTTAATGGTGATTAATTTACTGCCTGCCTGCCAAGCTGGAAATCTTCATTTTACCCCTTTTGTAGCATTTTGCTGCCTGCCCACTGAGCTGGAAATCTCCTGCCTCTTTATATACTTTACTGATACGGACTCTTGGGGGCAGATTTAAAAAGGGTCGAAGTGAAATCGTGGGAATTTTCAAAGTTGAAAAATTCAAAATTCGAAGTGATTTTTGGATATAGGCTACTACGACTTCGACCTTCGATTCGAAGTAAAATTGTTTGACTATTCCATCATTCAATAATCGAAGTACTGTCTCTTTAAAAAAACTTCAATACTTCACCAACTTAAACCCGCCAAAGTGCTGTGTTAGCCTATGGGGACCTTCCAGAGCATGTTTCTAAGTTTTTTGTATTCAAAGAAAAATCGTCCGAATTGTACTAAGATCGGAATACGATCGTACGATGCAAAAAAATCCTACGAATTTGTCTTCGAATTTCGCAGTATTCAATTTGATGGTCGGATTTCGAAGTATTTTCCACTTCGAAATTCGACCCTTGATAAATCTGCCCCTTGCTGTGCCAGAGCGATTACCATTAAGTGCCGCATTGTAGCATTTTGCTGCCTGCCCACCAAACTGGAAATCGCCAATATGTCAGAGCAATTTCCATTAAAGTCAAAAGAGCAAGAAATAGGAATATTTTGCTGCCTAATTGCCAAGCTGGAAATCCTGTGGGTGGAAAAACACTTGAATTCACAGCAAGTGCCACAACCATAACAAAACAAAGTCCTGGGTGTGTCAACTGCCGATTCTAAATGCCATGTGATTTTTACTCATTTTTTTTTTTTTTAGGCTTGATGTTAAAAAATGCAGGTGAGAAAAATGTCAGAGACAATGAGGCCTTAAAGAACAAACAAAAAGTCAGGGAACATAAATCAGCAGAGTAGAATTTTACGCTGACACCTCCAGGGGAATCTGAAATATCAAAGGGAACCAGTAATATGTGCACTTTGTTTCCTTACAGTAACATTTCCCAGTCACACAGAGGGCAAGTTCCACCTACAAAACCACAGTGTTTCCTTTTGAGCACAATAACAACACTGACCCACAACGAATAAATAACAAAAAAAAATGCTGCTAAATGGGGGGAGCCCGGGGTACTGAGTTAGCGCCCGACCCAGACACTTTCTGCAAGGAGTCCCCCCGTGTGTATGTTGGTTTCCTCCCGGTACCCCGGGTTCCTTTCACATTCCAAATGAATACGGGCAGGTTAACTGGCGCTGGTGTGTGTGATTGGGACATTAGAAGCTGCTGGGAGAAACACCTGAAATTCATATTCCAGTCTCTTATTCAAACCAGTGCATGGTTGCTAGGGGAATTTGGACCCTAGCAACCAGAATGCGGAAATTGCAAACCAGAGAGCTGCTGAATAAAAAGCGAAATAACTAAAAAACGCTCTTTTTTAGACTTTAGTTCCTGTGGTATCTTTTAGTATGTTATAGAATGGCCAGTTCTAAGAAACTTTTCAGTTGGTCTTCATTTTTTTTTTCTATAAGTTTTTTTTAATTATTTGCCGTCTTCTGACGATTTCCAGCTTTCAAATTAGGGTCACTGACCCCACCTAAAAAAAAATAAATGCTCTGTAAGGCTACACATTTATTGTTATTGCTACTTTCTATTACGGGCCTCTCCTATTCATATTCCAGCCTCTTGTTTATATGGTTTCTAGGGTAATTTGGACGCTGGCAACCAGATTGCTGTGCAGTAAAAAGCTAAATAACTGGCTAAAGCTAAATAAGACCACAAATAATAAAAATGAAAACCAATTGCAAATTGTCTCAGAATATCCCTCTCTACATTATACTAACAGTTAATTTAAAGTTGAACAACCCCTTAAGGGCTCTTACAGACAAGCGTTTTCAGCTGTGCTCCCTTGCGTTCCGTTTTTATGCGTTCAACCGCAGGGGAGCGCAGGAGTAGACGCATTCAGTAGGCGCCGAACCCAGGTTGAGACACAACATGCTGCATTTTTCCTGTGTTCGGCGCCTACATGCGCCTGTGTGAGTACAGCCCCATTGAAAAAAACTGAATGCGTCTATTCCTGCGACCCCCTGTGGCTGAACGCATAGAAACGGAACGCAGGGGAGCGCAGCTTCAAACGCTCGTCTGTAAGATCCCTAAATCAGAAACAACTGAATTGTCCAATGATGCTCTTTCAACCATGTCCAGCTCTTGTAGTATGATATATAACATCCAGTGCTGCTGTGAATATCTGCATATACTGTGGCTAGAAGTTGTTCCACAAGGGCTAATGATTGGACAGGACTGTGGCGCAGATTACTTTAGGGACGCAATGGGGGTCATTTATCAACACTGGGCAAATTTGGGCAGTAACCCATGGCAGCCAATCAAATTGCTGCATTCATTGTTCTACTTGCAGCTGGCTTCAGAAAGCTAATCACTAATTGGTTGCTATAGGTAACTGCCCATGGGCAAATTTGCCCAGTGTTGATAAATGAGCCCCATTGTTCCTTCTCGGCATAATGAACTTTTTTTGTTTAAGCAAGCACTGTGGCAGCTCCTACATCTATAGGTCTAAATGTAAAGACTGTTGCTAGTACTGGTAAGTCTAAAACTACTTCTCCCAGCAGCTTCTCCCGTGGAAACGATTGCATTATGCGCAGGAATGTAACTGAGACATAAGGCTGCTGTGAGCAACTGCCAGTACAACAGCTCAGTACAGAAAGGGATAGCGATGGGCGAATTTATTAGGCAGGCGCGCATTCGCGGCGAATTCCCGCAACCCGCCGCAAAAAATTCGGCAGGCGTCAAAAAAATGGACGGCGCCGACAGTTTTTTTGGATGCCGGTGCATTTTCGGCGGCGACTTTGTCAAAAAAACTGACGCCGGCTTAAAAAATAAGGCAACGTTTTGCAAATTTTTCACCGTTTCACGAATTTCACAGGAAATTTGCGGTGAAGTGAAACGCCCCAAATTCACCCATCACTAGTAAGGGACAGATTTATCAAGGGTCAAATTGAAAATTCAAAATTCAAATTTTCACATTTTTTTTATGGTCAAAACTGTCAAATTCAACTAGGGAGTTATTCAAACTTTGATTTCCGAGATGTATCGCACTCTGGCCCTTTAAGAACTCAAATTCAACTATTCGCTGCCTAAAACCTGCCGAATTGTCGTTTAAGTCAACGTGAGACGTGTTTGCAGCTTTTCCTGACATTCGAGTTTTTTCCGGAGAAAAAACTCGAAACGAGATTTTTAAATTCAATTCAAATTCCATTCGAGTTTTCGGGTCGATGTAATTTACCTGAGTTTGAGAAATTCGATTTTTTTTTTGTTAATACATTTTGATTGGTCGACTGGGCTGAAGACTTGTAGACTAGCACAATACAATTTATTTGCTGTGCGTTACAGTCTCACTCTATAAGGATCTGTTCTTATTTAAAATATAATTTCTACAACCCCCCCTCCATAGGAAACACACTGGGGGTCATTTATAAAGTTCGCGCAGCGCATATTTTTACGCAAATGGTTGTATTGCCCATGTTTTTTCCTGAACGCTAATATATTGAACTGCTCTGCTCGTCTTTCCGTTTTTTGCGAATTCGCATTGTGAATACATTTTCGCAGATGGCTCGCAAATGAGACGGCAGTTTGCGCGAGCGCACACAATGTGCAAGGTTGTTGTGCGCGAAAAATAGCGCTGACGGTTACTTAAACTCGCACTTCGCGAAACAGTTTTGCGAATATTTTCTCCGCCACCAAAGTTGTGGCTCTATTCAGTCGCAGAGTGTGCGCGTAAATATGCTCAATTTGCGATTTTTTTGCATATTTAAAAAGCTCTTATAGTCATTTGCGTTGTGAAAAATAATTCGCAGTTCTGTTTGCACCACATTTATTCAGCTTTATAAATATAACCAGGCGCAGGGCAAATATATTCACTTTGCGAACCAATCTGCCTTGTGCAAAGTTGATAAATGAGCCCCACTAACACTGTGTACAAGAGGCATTAACTCTCCCCTGCCTGTACTACACTGACTGTTTCGCATAAGTGGATGATGACAAGGGATCTGATGAAGGAGAGGATTAAATCGGCAGAATACTAATTCCTTTCTTCCCCGCCTACAATCTGTCTCCCTCTACCTTGTTTACACGCGGGGGGAAATACTGTTATTTACATTCTATACTGAGATTATTGCTTCAGCTTAAAGTGACCCCCTCGGGGAGCTGTACCCAAAGTACCAGTGAAATCCCATCAATTTGCAAATAATATCACGTTCCTCTCTGTTACAGACCAGCTCGACTCGGATTTAATTCACTTTAAATTCACCCCTTAAACTTCTGTCGTAGCCCTTTTTTTGCTGGGTTTGTCAGAAAGCAGAGGCAGTAACTCCACAAGTGTAACAGGCAAGTCCCCCTCACCTGGCACCAAGGAATTCACATGAGGCGCCAGATGCATCACATATATCCGTGGCCAAAAGGCCCTGCCAGGGGATCTTCCAACAGGACAGGGGGGTAGCCCCCCTAATTCCAATGTGTGAGTAGCAGGGTGTCTTACCTGTGTAAGAAGAAGTATACCCTGGTGTCCTGATGCTGCGCCTCTCAGCAGTATAACAGGGTGTCTGGCGTCTCTGTGTGTGATTTGCTTCCCAGATGCTGCACTTTCTCAGTATATAACAGGAATTCTCTGCGTGTCAGTGCCCAGATGCTGCACTCTCTCTCCGCCGTATTACTGATACTTCAACAGACTTTTTTCTCCCTAATCCGTCAGCTCGGTGCTGGGGGTTATATGTGATCATGTAACTCCACCTTTGGTTCTTCCCCTTAGGCTGAGCCTTGTGCAAGAGATGGAAGTGGGTGGCACAGGCTACTGTACAGGCTCAGCCCATAGCCCTCCCTGCTGGGCTCTACCCACTGCTCTGTGCCTGCTGCTGCCACACGTCTCTATTGGACTAGTCCTGTACTTGCCTCTTTCTGCAGCCCTGACCATTTTTTAAGGCAGCTTTTATATATATATATATATATATATATATATATATATATATATATATATATATATATATATATATATATATATATATATATAAAAAAAAAAAAAAAAGCTCTGATTTCCAACCAGCATTTTTCTTGCTGTTTATGTTCCACAGCTGCTGCTCATTTTCTGCTTCCTTTCTGTTAATAAAACACAATTAAAGGATATAGCTGCCGGTGTAGATTGCTTTATAGTTTCAGGTACGAACCATTTTGCATAATGTTGGTGTAACTCTTCACTGGTAGTGATGGGCGAATTTATTCGCCAGGCGCGAATTTGCGGCAAATTTGCACAATTCGCCGCCAGTGAATAAATTCGCGAAACACCCGCCCGAATTTTCCGGCGAAGCGAAACGGCGCAAATTCGCCCATCACTATTCACTGGTACAGCAGCTCCACCATCTGAGCCGAGCCAAGTTCTACCCTGCAGTTCCCCCCTGAGTCTCTTTGATTTGGAGTCAGACTGAGACACTTCGCACAGGTGATACAGGGACCCCATGCTCAGTTCTAATACCAGTTTAAGGGCTCTTACACATGACCGTTCCAACCTGCGCTCCCCTGCGTTCCATTTTTTGGCGTTCAGCCGCAGGGGAGCGCAGGAATAGACGCAAGTCATTATTTCAAATGGGGCTGTACTCACTCAGGCGCGTGTAGGCGCCGAACGCAGGAAAAATGCAGCATGTTGCGTCTGAACCTGCGTTCGGCGCCTACACGCGCCTGAGTGAGTACAGCCCCATTTCAAATAATGACTTGCGTCTATTCCTGCGCTCCCCTGCGGCTGAACGCCAAAAAACGGAACGCAGGGGAGCGCAGGTCGGAACGGTCATGTGTAAGAGCCCTTAGCCAATGAAGGGAAGTATAGTAACGAAGAGGGGCAGAGACTGTTTGCTGTACTGCCAATCACATACTGAAGCTCTATGACCAGGTTAGAGTTTGTTATCAGGTCTTTTTGACATTTAGGGTAAGGGCACATCTGGCGATTCGGGGAGATTTAGTCGCCCGGCGACTAATCGCCTCTTCTATGGGGTGACTAATCTCCCCAAATGGCTTCCCCATGTCTTGCGTCGGCTATAATGAAAAGTCGTCTGTGGCGCGGCACACGCATTGCTTCGTATTCCGAAGTCGCCCGAAGTTTCCTCGTGAGGCAACATTGGGGGACTTCAGAATACAAAGCGACTTTTCATTATAGCCGGCACAAGACAGGGCGAAGCCGTTTGGAGAGATTAGTCGAGGCCAGGCAACTAAATCTCCCCGAATCGGCAGGTGTGCCCTTACCCTTACTGATGGGTACCTGCTACATCACCGCTGAAATCCTGAGTATAATGAATGCTTTTCTATAGATGTTTTTTGAAACTATTTAAAACAGCATACCTCCCAACATTTTGGAAATAAAAGAGGCACAAAAATGTTGCGCAGCGCGATGAAATTCTTTTTACCACGCCCATTTTTGTATCCACACCCCCTAATTACAATGTTCATTATACAAAATGTGTCAGGTTATGAAAGTTTGAACATATTTCTGTGTTTCTTTTTCAGCTATTACAGTTTTGCTAATGAAGTTAGACTCTGAGCCTAACTTCTCCGAAGGGACTTGTTATCTTATATTGTTACAATTGCTTGTTTCCTTGTTGTTACGAAAGTATCTTATCTGAACCTTGTGGCTGTTCTGGGCTCTCTGCCAAAAATTAGAAACATTGTTTCTTTTTCTGCCAGTTCAGTGCAGAGAAAATCTGGATTTTCCAGTAGAAATGAGGGACTACGGGTTGAACTGTCAAAAGAGGGACTGTCCCTCTGAAAACAGGACAGTTGGGAGGTATGAAACATTATATTTCTCTTTCTGTCTCCAAGAAAACTGATCAGCTGATTAATAGGCTGATGAACACATAGAGTCTCTGTTGGCGTTCCCCAAAAACAGAGCAGAAAAAATATATATTTTTTTTTTTACTTGTAATGAGCTTGAAATGAGTGGTTGAACTGTTGAACCATTCCCTGTGCCATCTTGGCAAACAAGCGGAACATTCTGGGCCAGTAGGGAGCCTTATGGTTTATTAAGGTTTATAATGTTGGACCTTTAGAATCTCTTATCTGTTTTTTATTATCCCCAGGAGGCAATCGCTTCCCTAACTTCTCAAAACATTCAACCTTCAAATTCTGCTGGCTGGTGTGATATTTAGAGGAATATTTATTTCAGCTTAGATAATATTATTCTGTATTATAAATCAGTAGCATTAGTGGCAAAGGTAGACCAAGGGGGGGGACCTGAGAAATGTAGACAGACTTGACATTTTGGGCAACAACAGGCCCCTAGTATCCCACTTCCATCACAGATTTGTGTAAGTTGTACAGGGATCACAGGCCAATATGCCAGAGCAATGAGAAGTCATAACTGAAGGAGGTGTTAGGAAGAAGCAAAGGGGCAAGAGCTAAGGAAGAAGAGAAAATGGGGAGGCAAATGTAGAGAGGTTTCTAAAAAGGCAAAGCAGAGAGTTGGGGAGAGAAAAGCACTAGGGACTATGGTAATGGGGGAAAGAGAGAGAGCAAAGTGGAACTGGGGAAAAGAGGGGAGATCAGAAGATGAAGTTGGAGAGAAACATGGAAAGAACAAGGGAGAGAAACATGGAAAGAACGTTGGGAGAGAAAATGGGTAAAAAAATATAAATCAGCAGGAGGAGGTAAGGGAGAGCCAAAGGGGGAAAAAAATAAAGAAGGGGACAGGGGGGTAACTAGATATTACTGGGCCCCACGGCAAATTATTTTTCAGGCGCCCAAAATGTCTAGCAGTTGACCTGTTTAACCAAAATTTATTGAAATTGTGTATGAGTTAGGGCCTCATGGGGCCCCTATACATCCCTGGCCCCTCCTGAAGCCACAGGGTCTTCTTCCTCTGTAGTTATGCTCCTGGAAGGGGAAGAGATGTAGAGAAACTGGGAATCAGAAGATCAAGAAGAGAATGGCAGAGAAAAAGAACTGTGACATTGTTTTGTGCCACAACACGTGCCTACTCCATGCTGGTATAAAGTTGAGGGATGTGTAGCCAGAGAGTACAACCAGAAGAGGTTGGTTATGGTTGACATTGATGCGGTTGGTGAGGTAGATTAAGGAGCCATAAAGTCACTATGAAATTAATAGTATGTAATCCTTCATACCACTGGGGGCATTCCCATGTAGTTTTACCTGTAGTTTTATCCCACGTGCTCCTTATATACCATTTTGACAAACAATGTACCCAGAACAAAGACATAACCCAATGTGAAGATCATATGGGGGGGGGGGACTGAGGATATTAAAATGATGATATGTTACAAAAAATGCAGTGGTGCTCAAACTTTAGGTTTGATCCCCACATGGGACTGACCAGAGCAGTTGCTGAAAGGCTCGCCCGGAAAGCCAGTAAGGTTGTGTTTTGGGGAGAAAGCCTATTTGCTCTTTATAGAGTCCTGGAAACTTGGCACAAAGATCAAACTGAGAGGGATATGGGGGGTGAGGATTCATTTGCTCTTCTGTGTATTGCTGGAACTATGGCTGATACACCAATATTATCACTTATTAAATCAGTGGTTGATTGAAGGTTCTATTGAAGCCCCCCTTTGATGTCTAACCTTTGCAAAGCCCCTTTAGACCATACCAAATATAAATATATAGGAAACTGACTTTGTACTGATTTAGCCACAGTTCCAAGAATATCTAGGACTTCAAATACAATTTCACCCCAAATCCTACCCTCATTTGCCTTCAAAGTTGGACTTTCAAGTCTATCTAGAAGATAAAATATGCATTTTACCCAAATCTCAGCCTAACTATCCCTCACTGTCAATGTCTAGGGATGTAGCGAACGTCGGAAAAAAAGTTCGCGAACATATTCGCGAACTTGCGCAAAAATGCGAGCAGTTCGCGAACGGTTCGCGAACCCCATAGACTTCAATGGGAAGGCGAACTTTAACATCTAAAAAAGACATTTCTGGCCAGAAAAATGATTTTAAAGTTGTTTAAAGGGTGCAACGACCTGGACAGTGGCATGCCAGAGGGGGATCAAGGGCAAAAATTTATCTGAAAAATCTGCCTGTGTGTGCTTGGAAGAGATAGTGTAGGGGGAGAGCTGTTAGTGATGCTAGATGGCAGTTGGTTGAATAACACACTGGGCAAAAAATGCCTACAGGGCAAATAATGCCTAAAAGGTCAACTTATACACTACTACAGCGGTAGTAAAATAAAAAAAAGTTAAATAAAAAAAGAATGAATATTAAAAAAAAAAAAATTAAAGTTGGTGCTGCTGAACTACTAGGAGCAGCAGATTAGCACACCAGTCCCACTCCCCAACACTGCTAGACTAATAGCACTGGGCTCTTATAGTAGTAGTAGTAGTAGTAGTAGTAGTAGTAGTAGTAAAACAACAAAAAAATAAATAAAAGCAGTCCTTACAAGGACTACTGTTATTGCAGCAGTCAGCAGATGAGATCAGAAGCAGGACAGCTGCCCACTGCAGCTACATACAGAGCACTGCAGTAGAAGGTAGATTACTAGCCAGCAAAGCTACCTAAGCTTAAATGTCCCTCAAACCCCTGCAGACTTCTGTCCCTCCAATAACAGAGCAGTATCAAAACGATTACTAGCCAGCAAACTTTCAACTGTCCCTGAAATCACTAACAGGCAGCAGCTCTCTCCCTACACTATCTCTTCAGCACACACAGGCAGAGTGAAAAAAACGCTGCAGGGCTTCGGTTTTTATAGGGAAGGGGAGTGGTCCAGGGGAGAGCTTCCTGATTGGCTGCCATGTACCTGCTGGTCTGGGGTGAGAGGGCAAAAAAAAGCGCCAACAATGGCGAACCCAAAATGGCGAACGTCGCGCGACGTTCGCGAACTTCCGGCGAGCGCGAACACCCGATGTTCGCGCGAACAAGTTCGCCGGCGAACAGTTCGCGCCATCTCTATCAATGTCCCAGGTACTCCCAGGTAGGCCAGCCCCATAGTTTGGCAACCACCATTTTATTTCAATGTTGTTCAATATGCTGGTCTTCACTTGACCAACTAACAGCACCACTGACAGCCTTCTAAGGTTGTCCTTCTGAGACAACATTTCTTTCTCTAAATAGAGGCATTCAACAAGGTTCTTGGTTGGTTTTGGACCATTTAGAAGTTACAATCAGTTTCATATAAAGTGTAAAATTGGTGACCATAGATCCATATATATATAGATAGATATACATATACGGATTGCAACGGGCACACAATGGATAGGGAAACTCACCTGAGATATTGTTTTACGGAAGCACCTGTGTTGACATTGTACTGAAACGCTCTGTGTATACAGTGCCAACTTCCATGTGTTCATGATCGATATTAGAAATGGAACTGAAGGTTAAACATGGAAGAATCATTAACCAAATGCAATGTTGGTTGTTATACTCTGCCTCACGAAGAGTTTAGGAAACAGTTTTCATTTCAGGAGAGCAGTGACCCACTACTTGGTTCCAGTTCATTTGCTGGAGTTTAAAACAAAAAGCTTGAAATGTTTTCACTGGAAACAATAACAGGAGTCTCCCTTTAAAGGAGTTCAACATTCCATGGTTTTTGTTTCATGAGATTTGCCCCAACTCCATGTAGAATTAATGATTAGGATCTGAAGGAGACCCTGGAGAGTGTTGGGTTGGTTATGTGGAATAACAAAGCACAGATTAAGGGCATTACATTTAGGGGTGGGCGTTGCTTGTTGGTCTATGCCAATAGGAAAGAAGATAGGGTTGCAACCTATTTTCAAAAGAGCTTCCAAATAGGGGGTGAACTGTACAAACTGGTGCAAAGCTGGACAGGTGGCATCCCTAAACAAAGACCAATTCTGAAAGCAGAAATATAGATCATGGTCAAGTTCAATGGTCTCCAATGCTGGATACAGAGAGGAATAACTGAGAGTCCGAGACCAATGCTGTTATGGAGGAACTTCACTAGGAAAGGCTCATGGTTCCATCAATGATAAGGTCCCTCCAGGCTTAGTTGGCAGCTTAACGTCCTGTCCGACCAATATGTAGCATAAAATTGGGCAGATGCCTTCTGAACATCTTTGAGTTAAGTGCACATTGTGCTTCAATTGTTGTCCCAGGGGCTAAATAATTTTATCAATCTGATTTCACCTATTTTGTTGCTCACCAACCCCTTGGATGTTGCTCTCAACCTGCCTCAAACCAGGGGCTTATTTTTGAGGCACGTTTTGGTTTCATAAAAACCAGGCATACTGCCAAACAGAGCCTCCTGTAGGCTGTGAGTCCACATAGAGGCTACCAAATAGCCAAACCGCACCTTCAGAAACTGTTTGCATGCATTTGTTGCTCCGCAACTCTTTTTACATTTGAATGTGGGGTCCCCTGATTTACATGATGCAAACTCAAGGGTAGCAAAGCAATAATACGTAACTACCAATTAGCCTTAACCTTGGGTCCACAATTATAAAGGCTGGCATCCAACTGGTTGCTATGGGCTATAGCAGTAGCGCATATTTTGCACCCTTACTTAAAGGAGAACTAAAGCTAAAGAAGTCGCTTCTCAACAGCTGCTCAGAGCCCACTGAGCACGTGAGTGTCACAGACACTTTCCAAGATGGTGACCCCCTGTGACAAGTTTGAAGTCCTGGATCATTGCTGTTATTGACAAGCTCAAACTTTAGCCTTGTACAATAAGTTCTGTATATAAAATATGCCATTTTTAGCTGTATTAATTTTTAGGGTTTCATTCTCCTTTAATGACGGTTTGCATGCGTAGCAGCAAGCAGCAGGCTCCAGATGTAATCTATCCAGGTCACAGACAGACACATCCCGTTAGTTTCATAGTATAATGTAAATGATTGCAAAATACGTATGAAGATATTTGGCAGATCCCTCAATGTAACCAAGGCCTTGGTATTTGTGCAGGAGAAGAGGGGAGCGGGGTTAGTAATACACTGCATTAGGCTCAGATCTTGCATCATATACATCTTCTATATTCCCTATTAATTATGCAAATGCAAGGGATTCTCAGGGGATCCAGTAAGAAGCTGCCCTTAACAGGCACAACAATGGCTGCTGAAGCCAAAAGAATGGCCTGCCAGTCTCATATCCAATTGGTTGTCCAAACGGGCAAATCAGAAGCTCATTCTAATACTCGCTTTAATCCAGCTGCTTACTGCTGTATGAAAGCAATGTAGTCTGCTGAATAGCTCTCATGCAGGATGTGGGTTTCTTTATGTCTGGTTTTACACTGGGGAGGAGGTGGCAGGGCTAGAGGACTGGCAGTGTATTGGTATTTGGGGCAAGTGTGTTCGTAGTTTGATTTCATAGTGAGCTGGTGTGAGTTTCCAAGAAACAATAGAATAGTAATGGGGAATATAAGCAACGTGTGTATAGCCAGTGGCTGACTCAGGAAATCCTGGGGTTATTCATTTGAGTTGAGTTTATGTTGAAGGGAAATTGCTTCACACTTGATGCAACTCCTTGTAAACTGCTATGAGACAGCTTGTTGCATCACATGACGGGCTACGTGTGCTCCTTGCACTGGAACTTCTTAAAGAGGCAGCAGCACGTCAATAAAACTTTCTATTTCATTGTCTGTTCACGTTCCACATTGCCCCGACTTAATAAACTAGGCCCTAGGTTCAAGCCCTTTCATCAGCCCCTTCCCAGCTTGCAATCTGATTTCTATAACACACACACAGGCACATGCAGACACGCAATGGGGCCAAATGCATCAGGAAGCACTCAACCTACCAGTATGTTTTTGGAATGTAGTTGGACAGCTCTGTATGTAACCCAGGGTTAACCTTGTGTAAGGGACAGACTGAGCCATGGAGTTTGAGAGCTCATTAGTTCTAGGAGACAATATGGTCAGGCCCTAAACTGTGGGAAGACCTGGCTCTAGGAAGGTAGGATTGTAGTGATGGCAGGCCAACCGAGCAATGGGGACTGGGTGTGAAATTGAAATGTTAGTTATACTGGGCTGAGTGTGAGATCCCACTGGTGGGGAGTGTGAGTGGCAGTGGAGTGTGTGTGGGGAGCTAAAGGGTCAAGCAGGGATGGGTGTATGGGTGCCCCAATATGGCCATACACAGTAATATCACAAGGTTTCTAGCTGAGCAGATCATAGCCCAGTTTTGTCATTTAGTCAGATATCCATCTGGGAGGTGGTAGGTGAAATCAGAATAATGATCAGCCTACATAAAGGGTCTCATACAGAGCCATCAGGAGAACATTGTATGATGACCTTTCTAATAGACATCTGTCTGAGCCTCAGCGCCTGACTAACAGCTCTCGGACCCAAGGCCAGCTCCAGTTCCCCGCCACCCCCAAACACCCACTGCCGATCCCCCCTTTCTCCACCCCCTGCACCCAACTGCTAGTCCTGATCCCCCCTTTCCCTCGCAACTAACCAGTAGACCTGATCTCCCTTTTCCCTTGCAACCAGCCTCCAGACCCAATTACCCTTCACCCCCCTAAAACCAGTCATCACCCCAGGCTACACCCAATCCTACACCCCCATGCCCTCTGTTTGCCACAGACACAGCTCCCATCAGCCCCCCCCCCATCCCAAGTGCTCTATGAGGTCGCTCATGAAGTTTTTTTACTTTGTCATTTTCCCCTACTAAGCATTGACCAGGTATTACACAGGGTGTCTATAGTTTTGCCCATACCCATGGACCAACCTTGCTTAAAACGTAAAGCACTGCGCGTATCCATGCACCTATAATTATCTCAAAAAGTCCCTTTGAGTGTGTACAGGTATGGGATCCGTTATCCAGAAAGCTCCATTATAATCATATAATCCAGATTTTTAAAATTGATTTTCATTGTAGTAATAAAACAGTAGCTTGTACTTGATCCCATTATCTAGACAACCCCAGGTCTCGAGTATTCTGGATAACAGGTCCCATACCTGTATAGGGACCGGCTGGTGACTTGTGTACCAAGAGGGGGGCAATGTAATATAAGGAAAGTCCTCTTTAACTTTATCAGTGTCAGTGAATTCTCTTTTTATGTTTACATGAATGTGATAGGCACCACAGATTGTAAGCTCACTGGCACAGGGTCTGATGTGAATGATGTATAAACTCTATGAAGTGTCATGGAATATGTCAGTGCTATACATGGTTACAATATGAACTATTAGAATGTTACAACATTTTATTCACTATTTTGTGGTTTATATAACAATAGTTCAAAGAATAGGGTGCTGCACCCGCACATCTCTGAGACAAGGTCAGTGCAGTCGTGCAAGAGGTTTTATTGCACCAAATTCCGTTACTAATCATTTTTTTCACACCCACTCCCTGTTTTGTCTCATACATTCTACGCTGTTGTTTATGTACATCATGTGACAAAGCTTATGTACTGACTACCTGCCGACACGCACAACCTGCAGCCCTTGTTTTTGTGCAACCCCAGCACCCACTCACTTATGCTGGATGTGTCTCACTGGTGCTGGTGCATAATCCAACCGCACTTTACAGAAATTACTCGTTGCCATCAGTCCCTGCCCCAGTGACCTTACAATCTAAGGTCCCTATCACATTCACATCAATCCCTGTCCCAATGAGCTTATAATCTAATGTACCTATCATATTCCTATCAGCCCCAGCACCAGTAAGCTTACAATCTAAGGTTCCCATCAGTCCCTGCCCCAGTGGAGCTTACAATCTAAGATCCCTATCACATTCCCATCAGCTCCTGCCCCAGTGAGCTTACAATTTAAGGTCCTATCACATTCCAATCAGCCCCTGCCCCAGTGAGCTTACAATTTAAGGTCCTATCACATTCCAATCAGCCCCTGCCCCAGTGAGCTTACAATCTAAGGTCCATATCACATTCCCATCAGACCCTGCCCAGTGATCTTACAATCTAAGGTCCTATCACATTCCCATCAGTAACACAGTCACGAAACGCGTCAAGACGTGCTCTCCCCTGCTGAGTGCCTGCTCTATGTGTATTTCCACATAATGATTTTATTGGAACATTTAATAAATTTGGACTTTACTATACACACTCGTCCAATCCTGCAATATGGTGAGCTTTTGGGTGCGCATCTAACGTTCAATTGTATTCCACCACGTGACCAGAGTGGTTTGGGCTCTAACAGCGGCAGTTGATTATGTGCTCCACAGTCTCCGGGTAATGGTTTCCCCTTCAGCGTGCTTTCTCCTTCTACCATCAGTACCTGCCCCAGTGAGCTTACAATCTAAGTTCCCTTACACATTTACATATACTAGGGTCAGTTTTATCAGGAGCCAGTGAACCTGCCTGTATTTGTTTGGGAGAAGCTGAAGTACCTAGGAGAAACCCCACTTGGTGAGACCGTACAAACTCTTGGAACTAATTAATGTCCGGATAACCTTCTGCCTTCTTTGCCTACTATAATAGATTGTTCTATTTACAGGTAAGTCCATTATCCACTTACAGGAAAGTCCATTTCCGGCACTATGTGAAAACATCACTCCTGCACGCTTGGTTGCACATATTTACATGGTCAAATTGGGTTGAAAAAAGACAAAGTCCATCAAGTTCAGAATTCATATTTAGAATTCATATTGGGGCAGAGCTGCGATTATGCGATTGTGCAACGTTTCAGGAACACGCCCCTTTGCTTAACAAAGGGGTGTGTCCCTGAAATGTTGTACAATCGCATTATAAAATTGCAAGGGCTTGCCCTGCTATCACAATTCCTGTGTGCCAGTGAAATTCTTCTTACCATGGATGTAGAAGAACCATAATCATGTCATGGATGTAGAAGAACCATAATCATGTCATGGATGTCGAAGAACCATAATCATGTCATGCAGGAACCCACATCTCCCCTCCATAGGTCAATGGCTGAACTTGATCAGGGCCACACCAATCCTTATACAATTGACATATCTTTTGAGGTGTCCCAGGAAAATATACCCACCAATAAATGAGTTTCCTGAGTGAGTGCACCCACACTTGCACCTGAATGAGAGTCGATATGGAGCACTTTGTTCTCTGCCCATGGAGCTCTTTACTGATTACCCTGCCGACAAAACATTTAAAATTGCCCTTCAAGAGGAAAAAAAAGATTTAATATATGAAAAAAATATATTTTTATAGAAGCACCTGAGTGTGCGTGCAACAGGGTGTTTGTGTCACTAGCGGGCTTCTAATCACAGTGTGAGTCATCTACTGAGTCATAAAGATCACGGGACAGCAGTTAACCTCTGTAAGTGGGTCAGTAATCCAAATCAAAATAACATGCCTGGAGGCTAATGTTGTTGATTAATTACCCAGAGGGTCAATAAATTAATAATAAAGAGATATTGTTCAGCAGGGTGTAGCCTGGTGTTTGGGAAAATAAATACTATGAGATACACAGCACGGTCAATAATCTTAAAAAAAAAGATCGATATTATTACTTAGATTTCCTACCACTGTGTAGACCTGTGACCATTGACCTGGAGAGACGAGAACATCTTGGGTGAAGCAGAGCAAACAAAACCATTGAACGTTTAAAATTCCTAAATTCACAACACCTGAATCTCAGGGGAAACGGCACAATTAAAGTTGGGTTAAAAATTAAATGGGATCAAACAAAGAAGGAGGTAATTATATTGGCATCCCTTTTACTAGCCGTAGGGTTTTTTTTTTTTTTTATCTTGCATGGTGTATATTAGACTCCCATGTCCCATCTCCAATGAAATGCTCAGATATTCGTGTATTGTTGGTGCTGCCATATCTGTGTACTCAGGCAAGTCAATGTGCTCAGTCTGCTTTGCCCTATGATTAGTGGCACTGGCATATACCTAAGTCATCTAATCACTTGAGAATTGATCGACTTGGCCTGTTGGTTGACCAATCAGATTGCACAGAAATAAGCACATGTTGAACAACAGAAGGTTGGGGGGAGGGGGAGAACCTGCCAGGCCTACCAATGTGGCTGTAGAGTAAGGTCCAACTGGATCTTTGCCTTATATCAAGCAGAAGAGAGAAAAACTGCAGCACCTCTTGCACAATGCAAACATTTATTTCAATTGGTCAGTAACCAACAGGCAACTTTTCGGGTCTGGTCTTGCCCTGTCTCAAGACCAGGCCCAAAACGTTGCCTGTTGGTTACTGACCAATTGGAATAAATTTTCACATTTTGCAAATATGAGGTGCTGCAGTTTTTCTCTCTTCTGCTCTATATTTGGCCCATGGCAAGGGTCTGTACACTGCTCTGCACTCTGACCGAAAGGGACTTTTGTGAGGTGGTTGAAGCACACACATCTGTATACTTGCCCTATAGAAAGCAGACATGTCTGGTGGTTGCCTGATGGAGCTCCCTTATGCTCTGTAGTGCCATGCTAGCTAACTAGATCAGCTAGGTGATGTTTCTCAACTTCTTAGGAACATCTTTAGCAGGGTTTCTCAACCTGTTTTAACTGTGAGCCACATTTAATTGTAAAATATTTGGAGAGCAGCTCAAGCATGGGGTGCCAAATAAGGGATCTGATTGACTATGTGGTAGTCCCTATATGGACTGGCAGCCTACAGGAGACTGGTACACCTGTTTCATGGCAAACCCAACCCCCTAGGGGATTGACTGGAATCCTGTCTTGGCGTGCTCTTTTTCCTTAAAGCTTTGGGACTGGCCCTCAGCTACTCAGGTGCCACCAGGACATGCCGCACGAGAATCCAGTAACTCTCACAGGGGCAGGCAAGGACACCAAATGTATACTCTGGGGAAGTAGCCGGTAAGGAAGGAGCTAGATGTAGTCAGACAGACTGGGTCAGAACCAGATAACAGGAGCAGAATCATGAGGCAATCTCAAGATCAAGAACTAGCCTGGGTCAGAAAATTACAGGAGACAGGAGCAGAGAGTCAAAGCAACAACAAAGCAGTAGTTAGAGCAGCTAGAAAATAAGCACGCTTGACCTATAACTGGCAATGAGTCAGTGTAAAGTAGGGGGGTCTATCGCCAGACTAATGGCTAATACTGAGCACCTGTGGCCACCATAACTACCAGATAATATAAGGATACCAATAATCATGAATGACGGCTTTGGCTACCTGCCTGTATAGCACAGCATTATAGGAAATTACATAGCAACCTGCAGGTCACTAGTTCAAACCCAGGAGGGAGGTTACACCTCCAAGTTAGGAATTGAGGCCAGTGGGAGCAACAGGTTGGGGATTACTGGTCTATAGAATTAGATTTTAGTGTTTTTCTACTGGCTCCACACACTTGTGCAATACCCAGGTACCCAGCCAGCCGCCAACCCACACAATTGCTGGGGAGCTCATGTGTCTTCTGTGCCCACAAGTCCACTACATAGAAAGTACTAAAACAATACTGGAACACCACACTAGCAATCCACAATGTTTGGCCAGTATAGATCAACTGGTAAATATTTTTCAGGGACTGAAGCAGTTTAATTGCATTCTTTTGTTTGTTTGTTATGTTTCAGTTTCATCAGTTTAGTTTCCCCTCCATATCCCTAGTGCTGCTGTGTCTGTAGCGCTGCACAAACAAATTGTAACACTGCTCATGCGACGCTTGGCTGCAAACTATTCTATTACTCACTGAATCCAAACAGAACAGAATTACGGCTCATGTTACACCACAACCAAAGCCTGAACAGTTAAATGTGTTTGCTTTCCGGACCATTTGTTTGCAGAACACAATAACAAAGTCAGACTGATTTCCGAGGGTGGAATTTTGTTGCATACAGACTGGAATTGCTGAAGCTTCTAATGGACTGTTCTAGGGATGGACTACAGATGAGTGGACAAAATAGTATATTGGGTTGGATGAGGACAACTATTAGGTGATCAGCCAAAGGCAAATTGCATTGGCCTGCACTTCCACAAATTGACCTTATGTCTATCTTTTGCAGCACCCAACATTTTAGCCCATCAGACAATACCCAAAAGTGTTGAAGTGCTCCAGTTCCGTGGCTGATCCTCTACAGTAGTGGTTTCCAGATTGTGGGGTTGGCCCACCTCGATTAGGGAGGCCCAGACTGGTTAGGAGTGGGTTGGGAAGACAACACTCTTGGAAGACCAGCTTGATGTTCAATTAGAGCGAGATTTGGGGGATGAGCACTTCTGAATACAATGACGTCTACACATGACTATAACCTTACTATGTGGTGCCCCATCTAAAAAAATTGATTCTAAAAAAGTCTTGAATCACTTCTATCTGACCAATCAGCCTTCTTGACAAATGGACGAATGCCATACTACTGGATCTACAAGTAGTTGTCCTCTTCATGTTGTTTTGTTAATTAGGGTTACCAAGCACTGTCTTAAGCCAGTTCTTTATACTGTATGAATAAAAGTCCCTCAATGAACCTCCAGGAGGAAATGTCACTTCCTCTTAAAGTTGTCTCTGCCCCAAAAATAACTCACTGCTTACAATTCCTCCCAGGGAGCAACACGTGGGTAACATGTAGCGCTACATAAACATGTGCTGATCTTTCCTATACACTTCTTATGTGGTGCAACTGTGCTCCATCAAGAGCACCAAGGGATGGATTCCATAGGTCGGTTTCAGCACCTGTGCAGGTTTATTAGGAAAAGAATCAGATCAAAATCTAGATTAAAATCGCAAGTTAACGTTCCCTTCATAGTTTCCTTTCTTAGGAGCCAGTGCTGGTTGATGGGGCTGTCAGGCTGAGTGAAAATAATGAGGAACACTTCACCCTCTCCATAGATTGTTCTGTAGCCAATGCCAAGGTCATGGAGACCTGGATATTCTGTCATGATTGGAATAATAAACACAGAATGACAGTTGCACTTAGGAAAGGCTCAGCAGGGAGCTGCTACATAAAACCTGTTGTAAACCTGAAATATAATAACTACTTGAACTGCCAGCGCTTCACCACTCAGATATGACTTTTAGGAAAGTATAAATGATGTAAGACAGGGCTGTCCAACAGATACACTGACAATACACTCAGTTACTGTATATTATAAGGGATAACTAAATAATGATAATTGTAAATGATAAGGATATTAGAAGTCACTGAGGGGTTGTTCTGTGACCATATAAAGGCACAAGGCTGCAGGCTGAGTTATACAGGGAACTCTGAGTATCACTCATGTATTATAAGGGATAATGTACCCCCTACTGTAAATGATAAGGATATTAGAAGTCACTGAGGGGTTGTTCTGTGACCATATAAAGGCACAAGGCTGCAGGCTGAGTTATACAGGGAACTCTGAGTATCACTCATGTATTATAAGGGATAATGTACCCCCTACTGTAAATGATAAGGATATTAGAAGTCACTGAGGGGTTGTTCTGTGACCATATAAAGGCACAAGGCTGCAGGCTGAGTTATACAGGGAACTCTGAGTATCACTCATGTATTATAAGGGATAATGTACCCCCTACTGTAAATGATAAGGATATTAGAAGTCACTGAGGGGTTGTTCTGTGACCATATAAAGGCACAAGGCTGCAGGCTGAGTTATGCAGGGAACTCTGAGTATCACTCATGTATTATAAGGGATAATGTACCCCTACTGTAAATGATAAGGATATTAGAAATCACTGAGGGGTTGTTCTGTGACCATATAAAGGCACAAGGCTGCAGGCTGAGTTATACAGGGAACTCTGAGTATCACTCATGTATTATAAGGGATAATGTACCCCCTACTGTAAATGATAAGGATATTAGAAGTCAGTGAGGGGTTGTTCTGTGACCATATAAAGGCACAAGGCTGCAGGCTAAGTTATACAGGGAACTCTGAGTAAACTCTGCTAATTAGAAGTCACTAATTATTATAATTAGAAGACACTGAAGTATTATTATTATTATTATAGTAAAGTGAAACCTTACCGTGCACATAGATAATAAATTCTAGGATTATTTTAAAAAATTGCCCAGCACCCATGTTTGTTTACCCGCTGTGAGCTTGTCTGTCTGCCAGTTGAGACACAATGAGACAACCTAAAATAAATCTATTATTGAGCTCTCACAATGACTGCCATTTTTGTAGACAACATTACACACTGCTCTGGCACTCACAGTTACATCAGCTCTTTGCCAACTGCTTAGAATAATGGCTTTTATATTTGTAACTGGCATTTATCTCTGCACTCAGAAATAGCAAATGTCATAATAGACGGATTAACCGCAATTAGAGCCAGACATTTTTATTTAGAAACTGCACCAGGGCTATGGATTTCTCACACAGAGAAAAGAAAAAAAAGAACATTAAAGACAACAAGTGGGAAACTAAAAATAAAAGTAAGCAGTTTGGCTAATTCCAACCATCTGTGGCAAATCAGGGGGGAAATCTTGACATACCAGACAACAAACAAAACATTTACCCCTTTCTAGACATGTGAATGGGGTATCTGCAGGTGTGGTCTGTATTTCGGCATCCACTTGGTTTGGTTGGCCATATCTGTTGATTAAATGCCTGGTCAGTGTGGCCCATGCCCAAGCCAACCAAATCTGACCAATGAGTCGGTTTTTTATTAGTATAATACGTCACATGAACCAAATCAGGTCTTCCATCATCAGCTTTCCATTTTGTGTGATCCCTTTTGCTGTTGCCAAACTTGTTTTGAGGGTCCCACACATGAACGTCAAAACTGAACAATGGATTTGCATTATCTATCAGTTCTGGTTGGTTGAATTTAATCTCTTGCTGCATATAAAAAGCAGTATGTAGACTAGTAGACAAGAATTACACTACTATGTAGCCCCATAACACAACAATCTATTGACCAGTGGTTGTTAAATTTTCACTTTAACTTCCCCTTGAAGATCCAACCTTTGGTTACGGACCTCCTTGAATGCTTGAAAGTCCAGCCTTTAAACATGGTCCCCATGAAAGTCTAATCTTTCCCCTCTTGAAGGACCTAAATTTGTTCATGAAATGGGTATAAATATTGGAGGTGTTATCTGTCATTTGGTCATAATTTAAAGAATACAAAGAACAGTAGATACATCTAGAACAGCAATTCTTACACCAAAACTCACCCTAACCGACTTACAAGTTAGGCTTCCAGGTGTATCTAGAAGATCAAATGGCCATTCAACACTCCATGTATGTACATATAACTCCAGTACCTTATAGCACTTTTTCAACCTACATAACACCAGTATTTAAATACAGGTATGGGATCCGTTATCCAGAAACCCAATATCCAGAAAGCTCTAAATTATGGAAAGGCTGATCCCATAGACTCCATTATAATCAAAATTTTTAAAAATGATTTCCTTTTTCTCTGTAATAATAAAACAGTAGCTTGTACTTGATCCCAACGAAGATATAATTAATCCTTATTGGAAGGAAAACCAGCCTATTGGGTTTATTTAACGTTTACATGATTTTCTAGTAGACTTAAGGTATGAAGATCCAAATTACAAAAAGATCTGTTATCCAGAAAACCCCAGGTCCCGAGCATTCTGGATAACAGGTCCCATACCTGTACAGTATTTTCAGTGGGGAGACTCTTATAATATATAGTTCTATATAGTACGTAGATCAATACAACACCAGAATGAGGGCCCTTATAAAATAAATGTATAGTAGGGATGCACCGAATCCAGGATTCGGTTCGGGATTCGGCCAGGATTCGGCCTTTTTCAGCAGGATTCGGATTCGGGCGAACCGAATCAGAATCCTAATTTGCATATGCAAATTAGGGGCAGGGAGGGAAATTGCGTGACTTTTTGTCAGAAAACAAGGAAGTAAAAATTTTTTTTGCATATGCAAATTAGGGTTCGGATTCGGTTCGGTATTCGGCCGAATCCTTCGTGAAGGATTCGGGGGTTCGGCCGAATCCAAAAAAGTGGATTCGGTGCATCCCTAATGTATAGTAACACAAAACACCTGTATGTAGAGCCACTTAGCACTGATGTATGGGAGTTGATAATTCTTAATATCCTCCGACATGCACAAACAGACACACACACATGCAATAAAATTGAAATCCTAAAAAATATAAATTTAATAAATATAAAGTTGAGATATTCTTAACATTCCAGATTGCTGTGGTATGTGAAAACGAAGGCAGCTCTTCTGTGGATGCAGTATAATGGCTGAAGGTTCCGCTCTCGGTGTAACTGCAGTTCCATCTTTCTTTCTGGCACAGTTGTTTCTAATGAGCAATCAGTGAAAGGGATTATACACAGTGTTTCTGATACTGGTCCTAAGGGCTCTTACTCACGAGCGTTTCTTCATGCGCTCCCCTGCGCTCCGTTTGGCTGCGTTCAGCCGCAGGGGAGCGCAGGTCTAGACGCTGTTAATATTTTTCTATGTGCCTGTACTGACACAGGCGCATGTAAGCGCTGAACCATTGAAAAACGCAGAAAAATGCAGCATGCTGCATTTTTCCTGCGTTCAGCGCTTACATGCGCCTGTGTCAGTACAGGCACATAGAAAAATATTAACAGCGTCTAGACCTGCGCTCCCCTGCGGCTGAACGCAGCCAAATGGAGCGCAGGGGAGCGCATGAAGAAACCCTCGTGAGTAAGAGCCCTAATACAAGAGGATTAAGGGTTATCTTGTCTCCTCTGTGCCAGAATTAATATGGACTGATTGATGGACATACAGGTACTGTAGCTTCAAAAACCAACACCAAACTGAGAGACCGGCAAATTCACTAAGATTCGAAGTTGTGCCAGGCGCAACTTCCCCGCACTTCGCCACACTTCGCCAGGCGTATTTTCGCCAGCGCTCCGCAAATTCACTAAAATCCGAAGTTGCGCACAGGGGTAGCGTAAGTTTTCGAAGTTGCGCTAGCATTAATTCACCAAGCGAAGCGAAGTTTCGCTAGCGATGATTCATTTGCATACGGCGCCAAATTCAAATTTCAATGGAGGAACACGTATCAGCACTACAAATGCCTAGAAAACCTTCAAATCAGCAAATAAAAATTTCATTTTGCCCTACACATGTGCCCACTGTCTAGGTAAGTTGCCATGAGTCAGGAAATGTAGGGGGGAAGGAGGGGAGCCCCAAAAATATTTTCGATCTTTTTCAGCCTATCACCCATCATGTAGAAAACACGCCAGCGTTTTTTGGGACTTAGAAAAAAATGTGACTTTTTTTGAAACAATCCCTATCTACTCTATTGCGCTTCGCCAGGTCTGAGGTGGCGAAGGAAGTCTAGCGTAAAAGGTAGCGTTCAGTACACTGCGCAAGTTAGTGAATTTGCGTAGTTACGTCGCTAGCGAAAATTCGCCTGGCGTAAGGGTGCGAAGTAACACTAGCAAAACTACGCCAGCGTTCGTTAGTGAATTTGCGCAGTATGAAAAATGCCAAACGCTAGCGAATTAACGCTAGCGTTCGGCGCATAGTGAATTTGCGCGAAAGTGTTCTTCAGAAAATAAAGTTGCCAAAACACTCTTTCCTGGATAATTAAACTGGATGAAATCAGTTCCTTCCTATTCCAGGGCCATTGCAAAAAAAGAAAATAAAAACCACTAAGGGCAGAGACCCGCTGCTATTTCAGGAGATTAGTCGCCCAGCAACAAATCGATTCTTCGGAAATTGTTGGGCAACTAATCTCCCTGAACTGCCTTCCCACCGGCTAGAATGTAAATTGCTGGTGGGATGGCACTCAGAACACCTTTTCAAAGTCACCCAAAGTTGCCTCACGAGGCAGGAAAGCAGTTTGGGGAGATTAGTCACCCGAAGAAGAATCGATTGTCGATGGGCGACTAATCTTCCGAAATAGCAGCATGTGTCTTTGCCCTAAAGGGCGAGATTCAACCATTAAGAGGTGAATCTCACGTTATTTTCCTTTTGTATTTATGTCCTGGACAGGTTCTTTAAAACCAGACAGTAGGCAAGTGGCTACCCTACCATATCAACAACAATTCCATATGTATCTGGTAAAATGTACAAAAAAACATCTCCTTTAACCTTGTTTGTTCATCTTATCAGTAGTGATTGTATGGGACCCAGATTAGAAGCTTCTGAAGAATAGACCAGATTAATTGCCGGCTCTAACAATGAGCCATTGACAGTAGCGTGCCTGGTGTAGGCATGTGCCGGAGTCTGTGGCCTTGGCCGAATTCTACGTGCTGCATTGGGATCCACCTTCTGCGAAATGATTTCACAAGGTTGCTGCTATTGATTAAAGGGAAAATGAAGCTTGATGCGACTTTTGCTCTTTGCTCATGCACAAGAATGACCATCTGAAAGTATCCCTATAAACAGAGTCTAGGGGAAAGTACAATTAAACACCAAAAATATGGATAACCCAAGAAAAAGTGTTCCAAACAAACAATTAAGTAAAAACAGCATTTTATTAGGCCATAGAGAGCCTGATGCGTTTCAGGCCTAGTGGGGCAGCCTTACTCAAAGGCCATACCCACACTTTATAATATTAGGACATTAGAACTTATTTTGATGGTCCAAGACTTGTATAATGCAACTTAGTCACAGCAATCATAATCACGCTCCATACTTTACTTGTTAGGTTTTTATCTCATTACATACCAGGGTGCCAAGACCAATCAAACAAGGCACATGGCCTGGGGTGTGGCCAACTGAAAACAGCCAATTGAAAACTCCCATTTGTTTTTAGCTGGAACTAAGTTTGAATCTGCAGGCAAAGTCTGAGAACAGCAGAGTCTTCATCTGGCCATAAACGCACCGATATTGACCTCATTCTGGACCAAGTTGGTAACTTACTTACCTGGGTATGGGGCCCTGACTCTTATGTCAGCTGTGGCTTGGCTACGTATTGGTAAGGCTGATTGAAAAAAAACTTGGGGGAAGAATGTATACGACTGTAGAAGTAGACCTTTCTCAACCAGTCTATGCTGTTTCCCTATGTAAGTTGGCTAAAGATCAGATCATCATCATATGGATCACCACCTGGGTAAGGCAAAGGTCTGTTTATTTGGCAATGCCAGCAACTAGATCTCAGCATGTTGGGTAAGCTTTATTCAGGATAGTACATTAGGGATCTGCCAGAGGTTGGTGACCTTCAACTCTCAGACTTGTCTGTAACACTAAACCTACTTAAACCAATGAAGCCTTAAATATAACATAATCCCATGCAAGATAGGTGATTCCAAACCAGTGGCTTAGGAGCAACATGTCGCTCACCAACCCCTTGGATGTTGCTCCCAGTGGTCTCAAAACAAGTTCTTATTTTTGAAATCCTGGTTTGAAGGCAAGTTTGGTTGCATAAAAACCAGCTGTACTGTCAAGCAGAGTCTCCTGTAGGCTACCAGTCCACCAAATAGCCAATCACAGCCCTTATTTGGCACCCCATGAACTTTTTTCATGCTTGTCTTGCTCCCTAACTCTTTTTACATGTCAATGTGGCTCACAGGTAAAGAAAAGGTTGGGGACCTCCTGCCCTAAGGGAACTGTAGCATTTAGCAAATTTTCATTTGTTGATATTACTTGACCTTTAAATAGTAGTGGAAAGGCAGGTCCCTCTTTATCTGGGTGCATTTGCCCGTGTAGGTGCAAACAACAGATCAGCTGAAACAAATGGGTGAGTTATTGGAGACATTTGGCAGCAAGAGACCCGTACTTTTATACTTTAGCATTCTATAAAGCGGGTTAAAGTTAAACTAGATAAGGGAGGACAAAGTAAACAACCGTATAAATGATTAGCCCGCACCAGTTCAGCATTCAACAAAAACAACCTTTATTTTTGGCACCTTCTCAAACACTCTTGACTATTCTGGTGTGTGTGACTGCAATTAGCTGCCTTGTTTGTCCCGGACGCATATCAGCACATCTCTCGCCGGCCTAGATTGGTTCTAGGGCCCCGGCCACCGTCACATGATGGGATGGGAGAATGTGGCTTTTCATGAAGCAAACACAATGCATCCCATTCACACAGAAGGAGCAAACATCTGCTTGCCCCCTTATGTAACAAAGCTATTCATTTTTTCCCAGTGCATGGGAGAAACAGCGACCATAAATATTATTTTAAAGGGGAACGTTCACCTGTAAATTCCCTCTAAGCAATAAAAATAAAAGCAATTCTTCATGCCGATTGCCCATTTTTTCATGATTGTGCTACTCCCCAATTCTTTTTTACATTTGAATAATGCTCACAGGTATTAAAAGTTGGAGACCCCCCATTCTACTTCATAATTAAAGTTAATTTACGATGAACTCTCAATTTAAAGGGGAGCTTTGAGTATAGTAAAACATACTCCTCTGTGAGGGACTTATTTGTTTTATAGTCAGATATATAGCATGAGAGTTCCCCTTTGCTACCAGAGGCAGGGGTGTAACTTCAGAAGAAGCAGAACCTGCGGCTGCATGGGAGCCCAGGAGGTATAGGGGGGCACCAGGAGGCCCGAATTAATGAGCAATTTCAGCATATACTGTATTGGTAAAACAGGACAATTAACTAATTAACAGGACAATAATTAATTGCTGTTTAGTTTCTGTATCTGGAGAAATCTATCCTTCCATGTAGAAGAAGACTTACATGAAGACAATGGTAGGGTCATTGTCTTCATGTAAGTCCTCTCCCCAATCCTGTAGTAGGTTTGCTTGAGTTCCTCTGTTACAGGGGTGTCAAGTGGACCCTATCTAAAATTGGAGTAGCCATATTATTTCTCATAGATGCTACTCAGAAATAGGATGAATCTTTGTTTGGATTTTGGGATAGGAGTAGGCCTTGGTGAAAATGGATACCATGAGGCAGGTGTTCTCAGTTCAGAAGAGGAATCCCATGAAGAAAGGATTTGACAAATGAGGGTTAGATCCTCTCATGAGAGATATAGAGAAGCCCACTTAAACTACTTGTAGACCATAAGAAGATTCCATTGATGGATGCTGGTTGATAGGGCTCTAACTCTATATTCCTGAACCACACCCAATAATATCATTGTAAACCTCCATTCCCAAACTTCAGGGACATTGAAACACTTTTGAATCAAACATTTGCAAACAGTTTGGAACTACCCATTAGTCTGGACAACACTGGGCCCTTTACACTCCTGTCCCCTCAGCATTCATATATATATATCTATATATCTATCTATCTATCTATCTATCTATCTATCATCTATCTATCTATCTATCTATCTATCTATCTATCTATCTATCTATCTATCTATCTATCTATCTATATATATATATATATAGCCTATTTACATGTGGCACTTATGGTCAAAGGCGTGTTTAATGTTTTTGCAGCTGTGGGACTCCCCTTTAATGGAATTATTAAAAATTATGGGAAATGCTTAGTCTATGGTAGACATTATTGGTGATGATTAGGCAAGTGATGGGTCACTGCCACCATCATCTGTGACGTTGGCCAATTCCCAATCAGAACCTCAGAATTACATGACTTTTATTTCTATTTTTGCCATTTCTGCTGAAAATAATGTTTCTTTGTGTCCCGCAGGCATGCCAGGCTGTAAATATTCCCATTACTTATCTGCCTGTTTTTCGGAAGCCCTTGTCTCCGAGCGTGTGAAAGTCCCACCTACGGCACAGGCTGAATCGAGGCATTCTGCAAACTTGCTGCCTGGCACTTGGCTATAAAAATCTGTAACTGCTGCACATTCCCAGATGGCCTCTTTAACATAGGAGTAAATAAAGGACATTACACAGCTTCTTGCTTTCTTTGCAAACCCAATTAGTCTGCACTTCTGTATATTAATTCATTTTCATATTGTTCTGCCTGGTAATCATCCAGCTAATATAAGAGGGAGGGAACCATTTATTTCTCTTTTGAATTCCATTAGAGCTTCATAAATAGAAAAGATGATCAGGAAATAGGTGGCATGGGAGGGAGCGTGAATCACTGCCTTAGAGATATTGTGCTCATTAGAAACCAGTTATGTTCAGTATATCAGGGTAGTGTTTGTGGTGCCCCATCACTGTGAGGTCCATGGAGATGTTGAAAATCTAAGGCTCCATCTGAGAATGGAGAAAGCCAGGAATGTCCAAGCCATGGTTCCTCCAGCTGTTTTAAACCTCCAACATCACCTTGTCAGTTGGGGCTGGACAAAAATGGACCCATGCGATAGGTTGTCCAAATGCACTCCATTGGCCCTAGGTCAATGAATGGATCACAGGGGGGACCTTCAAGGTGACCACTTCCACAGTCCAATGCAGTTATTGTCTAAGAGTATTTTAGAGTTTTCTCAATTGATACCTGATCACAGTGCATAACCACTTATGTAAGACCAGAAGACAATCCCAACCACCAAAGACCACAACAGGCTACTGGAAAGCCTTCCCAGAAGGTTACCCAGAGGCTAAAGGCTGTTTCTGCAGCAAAGAGGGGAGGACAAACTTTATACGTATGCCTTTGGTTTTGGATCCAGCAGGTGTCTACATATTTTTGACCAAATACACTGAACATTGGGTCTCCCCAGTATAGATAACAAATGGGGGAGTGATCTTGAGCTTAGTCACACAGATGGCAAGCTATTAATTTGTGTCAGCCAAGTTCATGGATCCTGAGACATAACTAGAGGCATGGCCAGGTCCATCAGCGGAAAAATGCTGGCAGCGAAAACACCAATTGTGCCTTAGATTTAAAGGCCTACATTGCTTATGTCCAATAGCCCACTGAATCCAGCTATATGTTTGATTTCATTATTCTATCCGCTAATTGGTTGCTATGGGTTACTCAGCTGTACCAACACTACCTCTGTTATATAATAACTCATTAGTTTGCAAAACAGTTACATAATAGTTACTCTAACAATGGCCAACTCATGCCAACTCTACTGATGGACAACTCATCCAATCAGCAGGCTCTTAGTAACAGCATTACAGGCAACAGGACAATGTTTACCATACAAAATATTTTACATTGCAACTACATATACTGAATCATGATCTATGTTTATAAAAAAGGCTTTCCTTGTTAACTGTAATGGAGCAACAGAGTCCTAGTGCAGCCAACTCTAGGAAGGACTGAAGAAGCCACTTGGATGAGAGGCAAAGTGTTTCCAAAATTGCCCAGCAAGTCAAATTTACTACATCTACTAACTACTGTATATACAGAGAAGTAGCAGTCTAGCAGCTTGGTGATGATGAATAATCTCCCATCAATAACATGACATGGTTGCACCTGACAAAACATAAATAAGCTTGGTGTTCCAGGGCAAAGAGATAAATGTAAATAAATACAGGGAGAGGGTGTGATGGAGAGCAAACAGTTCTCAGCTGATTATACCATTGTGTTGCATTGAATGCTTGGATTTGTCTTTTATTGTTGAGCTTCTGGTGATAAGAGTCAGTGGCCCAAATATGTTTATAAGGCACACAGTAGAGCTGGTTTATAATAGCAGGACAAGGTTAAAGTGCAATGAAAATGTGCAAAACGTGCCCTTTTTTACATTTTACCCATATGATGTTCCCTAGTTTTTTGCCCCTATAGATGTATATATATGAGCAGGAGGTGGGATTCTGCCATGACCCCTACATTAGACCAGTGACATCTGATTTAGACAATCAAGCTAAAAGAGAGAACTAAGGTACCAGGAGCCTATGGAAGGATTTAATTATAAGGCTTCCTTAAATCTAACAGCACAAGGGGCAGAGCTCATTCAGCACAGAGGTTGGTCCAAGTGGTAAGGACTTGATGGCCTTCACCCTCAGATTTCTCTAATCCAGAATTAGATTGTAATTGATAATATAATTGTATAATAATGGAGTTCTTAGGAAGTCTCTAGGATGGATACATCTGGCCATCAGGCCACCAGCTGGTTAGCCTGGGTCTACAGGATCCAAAATCTTTCCTCTAGCCTTACCAATACATGGTAATCTGCAGCAGCTATGCCAATAAATGTATTGACCTTTTTTGAAAGGGGACATAGGTGTATAGGGTGGAGATCATCATTTTTTTTAACTATTGGTAAAGCCCTATAAAGTGAATAGAGTACACCTTTAAACACACTCAAAGATGTTCTTAAAGGGATTATGTCACGATTTATATGGTTTCACTCTACAATATAAAATTTAATTTCTGAACGAGCAAGTGTATGTTTTTTAGTTGTAATATTGGTGTGCAGGTGCATCTCAGGTCATTTTGACTGGTCATGTGATTTCAGAAAGAGCCAGCACTTTAGGATGGAACTGCTTTCTGGCAGGTTGTTGTTTCTCCTACTCAATGTAACTGAATGTATCTCAGTGGGACCTGGATTTTACTATTGAGTGCTGTTCTAAGATCTACCCGGCAGCTGTTATCTTGTGTTAGGGAGCTTCTATCTGGTTACCGTCCCATTGTTCTGTTGTTAGGCTGCTGGGAGGAAAGGGGGGGGGTGATATCACTCCAACTTGCAGTACAGCAGTAAAGAGTGACTGAAGTTTATCTGAGAACAAGTCACATGATTGGGGCAGCTGGGAAACTGACAACATATCTAGCCCCATGTCAGATTTCAAAATTAAATATAAAAAAAAAACAGTTTGCTCTTTTGAGAAACAGATTTCAGTAAAGCAGTCTGCTGGAGCAGCACTATTAACTGGTGCATTTTGAAAAAAAAACATTTTTCCCACGACAGTATCCCTTTAAAGGACCAGTAACACCAAAAAATGAAAGTGTTTTAAAGGAAAGAAAATATCATGTACTGGTGCCCTGCACTGGTCAAACTGATCTGTCTGCTTCAGAACCACTACTATAGTTCATATAAACAAGCTGCTTTGTAGCAATGGCGGAAATTGAAAAAAGGCTAAATGGCACAGGATAAGTAATGGACAACAGATAACATTATGTTCTATAGAGCATATCTGTTATCTGCTGTGTAACTTGAGCTTTTTCTCCTTTGAATGGCTGCCCCCATTGCTACACAGCAGCTTATTTATATAAACTATAGTAGTGTTTCTGAAGCAAACACTGCAGTTTTACCAGTGCAGGTCAACACTGCATTATATTTTTATTACTTTAAAACAATTTCATTTTTTGATATTACTGGTCCTTTAATGGAACCAGAGCAAGTCTAAAAAAGAGTAACTAAGCTGATATCGTGTATGGTGGAGTTATAAGAGAGGTTTACAATGGATAAAAGGAGCTTAATGGGAATAAGATATCCATGTTTATTTTACAAGAGAACCACACTATAAACTTTTCCCGGTAGACATTGCCGAAAGGGTTATTTAGGGGGTGTGGTTATTGAGGACATGGAATACGCTCCCTGAACTGATCAATTTTAAGGGTTGGTTACCTTTGGAGTGAGCAATAACATATTACTGCTATTAATATATTTAGTCCAAGGTTCATGCTGAGACTGGTGTATTGGGTGTTGGAGAGTCAGGAAGTCAAACTGAAAGCAGTTTTAGAAGCTCATTAGGAATTCTTTGAGCGAAGGGTTGATGGAATCAATGAATTGTGTTTGTTTAACCTCATTTACTAAAGCACTATATACTTACACAGAAAAAAAGAAGATATTTAATCTGTAGGAAAAACTGTTACCATGAATGGAAACCATTATTTCTCAGTGTCATGGCACACGGGGAACTAAACACAACACAAGGAAATGATTGGAACAAAGTGAAATCAAAGTTTCTCAGACTTTATTTTGAAATCTAAGATTTGTACATAAATCAGTACTTTGGTATTTTTACTTACTGCCATAAATGATTTGTTGGCATTGCTCATTCCATAAAAAACAAGTTTGGTACCCAAAAAATGACTCATTGTGTAGACGTTTCTTTTATTTTTTTTGTAGGATCAGCCTTAGAGCATAATATAAAAATGTATCCACAAAATTGTATTATTATTATTATTATAGGAAGATAATAGATATTTCATCTTGACCTACAGTCTCTATCTTACCGTATTTTACTATTTTCCTTACTGGTCAGGGCCTTGGCTGTCACTCATATTAATATAAATACACAAGTGTCTTGTGTTTCTATAAATCTCAACTCCATGGGATTCTTGTGCAGGCGGATAGCTTGGAGCACCTCTGGAATGCAGACAGGAGCCAAAGAGATCCCGGGGTTCCCATTGCACTTGACATTCTTAATATTTAAAAGGAATACACTTACCTAAGCTGGAACAGATTTTATTGTTAATTTGCTACACACACTAATAACAAGTTACTATTATTACACAAAGCTACTGGCTCTGTCGTCATTTTTGCCTCCTAAGAGCCACAGGATTAGGTGGTATTTACAGGGCACATTGCAGTTTATTTTGGGTGCAATTGAAGAGCTCATTTCCAGTGCTGCAGTATTTTAAGGGAATGTTCCGTCTTCTATTAACTTTTAATTATCTTTGTGTTTTGACCTTCGTTATTTCTAATTCTTTTGTGGGTTTTAAATAGTTTTCGCTTTTGCACATTTCTAAACTAAAACTTAAACTATCATTGGGTTGCTGCTGTCAATCAAGGACCATATTAACCATAAAGCTGTTAAATGATTGCATACAACAGTGCTAAACAGAAGTGCTAATTGTTGGGTTGTTGAGGGGGAGGAGCAGGGAAGAGGAACAGAGATTGGAGAAGAGCAAGGAGGAGGCACTGAGATCAAGGGAGGAGTATGGAGGAAGCACTGAGATCAGGGAGGAGGCACTGAGATCAGGGGAGGAGCATGGAGGAGGCACTGAGATCATGGGAGGAGCAAGGAGGAGGCACTGAGATCAGGGGAGGAGCAAGGAGGAGGCACTGAGATCAGGGGAGGAGCATGGAGGAGGCAATGAGATCAGGGGAGGAGCATGAAGGAGGCACTGAGATCAGGGGAGGAGCATGGAGGAGGCAATGAGATCAGGGGAGGAGCATGAAGGAGGCACTGAGATCAGGGGAGGAGCATGGAGGAGGCACTGAGAACAGGGAGGAGGCACTAAAATCAGGTGATGAGTGAAAAGAAAAACCCTAAGATCAGTGGAGTTGGCACTAAAACCAGGGAAGGGAGTACCCAAATCAGTGAAGGGGTGGGGAGGAAACACCCAGATCAGGGGAGGAGTAAGAAGGAGGGGCTGAGATCAGGGAGGGATGGGGAGGAAACGCCCAGTTTAGGGAAGGAGTGGGGAGGAAGCTCCTAGATCAGGGCAGGAGTAGGGAAGAGGCAGTTATATAAGGGAAGTTATGAAAATGAGAATGGGTGGACAATAAGTGGAGATCAGGAAAAGTGTGGGTCAGAGTGGGACAAGGCACATAAGTTTGGGAGGGATTTGAAGATGGAGAACTGTTTTTGGAAAGGCTTCTCCCATATTTCTCACACAAACCGAATTGTGCTGAGATTTACGTAAATATATTTAATCCTATTGGTACATGATCTGAGTCCAGCCAATGCCTTCCTTAGTCTTGTCTTAATAGTATGATGTATTTTTCTTATTTTGGCCATTTCCTTATTCAGCCTTCATTATGTCCTTCAAACCAATGACTGGTTGCTAATACCACGAGTGCTGTAGACTAAGGGGCCGATTCACGAAGGGTCGAATATCGAGGGTTAATTAACCCTCGATATTCGACTAGGAACTAAAATCGTTCGACTTCGAATATCGAAGTCAAACGATTTTGCGCAAATCCTGCGATCGATCGATCGAAGGATTTTTCATTCGATCGAACGATTAAATCCTTCGAATCGAACGATTAAATCCTTCGAATCGAACGATTCGAAGGATTTTAATCCAACGATCGAAGGAAAATCCTTCGATCAAAAAATCCCAGGCAAGCCTATGGGGACCTTCCCCATAGGCTAACATTGACTTCGGTAGCTTATAGCTGCCGAAGTAGGGGGTCGAAGTTTTTCTTAAAGAGACAGTACTTCGACTATCGAATGGTCGAATAGTCGAACGATTTTTAGTTCGAATCGTTCGATTCGAAGTCGAAGGTCGTAGTCGAAGGTCGAAGTAGCCCATTCGATGGTCGAAGTAGCCCAAAAAAAACTTCGAAATTCGAAGTTTTTTTCATTCGAACCCTTCACTCGAATTTAGTGAATCGGCCCCTAAGACTATTATCGTCATGTACTCTTAGGTCACCTTTCAATCTCGCTAATAGTACAAGTGGCCTGTATATTGGTAAACCCAAATTAGTGACCTTAGACGTGTCTGCAATTACTCTTGTCTGCCACTTGGATGCCCCGATATCCTTGTGTGTCTAGATCTCTTTGAAATTATGATACCTCCTAATAGGTGTTCTATTTATAACTGTAGTCCAATGATAGGATGTACCATTGACCATTGACAACCCCACTCTCTACATAATGTTTTAGCTGCCTCCAAAATCCAGGCATTGACTACCAAACTGCCCATTCTTAGCAGAGCCAGTTGGAGGCCAAAACCATTGTCCTCATGACTGGTATCTGCTGGGGTTGCTCAGATGGCAGTTGGAAGTTCTACTAACCTGTTCCATGGATGGTGTCTCTGGCTGTTGGATCTTTATGGGGACCCCAATGTGGTGTGATAGGCTGGGGTCAAATGGTTGGTTCCGAATGATCTGCCCCCCCCCCCATTTGGGAGTAGCGATGAGCAAATTTCTCAGATCTCAAATTATCGAAACTCTAAAATTGACGACTGTGTCAATTTTGATGCCAGTGTTCAGTGTCAATGGGTGTCCGAATAGTGTTGACGCACAGCGGTTTTGACGCGACCGACTTTTCTCCCGTCCAATTTTTTTTTACGCTGCCGAATTTTCGGGGGAGTTACGTGAATTTATTCGCTGGCCGCAAAATGCGGAAATTCCTTGCAAGTTTGCTCCAGGCGATTTTATCACTACTTGGGAGCTCAAATTAGACAACTATCTTGTTTTTTGGGAACATTCCTGCATAAAGGCAGATCTTCAATGTAGGAAACAGGTAACTGAACGTCCTCCTGCTACAGCTGAATGCACGGCTCTATTTATTGTGAACTATTTTCAATAATAATGGCATTTTAGGCAGAGAAATGCAGCAAATCAGAGAGTATTGCCAAGAGTTTAAGACAATATTTTGAATAACTAAGCAGAGATAACTGCGGCTCGTTGCACGGGGCTCTTGTGGGAGTGGAACTGTTCCTGTTAATATAAACTCTCTGAAAGCATTAACCTCTGTGCTCGCCAAAAGAGCTTACATCAGCAATCCATCCAGGAATGATACATACAGTATAAACAATAGTTAACAAAAAAAACTAGGGATGCACAGAATCCAGGATTCGGTTCACAATTCAGCAGGATTCGGCCGAATCCTTCTGCCCGGCCGAACCAAATTTTTCATACTACTACACACACTACACGTCACTGACACTGTTACACTTGCATTGATACTCTATGGAAATAAAAATGCAGATGAGGCCAAACCTGTTCTATGTCAGTACATAGTGGAGATTCCTGCAGAAGGTGTGAGCCTGGGATCAGATACTTTGTCCAACAGAGGAATGATCTGTCTTGATGTGCAACGGGTTGTGTTTCTAAAGCCACAAACAAGAAAGAGGAATGATTGGGGCCCCTGACATTTATAGGGCTGACATCTTCAGTCACAGATTATAAATATTGGGTACAGGTTTGGGACCTGTTATCCAGAATACTCGAGACCTGGTGTTTTCTAAATATGAGATCTTTTCCATAAGTTGGATTGCCATACCTTTAAGGGGTTTATTAAGCCTTGATACTTGATACAAGAAGAACCCTACGGAAGTTGACTTCTACTGCCACAGTTCAGCAGACAATTCCAGGCAATGTTATTGCTTCAGTGCCATCATGCAACCGTGTCCAACATGTCTCATGAGATACAAGAAGAACTCTACTGTTCATTGGGGAAGTTGACTTCTACTGCTACAGTTCAGCAGATAATTCCATGCAACTTCATTGTGTCAGTCCCATCATGCAACTGTGTTCAACATACATGTGGAGCAAAATTCCTAAAAATTAATGTGGTTGCAACAGGGCCACGTCTGTCTGTCTTCTTACATTGAGTTGGATGTCATGATCTGCATGGACTCCATCCCAAGAAGAATAATTTCCATTAGAAACCATATATGGAACTAATTAGTCCTCTTCTTTAGAAGAACGTTGATACTTGTGTAACATTTGCTCACTTGAACCCAAATGACCTTCTGCACTTGTGGAATGTTCTAGATTGTTTTAGACAGATTTGTTAAAAGTGGAACAGTGGGAATCATACAGGTGCCTTTATGTCTGTTCAAAGCAAACTCTGAATTCCACAATAACAAATAAAAAGATATGAGCCCTCAAGCGAAGATGTGATTCGTCATGGTTACTGGAGGATTTGTGCACAGTTTCTACAGATTAAGCTTTTGGAGACTGACTCTAGTGACGGTAACATGTTCCCACTGGATGGAACAAAGGATTCAGGTAATAATAAATGTACTGTACTACCCTACTGTAAATGATAAGGATATTAGAAGTCACTGAGGGGTTGTTCTGTGACCATATAAAGGCACAAGGCTGCAGGCTGAGTTATACAGGGAACTCTCAGTATCACTCATGTATTATAAGGGATAATGTACCCCCTACTGTAAATGATAAGGATATTAGAAGTCACTGGGGGGTTGTTCTGTGACCATATAAAGGCACAAGGCTGCAGGTTGAGTTATACAGGGAACTCTGAGTATCACTCATGTATTATAAGGGATAATGAACCCCCTACTGTAAATGATAAGGATATTAGAAGTCACTGAGGGGTTCTTTGACCATATAAAGACACAAGGCTGCAGGCTGAGTTTTACAGGGAACTCTGAGTATCACTCATGTATTATAAGGGATAATGTACCCCCTACTGTAAATAATAAGGATATTAGAAGTCACTGAGGGGTTGTTCTGTGACCATATAAAGGCACAAGGCTGCAGGCTGAGTTATACAGGGAACTCTGAGTATCACTCATGTATTATAAGGGATAATGTACCCCCTACTGTAAATGATAAGGATATTAGAAGTCACTGAGGGGTTGTTCTGTGACCATATAAAGGCACAAGGCTGCAGGCTGAGTTATACAAGGAACTCTGAGTATCAATCATGTATTATAAGGGATAATGTACCCCCTACTGTAAATGTTAAGGATATTAGAAGTCACTGAGGGGTTGTTCTGTGGCCATATAAAGGCACAAGGCTGCAGGCTGAGTTATACAGGAATTATATGTACCCGTACTGTATTCCCTTTTATGCTATTGTTATGTGTACAGGGTGCAGGACTATAGGAATAATTTGCATGCAACCAATGATTCATGTTAACTTCATGTTAATTTGCCTTATGACAGAGTCCCATCCCCTTCAAAAATGTGAGAGACTTTGGCTGGGGCAACAGTGGCATTTATTATTAGTATTCCCATAATTTACCTTAAGTTGTGTCCCACCTGCACCCGGAGTTTGGATGCTCCTGTGTCAGTACGAGACGATGAGGAAGAACAGGTTGTGTTGTGTCATGTGATCTATGAACTTGAATATTAGGTCATTTAAGAATAAACTGGAATCAGCGAGTTTGAGGTTAACAAACCCGAAAACTCAAATTCATCGATTTCTCAGCGGGAAAAAGCTTGAATTGCTCAAATTGATAGATTTTTCGAGCGAAAACCCTTTGAGGAAAACTTCATCCCCCATGATGTAAACATCATAAAGGCTGTGAACATCTTATAATAGGATGTTTTGTACTTGTGCCCCTGGATTGGATGTCACAAATAAGGCAGGAGCATTACAATATAATCCAGCAGCAGCCTGTACTGAACTTCTAGCTGACAATGCGAGGGTTAAAGAGCTGCAGGTTGTGGAATCCCTGTGCCAATACCATAGTGAGAGTTAATAGTCACTGCTGGTGTGTCACGTTGTTATTGTTTTGGAGGAGCCGTGTGCTACGTGCTGGTCCTGCTGACTCATGTGTGGGTAGGTCGGAGAGGCGGCTGATGCTCTATAGTCCCACTTAATACAGTCCCACCCAATACAGTCCCACCCAATACAGTCCCACTTAATACAGTCCCACCCAATACAGTCTCACTCACTACAGTCCCCACTCACTACAGTCCCCACTCAATACAGTCTCACTCACTACAGTCCCACTTAATACAGTCCCACCCAATACAGTCTCACTCACTACAGTCCCACTTAATACAGTCCCACCCAATACAGTCTCACTCACTACAGTCCCCACTCACTACAGTCCCAACTCAATACAGTCCCCACTCAATACAGTCCCCACTCAATACAGTCCCACCCAATACAATCCCACCCAATACAGTCTCACTCAATACAGTTTCACTCACTACAGTCCCACCCAATATAGTCCCACTCACTACAGTCCCACTCAATACAATCAGACTCAATACAGTCTCACTCACTACAGTCCCACCCAATACAGTCCCACTCAATATAATCCCACCCAATACAGTCCCACCCAATACATTCCCACCCAATACAGTCCCACCCAATACAGTCCCACCCAATACAGTCCCACCCAATACAGTCTCACTCACTACAGTCCCACCCAATACAGTCTCACTCACTACAGTCCCACCCAATACAATCCCACCCAATACAGTCCCACCCAATAAAATCCCACCCAATACAATCCCATCCAATACAATCCCACCTAATACAGTCCCGCCCAATACAATCCTACCCAATATAGTCCCACCCAATACAGTCCCACCTTCTCTTTACTGCCCTGCGTTATCCCTTTGGAATCTGGCATTGCTTGCTGAGAGCTCTCATGTTGACTCTCTCATTAAACCCTGCCATTTCCAAGCAATAAATTCAGCTACAAAGCCATTTACATTCAGTGCCCAATGTTTATTCTCTATTCCCAGTGTGCTGAGCAAATACTCTCAATATAAACTGCCTGACCTCCTGCTGAATGTAATTCTCTAATAGATTCCCTGGGGGGACATCCTTTTAACTCCATAAAATGTCAGGGACAGTGATGGGCGAATAACATCGCCAGGCATGGGATTAGCGGCGAATTTCCAAGTTTCACGGAATGCGAATATTTTCGTGAAACTGCGTTGAAAATTTGCAGGCAAAAACCCCACCGCAACAAAAAAAATTTTGCATGTCAAAATTGCCACGCGCATAAAAATTATTCAGACGCCCATTGACTTTAATATATTTGGACAAAATAGTCACACGTATAACTATTGTTGCTCGTGTCAAAAATTTACGCACGTCAAAATTATTTTGAGGCCCATTGACTTCTATGCATTTTGTGAATTTTGCGAATTATTCAACTGAGCGACAGATTCACCATCACTAGTCAGAGATTTAGGTCTCCTCTATTCTATATTTCTACAATTCTGTATCAGCTCATTTACAGGGTTTTAAAGGAGAACTAAAGCCTAACTAAAGAAGTAGGTAGAAATGTTGTACATGATGTTTTGTGCTTCTGTACCAGCCCAAGGCAACCACAGCCCTTTAGCAGTAAAGATCTGTGTCTCCAAAGATGCCCCAGTAGCTCCCCATCTTCTTTTCTGCTGATTCACTGCACATGCTCTGTGCTGCTGTCACTTACTGAACTTAGGGACCCACTCACAATATACAGTACACATAGAATAGAAATGTCACAATATAAGGCTGATTAGTGATTAATACACATAATTACTACATGGCAGCACAGAAACCAGTGCAATTAGCATCAGAATTTAATAATCAGCAAACCTGTAGCATCAGCTTATATTACAGGAGAAGCTCATTTTCTGCTGGATAATTAGTGACGAGCCCTAAGCTTAGCTTCTCAACAGCCAATCAGAGCCCACTGAGCATGTGAGTGTCACAGACACTTTCCAAGATGGTGACCCCCTGTGACAAGTTTGAAGTCCTGGATCATTGCTGCTATTGACAAGCTGAAACTTTAGCCTTGTGCAATAAGTTCACTATATAAAATATGCCATTTTTAACCATATTGACTTTTAGGGTTTAGTTCTCCTTTATGGCGTTTTAATCAAATGAAATCTGCTTAGAATTACACTTTTTTATGTATTTTGGGGGAGTTTCTGTTTAGTATGTTATAGAATGGCTAATTCTAAGCAACTTTTCAGTTGGCTTTCATTTTTTCATTTTCTATAGTTTTTTTAATCATTTGCCTTTTTCTTCTGACTCTTTCCAGCTTTCAAATGAGGGTCACTAACCCCATCTAAAAAACAAATGCCCTGTAAGGCTACAAATGTATTATTATTGCTACTTTTAATTCAGGCATTTCCTATTCATATCCCAGTCCCTTATTCAAATCAATGCATGGTTGCTAGGGTAACTTGGACCCTAGCAACCAGATTGCTGAAATTACAAACTGGAGAGCTGCTGAATAAAAAGCTGAATAACTCAAAAACCAGAAATAATAAAAAACACATTGCAAATTGTCTCAGAATATTACTCTCTACATCCTACAAAAAGCAAATTTAAAGGTGAACAACTTCTTTAAAGGCGTTGTTGACCTTTAAATTAACTGTTCGTATGATGTAGAGAGTAATATTCTGAGACAATTGGTTTTCATTTTTTGTGTTATTTAGCTCTTTATTCAGCAGCTCTCCAGTTTGTAATTTCAGCCATCTGGTTGTTAGGGTCCAAATTACCCTAGCAACCATGCACTGATTTGAATAAGAAACTGGAATATGAATAGGAGAGGCCTGAATAGAAATATGAGTAATAAAAAGTAGCAATAACAATACAGAGCTTTGCATTTTAGATGGGGTCAGTGACCCCCCATTTGAAAGCTGGAAAGAGTCAGAAGAAGAAGGCGAATAATTGAAACACTACAAAAAAAAATAAAAAAATAAAGGCAAAGTAAGAAGTTACTAAGAATTGGCCATTCTGTAACTTACTAAAAATGTACTGAAATGCATTTCATGTAGTTGTAGATTTGTCCTTAGACCAGTCCATGGTTCAGCTGAACGTTTTCACCATAAATGACTATAAGTGAGACCTATAAATCATGATGATAAAGTTGTGTTCAGTGATTCAGAATTTGTATCATTTCAGGCTGACGTGCCCCATCTCACACTCTCACACCCATTAGTCAGGGCTTCTCCTCTCATTGATGACACAGACTTACTCTCTCCTGCACAACATGAATGAAACTCAGTCTTGTGATTGTCGCACGTTTCCACCGTACACACAGCGCTTGCATCAGCGACCCCTCCCTTGTTATATGTACTCAGGTCTTACCGGATCTCTCCAGTTTACTCTCCTCTCTATAAAATATCATTATTACCTTCTCTGGAGAGGAAATGACTGTAAAATCTGCCTTTAGGGTCGTGATACAGGAGGAGGTGGTACAGGGGAAATTTGTAGCAATGACCATTTCATTGTATATATATATATAGTGAATAAAGTTCCCCCTATTGTAACATATAAGGATATTATAAGTAACTGACTATGACCATATAAAAGGCTGAGGCTGAAGGCTGAGTATTTTTATACAGGTCATGGAACTCTGAGGTTACTTCTAATATCCAAAGGGACACTTAGGGGCGAAGTGACGAATGCCGACGACCATTCGCCAGCATTACCGTTTTCAGGCACTTGGGTGATTTACTAACATGCACTGGCGCAAATTCGCTAGCGAAAGAGACAGACGCTACGGTCATTCGCACTCTATCACCAGAAGAATTTCCACTCTGGCGAATTCACAAATTCACTAAGATGTGGATTTTACTGAACGTTATCTCATTCGCCAGACTTGCCTCCACCAGCTCAGACCAGGAGAAGTGCATTGGAGTGTATAGATCTTCCTCAATCTTCTGTTATTTACATCATATTTTTAGTGGAAAAAGTTTCTAATAGGGATGCACTGAATCCAGGATTCGGTCTTTTTCAGCAGGATTTGGATTCGGCCGAATCCTTCTGCCCTGCCGAACCAAATCCTAATTTGCATATTGAAATTGTATGACTTTTTGTCAAAAAAACAAGGAAGTAAAACATGTTTCCCCTTCCCACCCCTAATTTGCATATGCAAATTAGGTTTCCGATTCGGTTTCGTATTCAGTCAAATCTTTTGTGAAGGATTCAGGGGTTCACCGAATCCAAAATAGTGGATTCGGTTCATCCCTAGTTTCTAAGTCCCAAAAAACGCTGGCGTCTTTTCCTTTTTTTCAGTGATAGTCTGCAATGGTCCTTGAAAAGTTTTTTTTGGGTACCCGGGTTCCCCCCTACATTTTCTAACATATGGAACATAAACTATACACTGGGCTCATGTGTAGGGCAATATAACAACTTTATTTTATTTTATTAAGGTTCCCTGGGCTTGTGTAATGTAATGTATTTGCTGCAACGTATACGTCCATTCAACTGTAATAATTTCCGCCGTATGTAAATTAGACTGAGCGAAGACGTCTAACTAAGTTGCGCTTGACAGAATTGAACGCTAGCACATCTTGTCTTTGATTGCCGAAGTAATGCTAGCAAAAATTCGCCAGCGTTCGGCACCCTGGATGCAACTTTGCATTTTTGTACATTAGCGTTGCCTGAGCGAGTTTTCGCCTGGCGAAGTGTAGCGATGGGTGCGAAGCCGTCGCTGGCAAATTTTCGCCCCGTTAGGAAATTTACCCCTTTATTTATTATAATTAGTGATGGGTGAATTTTTTCACCTGCCATGGATTCCACATTTCGTCATCCGAGAATTTTTTCACAAAACGGTGGAAATTTTTTTAAAGCGCATTGACTTCAAGGTTTCACGAATTCACAAAAATGTGAATCCATTTATAATGGATGACATCACTAAAAGCGGTTTATATAGTGTATAAAGTACCCCTTATTGTAAAATATAAGGATATTATGTTACCGAGGCGTTTCAAGACCATATAAAAGTACGAGGCCAAAAGCTGAGTGTTTTTATACAGGTCTTGGAACTCCGAGGTGACTTCTAATATCCTTATATTTTGCAACAGGGGTACTTTATTTATTATAATACACAAGTTTCAGTGAGTCATGTGACAGAAATGACATCAGAACTCACTGTTTATAACTGATGACATCAGAACTCACCGTTTATAACTGATGACATCAGAACTCACCGTTTATAACTGATGACATCACTAGTCACTGTTTATAAGGATATCATTTACAAGATATTCATGGCTTTTGTGTATTATATAGTGAATAAAGTACCCCCTCTTGTAAATTATAAGGATATTATAAGTTACTGAGGAGTTTCATGTGAGTCATGTGACAGAAATTACATCAGAACTCACCGTTTATAAGGATATAATTTACAAGATATTCATGGCTTTTGTGTATTATAAGGATATCTTTTATGGGGATATTCATGGCTTATATGTGGAACTGGACTGCACTTTATTCTGGTCTCCTGGAGCCATAAGTGACTAGTTGGACAGTATTATAGGCCAGTATCCCCTGTACAGAAGTTTTCTATAGTCCCGCATGTTGTGCCGACCCATCATAACCTAGCCGGACTGTTAATATGTTCATATGTTGATGTGACTGGCTTATCACTGGTGCACTATGTACAGTCAGTAACTGTGGGTCGATGGGAATAATGTAAAGTGGGGGTTCCTGCAAATACATAATGAGTCTGAGCAGTTGAACTGGAACACTCTGCAGTTACCTAGAAAGTGGGGCTACTGTGATCTCTACCCTATCACCTTCCCTCTTTCCAAATGGTTTCATAAAGGGCAACTATACATTTACATTTTCCTGCATTACTCTGTAATGTTATTGTAGTTGTTATTATGCTTAAAGTATTCCAGATATTTCAGTTTTATGTCATGCCTCCTTGGCCATGGCCCTCGCTGGGTTTTTGTTAGGGGTTATAACACAACAGGAGGGCTACGGGAGGGACTGGTGAGCCAGTTTGATACAATGGTGGTATAGGTGAGCCTAAACTGCAAGCTGAGCCAACAGCATTTAGGGGTAAGCCAAAGGACAGTGGGGCTCATTTACTGTATAAGTGATGTTTTTGGAACACAAGGAGGGTACAAATTCCCGCCCCTTAGTGTTGAGTTATACAGCAGCCTGTTCTTTGCACCTTGCTCTGAATCCAGTGCAGGGTCAGAATGGGCCGGCAGGACACTGGGAAAAAACCCCCGATGGGTCCCAGCCCTCATGGGCCCAGATATGCTCCTCCGGCTGCCCCTGCCGCGGAAGGGAATTAGGGGTCGGAATGGGGCTCCAGGGACTGCCAGGAGGGCCCTTTGTTTTTCCGACCCTGATCCAGTGTAATGCACAAGGCTCAGCACTGTGGGTGCAACACAGCCTGACAGAAGCACAGGGCACATCCCCCCGCACCCCTCTTCCACCCCCATGGGCTCCCAACCACAACACCCTCCTCCCTCTTCTTTTTCTGCTATTCTCGATCAGGGTGGGTGGCCACAGCGAGGTGTGGGCCCAACAGATTATTTACCAGTGTCTGACCCTGTGCACGGGAGAAATGCCAATCTTTTTGACATCACTAAGCATCAGTTATCACTCGTTACACATAATATAATGAATAAACCACCCCATCTTGTAAAATATAAGGATATTATAAGTTAACAAAGAGTTCCATGATCACATCCAAGCACAAGGCCAAAGATCATGGATCTCTGAGGTGACATCAAGTTCGGGATGCACCAAATCCAGGATTTGCATTCGGTATTCGGCCAGGACTCTGGACTTTTCAGTAGGATTTAGATTCCTTGTGCCTGACCAAACTGAATCCAATTCCTTAAAATCATGTGACTATTCACAAAACAAGGAAGTAAAAAATGTTGTAGCCACATGCTGCATTCTCTTTTACCCTCCCCTTCGCTTATTTGCATATGCAAATTAGGGTTCAGATTCAGTTTGGTATTTGGAATCTTTCTGGGTTTCGGCGAATCCAAAATACTGGATTTGGTGCATCCCTACTTCTAATATCCTCATATTTTGCAACAGGGGGTGCATTATTAAAATACACAAGTTTCAGTGAGTCATGTGACAGAAATGACATCACTAAGCTCCCATTATTACCGATGACATCAGGGCCGGACTGGGGGGGGCCCGGGGCCCCCGTTGCGTCCCCTCCCTAGCCTGCAACCTGCTGCACTGTGCATGCACGCACTTTATATTTGCCGTGACCTGCCCGACAAAGGGAGGTTGCGGCAGGGAGATTCGCCAGCTAGCGGATCTGGGTTGGCTCAGTCTGACCCTGGATGACATCACTAAGCACTGTTTATAAGAATATAATTTACAGGATATTCATGGCTCTTGTGTATTATATAGTAAATAAAGTACCCCCTCTTGTAAAATATAAGGATATTATAAGTTACCGAGGAGTTTCATGACCATATAAAATTTTATACAGGTCATGGAACTCCAAGGTAACTTCTAATATCCTCAACTGGGGGTACTTTATTTATTATAATACACAAGTTTCAGTGAGTCATGTGACAGAAATGACATCAGAACTCACCGTTTATAAGGATATAATTTACAGGATATTCATGGCTTTTGTGTATCATAAAGAATATATTGTACAGGTTATTTGTGGCCCTTGTATCTGCCCCTTGCAGGAGGATATGTGCTGATATATTTATTTTATTCTAACTGTAAGTAAAAGCCTTTCCCAGATCGGTGCAACTTCCATAACATTAAACATTGTTCCGAGGCAGAACTACACAAGAATTCTCATCCAGAACCAACAAGATGAAATCTCTGCACACTCGGCACATTTGAATATGTCACTGAGACGACTGGAGAAGTTCCCCTTGAAACAAAATCCTTGATTCGCAAGAAAGGAAAATGTTTCCACTTGTTTTAATCAACGGGATGGACAACTTCCCCTTGTTATTCCCAACACAGGCCGATTCACATACTGGGCCCCGGCGCACATGAGTCGGCTGTGAGTGGGCCGTGAGTCCCGTCATGAGGTTTTATTTACTGGATCTTTTGTCTGAGGATTTGATTTGAATGTTTCAGATTTAACTATGAATTCTAAGGCAGCTGTAACTGGAGACGTGAGGCTTCAGTCAGTGTAAATAAACATGTGCAAATGTTGTATCTTCTCATGGAAAATAACTTTATCCAATAAATCATGAGAATCTTCTTGGTCTTTGCAACTTCCCCCTGTACCTAGAGATCTGTTTTACATTTATAAATATTCCACACTGACCAGGACTCCTCGGGTGGGACGGTCTGTTACAAAGAACCATTATAAATAGAAAGTTTGAACTGTTACATTGATGGTCCTTCAGGTGTTTTGCAACTCTTACCATCTACTTATTGACTTCTGGTACTGGTGGGTGTTTGTAATTCAACAATAACTGAAGAGCTGCAATTTGGGCAACAATGATATAAATTGTTACAAGTACCATATTGCCCTGCTGTCATAATCTTGTTCTACTGTCAACATCTTGACATACTTTCATGACCTTGTTCTGCTGCCAGAATCCTGGCCTACTGTCACCTTCTTGCCATACTTTCACAAACTTGCTCTACTTTCACCATCTTGCTCTGCAGCCACCATCCTGGCCAACTGCCACCAACTTGCTCTGATGTCAGCATCCTAGCCAACTGTCACCATCCTGGCATCCTTCCACAATTTTTCTCTGCTGTCACCATGCTGGCCAACTGTCACCTACTTGCTCTGTCAGAATCCTGGCCAACTGTCACCATCCTGGCATACTTTCACAATCTTGCTCTGCTGCCACCATCTTTTCCTACTGTCACAATCTTGCTCTCTGGTAAGCATCTTGGCCTAATCTTCTTGTCCCACTATCACCATCTTAACCTACTGTTACCGTCATGTCTTTCTGTCATTATTGTGTCCTACTGTCACCATCTTGCCCTACTGACCTGCTGATACCATCTTGGCCACAATCTTGTTCTGCCCTTACCACCTTGCCCAACTGTCACCATCCTGCTTTAACTAAATGGTCTTGCTCTTCTGGCACCATCTTGTGCAACTGTCACATCTTGCCCTACTGTCACTAGCAAGCCTTACTACTCCCTCCCAGGCAATTGCTGAGTGTGTTGACTGTTGCTCACGTTTTTAAGGCCTATCTATTTCCCTTGTCATGCGGGAGAAAAAAATATCTAGACAAGTCTCCCTTTATTATCTTTATTTATCTGCTGAGCACTCACATTTATACACTGAAATCTCTCTCAGGTACAGGGATTTTGACCTTTAATCTCAGTGTTGACATTATCAAGACGGGCCTCCTATCCAGTCTGTGATACAACTCTGTGTACAGAAATGGGCAATTGTTTGTATTGCCGCCGCTCTTTCCATCGATACCTGAAAGACTAATATTTGCTTTAGTAATAAAAACATAATAACCAGGATAGAGAGTAAAGTGCCAGCAGCCGGTGCCATGAAGAAATTATACTGTATTACATCTATAAATGCATTGCAAATAGAAGACCTGGGTAACATTGCCCATAACATTGTCTCGTCGTTTAATGCATGTTTCTAATTAATCCTGGAAAAAACTGTGAAATTCCTTTTTGAGGACTGATCTATTTGTCTCAAATCTCAAATTTGCAGAGGTTAATAGGAAGAGAGAAGAGAGCATTTAGAAGGGAAAGCCACATCAATCTCTATAATACTACAACAAATGGCCAAATAGAAAAAGAGGAACTGATTGCTTCACATGCAAAGACAAATCCCAAAATGAAAAAAAAAAACTCAATCTCAAAAAAAAAAAAAAAAAAAAAAAAAGGAACAAAGATGCAGGTTTCAGGGGGCACTTAAATGGTTACTGGCACAAGATATTAACCTATTTGAATAAGGTGTTCATAAGATCCCAGGACCCTGAATATGAAAGCCGCAGTCAGGTTTGTATTTATAGCTTTTGCTGCATAGTTTAAATACACATACTAGTGTTTGCATACTTGTAATGATTTCTTTTACTCAGTATATACAAAACAAGGGTCAGTGTTGAAGGAATGTATCCAATTTATCCACATAAGCCAACTTAATAATGAGCCTGTCAGACGGGGCTATAGCTTACCCTTAAAAAGATTTAGGAGATAGGAGGTGCACCCTGAAACTACAGAGCATTGTAATCTAACAATATGTATTTATCATAAAATAAATCCGCTCAGATCTTTCCCGACACAAACATGTTACTGTAAGACATACTGTACATTTCCTACAATGGAAAACTACTGTTTGCCCCAGGGGTTTGTCACTTTTTTACGGCACAGTTAACAATTTTCTCTGAAACAACAACTATTGTAAAATTGCTGTCAAACTGCAGGTGGAGCCGGGTTAAGAGGGTGAATGGGGATTTATTTAAAAATAAGGTCACATGCTGAATTCATGCCCAACAATATCTCTGGAAGACAGAAGCCTGGCTGGATCAATCCCAATGGCAAAGTGGTATTTCCGTTGGTTAAGATATGGTGCCAAAGCCAACTCTTGGTTAGGAACGCCTCCCATTTTGGCTTATCCTATATGATATGGGGGGCAATAATCATGGATTTGGGAATATGTAAACTGTCAGTGGTGCATTTAAGGAGAAGGAATAACATTTTACACTTGGGGTGGCAAAAGTTAGGCACCCCCAAGTGAGTACTTTTACTTACCTGACACCCCTGGCCGACGCTCCTATCAGCAGCAAACCGAACCGGCCCGTGGTTCTTCTAGCGACCAACATGGAGAGATCCTCTTCCTGCTTCTTCGGTTCTTCTCGCAGTTGCCCCGGGAAAATTCGAAAACCGATAAAGCAGGAAGACGATCTCTCTGTGGTGTTCGCTAGAAAAACCCGGGGCTGGTGAAGTTTTCTGCTGATCGGAGCACCGACCCCGGGTGTCAGGTAAATAAAAATAGTCACTTAACTTTTGGCACCCCAATTGTAAACTGCTATTCCTTCTCCTTTAAAGGGGTAGTTCACCTTCAAACAACTAGTTGTTTTCAGATAGATCACCAGAAATAATGTTTTTTTTCCCAATTACTTTCTATTTTCTATGTGTCACATTTTTCACCTTCTAAAGTAGTTCTGGGAGGGGGGTCGCCGACCCTCTAAACTGTTTTAAATGGATACATTTAGTTGATACATTTCTTATCTTTGTCCCTGCTGAGCAGAATCCCTGAGTTTCATTACAGGCAGCTGTTAGACTTGATACAATAGTTACTAATACTAATAGTTACTAAGAGATGCTGCTGAGAAATGGATCAACTAAATGTTGTAAAACTGTATCAGTTTAGAGTCTGTATCTGAATTACTGAGCTGTCAGACTCAAACACCAGAGACACCAACATTCAACTTTAAACTTAAAAAATAAATAATGGAAAGTAATTGAAAAAAGTCTTTATTTCTGGGGAACAATCTGAAAACAACCGAACTGAAAAAAAGTGTTTGGAAGGTGAACAACCCCTTTAAGAGGGTCTGACCCAGTTAGGGTTCCCACCTTTTCTAAATATTTTTATCGGCCAATGGGGGTGGGGGGGCGAGAACAAAAAGGGGTGGGCCATGACATAAAGGGGGCAGAGTCATGCACAGTGACACAAAAGGGGCGGAGCAACACAACGATGGACAGAAACCTGAAAAAAAGGAAAAGTATTGAGCAAATTGGGGGCGGGCCCACGGCTTTTTCTTAAAGGAACAGTTGAGTGTGAAAATAAAAACTGGGTAAATAGATAGGCCGTGCAAAATAAAAAATGTATCTAATATAGTTAGTTAGCCAAAAATGTAATGTATAAAGGCTGGAGTGACTGGATGTGTAACATAATAGCCAGAACACTACTTCCTGCTTTTCAGCTCTCTAACTCTGAGTTAGTCAGTGACTATAAGGGGGGCCACATGGGACATAACTGTTCAGTGAGTTTGTAATTGATCCTCAGCATTCAGCTCAGATCCAAAAGCAACAGTCATGACCCATGCGGCCTCCCCTCAAGTCTCTGATTGGTTACTGCCTGGTAACCAATCAGTGGAAAGCAAGTGAGCTGAAAAGCAGGATGTAGTGTTCTGGCTATTATGTTACGCATCCAGTCACTCCAGCCTTTACATATCACATTTTTGGCTAACTATATTAGAAACATTTTTTATTTTGCACATCTATTTATCTAATTTTTATTTTTACACTGAGCAATTCCTTTAAGGGTATTACAAATTACCGGCAATGTACTTGTAATTTGAAATACCAGCCCCGGCCTTGGCAGGTGTTTTACCGGCTAGGCCTGTAAAATACCGGCCGGGTGGCAACCCTAGATCCAGTACATCTTTGGGTGCTCTGATTAGGGATGCACCAAATTCATATTTTGGGATTCTGAATCTTTTATTAAGGTGTTATTCTTGCATGAACATTTGACCACTTGATCAATCATGGCTGCTTCCATTGGAATGGAAGGCTTAAAGCAGAACTAAAACTTAACTAAAGAAGTAGGTAGAAATGATGTTTTCCAAGGCCCTTTAGCAGTAAAGATCTGTGTCTCCAAAGATGCCCCAGTAGCTCCCCATCTTCTTTTCTGCTGATTCACTGCACATGCTCTGTGCTGCTGTCACTTACTGAGCTTAGGGAGCCACTCACAATATACAGTACACATAGAATAGAAATGTCACAATATAAGGCTGATTAGTAATTAATACAGATAATTACTACATGGCAGCACAGAAACCAGTGCAATTAGCATCAGAATTGAATAATCAGCAAACCTGTAGCATCAGCTTATATTACAGACCAACCTCATGTCTTGCATAAGTTGCAGGTTGTTTTTTGGGTGCTTAAATTCAGCAGAGAGAACACTGGGTGCCAGTAGCCTAATTTTTTCAGGGCTCCCATCCCTGCAACACAATATTCTCATAAACCATTTAGTGTCCCTGACAGGTGTATTTGTCCCATATTGGGCGCTGGTTACTTATTAAGTTCTGATAACGCCGGGGCTATTGGAGGCTTGTGGGAATGAATGGACACATTGAGGTTAATGGTTAAACCCGACAACAATGGGGCAGATAAACCTGCTGCTTCCACAGGAGCAAACAAACCTGCTTAGAAAATTCTTGCAACATAAGAGCTGATAAAATGCCGTTTTATTGTCCGGCCTGTCGGCAGATTTCTGGGCAGCAAACGCGTCTGTAACGTGACCTTGAGCGAGATATACCTTATTATCATTATTATTATCTTTATCAGTGCCGTGCAACAGGACTCGGGCTGGAATTGATAACGGTTGCAGTGTACATGGTGCAGAAGAGCTTGCAATTGAGAAGGATGAAAAAGTGGATGGAAGAGGGGGAAAATGGCGCAAAGGTTTCAGCTTACGAGGGTGTCCACAAGGAGAGGTGGGTGCAGAGGTGACCCTGTTCTGAGCAAGGATAAAGTCTAGTATGGGTTTGAGGCACATTGTTAGGTTAATGTATTAAAGGTCAACCAAAACCTTACTTGATTAGAAATGCAGTATTAAACTAACTGTACTGCCCAAACCTACAGCCGTCCTATAACAGTAATGACCCAAGCCTTCAAAGTTACCCCCAGCAGCTCCATGTCTTGGGTTTTGTGTAGCCATCTTTTGTGCGTCAGCGGCACTGCACATGCTCAGTGTGCTCTCTGGACTGCTGCTGAGAGGCGAAGCTTGGGGGTCGTCACAAATCATTCAGCAGAAAATGAGGTTCATCTGTCATAGAAGCTGATGCTACAGGGATGGTTAAATATTCTGCCATGAAATGGGAATCTGAATTAATTACTAATTGTATTGCGACATTTACATTATATATATATATATATATATATATATATATATATATATATATATATATATATATATATATATATATAGACAGTCTATAGTGGTGCACTCACGATATAGTCAACCGCCAGGGTGCTGGTTATAACATAGCATAACAATCCAAAAATTCAAACCGCACTCCTAGGTCTTGTAATGGTGAAAAAAAGTGAAAAGTGTATTTCAAAGTTTCGACCCACTAACTCGGGCCGTCTTCAGGAAGGAGACTTCCTGAAGACGACCCAAGTTAGTGGGTCGAAACGTTGAAATACACTTTTCACTTTTTTTCACCATTACAAGACCTAGGAGTGCAGTTTGTATTTTTGGATTGTTATGCTATGTTATAACCAGCACCCTGGCGGTTGACTATATCGTGAGTGCACCACTATAGACTGTCTATCTATATATATATATATATATATATATATATATATATATATATATATATATATATATATAGTGAGTGGGCCCCTAAACTCAAGTAAGTGACAGCACCCAGAATATGGGGATACTGGGGCATATTTGGGGGCACAGATCTTCCCTGCTAAAGGGCTGTGGTTGCCTTGGGCTGGTACAGACCCCAAAAACACAATATGCAGCATTTCTAGCCCATTTGTTGAGCTTTACTTTTCCTTTAACTCCTTATTCTACTTTATATGTGTGATGACCTCTGTACCTTTATTTTTAATCTGTTGCCTACGAAAAGAACCCAAATCAGAGAATTAATCTCCCCGAATCATTGACTGAATCGCACATTTGGGGTAATGGTGCAGACGTTATGGTTGACTAAATAACATCTCCATTTCTGATGCAGGTCAGTCCCAAAATTACATGATGGTCTTTAGATAAAAAGAACATCTGTAACTTATTAATGAACTGGCAAAAATAATGCAGTACATACAGCTCCTCCCCAGTCCTGCTCTCTAATGGGCTCTGTGCAACCACATAGATACATGCCATAGTCCTAAAATAATAATGCAATAATGACATAGCACCACTAGTGCTACCCACCCAACACTTTCCTCTTGTCTCTGTCTCTATATATTCGGTACCTATCTCATGCTACCAATCAGAGAGAGCCTGGGGGCAAATTCACTAAGATGCGAAGTTGCGCCAGGCGCAACTTCGCCGCACTTCGCCAGGCGTAGTTTCGCCAGCGCTCCGCAAATTCACTAAAATCCGAAGTTGCGCACAGGGGTAGCGTAAGGTTGCGAAGTTGCGCTAGCGTTGATTCGCTATATAAAGCAAAGTTACGCTAGCGAAGGCTATTTTGCATACGGCGCGAAAATTCATATTTCAATGGAGGAACACGTGTCAGCACTACAAATGCCTAGAAAACCTTCAAATCTGCAAATATAAATGTTATTTTGCCCTACACATGTGCCCACTGTCTAGGTAAGTTGCCATGAGTCAGGAAATGTAGGGGAGAGGAAGGGGAGCCCCAAAAAAATTTCGATCTTTTTCAGCCTATCACCCATCATGTAGAAAACACGCCAGCATTTTTTGGGACTTAGAAAAAAAATTGACTTTTTTTGAAACAATCCCTATCTACTCTATTGCGCTTCGCCAGGTCTGAGGTGGTGAAGGAAGTCTAGCGTAAAAGGTAGCGTTCAGTACACTGCGCAAGTTAGTGAATTTGCGTAGTTACATCGCTAACGAAAATTTGCCGGGCGTAAGGTTGCGAAGTAACACTAGCGAAACTACACCAGCGTTCGTTAGTGAATTTGCGCAGTAGCGAAAATGCCAAACGCTAGCGAATTAACGCTACCGTTCGGCGCTTCGCGGTTTAGTGAATTTGCCCCCAGGTGTGTAATCTGATCTTTCTGCATGACCAGCACTAGCCCAAGACCAGGAGGCTCAGGAGGAGCCAGCTTCAGTACTCCAGGCTCAGGCTTTTGGGCCCAGCCTGGAGGAAAGTTTGGATTGTTCTTCTGACTCCAAGTCATTGGAGTTTGGATCAGTTGGAGAAGGTGTGGGGAGACCTGCACAGGAGCAGCTGAGTGGAGGCCATTGTGTTGCAGTGGAGGCAGGTGAGATGGAGGCCCAGGCCCCTGCCAAACAAACTGCAGAGAAAAAGACTGCTGGAGGCAGAAAGTCTGAGCCGCCAGAAGGAGTGGAAGAAACACCCAGAGGCAAAAGAAAGTGGCTGAACTTACCCCGGGAGCAGCTGAGGAGGAAACAAGTACTGGTGCGGTGACTACTAAATCCCCTCTTCCCAAAAGCAGAAAACACCAGCGCTCTGCATCTCTGGGGGCTTCACCTTCTGGTGTTACAGTGAGGGCTGAAGCCAAACTGGATGCTAAAGGCACATGTCATGGGGAACCACAGGGTGGAGGCGTGTCTGTGCATGAACTACAACTCCCATCATCCCCTGTAGGCATCTCTTCTGGCAGCCAAACTGGGGGTGATGAATATGTGGTGCCAGAAACACCCCTTGAAGAATGTGCTGCAGGGAAAAGTCCAGCTGGAAAGGGAGAAGCTGCTATTTTGGCCCAAACTGTCAGATCTGGGGCTGCTGAGGTTTCACAGGCCGGGGAATCCACTGCTCAGGATCCTGCAGGTAACGAGACACCTGAACTCAACTCTCAGCTTAACCCTTCACCTGCCCAACTGACTGCAGCCACTAGAGGGAATCAGGGAAGTTATTATTATTATAAGTTCAGCTATTGCCATACCTCCCAACTGTCCCTTTTTCGGAGGGACAGTCCCTCTTTTGAAAATTTTTTTTGTCCCTCTTTTTACTTCCAGAATGTTGGGAGGTATGCTGTTGCTGCTGGGAATGTGATGCCGGATACAGACAATGAGGCTGAAGATTCAGAGGGGGAGCAGAAATCCCAGGACTCCAGTGATTTAAGTGCAACATATGAACCAACTGCACAAAGGAGAATGGGTGCACCCACTGATGTAAACCCCCAGCTACCCAGTCATAAGGATATTGCTCCTATCCTGCAGTAGCTGTCTGAGGCAGGAGCGCCATCAGAAATCGCAGGGCCCCATACGACAAAATTTCCTGGACCCCCTGGGCTGCCACCGCAAGCCCCAGCTACAGGTCCACCCACCCCACCCCACAGGTCCACCCCCACCACACAGTAAAAAAACAAAAAAATATTAGTGGCTAGGGTTCCCACATGTTAATAAAAAATAAAAAGATATTGGTGGTCAGGACCCCCCATAAAAAACATTTGTGGCCAGGGCCCCCCCATTAAACATATTGGTGGCTAGGACCCCACATGAGAAAAAAAATTGGTGACCAAAATTGGTGGCCAGGGGCCCCCACACACACATTATAAGAAAATTGGTGGCCAGGGCCCCTTAAACGTCCATGCCTTCCCGAAGTTAGCAGCTCTCAGAAAGATGGAGGGCCCGGCTAATCAAGTAAGTGTGGCGTGGCCGGGCCCCCCTTACCCTCGGGGCCCCCTACAACTCCCCCCCTGTCCCCCCCTGATGGCTGCTCTGGTCTGAGGACTATAAGCAGAAGGGAAAAAAAGAGGCAGAAATTGTTGCACAGCAGAAGCTGATCAGAGCTGCTTATAAGAGAAATAAAGGCACACTGGAACTGGACCTCATTACACTTAAAGGGGAACTCTTTGAAACCGAGGTCTCCATAGAGAAACTGTTGAGCAAAGCAGGTCCCTGGAGAGAGACTTTTGAAAACAGGGAGTGGTTTGAGAAGCTGCAGAAATCTCTCAGGGAGGAGGTGCCATACTGCAGCCGCAAACTCAGCACCACCAGCTACTCTGCCTCTTCTGATACAGAGGGGGATTTCAAGAAGCCACAAGCTCCAGCCAAGAAAGCACCAACAAAGAGCAAGAAGAAGGATGGGATCCACTGGCAGGAACTGGCATTTGATGTACAGGAGGTGACAGAACAAGAGAAGGAGAAACAGCCATACCTCCCAACATTTTGGAAGTAAAAAGAGGGACAAAAAAAATTTTCCCGCACGTAGCGCAGCAAATTTTTGGACCACACCCCTTTCTGTGGCCACACCCCCTAATTACCATGTTTGTTTTACAAAATTTGGCAGGTTATGAAAGTTTGAAAATATTTCTCCTTATCTAAACTGTGTTTTTGTGTCTCAAAATTGTTACAAAGTATCTTATGTGCACCTGTTAGCTGTTCTGGGCTCTCTGCTAAAAGCCAATTAAGTGAGAAACTTTGTTTCTTTTTCTGGCTGTTCAGTGCAGAGAAAAGAGGGACTTTCCAGTACAAATGAGGGACTGCGGGTTGAGCTGTCAAAAGAGGGACTGTCCCTCTGAAAAAGGGACAGTTGGGAGGAACAGCAAAGGGAAGAATTCTGTTGGCAGAGATGGTCTTTATGATGATCACACAGGGAACACTCAGCACAGCAACTTGGGAAAGGATTTACTTGTGAAGTGCAGTAAGACAACAGCAAAGATCATTGCAATTATACATTAACGATATTCACAGCGCCACCTTGTGACCATTTTAATACTCCAGTGTTTAAGCATGAATGCTGTTGCATGTATTCCAACACCCCTTCTCAACAGTGAAAGGCTCAAACTGATAATCCACTCTTCTTTAACAGTTCCAAGTGTCTGTTTGCATGTAGAGGCTTAGTAAGCATATCTGCAACCATGTCCTCAGTCGGACAATATTTTAAGTCAAGCTGTCTTTGCTCTTGCAAGTCCCTTAGGAAATGATACCTTACATCAATATGTTTGGTTCTTGGCTTGACTCGTTCTGTCTGTGCAAGTGCAATGCACCCTTGGTTGTCTTCAAACATCTTTGTGGGTTCCATCTGCTATTGATCCAAATCTGCTAACAGTTGTCTTAGCCAAATTAACTCTTGACTTCACGCCCCTGCAACACAACTAGGCTTAGCAATGTCTAACTACGAATCGTACTACCCAGCAACGCAAGCAATACTTGCCTCCAATTGGAAAACATTTGACACTGAAAACCCTGCCTCGCTGTTAGAAGCTCTATACTTTGGTTCCATTGAATCACTACATCATGCTCTTTACAGGCCTAAAAAATCCTTACCACCATTAATTCCTTTGTTAGATGCTACTAAGAAATCATGGGACATATTGTACAAATCTACCAATAAGGACAATTCCTTCTCACCAGATGTGCCCCCGTGCCATAATGCTTCACTAAGCAATTTTGATAAATTTATAGGGGGGCTTCTGGGCAAGAGCGGGAGTCAAGCAACTCCAACACATAACACAAGCGGGTATTTTTAAAACTCTAGAACAATTCCAGCATATTCCGGAACTGTCAGGTCTGTCGGTGTATAGTTACCTGCAACTGCAACATTTATACCATGCTCAATTTCACCCCACCCAAATTACAACAGACTAATGCTGAGACTATAATAAGCTCACCAGGGAAACAGAAATTAGTATCCAAAACAAACACATACATTGCATCTCAAAAATACGATCCCAGACTAGGGATGCACCGAATCCACTTTTTTGGAATCGGCCGAACCCCCGAATCCTTCACGAAGGATTCGGCCGAATACCGAACCGAATCTGAACCCTAATTTGCATATGCAAATTAGGGGTGGGAAGGGGAAAGAATTTTTTACTTCCTTGTTTTCTGACAAAAAGTTAAGTAATTCCCTCCCTGCCCCTAATTTGCATATGCAAATTAGGATTCGGTTCGGCCGGGCAGAAGGATTCGGCCGAATCCGAATCCTGCTGAAAAAGGCCGAATCCTGGATTCGGTGCATCCCTATCCCAGACCCAGGGTCAAACTTAAGTGGGAAAGTAGTGGAGTTCACTTAGATCCCGATGACTGGGAAGAGTTAGTAGACAACCTCTATCTCCCTCTAATCAGTACAAGAGACAGGCTCATTCAATTCAAAATTGTACATCAAACATATGTAACACCCAAAAAACTACAACTTATGGGCCGCCTAGAGCATTCCAGATGTCCTCGCTGCAATTCACCAGATGCGGATTTTATACACCTTATATGGTATTGTACAGAAATACAGACATTTTGGAAAAGTAATGCAGTTTTTAGCCGACGAATTTGCTCTACCACAAGTATTGAACCCAGGTACCTGCCAACTGGGAGTAACAGATGCTCTGGTACCCAGAATCCACTCAAGATTATTGATGAGGGCACTTTTGTTCTATGCCAAGAAAACAGTGGCCCTACACTGGATGGGGCCAACACCTCTTACGCTTAAGAAATGGATAAATCTCATTAATTCCCAACTGGAACTTTATAAGTTTCATACCTCCCAACTGTCCCTTTTTCGGAGGGACAGTCCCTCTTTTGACAGCTCAACCCACAGTCCCTCATTTGTACTGGAAAGTCCCTCTTTTCTCTGCACTGAACAGCCAGAAAAAGAAACAAAGTTTCTCACTTAATTGGCTTTTAGCAGAGAACCCAGAACAGCTAACAGGTGCAAATAAGATACTTTGTAACAATTTTGAGACACAAAAACACAGTTTAGATAAGGAGAAATATTTTCAAACTTTCATAACCTGCCAAATTTTGTAAAACAAACATGGTAATTAGGGGGTGTGGCCACAGAAAGGGGTGTAGTCAAAAAATTGCTGCGCTACGTGCGGAAAAAAATTTTTTGTCCCTCTTTTTACTTCCAAAATGTTGGGAGGTATGAAGTTAACGTACATGGCCAGAGGCTGTCCACAGAAAGTATATGGTCTCCTTGGCTGGATTCACCCGCAACAAGGACCAAATAAGTCTACTGTGAAATTCCATTATATCCTCTCCATGTCTACCCTTCTTCTTCTTCCTTACGTCTGTATTTCCTTCTTCCTTGTTTGTTAATGGAAACCTAATAAAAAGTTACTATTAAAAAACATTAACTCTTGACTTGCTTGTGCAACATACTCTGCTTCTGTTGAAGAAAGTGTCACCGTTGACTGTTTTCTGCTGGTCCAGCTAATGGGTCCACCAGAGAGTAGAAACAAGTGACCACGAGTAGATTTTCTATCACTTGAGTCTCCAGCCCAGTCAGCATCAACATATCCAATCAGGTTACATTTGCCCCTTGCAGGCAACTTTAACTTGAAATGTATCGTTCCCTTTAAGTAACGTTTGACCCAATTTACAGCATTCCAGTCCATCTGACTTGGCTTAGACACCTTTCTGCATAAAAATCCCACTGCTGTAGCGATGTCGGGTCTGGCAACTGTAGCGATGTAAAGCAGTTTTCCTATAGCTTTTCTGTATTGACAGTTATTTGGTAGCAAATTAACTTCATTTATTTTAAGTAATTTGTTTCCATAGGAGAGTTAACTGGTTTTGCATCATTCATCCCAAAAGTTTCAATTACTTCTTGTATTTTGTGCCTTTGGTTCAGAAGATAACTGCCATCTTCTTCTCTTTCAATCTGTATGCCAAGGTAATGTTTTATGTCACCTAAGTCTTTGTTCTCAAAGTCCATATTTAGAGCTTGTAGTAGTTTGATGTGATCCCCTTATTTAGAGCTTGTAGTAGTTTGATGTGATCCCCTTATTTAGAGCTTGTAGTAGTTTGATGTGATCCCCTTATTTAGAGCTTGTAGTAGTTTGATGTGATCCCCTTATTTAGATCTTGTAGTAGTTTGATGTGATCCCCTTATTTAGATCTTGTAGTAGTTTGATGTGATCCCCTTATTTAGATCTTGTAGTAGTTTGATGTGATCCCCTTCTTCCTCAAAGCATACTAACAGATCATCCACGTATATGAGCACAAAGATCCACCTACCAGCCAGTTTCTTAGTATACAAGCAGGGATCTGCTTTCCTCCTTTGAAATTTTTCTTTTGTGAGCACATTATTAATTTTCATATTCCATTCTCTAGCTGCCTGTTTGAGGCCATAGAGCCCTTTCTGGAGTTTGCACACTAGGGGGCCCATTCACTAAGTTCGAGTGAAGGAATAGAGGAAAAATAGTTCGATTTTCTAATGTTTTTTTGGCTACTTCGATCTTCGACCACGACCTTCTAACCGAAGGATTCGAACTAAAAATCGCTCGACTATTGGACCATTCAATAGTCGAAGTACTGTCTCTTTAAGAAAAAACTTCGACCCCCTAGTTCGCCACCTAAAAGCTACCGAAGTCAATGTTAGCCTATGGGGAAGGTCCCCATAGGCTTTCCAAGTTTTTTCTGATCGAAAGGATAATCCTTCGATCGATAGCTTCAAATACTTCGAATCGGTCGATTCCAAGGATTTAATCCTTCGACCAAATGATTATTCATTCGATCGTTCGATCGAACGAATTGCGCAAAATTTTATTAACCCTTGATATTCGACCCTTAATACATCTGCCCCTAGGTCTGGCTTTTGTGGATTCTCAAATCCCTGTGGCTGTTCCATGTAGATTTCTTCTGTTAGCTCATTGTGTAAGAAAGCTGTTTAGACATCTGAGTGCTTTATCTGCATTTTATTTGCAGCTGCTACAGTGATCAGAGTCCTAATTGTCGTGTGCTTAACTACTGGAGCAAATGTCTCATCATAGTCTTCTCCATATTTTTGAGAATATCCTTTGGCTACTAGTCTTGCTTTGTATCTCTCAACTGTACCATCAGTGTTATACTTGATTTTAAGAGTCCACTTACAGCCAATAGCTTTTCTTCCTGTTGGTAGTTCTGTATAGGGATGCACTGAATCCACTTTTTTGGATTCGGCCGAACCCCCGAATCCTTCACGAAAGATTCGGCCGAATACCGAACCGAATCCGAACCCTAATTTGCATATGCAAATTAGGGGTGGGAAGGGGAAAACATTTTTTACTTCCTTGTTTTCTGACAAAAAGTCACGCAATTTCCCTCCCGCAGCTAATTTGCATATGCAAATTAGGATTCGGATTCGGTTCGGCCAGGCAGAAGGATTCGGCCGAATCCGAATCCTGCTGAAAAAGGCCGAATCCCGGCCGAATCCCGAACCGAATCCTGGATTCAGTGCATCCCTAGTTCTGTAAGCTTCCAGGTGTGGTTGTTATGCAGAGATTGTATCTCCTCTTCAGCAGCTTTTATCCACTTATTGGCTTCCCCTTCTGGAAGTTGTGATACGTCTTTCCAACATGTAGCTTCACATATGCAGGTATGTATTTGCTTTGTATGAAAGTCGAGCAGGTGGTTTGCCCTTATTCTCTCTTGTTGAACGCCTTGGTTCATTGTCAGTGCTTGGTTGTGTCTGCTCATCGGTGGTGTCAAATTCAGTGCCAACTTCTGGAGATGTTCATGTTACTTGTTCAGTATTTGTCACCTTTTCTCGTCTTTGTTCTACTGAAGTCATTACACCATCTCTTAGATCTTCAATAAACGTTACACTGTTACTGATCACCACCTTGTCAATCTCTGGATCCAGAATTCTGTATCCTTTGGAATTTTCTGCATATCCAACAAGGAGACCTTCCACTGCCCGATTTTCTCTTCTGGAATGTAAGCAAATGCTTTGCACCCAAAAACTCTGATATGTTTAACACTGGGGTTTTTCACCATGCCACAGTTCATATGGTGTTTTCATGACAGATTTGGAGTACAATCTGTTTTGCAGGTAAGTAGCTGTCATTGCTGCTTCACCCCAGTATTTTTCCGGAATCAGTCAGCATACATCTGATCATTTCTGTTCTATTTTTCCTTTCAGCTGCCCCATTCTGTTCTGGTGTATATGGGACAGTCTTTTGATGCTCTATTCCAAGCTGTTTTAAGAAATTCTCTACTTTGTGTCCAGTGAATTCTCCTCCATTGTCACTTCTGAACACAAGTGGGTTTCTCTGAAATGTGTTACTTGCCTTTGTTACATAATCTTGCAGTTTTTCAAACACTTCTGATTTGTTTTTCATTAGATATGTGACGGTGTATCTTTAATGGTCATCTGTAAAAGTCTGGGGCAAATTCACTAAGATGCGAAGTTGCGCCAGGCGCAACTTCGCCAGGCATAGTTTCACCAGCGCTCCGCAAATTCACTAAAATCCGAAGTTGCGCACAGGGGTAGCGTAAGGTTGCGAAGTTGCGGTAGCGTTGATTCGATATGTAAAGCGAAGTTACGCTAGCGAAGGCTAATTTGCATACGGAGCGAAATTCAAATTTCAATGGAGGAATACGTATCTGCACTACAAATGCCTAGAAAACCTTCAAATCAGCAAATAAAATTTTTATTTTGCCCTACACATGTGCCCACTGTCTAGATAAGTTGCCATGAGTCAGGAAATGTAGGGGGGAAGGACGGGAGCCCCAAAAATATTTTCGATCTTTTTCAGCCTATCACCCATCATGTAGAAAACACGCCAGTGTTTTTTGGGACTTGGAAAAAAATTTGACTTTTTTTCAAACAATCCCTATCTACTCTATTGCGCTTCGCCAGGTCCGAGGTGGCGAAGGAAGTCTAGCGTAAAAGGTAGCGTTCAGTACACTGCGCAAGTTAGTGAATTTGCGTAGTTACGTCGCTAGCGAAAATTCGCCTGGATGTAAGGATGCGAAGTAACACTAGCGAAACTACGCCAGTGTTCGTTAGTGAATTTGCGCAGTAGCGAAAATGCCAAACGCTAGCTAATTAACGCTAGCGTTCGGCGCTTAGTGAATTTGCGCCAAGATGTATCTATTACCTCCTGGTGTGGACACTCGCATAGGACCACACACATCACTGTGTTTAAGGTCAAGCGTTTTTGAAGCTCTGTTCTGGCTTACCTTTGGAGGAGTTGCTCTTGTAGCTTTGGCTTTGATACAACACTCACATCTCACGGCAGTTGGACAGGCTGACAATACTAGATCTTTTGTCGGGTTCTGCCTAATCAGTTCTTGTATGTCATCTGGATGTCTGTGACCTAGACGTCTATGTCACATGTGAATGCAATTGTTTTGCCCCTGTGTGCAGAGTCGTTCCTGCTCCTTTACTGTGTCCAGTCGATATAGATGCTTATCCGCTATGGCTGTTGTGATGACCTTTTCTCCATTCTGGATGGTACACTTGTCACCTTGGAATTTTGTGATAAGTCCTTTGGATCCCAGTTTCCTTACAGATAAGAGCCCACCTTCTAGTTTTGGAACATGTAGCACATCCTTTATCGGTATAGGCAATCTGTGTCTATATATCCATATTCCATGCCCAATTCCTTCAGCTGTAGTGCTACTTCTGTCTGCAAGGTAAATAGTTTCTTTGTTATTTGGATCAATCTCTGTAAAGAAGTTTCTGTCGCTTGTCATGTGATTTGTTGCTCCTGAATCTATATACCAGTTCTGTTTGTTACTTTAAATGTTCCGTGCCACAGATTTCTATCATTGTCATTCACTGTAGTTCTGACTGTTTGTTTAAAACTTATTGGAAATTTTGCCCTTTGCTCTGCCTTCCATATTGAACGGTCTTTCTTAAATTGTCCTGGTTTCTTGCATCTGAAGCAAACTTTGCTCTCTTTCTTATGTAGCTTTGTGTCTGTGGCTTTAAGAACTGCCTCAGTATTACTTTCTGTATTGTCAAATGTTTGCTCCTTTCTGCGCATGTATTCATCTATGAGCCGGGTTTTGACAAATTCTAGTGTTAGTTCAGCTTCAGTCCTTGTTTCCAGGGCATTAATCAGTGCACTGTATGATTCAGCCAAACTGCACAGAAGTATGGCTGATACATGGCTGCAGCACCGGATTTCACTTCTGGGCGCCCCTAGGCCGCGTGGTCCGACCAGGCGGCCGCGCGGTCCTAGCGCCCGCCTTCCCAGTGCACCGGTGAAAAAACGCCGGCGCGCTGGGAAGGCGGGCGCTAGGACCGCGCGGCCGCCTGGGCGGCATGCCGCCCCTATTTCTTTGCCGCCCTAGGCCCGGGCCTATGCGGCCTTGCCGCAAATCCGGGCCTGCGTGGCTGTCTTTTATATCCTTTGCAATTGTCTGGAGTTAAGCCACAACCTGCAACATTGCATTTATTTGCTCCTGCATGTCTTTTCCTGAACCTAATCTCATCTGATATAGTTTCCTTAGCAGGAATAGTTTGCTATTCAGGCTGGATCTTTCATGTAGTTTTTGCAATGCATCCCACATGCCTTTAGCAGTATTCCGATGCCTTATATGAATCAGCTGTTCATCTTCCACTAACAGACTTATTGTTGCCCGGGCCTGTCTGTTTTTCTTATCCCATTCCTGGTGATTAACATCTGGTCTATCTGTAGTTATAGCTTCCCACAAGTCATCTCTGGATAGCAGCATTTCTACTTTAAACTTCCACAGTTGATAATTTTCATTATTCAGTTTAGCCACTGCTAGTTTAAGTTCTGAGCTGCCAGCCATGTCTGCCTCACATCCTTGACTGTATAAAGCTGTGATTCCCACTTGTGCTTTGTAGTTCACAGAACCTCTTGAAGATTCCTTGTGCCAGTCTGTTCACTGAGTTGGATTGTGCCTGCGCCAAGAACCTGTTGGCAGAGATGGTCTTTATTGCTAATGTGGTGCCTCTATTCAAAAAAGGATCCCGTTCTCAGCCTCAAAACTATAGGCCAGTTAGTCTGACGTCAGTGATAGGAAAGCTTTTTGAAGGGTTAATAAAGGTAATAAAGATACTGGACTTCATAGCAAATCATAATACTATGAGTTTGTACCGGCATGGTTTTATGCGTAATAGATCTTGCCAGACTAACTTAATTTCTTTTTATGAGAAGGTAAGTAGAGACTTTGATTCTGGGATGGCAGTGGATGTGATTTACTTAGACTTTGCTAAAGCATTTGATACAGTGCCACACAAAAGGTTACTGGTTAAATGAAGGAATGTTGGCCTGGAACATAGTATTTGTACCTGGATAGAGAACTGGCTAAAAGATAGACTACAAAGAGTGGTGGTAAATGGAACATTTTCTAATTGGACCAGTGTTGTTAGTGGAGTACCGCAGGGCTCTGTACTAGGTCCCTTGCTTTTCAACTTGTTTATTAACGACCCGGAGGTGGCCATTGAAAGTACTGTTTCTATTTTTGCAGATGAGACTAAATTGTGAAGAACTATAGGTTCCATGCAGGATGCTGCCACTTTGCACAGTGATTTGTCTAAACTGGAAAACTGGGCAGCAAACTGGAAAATGAGGTTCAATGTTGATAAATGCAGGTTATGCACTTTGGCAAAAATAATATAAATGCAAGTTATACACTAAATGGCAGTGTGTTGGGAGTTTCCTTAAATGAGAAGGATCTAGGGGTCTTTGTAGATAACACGTTGTCTAATTCTGGGCAGTGTCATTCTGTGGCTACTAAAGCAAATAAAGTTCTGTCTTGTATAAAAAAGGACATTAACTCAAGGGATGAAAACATAATTCTGCCTCTTTATAGGTCCTTGGTGAGGCCTCATCTGGAGTATGGGGGCAGTTTTGGACTCCAGTCCTTAAGAGGGATATAAATGAGCTGGAGAGAGTGCAGAGACTAAGTGCAACTAAACTGGTTAGAGGGAGGGAAGAGTTAAATTATGAGGGGAGACTGACAAGGTTGGGGTTGTTTTCTCTGGAAAAAAGGCGCTTGCGAGGGGACATGATTACACTTTACAAGTACATTAGAGGACATTATAGACAAATAGCAGGGGACCTTTTTACCCATAAAGTGGATCACCGTACCAGAGGCCTCCCCTTTAGACTAGAAGAAAAGAACTTTCATTTGAAGCAACGTAGGGGGTTCTTCACAGTCAGGACAGTGAGGTTGGGGAATGTACTGCCGGGTGATGTTGTGATGCTGATTCAGTTAATGACTATAAGAGGGACTTGGATGATTTTTTGGACAGACATAATATCAAAGGCTATTGTGATACTAAGCTCTATAGTTAGTATGGGTATATAGAATTTAATTAAAAGTAGGGATGGGTGTATGTATGGATGCTGGGTTTTCATTTGGAGGGATTGAACTTGATGGACTTTGTCTTTTTTCAACCCAATTTAACTATGTAACTATGTAACTATCACACAGGGAACACTCAGCACAGCAACTTGGGAAAGGATTTACTTGTGAATCACTCAGGGATAATACAGAGCACATTTAACAGTATGCAAGATCAAAACCAATATGGAGAGAAAATAAAAACAACAGAGTGCAGTAAGACAACAGCAAAGATCATTGCAATCATACATTAACGATATTCACAGCGCCACCTTGTGACCATTTTAATACTCCAGTCTTTAAGCATGAATGCTGTTGCATGTATTCCAACAAATTTAACATCATTCAGGAAGATTTCCCTCCTTTGTCACCTGCCGCCCAACCAACCAAGTCACCCCAAGCCCAAGCGTCGCAGGAAGATCCAGTTGCCCCAATGGAAGTATCGTCCAACCATTCAGCTGCGAGTGTTATGTCTGGGGTGGTGCATGGAGATGCTGTTGGCATGAATGATGGTGCGGCTGATGCTGTGCTTGTGGAAGCGAGTGCTCACGGAGAGTCAGTGGTGGTGGGTACACAAGCGGTGCTGGTGGCGGGTAATGATGGCAATAAAAACCCAAAGCCATCTGTAAGTGATGGAGGGAGAGATGGTAGGGTCCAGGCAGAGAGACAAAGACAGCAGGGACAGAATGGTAGGGCTCAGCAACCTGGTGAACAGGCCTCAGTACAGCCGGTACAGATCTTTGGTTCTGGAGAGGGATTACGGGAGTTTTCACTCGCCGGACCCTTTTCAGAATTACCGAGAATCTGTGGCCAGGAAGTTAGTGACCAGCCTCATGGACACCCAGGGTTGCAGACTACCAGGGAGGGCATCCTGGGTGTGGTGAGGTCTTACTATGCCGACCTTTTCCGGAACAAGGCGTTGGATGGGGACTGGCTGACTGACTACTTGGAGGCAACCGCAGGGTCTGATACGTCTAATTTGGACTTTTCCCCTTTGGAAGCACAAATAACGGAGGCCGAGTTAAGAACAGCTATTGACAGCCTTCATAAAAAGAAGGCACCAGGCTAAGACGGCTTAACAGCCGAGTTTTATAAGAATTTCAAAGAGGAGTTGGCCCCGGTCCTCATGGAGGTCTTTAGAGACAGCCTGGCGGAGGGCATTTTGCCCCACTCCATGAGGGTTTCTTCTTTGATCCTGCTTTCAAAGGATAAGGACCCAGAGCATATTGAGAACTGGAGGCCTAGTGCCCTTCTCAATAACGATAGGAAGATTCTCACAAGGGTACTTTTTGATAGACTTATTCAGATCTCAGGCACATTATTGTCAGGCTTTCAATTCGGTACGGTGAAAGGGCGGAGCATCTTTGGGGCTCTTCTTACTATCAGGGAGACCTTAGAAGACCTAAGAAGCTCAGAGCAAGGGCTGCTACATTGTCTCTTTCTATCAGGCCAAGGCTTTTGACCGGGTGAATCATCAGTACCTGTGTCTACTTTGTCAAAATATGGCATCCCGGGCAAATTTATCCAATGGCTGGCAGTTTTGTATGAAGGGGCTGTAAGCTTCCCACTTGTCAATGGTTGAAGGGGAGATGATTTCAATGTGGAGTCTGACATGGTTTCCCCTTAAGCCCACTCTTGTACGTATTTGCCATAGACCCATTCCATCCCCAGATGCCAGACTTTGACATCCCTCGCCTTCGCGGACGATGTGACAGTTGTGGTATCCAGTCGGAAGGACAGGAGGCTGCTTAACGAAACCATTGAATGTTACTCTGAGGCCTCTGGGTCAATGATTAGCCGTGACAAGTCGGAGGCTTTTTGGACGTTGAATGGTGAGCCGGACTTTCAGCTCCTCGAATTTTCAACTGCCCCATCCCACATAAAGATCCTGGGAATAAAGTTTGGGAGGGAAGACAATTGCAGGCTAAATTGGGATGAGAAAGTGAATGCCGGAACTGAATGCCGGAACAGCAAAGGTCCAGCGATGGAGGCTGGCCTACAGGGAAAGGGTGAAGCTTATCAAGGCCTATCTGGTCCCTCTGTTTTTGTTTGTAGCGTACGCGTATCCATTGCCAGAATCTCTCTATGCCAGGGTCCACAGTCTGTTTTTCCAGTTGCTCTGGGGACACAGGCTGAATCCAGTCAAAAGGGGGATAACGTACCTGCAGCGGAAGGAGGTTTGGGCATGTTGTGCCCAGTGGCTTTCTTTGGGTCACTTTTCCTGAAGTTTAACTTTGGGGGCCTGGCCCAAGGAAATGATTCCCTGTGGGAAAGTTTGTATTAGGAATTGGTTATCGCCTTTTGTAGGAACATGGTTTCAAGGCGGTAGAATGAAGTGATTTCAGATAGTACAGGAATCCCTCCCATCACACCTAGTTCTTGCTCTGAAGATTCTGAAGAAGTGGGATGTCAGGGTGGGTGAGCTGGTAACATCTTCCCGAAGGCAGTTGTATCACAGGGTGATCAGGGACTATTTTGCTGTTCCTCTCATTTTGAGAGACTGTGTAAGGAACATCCTTCAGGAAAGCCTTCGCTATCCCATTTGCAAGAGACTCCCCTCCTATGTTTTTTGACAACTGTTGGCTTTTACTCCAAAGGAAACTCTATGTCCGGGGCAACTTGAATTATTGGCAGCACAAATTGCCCCTGGGAGTGGAAGAGGAAGAGACCCAGGATCACTTTCTGGTCAGTTGCCCTGTGACTAGAGATGTGTATGGTCAGTTAGCCGCAGCTCTTAAAGTTCCCGTATTAAACAACTTGACCTATAGAGAGTCAGCCTATGGGGTTTCTGTCAGGCAACATCTACTGGACCATGAGACCCTCTACATTATCATTGCCTGTACACGGTACCAGATCTGGCAGCATAGGTGTAGGAGATCCTTTGGCTTTTCTGGTGCTACTCCTGATAACATTATTAGGGCAACTCTGGCTCAGTTGAGTTTCCTGAAGGAAAATTATATAAGGAGGTTGTACCTTTCTCTTTCATGAACATGCCCTCTTGTTATGTGCTGTATGGGGGGGGCTGTTGTACTTTAATTAATACTGTCTGCCGTACTCTGATACAGCTCTCCTTTTCTTCTCAGGGGTATGGTGGTACCATTGCCTAGCCTGGAGTATGAGGACTGGCTAATGTTTTTGTGTTTTGGGGTGGTTTAAAGTCCATATGGACAAAAACAAGACTTTGCAAGTTTGGCCTTGTGAATTGGTGGGTTGGATGAGTTTTCTTTGGACTGTTGCCTATGGACAGAGGGATGGACTCTGAGGGCAGGAGGGTGGGTGGGTGCATTTGTGGCTTTTGGATTTGCTAATGTTATGATGAATTAATATAAGTGTATTTTTATAATAATAAAAACTCTATACATTAGGTACCTATCCGGTGCTACCAATCCCTAATTCATTAGGAGACAGAGCAGAGCCATTATGATGAGTGAAGAAATGTAACATGTCTCCATCTAGTGGCAAAATGACTTTACATCACTTTACACGTTGGCTTGTAAATGTCATGTTGCAGTGCATAAGGAAGCCCAGAACAGACACTTACAACGGCATCACAATTACATTACTACAAACATATATTTTAATGTACATTAGAGTCACAATGAATCTTTTCTCTCCTTACTGCAAGAGTGCCGGCAGATCCATACAGACGTAGCACAAGAACAAGGCTCTTTGGCTGATTAAGCACCAAACTAATAAACAGCAGTGGGAACCCACGGATCCTACAGATTTCCTATATATCAAATAAAGATCTGCCAACAACAGGGAGCACTGGGGAACAAGCACTTGTATAGTGGAGTGCTCCATACATTACTTTATATGTCCCCTATTTATGTCATCTACAGCCATTAATAATACAGTCAAACCCTGATTTTACTTTTCCTGGAATTTACAACCCCATCATTATCTAATGCATTTCCTTATTTAAAGTCAGTTTTCCCACATTTTAGGTTATAAAAGCACAATTCAGCAGGAACAGCCCCTAAGTTTGCTCATAGTCTGTACAGAGAGATCCCATAAAACTATGGCAGCATAGGTATTCCCTGTACTAAGCACAATTCAACAGAACAGTCCCCTAAGTTTGCTAAAACTATATCAATGAAGATATTCTCCTGTAATAAGTACAATTCTGTAGGTAATTCTCAATGTTTCCTTGTCCTTTAACTGTGTGATATCTGTGCATATACCTTTATATATAACCTTCTTTTATTCCGGTGCATTTTCTTCCAGGCTAGAATGATGTATTTCCCAGTCCAGCCGTTAAAATCAGACATTGTAAAAGTGTGGCCGCGAGGCAGCGCTCCCTAATTACCAGCAATCTCCATTCCTCGCTCCAGTCTGGACATAAAACATTCTGACCAAGGGAACAAACCCATAAACAAACCAGAGAGGTCGATATTTAATAAGAATGAATTTATTTCAAGTAAAATAAGTGTTTGTATCAATTTGAAATACAAAACATACAAATAGAAAGAAATCTCCCCCAGAGAAACTTTGGCTTTTTTTTTCTATATACACATATTTCAACATTTTCTTTTTTTTGTACAAAATGAATATCTTTGTCACAAATACAAAGGGACGCAATGTCGCGTCAACACCATGCGCAAAAAGGGAAAAAAAAAGTGAAACAAAATGAAAATTCTGTGCAATAACAAAGCCGGAGCTTTAAAAGTCCGATTTTTCTTTGATTTTTGTAGATTTTACAGTTTTTACATAAATGAGTGATATTTTAATAACAATCTGCAAATAATTTGCAACCAAATTCTACATAAAAATTCTGAATTAGGGAACAAATTTATTATAATTCCCATTTAAGTTTTTTGCTGTGATTTTAAGAAAATCGTGTAACGTGTATGGGATTTGAATTATTATTTTTTTTGGTTATTTTTTGTTTTCTAGACTCAATGAACATGAATCTGATCAAGTTTTTCATCTGAGCAGTTTTGCAATTTACATTAATATAATTTTTTTTGGTTGCTGTGATATTAGCACTTTTACACGTCTAATAATTGTCGGATTTCGAAGTAATGGGAGTTTTCTTGAATTCCCATAACTTTGTAATTCGAATTAAAAAAGACCAATTGGAATTCATCAAAAATTTATCGAAATTGTTTTTGGGCAAATAGGTCAGTTTTCGAATCGTATGATTCAGCGCATTCGATTCTAAGTTTTTCCAAAAAAACCCTTTGATTTATCAAAGTCCTTCAATTGACTCCAAATAGGTTCGAGGAGGTCCCCCATAGGCTAAAACAGCAACTCGGCAGGTTTTGACTTTAATGCATTTGGACAAAATAGGCGTGCGTATCAAAATTGTCACAGGTGTCAAAATTGACGCACATCAAAATAATTATGACGCCCATTGATTTCAAGGCGTTTCACTAATTTTTTCACTGTTTCGTGAATTTTTCCGACGTTTTCGCGAATTTCAAGGGGAAATGTTGCAATTTTTCCGGTGAAGCAAAGCGGGACATGCCCATAATTAACAGAGACATTTTCACATTGAAATCTAGAAGCCTTACAGCACCGACCACCCCCCTGAAATGAAAAACCTCCCATTGAAATGGAAACCACATATACGTGATTTAATAATAGTGTTTTTGAATTACCGTATATACTCGAGTATAAGCCGAGTTTTTCAGCATCCAAAATGTGCTGAAAAAGTATACCTCGGCTTATACTTGAGCAAGTAGCTGAGATTGCAGTCACTTTTAATCATTCCTATACCAACAGTTCACTTGGGGAGAGACTGCAATATCACACAGCGCCCTCTGTTGGTTATATGAAAGAATAACAGTGCGCCCTCTGTTGGTTATATGACAGAATAACAGTGACTGCAATATCACACAGCGCCCTCTGTTGGTTATATGAAAGAATAACAGTTAATACAATATCACACAGCGCCCTCTGTTGGTTATACAAAAGATTAACAGTGACTACAATATCACACAGCACCCTCTGCACATGGTAGTGGGACAGTGGGACAATGCACACAGTAATCCGTTTGGCAATTCTCTGTCACCATCAACTTTGCAAAGAAGTCCAGTTGATCGCTGGGGGGGTCGCTTTGGCGGAATGTGCGCTGCTGGGAGACAGGGCTGTAGTTGTGTCTAGGCTTATACTCGAGTCAATAAGTTTTCCCAGTTTTCGTAGGTAAAATTAGGTACCTCGGCTTATACTCGGGTCGGCTTATACTCAATTATATACTATACTTGGCGTTGGCCTAATGCTCAGCATTACATACGGGCAACAGAACTGCCCTCTGGGGTCTTTGTTGGATGGCTATTTATACATTAGGTTAAAACCACATCACGCGTTTCGCGCACAAGTTTGGCACATGCACTGGCTCCTTTGTTTAAGTGGTTTCATAAATACAAAAGAGGTAGATGTCATATTGTCTCTTTATGATGAGTAGAAGGTGCATAGATCAACCTGTTCCTCTAGTACTAAGAGCCCCAAACCATCACAATCATTTAATTCTGCTGCCGAACTCCATTGTTTGATCCAATAACAGTGGAATTCAGTTCTTCTTTAAATACAAAGTACATTGTTCATAAACTCAGGAACCTATAACTTAATGGTATCCCCACGTCTCAATGGAATGGACTTTAGTTTTTATGCACATCATGTAATATGATTGGTTATCTTCCATTACAGTGATATTTCCCACCACATGATGCCCCGTATCTGCTGTTTTGTCCTAAAGGGGCACGTCTGAAAGGCGTTAGTATCAACTTTACCAATGTAAACAATATAGGAAGGTGTTCTACAAAGACCAACTGGTCATACTTTGGATGATCCTTCTCACTAATTTATGATAAAACGAACAGTTAAAAGTTGACAAGTGTCAACTACATCCACATCATGACTCTTCTGATTGACCCTCTTGGCCATATGTGTTAAAAGGAAGCAAGTAGACACAAGCCAGCTTATAAGGAGCACCTAATATATTGGTATTGCTTTGGGGAACCCTCAGGTAGAAAATAGATCCAAAATCTCCAAAGCAACCTTGACTGCTAAGAGTAACTATGCAGATATAGGTACCCCCAAAGTGTAGCAGATACTGAACTCTGTCCCCCAGCAACCTGTCACAATTTTCAATAGACATAATGCAGTTACAGCTAAGGGCTTGGTATGGTATGGTTGATATTGTTGGATGGCATGGGTTATAACAATGGAGATAATTTACTTATGATCCTCCAGGGACGGTGATCCCATTATGCTTTCTTTGAGACATTCTCAAATAGGCAAGAGATGGTTTCAGTCTTGGATTTAACTACCACAACCCAAAAATGCCAAACAATTTTGTAGATATGGAGCTCTGAAGGTTCAGGTTGAAGTTGACTTGCCACCTCTTGTAGAATAATAAACCACTGCTCTGTATCTTCCCACCAGGCATCATTCTTACCAGCCAGATGGCCACCCTATGTGTAGGCCATGGTAGACTCTATGACTATGGTTGTCAATTTCAATACACAAGTTCATTGAGCCATCACACACTTGATACAGCAAGGAATACAACCTTCCACAGCCCAGATTTTACAGAGACTCATTGAATGCTCCTACCACCGGTGCTAGAGGGGACATCTTAGACGTTCTATTTGGAGAACAATAGTTTGCCTACTCCAGCTGTACCCAAGTGTAGCCTTAGGGTCAGGGCACACGGTCAGATTTGGGGAGATTAGACACCCTGCGACAAATCTCTTCTTCTTCGGGGCAACTAATCTCCCCGATTTAGGAAAACGAAGTGCTCCGAGTGCTATCACACCGGCTAATTACATTCTAGCATGCAGGAGGCAGTTTGGGGAGATTCGTCTCCCCGAATCTGAGTATATGCCCTGACCCTAAAAGCTGGAAAGGTGCGATCGTGTCTGACCCATTTTAGCCCAATCCATAAAACAGTCTACTATTTAAGCACTGAAGAACAAGAATGACATTAGACCAGAAATGGTCCCTCAAAATTCTGCTGTATATTGGTCTGGGCAGATTCACAGAAGGATTTTATTTACAAAAACTAAATGTCCATGTTGACTGCCAATTCTTGATTTCTTGACCAGTTTGCAGTCCATTATTTATTGGAGCCAACAATTGATTTCAGTCGTTTGGATATTGATCAAGTTGGAAATAAAATGTGAGGACCTCAAAAATGGTGCTACCATATATATATATATATAAATAACAGCATATCAGCCATGCCAAAATTCTTTTTGCCTACAACCTGGCCTCTCTTAGAAGGAACTTCAGCCTTGAATACACCCGATGCCAATGGCCCAAATGGGTGGATGACTTCCAACATGGAACCATGTAGTGCTTAGATGCTTGCAAAGAAATATTTTATAACCGTAAACCTATTCTTGAAATACAAACGTAGCCTTAAAATGCAGGCCAAAAAAGTTATTAAAAAAAAAAAAAAGCTGTCCCTTCAGGCTTGGGCCCCTACAATAAATACATCAGGATAAAACTTGTGAGAACCTGAAAGCTTTCCTAAAAATAAATACTTGGATAAAAAAAAATACAGTTAACCAGCGTGTAATCAGATATTGAGATTGAAACGCCTGGAAAACCTTTGGAAAAATATTCAACAATAGAAATATTAATGTCCAAGAAATGTCTATATTGGTTCTGTTGAGAGGGTTCCAGAGTTCCGGGCAACCAAATCCAGAAATCCATTATGCTGTATGGGCCCTAAAAATGAAATGGACCCCGGCTGAAGAAAGGTCTACAATATAAACATCAAGCTGAACGTCTAAGGCTTCAGCAAAACTTGAAATGGCTCAAGAAGGGTTGAGGATGAAATGTTACCACTCATTCCTTTTAGAAGAAAGCTTTTAAAAAAATAATTTTTCTATCCAAATTAAAAAACAAAACAAAAAGCAAACATATCCCAGATGCAGCGCAAAAACCCCCCTTCAACTTAGTGCCACGTAGTTAAGAATATAGTGGTTCAAGGGTGGTGGCCATTGTCACTAGAAGACCTCTGGATATGACAGGGGGCAGCAAACGCTTCATTATCTTTTTCCACGTTAACCAGAAGCAGCTGGTGGGTGAATTTTTTATTTGAGGAGAGTGCTAATTGAAGGTTTTTTTAAAAAAAATAAATATATAGGAGATGGTCTCCTTTTGTGGAGAGGCCAAGCCTCACTAAGCAAGGACGGAAAGACCATGACCAGAATTCAATGTTAACCTTATAAAAGGAACGTTACAAGTAATGTATAATCCGGTTCTGTATGTCTTCACCATGGACTTGACCAATTCCCTACAGGAGAGAAGAGGAGGTCCAGTGTCTAGCTGAGGCTGCAGTTGAGTTGACTGTACGGTGTATTGAAATTTACTGCTGGTTTCCTAATGTCCATACACAGCGACTGCGTTATTTTCTCAGCTTTGCTTAAGTCAGGAGGCATCTTCCATTATGAACTTTTTGGGCAGGGGTTCTTGCTTTTGATTGACTTTTAGAATGCGCCCAATCACATTCTCCTTACAGAGGTCCATGCCTGCCTCGTCCGTATAAATATAGGTTCCACAACCGGCCTTTCTCTAGGGTCATCTGCCTCTGAACATAAGCACTTTGTTGATGGAAGTCAGATTTGCTAAAATGCTCGCCTCAAAATCTCCATCGTGGACTCCGGTCACTCGAAAAGCTCCGGCTGAGGCATTGTTTTCCCAGTAGTGATGCCAATTACCTTTGCTGTCGGCCCCAAATCCGTAGATGTCCACCTACATTGGGAATGAAAAAAAATTAAAATGTTTATAAATCTTATGGGGTGCTGCTGCAAGTCTAGAAGACCAATTGTGGAACAGGTCCATCTATAACAGTTATATAAAAGTTAAATTAAAGGCTAAAAATGCTGTATTTTATATACTGAACTTATTGCTACAGCCAATCAGCTCTATAATAATAATGATCCAGGCCTTTAGCGTTGTCCCCAGAGTTGTCCCCAGTGTGTCAGTGGCACTGCACATGCTCAGTGTGTACTGGGCTTCTGCTGAGAAGCTAAACTTGGGGGGTTGTGGGAAATCTTAAAAATTGAGGTCACATCTGTCATAGAAGCTGATGCTACAAGGCTGATGCAGACTGCAGTGATTTCTATGCTGACATGCAATGTGAACCTAAACTAAATACAGACATGGGATCTGTTATCTGGAATCCCGCTATCCAGAAATCTCTGAATTACGGAATGGGTGTCTCCCATAGACTCCATTTTATCCAAATAATCCAAATTTTAAAAATGATTTCCTTTTTTTGTGTAATAATAAAACAGTGCCTTGTACTTGATCCCAACTAAGATATAATTAATCCTTATTGGAAGCAAAACCAGTCAATTGGGTTTATTTAATGTTTAAAGGATTTTTTTTTAGTAGACTTAAGGTATAGAGATCCAAATTACGGAAAGATCCATTATCTGGAAGACCCCAGGTCCTGAGCATTCTCGATAACAGGTCCGATACCTATACTAATTTACTGTTATATTCTATAAATTGGCAGTAGGTTCCTAAGCTTGGGTAAGTGACAGCAGCCCAGAGCATGTGCCATGAATCAGTAGCTTGGGGGGGACATCTTCAGAATTATTATTATTATTATTATTATTATTAACATGTATTTTTAGGGCGCCAACATATTGCTCCGTCATAAATACAAATTCTTTCTTAAGCTTCAGCTCTCCTTTAAAGGAGAACTAAAAATTAACTAAAGAAGTCGGTAGAAATGTTGTACATGATGTTTTGTACTTCTGTACCAGCCCAAGGCAACCACAGCCCTTTAGCAGTAAAGATCTGTGTCTCCAAAGATGCCCCAGTAGCTCCCCATCTTCTTTTCTGCTGATTCACTGCACATGCTCTGTGCTGCTGTCACTTACTGAGCTTAGGGACCCACTCACAATATACAGTACACATAGAATAGAAATGTCACAATATAAGGCTGATTAGTAATTAATACACATAATTACTACATGGCAGCACAGAAACCAGTGCAATTAACATCAGAATTTAATAATCAGCAAACCTGTAGCATCAGCTTATATTACAGCCAGGGAAGCTCATTTTCTGCTGGATAATTAGTGACGAGCCCTAAGCTTAGCTTCTCAACAGCCAATCAGAGCCCACTGAGCATGTGAGTGTCACAGACACTTTCCAAGATGGTGACCCCCTGTGACAAGTTTGAAGTCCTGGATCATTGCTGCTATTGACAAGCTCAAACTTTAGCCTCGTGCAATAAGTTCACTATATAAAATAGGCCATTTTTAGCCACATTCATTACTAGGGTTTAGTTCTCCTTTAAAAGTTAACTTCCCCTATAATATTGTTTGAGAAGGAAAGGGAATTTGTACCTTATCGCAGACGTGGAGGGCAAATATGACAGCCAGAAGGCCGGTGGATGGGTATCGGCCATGATTTAACAGCCACTTGTCGTACACGTACTTCATCAGCTCCGGACTGTATACCAGAACCTAAAGTGAAAATTAAAACATACAACTGAATATCAGAACTAGGAGTGCAGAGAACATTACCAAACCTCCCGTTTTGAGAGGGACATTCCCTCTTTTGACATCTCAACCCGCAGTCCCCAATTTGTACTGAAATGTCCCGAGTTTCTCTTTGATCTGCTGCACTGAACAGTAGTGATGGGCAATTTTATTCGCCAGGCACGAATCCGCAGCGAATTCCCGGGATTCACCACCGGAGAATAAATTTGCGAAACTGGAGTAAAAATTTGCCGGGGCATTTTCGCCAGCGAATGTGCGCCGGCGTAAAAAAAGAGTCTCAGTTTCAGGAATTTTTCGCCGTTTCGAGAATTATTAGGCGAAGCGAAACGCCACAGAATCGCCCATCACTACTGAATAGCCAGAAAAAGATACAACGTTTCTAACTTAATTGGCTCTTGGCAGAGAGAGAAGAATAGATACCTAAGATACTTTAGTAACAGATACAATAACTGACTCACAGCTTAAAGGGCAATTCACCTTCATTCGCAAAACTGGAATAAAATATAAAAGCCATAGAAATGTGTTGAAACTTTCATAACCTGCCAAACTTTGTAAAATGGACATGGTGATTAGGGGGTGTGGCCACAAAATGGGTGTGGTCATAAAAATTTTGCCTCGCTACGTGCAACAAATCTTTTTGTCTCCAAAATGTTGGAGGAATGCATTACACCATACAAATGGCATGCACACAGAAATGCTAATGTAAGTTAAGGAAATTCTCTGTCCTGCAGAGCTTACAATCTAATCTTCACCAACTGAGCGGAACTGAAGTAAAGGGGAGATTTCTCAACAGGTGCTCACATCTGGCCAGGTAACATGGAAACCGTTTTCTTGGGGTTTTTGGGTTCTCCTCGCTAGGATGGGGGTCACTTGGGAACAAAGAAGTCCTCTGTCTGAACATTTGCCATTTGCAAACTGCCGCATTTTTACCCACAATTCAGCATTTTACCCTGGCAATGTTGCGATTGTTTCCTAATTGCAATCAGCGCCCACTGCACCCGTATTTTTTTGCTGCATTTGTATCATCTCTAGTTGGGTCAGTAGGTGGCAGCAAACCCTAACGTTGAACTTGTTTTGTCTCAGGGCTCGGTACAAACACGGAGCCAGAGGCTGTTCACGAGGATAATGTTTGTGGCTCTGGATTCCGGATTTTGATGCCGGCGACAATTCGCCGGCGTCAAAATGGGCGCCAGCGGCCATTAAAGTCAATGGGCGTCTGTTAATAGTCGCGAGCGGCCAAATCATCACCGGCGTCGATTCTGTCCTCGGCGTCAAAAAACCTTTGACGCCGGTGAATTTTCGAGGCAAATTTGCGAATTTATTTGCCAGCGCAAAATGTGGAAATTCGCCGCGAATTTATGCCTGCCGAATAAATTCGTCCATCACTAGATATGAGGGAAGTTGTATGGCAGCTCCCACGCATATTTAGAAATACATAGATCCATACACAGGGGCATATTTACCAAAATCCAAATTTATCTCATATTTAATTAAAAAAAAAAAAACACAACTCCCATGCTCGATTTGACCTTATTTATTCATGAAATAATCGGATCGCAGAAAAAACTCGATAAAAGAGAGAGAGAACACGAATCGCTCAAATTCTCTCCCATTCACTTATACAGGACCTCGACAGGTCTCAGATGGTGGATTTTCGGATTCAGGCTTTTTGCAGCATTAGGGAATAATACATCTTATAAAAATTTTTTTTTACCAAAGCTTCAAGTTTTTTTTGAGTTTTTGCTGCAAAACTCTTGAGCAGCAGATAAATTTGAAGTTTAGTAAATAACCCTCCACATGTTCGGTGAATAAAATAGCCCGTACCCTTGTATTATACTGTTTCAGAGAAGCAACATGGCAGCCAGTGTCGGACTGGGCCGACGGGACACCGGGAAAAAACCCGGTGGGCCCCGCCAACCCATATCCACGCTGCTTCCTGCTGTGCCGCCTGTAAATCAAAGTGTGAATGCGGTGGTGCGCAATGCGTGCGCATGATTGGCGGCGCACCAGAGGGGTCCGGAGGCGGGCCATGGACTGCAGCCCCAGTGGGCCGGGCCCCCCAGTCCAACCCTGATGGCAGCTCCTATATTATTATTAGTTTTATAATACACAAAAGCAATGAATATCTTGAAAATTATATCCTTATAAACGGTGAGTTCTGATGTCATTTCTGTCACATGACTCCCTAAAACTTGTTTATTATAATAAATAAAGTACCCCCAGTTGCAAAATATGAGGATATTAGAAGTCACCTCGGAGTTCCATGACCTGTATAAAAACACTCGGCCTTCGGCCTCGTACTTTTATATGGTCATGAAACTCCTCGGTAACTTATAATATCCTTATATTTTACAAGAGGGGGTACTTTATTCACTATATAAATATAAAAGTACGAGGCCGAAGAACAAGTGCTTTTATACAGGTCATGGAACTCCAAGGTAACTTCTAATATCCTCATATTTTGCAACAGGGGGCACTTTATATATTATAATACACAAGTTTCAGTGAGTCATGTGACAGAAATGACATCAGAACTCACCGTTTATAACTGATGACATCAGAACTCACCGTTTATAAGGATATAAATGACAAGATATTCATGGCTTTTGTGTATTATATAAATATATATATTAAAACAGAGGAGGAATGTATAACTACATATTAACCTGCCATTATCCTTTGTCTTAGGTTAGACGATGCAAAACATCACGGACCTCTGTACCCAAGAGCTTACAACCTCCCACACAAAACAGCAGCCTGGCAGCAGGGCAGTAAATGCCGTATATCCCGGGATCTATGGGCAGGTTTATGGCCCCAGTTTAATGGCCGAGATTTATGTTCTGCTGAGAGAGTTCCGGCTGTTTATGGGGAGCTCCGCGGCATCTGGAAGCTTTTATAGCAGGAAACACTTTATCCACTGGGATATTTGCACAGACAGACTAAGCTGGACGTCCCCGGATGAGGCAGGATTTTGGCAGCTGACTGAGAAGTGTGACGGGCGTATGATCCTCAGTCATTATAAGGCTCTAGCGAAGCAGCAACAGTCACAGCTGGAGCCTCACCGGAATCCTTCCTCCTTTACCCGGTGTATTTAAAGAGATACTGCCATCGTGGCTCGTCTACTTCTGTCTGTACTAAGCTTTCTCCTCTCATAGCTAAACCAGACGCAGGCCTCTCCAGGCAGCAGTGCTGTATAGATAAATAAGCATACCTCCCAACATTTTGGAAGTAAAAAGAGGGACAAAAAAATTTTTTCCGCATGTAGTGCAGCAATTTTTTGACCACACCCCTTTCTGTGGCCACACCCCCTAATTACCATGTTTGTTTTACAAAATTTGGCAGGTTTTGAAAGTTTGAAAATATTTCTCCTTATCTAAACTGTGTTTTTGTGTCTCAAAATTGTTACAAAGTATCTTATTTGCACCTGTTAGCTGTTCTGGGCTCTCTGCTAAAAGCCAATTAAGTGAGAAACGTTGTTTCTTTTTCTGGCTGTTCAGTGCAGAGAAAAGAGGGACTTTCCAGTACAAATGAGGGACTGCGGATTGAGCTGTCAAAAGAGGGACTGTCCCTCCGAAAAAGGGACAGTTGGGAGGTATGAAATAAGCCCAGATGATAAGGAAGAAAGAATCCTGCCAGTGAGGCATTTACTTGACCCTCGCAGGGAACCACATGGAACGTCCATATTTTATGTGCTGCTCAGTAAGCGCAAGGCAGCAGTGATTAGGGAAACACGGCATCAGCGCTGCCCTCTGTGCAACATGAGGTTAATACACGGGCGACTCCTCCGTCAGCTTCACCGTATCCCAAGGATATTTACTATACGCCTAGAGAACTGGGTACAAATGGAACATTACGGGATACTATCATAAGAAAAGATGTTTTTTCCCCCCCAAAACACATCGGTTAATAGTGCTGCTCCAGCAGAATTCTGCACTGAAATCCATTTCTCAAAAGAGCAAACTGCTTTAATTTTGAAATCTGACACGGGCTAGACATATTGTCAGTTTCCCAGTTGCCCAATAAAAAAGAGGGAGACAAAATGTTTTGACCACGCCCATTTTTGTGGCCACACTCCCTAATTACCATGTTCATTTGACAAAATTTGGGAGGTTATGAAAGTTTGAACGTATTTCTGTGTTTTTTTTTTCTATTATCACAGATTTGCTAATGAAGGTGAATTTCCCTTTAAGCGGTGAGTCGAACTTCTCCCAAGAGACCTGCTTATCTTATATTGTTACAATTACTTATTTGCTTATCTCAAATTTGTTCCAAAAGTATCTTATCTGCTGCTGTGACTGTTCTGGGCTCTCTGCCAAAAGACAATTAAGTTAGAAACATTGTTTCCTTTTCTGCCTGTTCATTGCAGAGAAAATCAGGACTTTCCTGTACAAACAAGGGACTGCGGGTTGAGCTGTCAAAAGAGGGACTGTCAATCTAAAAACAGGACAGTTTAGAGGTATGCAGCATCCCAGATTTTTTTATATTTAATTTTGAAATCTGACATGGGGCTAGACATATTGTCAGTTTCCCAGCTGCCCCCAGTCATGTGACTTGTGCTCCTATAAACTTCAGTCACTCTTTACTGTTGTACTGCAAGTTGGAGTGATATCACCCCCCCCTCCAGCAACCTAACAACAGAAGAATGGGAAGGTAACCAGATAGCAGCTCCCTAACACAAGATAACAGCTGCCTGGTAGATATAAAAACAGCAGTCAATAGTAAAATCCAGGTCCCACTGAGACACATTCAGTTACATTGAGTAGAAGAAACAACAGCCTGCCAGAAAGCAGTTCCATCCTAAAGTGCTGGCTCTTTCTGAAAGCACATGACCAGGCAAAATGAGCTGAGATGCACCTACACACCAATATTACAACTAAATAAATACACTTGCTGGTTCAGGAATGACATTTTATATTGTAGAGTGAATTATTTGCAGTGTAAACAGTTTCATTTAGAAATAAAAACGACATCATAAAAATCATGACAGAATCCCTTTAGCTCCTTACCTTCTCCTTGGAGACCCGGACTTTCCGCGGGACAGGAATATACGTTCTGCGGAAATGAAATATAGAAACTGAGCACAATTGAACACAATGACATCATTCGAGCACAAGTGCAAATCGGTACCAGTCTAGTAACCCACGGCAACAAAATCAGTAAGTTTAGGATCAGTGTAAAAAAGTTAGACATAAGGGCATACAAAAAGAGGGATCTTGCTACTGCCAATTTGCAACTCATAGGGCAGATTTATCAAGGGTTGAATTGAAAATTCTAATTTAAAATTTCGAAATTTTTTATGGTCAAAACTGTCAAATTCGACTAGGGAGTTATCCAAATTCAAATCAAGTTTTTAAAAAAACTTTGAATTAAATTTTCGAGATTTATCATACTCTGGCCCTTTAAGAATTCAAATTCAACTATTCGCCACCTAAAACCTACCGAATTGCTGTATAAGTCAATGGGAGACATTCAGGGATCAATTTGGGGATGTTTGCAGCCTTCCTGACATTCAAGTTTTTTTCAGAGAAAGTTTGATCTAATTCGATTCGAATTTTCTTTAAATCCGTCCAAGTTTAGAAAATTCGATTTTATTAATAAATTTCAAATTTATGGGAGTTTAGGGGAGTTTAAACTCCTATGAATTCGAATTTCAACCCTTGATAAATGTGCCTCTGTGTACAGACATTTTAAATCATTTCCATCAGTCCCTTTGTCAAAGGAGCTTACAATCTAAGATGACAATTACTTACACTATGATAAACATTATCAGGGGCCTGTATGTTTTTGGAGTGTAGTAGGAAACAACAGTACCCCAGGAAACTCACGGGGGGGGGGACCCACGCAAAGCTTCCAAATAGCACCCAGGCTGGAACTGAACCTACGATCCAAGCCTGATTTAAGTCTGAATTTATGTCAATATTTTCTGCTACAAACTCTGTTCAAATCCGCTTTGATTTTTTGGACTTATCTATTTTTACATTTTGCCGAAAATTAGCTTTGCGGGAAAAAAATCAAATTTTTTTCAGATTTTTCATCCGATTTTCAAGTTTTTTTCAGATTTACCACCCAAAAACACAGATTTTTGCCAGAAAACTCAGAAAACTTCAGGGTAACGCAGCACACATCAAAAAATCATTGGGATTTCTCCCATTGACTTATATGCAACCTCGACAGGTCTAAGCCGGATTTTCAGATTCAGACTTTTTCATTCTCTGAGTTTAATAAATTCCGAAAAATTTGTGATTTTTTAAAAGTCAGACATTTTTCGTGATTTTTGCATTCAGAGTTTAGTACATAACCCCCTAAGTCTTTCCAGTAGAACCAGCTTAATTAACAAATATTTTAAATGTAAGCCTCTCTACAACCCAAATTCAAAATCTGATGCTGATTGGAATTTGTCAGTTTGTTGCTGACACTCATTTTGCCCTAGGGGGAGACAGAGAACTACTTGATTCTAATTCTATTTATTATGAACCGTAATAATCACTCTAGTTATATAAAGGCCATGAAACATTTCCATGACTCCGGGGAGTCATATAGTATGTAATTCAAAGACGCCCAGAGAAAAGCTGAAGATAAATAGTGCAGTGTGTGATGTCACAATAGCCAACCGCAGAATCCACTGTGATATCTACAAGCTGTTTATATATATATATATATATATATATATATATACTGTATATCTATACTTGAAATGCTGCTGCACTCAGTAGGTATGAGTAGGGGGATTGGAAAGGTGGGGGTAATTTGGTTACACAAGGCTGCTGGGGAAGAGTAGAGCAGCATTAATGTTAATGTTAATGAATCACTGGTCATTGTTATTTTTGGTTCCCCTTTAAATACCTTCAGAATGTAAATTAAGGTTGAGTATAATGTGTGTTCTGTTCGTGGGGATACAGGTAATATATTTGTTTACATGTTCTTGCCAAATGAATTTATAATTAGCCTTAGGCGCACCCTGGGAGCCAGAGATGGTATCTTCTAAAATGCACCAGGTGTTCACCGCCCATTGTGACGTCAGTCTGACAGTAGTACTAAATTTTACTCAAATAATTCTTCTGTCCATAAAATTATCTCTATCTTATCTCTGCTACATGGATTCCTGGAAATGGTTTCAGCTATAGCAATAAATTAAAATGATATTTCATGGGGAACTGCGTACGTGAGTGATGACTTATTTATCCTTCTCCATAGCAACACATGGACTTATAGTTATTAACTGATAACAATGTCCGCCCCTCCTCCCCAACAGCTGCTTTCTATTCAGGGTACCTTGATTGGAATTGGAATTCTACTGGGATTTTTCAGTAGCTCCAATGTATATTTATTTGTCCCAGTACTTGAACGGATACCTATGGGCGAGAGTTACGCCCCTGGCCATGCCCCTAATCATTTCCCCAGGGTTTATATGCCTTTATGTTAATTTAATGTTACAGAATGGCCATTTCAAAGCAACTTTTCAATTGGTCTTCATTATTTATTTTTTGTATAGTTTTTAGCCTTCTTCTGTCTCTTTCCAGCTTACAAATGGGGGTCACTGACCCCATTTAAAAAAACAAATGCTCTGTAAGGCTACAAATCGATTATGATTGCTACTCATCTTTCTATTCAGGTCTCTCCTATTCATATACTACTCTCGTATTCAAATCAATGTAAGGTTGCTAGGGTAATTTGGACCCTAGCAACCATTCTGCTGAAACTGCAAACTGCAGAGCCGATGAATACAAAAATAAATATTTCCAAAACCACAAATGATAAACAATTAAAACCAATTGCAATTTTTTTTTTTTCAGAATATCACCCTCTAAAAGGTAACTCTAACTAAAACTTAACTCAAAGGTGAACAACCCCTTTAAATGTCAGGGGTTTAAAATCAGTTCAGGTGCAAATGGGAGACTGGGGGTGCCAAAACTATTGGGGAAAGCTGTGAGTATTAAAGTCTACCTTATTGTATATAAACACACATGCATGGAAACTGCTCAATGGAAATGCTATTCCTACATGTCACAGATTAGCCCCATCTAGTGGTCATAGACAGAATCACCATGATGAAATTCTCAGACGAAGCAAGCAACATGGCAGCTCCTTATCAAATTTATATTGGCACAAAAGCAGAGACGAAAAGGCCTAAATGAACAATGCTGGTGGTGAAGGGCTGTAGAGGTAAGGGGCACCCCTTGGGACCTCATACAGGAATTGTTAGGTGCAGGATGTGTTCTACCTTAAATATCCACAGTTTGAGTGGGTGCCAGGTTGCCCTATCTACATGGTGCATAGTGTCATTTTTTAATGAGCCCCAAAATTATTGTGCACACGGCGAGCTTTGCTTTCCCAGGCAAAAATAAAATATTAATCACTGCATCTGAATGGGATTAAAGTGTAACTAATAATTCTTATTTTCATAAGCCAAATACAATGTTCCTCTGTTGGACCTGAGCAGGGAAAGTCGGGGATTTGAACTTGTGTTTACAAGCTCTAAATAAAGTCCATTGTCCCTATGGCTGTGCCCTTCTCTAGTGGAATTCAGGAGAGGATTGTGGGATTTCCAGCTGGCTGGTGCCATACTGAGACTATTTCCCACTTTTTTGAAGAAAGCGTATATTTGCGGATTTCACAACCGAGTAGAAGAGGACGCTTCTTGGGTGAGTGACGTATATAAGTTGAATCAGCAGCACTCAGAGTTGGAATTAGCCATTATTTACTCATAGTTACTCATAAGACACCAATGGGATTTCACAAGATAAATGTTTGCATTGAACAAATCTTTATTGACTTTCATTATCATAATGGTGTAACCTCATAGGATCTTCATACACTTACTAATGATCTTAGCATTGGTTCTCTGTTTTATCCTACAAAGTTAACGTTGTAACTCCCATCCCAGGGGCAGAGAGGTCTGCTGCCATCTTGCTCTGCTCATCAAACTGGGAACTGCCATCAGAACTGATGAGCCTAGATTGTACTGCTATGTTTTGGTTCTGCGATTCACCTGTAGGCATATATAGATGCATTTATGTCTTAAATCTGGTTCCTGGTCCCTATTTCTGTTACTATCCTGTTGCCCATGGTTCTTCTGCTCCTGGTGGCTCAGAGTTGGCTGCTCTTTCAGTCTTGTTCACCTTATCCTGTTGGTTACTGACTTTTGACTGACTCATCTAGTTATTATTCCAGATCAGTGATCTCCGACCAGTGGCTCATGTTTCTCACCAACCCCTTGGATGTTGCTCCCAGTGGCCTCAAAGCAGGAGCTTATTTTTGAATTCCAGGCTTGGAGGCAAGTTTTGGTTGCATAAAAACCAGGTGCACTGCCAAACAGAATCTCCCAGTGGTTGCCAGTCCTTATAGGGGGCTACCAAATGGCACTTATTTTGCACCACCCAGGAACATTTTTGTGTTGCTCCCAAACTCTTTTTACATCTGAATGTGCCTCATGGTTGGGGACCACCACTCTAGATACTCCATACTACACTTTTGTCTTCTTTTGATTCAAGGTGAAAGAGGTTGATTATAGCTGGAGAGCTGCTCTGGGGCCAGGTTCCCTACACATTCTCTGGGTTGGGAGTCACCTCTTTTTTTATTGCCTAAGTAACCTTGTTACACACTTGTGCTTATGGTTTCCACTATAAGGATGCTCATGCCCCCAATGACAAATCACTGAAATTCTAGCCAAAGACTTCTAGCTTTTTGTAAAGGGATTATCACACAAAAAATGAGGTTGGGATGAGGTTGTGGCTAGCCAGTCTGAAAGACAAAGGGTGCCATTGATCCAGAGCAGGATCCTCCAAGGCTTTCTCCATGTCATGGACTTATTTTTATAACTAAATCTCAAAAGAAATCCAGCCAGTGAATATTCAGAGCAATCAGACTTACCGGTTGATGGTTCCATGAGTGAGTGCGCTGATTATCCATTGCAGGTCTAGAGTCTTGAAAGGGATAAGGATCATGCTGACGTTGGCCTGCAAGTCCCTGACGCTCTCGGGATAGACAAAGTGGTGAGTGGTTTTACTCCCAACGTCTTGTTCGAAACGAGCCGTAGGGGCGTGGTTCATCCTGCGTGTCAGACAGATCATAAGAAGATTGTTTTCTTCGCAAGATTATACTTAAGAGTTTCTTTTCATAGACAAAGTGCGGAAATATAAAATTTGAATGAAAACTTTCCTACAAGAATATGAATAACTTCCAAAAAGAAAGAAAGCACCAATTCATAGCCATGGTTTCAAAGCCTGAAATGATGTTTAAATAACGGGATTTCGGCAACAAATTTTCCTTACTTCTAGACATCCCTGGGACTCTGACGGAAACGTTTTGAAGCTTTGTAAACAACCATTTCCGAACACCGAATCTTCTAAAACTCCACAGGAGCATTACATTTTACTCTGGTGTTTCTGAATAAATAGGGCCCTAATCTGTTTATATCTAGAATTTACTGGGCGTTCGTAGGACTCTGAGACAGTATATACTGTACAACCCACATACGTATATTTTTAAAGGGGAACATATGTATAAGCATCCACACAACATTTTGTAAAATTACACAGTGTCTGTTCTTTTGAGCATTCTTGGCAGTCTTGAAAGTTCATAATAAGATGCATTGAAAAGCTGATTAGAATTTTTTGAGTTTTCAATATTAAAGGAAAACTATACCCCCAAAATGAATACTTAAGCAACAGATAGTTTATATCAAATTGAATGACATATTAAAGAATCTTACCAAACTGGAATATATATTTACATAAATATTGTCCTTTTACATCTCTTGCCTTGAACCACCATTTCGTGACTCTATCTGTGCTGCCTCAGAGATCACCTGACCAGAAATACTACAACACTAACTGTAACAGGAAGAAGTGAGGAAGCAAAAGGCACAACTCTGTCTGTTAATTGGCTCATGTGACCTTACATGTGGTTTGTATGTGTGCACAGTGAATCTTACGATCTCAGGGGGCGGCCCTTATTTTTTAAAATGGCAATTTTCTATTTATGATTACCCAATGGCACATACTACTAAAAAAGTATATTATTATGATAATGGTTCATTTACATGAAGCGGGGTTTTACACATGAGCTGTTTTACTCAGTATCTTTTAATAGAGACCTACATTGTTTGGGGGGTATAGTTCTCCTTTTAATAACTATATTTTTTATATAATTCACCATGGTTGGAGTTCTGCCATGAGTGTGTTTTATTGGTTGTAGGGAGTTGGCATCTCCACTGCACATGTGGGGGGTGAAATAATTACTCTAAGGAGGTCGGGTGGTGGTGGTTGAGTCTTTTCATCAAATATCAGCCGTGCATTCATGGGTACAGGATTGTATTTACCTTTCACACATCCTTGGGCTCATTTTATTCTGGTGACTCATGGTCCAAACCTGATTTTATTTATTTTTTACAAAGGAAACTGCCCTTCGTCTGATCCTTTGCAGACCTCCAGGTGTGTGTGGGGGGCAGTTTGGGGCGTTCTAAGTGCCAACGCTTGAAATACTGCGACTTTGTCAGAATAAAAGTGACCTAATGCAGCGGGAAAGGACAGAATTATATATTCCTGGACTCATTTCTTCTTCCAACTTTATATAAACCCAAAGCAAGGAATTCATCTTAACTGACACTGAAGCCAAACAATATTATCTGCTTCATTTACAGAGCAAATATTATATGTGTTTGACTGTTTGCAAAGAAAACCTGCCTGAGAGTCTGATTTGTCAGCCATCGGAAAGTGCCTTTTAGTCGAACTTATAAACTTGTCTAACAAAAAGTCCAGCTGCTAAACTGTATGATTTAGTTATTTCAACCAAGAAATAAAAAAAAACGTAAAAACTAAAATTGTAAAAAATGTAAATTGATTTACCACACTTTCTAGAGTATTCCCCCCTCTTCTTAAAAATGAAGAACAGTGAAACAGATTTATTACATTTCTTAGTTTATCTACTTTTTAGTAGGGATGCACCAAATCCACTATTCAGCAGAATCCCGAAAAGAATCTGAAACTTCGTTTGCTTATGAAAATTTGTGGAAAAATAAGTAGAGAACTGCTCGTACAGCAACTTTTTTTTAAAAAAAAATGTATTTCCTTGTTTGTGTGACCAAAATTCACATGTAGGGATGGGTGATTTTATTCGCCAGGTCTGAATTCACGGCGAATTTCCACGTTTAAATAAATTCACGAAATTGCTGTGAAAATTTGACGCTGGTGACAATTCTGATGCAGGCGACAATCACTAGGCATCCATGACTTTAATGCATGTCAGAATTGTCGCCGGAGTAAAAGATTCATGTTTTGCGAATTTTTCGCTTTTCACAAACTTTTCACCATTTCACGAATTTTGAGGGAAATTCGATAAATTTTCGGTGAAGCGAAACGGGAGAAATTCACCCATCACTCTCACATGATTTTTTTGGATTCAGATATGGTTCGGCCAGGCACTTGGATTTGGCCGAATCCGAAACCTACTGAAAAATGCAGAATCTTGGTTGATTCACCAACTGAATCCTAGATTTGGTGCATCCCTACTTGTTAAAAAATAAAAATGATACGAAAAAATGCCAATGTTACAACATTTTCCAGATGTTTCTTCTTAAAGGGATACTGTCATGGGAAAACATTTTTTTCTCAAAATGAATTAGTTAATAGTGCTGCTCCAGCAGAATTCTGCACTGAAATCCGTTTCTCAAAAGAGCAAACAGATTTTTTTATATTCAATTTTGAAATCTGACATGGGGCTAGACATATTGTCAATTTCCCAGCTGCCCCAAGTCATGTGACTTGTGCTCTGATGAACTTCAATCACTCTTTACTGCTGTACTGAAAGTGATATCACTCCCCTCCCTTCCCCCCCTCCCCCAGCAGCCAAACAAAAGAACAATGGGAAGGTAACCAGATAACAGCTCTCTAACACAAGATAACAGCTGCCTGGTAGATCTAAAAACAACACTCAATAGTAAAAACCCATGTCCCACTTAGACACATTCAGTTACACTGAGAAGGAAAAACAGCAGCCTGCCAGAAAGCAGTTCCCTCCTAAAGTGCAGGCACAAGTCACATGACTTGGGGCAGCTGGGAAATTGACAATATGTCTAGCCCCATGTCAGATTTCAAAATTGAATATAAAAAAATCTGTTTGCTCTTTTGAGAAATGGATTTCAGTGCAGAATTCTGCTGGAGTAGCACTAGTAACTGATGCTTTTTGAAAAAAACATGTTTTCTGATGACAGGATCCCTTTAAAAATAAAAAAAGTGAAACTGATTTATTACATTTTCTTTTACATGTTTTTAAAAAATTTCTTCTTTGAAAAAGATTAAAAGTGAAACGTTTCTAAATTCCTTTTTTCTTCTTAAAAACTTAAACAGCTATCAAACGGATTTCGTCGCTATTACATTTTCCAGATTGATTTTAGAATAATAAAAAAGGTAACAGATTTGTTTCTTCGAGCTATGTCAGTTCTCCTTCAAGAGAACAACAGACCATAAAATGGATTTAATTGCCCTTTCTCACCTCAAGACAAAGTCATGTTCATCAATCTCTGGCCCATAATAAGAGCTCTTCAAGTTCCCGGAGTTTCCCACCACGGCGCACGTTCGACAGCGGTATGGGCTCTGATCCATCAAATCAAAATCTCCGGGAATGACTTTGAATAATTCCTCCATAACTCCATAAATGTCCTTGGGTTTTGTCTCACCCTGCAGAGTCTGTTTGGGAAATAAAACCACCGGTAACCAACACATCTGTGAATCACTTTGTAATCATAACTAAATGGTCAATTGAAATGAGAAGACACCAGTGTAAAAGTTATTCATCAATGGCCAAAAGTATCAGGACACTCAATCTAAAATGCCTTGTCCTCAGTTGGGACCCTTTTCTGCTGAGTTCTGAATTGTCTCTGGAAACAAAGTAACTGCAGAAACTATTTGTAGGGAGTTTCAAGGTTTTTATTGGTGATCAGAGGCAAACAAACCTAACATCAGCATGTGCAATGCCAAACGTTGGCTGGAGTGGTCTAAAGGTCACCCACATTGGAATCTGGATCAGTGGAAATGGTCGTCTGGAGTGATAAACGGCAATTCACCAGTCCAAGAATTGATGTATATGTTCATGGTCGGACTCGGCTGGTGGGCCCCAATTCTTATGACTTATGACTAAGTACCGGAGGGTACGAAATGTGTAGAGTGGATTGTTGGAGTGTCAGTATGTCTATTTAATAAACTTTTTGACTTTTATATACAGTAGCTTCTGTGACATTGTTTTGATTAATTATTCTATAGTGCCTTGGAGCTGTGGCAAAGTCATTGAGCTTCTGTTGCCCTGTGTGGACTGGCGGATTGGACTCCCCTAAAATTAAATGTATCCTTATTTTTCCCAGCTCTTGTGGGCCCCGTTGGCCCAGACCCACTCCCTCCTCTGATTACCTCCCTCCCTGATCCCAGCTGCGACGTTCAAGAAAAGGTATGCACGTGTGAAGAGCGGGGGGGGTGTGAGTTGCAGCTGGGATGGGGTGGCTTGGTGGGGAGAGGGGGCTCTGTGGATGGGGGGCTCGGGGGATGGTGTGGGGGCCCCTGAAGCTGCAGGCCCACTGCGCCCTGGGCCCCCAGTCCAACTCTGTCTATGTTTGACAGATGACAGGAGAACATTACTTGCCTGAATGCATAATGTCAATGGGAAAGCTTGGTGGAGTTGGTCTGGGGCAGTTTCCATGTTTGAGTCAGGGCCCCTAGTTCCATTGAAAGCAAACCTAAATGTTACAGGGTATAATGACATCTGTGATCCTTCTGTGTTTCCTACTTTGCAGCAAAAATTTGGGGAAGGCTCTTTCCTGGTTCTGCAAAATAATGTCCCCCTGTAAAAAACAAGGTCCTTGCAGAGTGGGTTTGCTGAGACTGGAGTGGAAGAACATGAATGACCAGCACACAACCCTGACCCCAACCCAACGGAACATTTGTGGGATAAATCAGAACCCCGACTGTGAGCCAGAGCTGATCCAAACTTCACTAATGCTCTTGTGGTTGAAATCCCAACAACAATGTTCTAACACCTAGTGGAAACCTTCTCCGGAGAGTAGGGGCTGTTATAGAAACAAAGGGAGGGGCAACTTCATATTCATCCCCTTGGTTGGGAAATGAGATTTTGGGAATGAGATGCTGGATAGGCAGATGTTGAGATACTTTTGGCCATACAGTCTATATATATGTCATATACATGGGCAACACTTACATATTGTAGCTCTACATATACCAATATTAATAGATAATACTTATGTTTGCCTATTACATGAAATAACTTTGGAATAAAGCATCTCACAGATAGGTGTAAAAATAAAATAAATAAAAATTCTATGGACCAATAGAACCCCCCCCCCCGCTACCACTTGGGTTCAATGAGTTCATAAACAGCAAGTACCAAATGGGGTACATGTTCCCTTTAAAATATTTAATATCCATAGGCATTTATCGCTGCTCATAACAGGCAATCTCAAGTACAGTAAACTATGGAATGCTCTGTGCAATGGTGAAAGGAGAAATCAATTTATATGAGGCCAACAAATGCCATTTATCAACAATAAATAATTGTTTTCAGACAGCCTAATATGCAGCCCGGGCAATTCATGTGTTTTATGGTCAGGTGCCGGCATTTCATTTAGTACTATTGAACTACTCATCCCATTAAATCTTTTTTTTTTTGCAGAGAATATAGTAAATCTCAGCCGAAAATAAATTTGATATTGAAACTATTTGCAGCAGGGATGCACAGAATCCAAGATTAGGGTCTGGATATAGGGACGATTCCAAGCAATTTTGATTTGGCCGAATTGTAACAGGCTTATTCATCAAAAATGTAATTTGTAAGGTTTTAGAGGTTTCTTTCTACTTCGAATAAACTCACGATTTAAAAAACTGGAATGATTACTTTTTTTTTATTAAAAAATCTGAATACAAAAAACTTGACTGAATACAATTGTAGAAAAAACTCAGATACCTTGAATTTGTGAGTTTGCAAGCTCAAAAAAACTCAAATCTGTGAGTTTACAAGCTCAAAAAACACCTTGAAAATTTAGAATTTTGCCTAGGACCACTCCCATTGCCTTCTACGTGAATTTGCAAGCTTTTGGATGCCAAAGTTTTACATTTGAGCTTTTCGCATTAATAAATACAAAACACCGGAGTTTTTGAACATATAATTACATTTTTTGAGTTCTTGTGCAAAATAATTTGAATCAAGGAAAGAATTTAAATGTTGATCACCCTCAGGGGCCTATTTACTAACATTTGAAATAACAATTCAGGAGTCAATTTTTTTTTCTAAAAATGTGTTTTTTTTAAAAAAAATTCTCTAAAACTGTAAAAACCACGAAAACCTTGAATACAAAACTTCAGCAAGTAAAAGCAGTCGAGGTCCTATGGAAGTCAATAGGAGCTGCAGCACTGATGGTATTGGACCTTTTTTGAGCTATAATGAGAGTTTTCTCATTTTATTTATAGTAATAGTCCGAAAAACTCAAATTTTTAGAGATTTACATCATTTGTTTTTTGATCTTAGAGTACTTTTTTTTGTTTGTGTTTTTATGTGGCAATCATGATTTTAGAGAAATTGAGTTTATCTGTGGTTTCAAAAACCTTTGGGGGCCCGTTTACTTAGTAGGAATAGAGGAAAGAAAGTTTGAATTTCGAATGGTCGAATATGGCTACTTGGACCATCGAATGGGCTACTTCGACCTTCGACTACGACCTTCGAATCGAACGATTCAAACTAAAAATAGTTCGACTATTCGACCATTCGATAGTCGAAGTACTCTCTCTTTAAAAATTTCTTTGACCCCCTAGTTCGCCACCTAAAACCTACCGAGGCCAATGTTAGCCTATGGGGAAGGTCCCCATAGGCTTCCTAACAATTTCCTGAACGAAGGATAATCCTTTGATCGATGGATTAAAATCCTTCGAAACGTTCGATTCGAATGTTTTAATCGATTGATTTAATTTGATCGTTCGATCGTAGGAATAGCGCAAAATCCTTCGACTTCGGTCGAATAACCCTCGATATTCGACCCTAGGTAAATGAGAAATCTGTTAAATGGGCCTCCCCATGTTACAAGACAAATTTTTTATGGTGCAATTAAAAAAAATATTTGAAATCTGAATATGTAAATTATGGTTTGGATTCATCTAAATCTAAAAAAAAATGATGGATTTGGTGCAACTCTAGTTTGCAGGTAGAGCCCATTAGACTAACATACCAACCACCACTTGTACACACTCTCCGGTATCACGTTATTTTGTTTGGTCAGCAATGGAGAGATGGACAGATTCAGTCTCTCGTCGAACCAGGTAGATCCTTCTGGCTCTGCAACACAAGTATCACAGCCGCATTGTCTTCTGGAGCTCATCATGAACCTCCACAGTTGCTCCGGGAACTTGTATAAGGAAGTGGACTTGCCGTTGTCATTGAAACTGATGTAAGTCATGATGAAGAACACAGCAAATCCTACAGACAAAAATATCTTAAAATTCCTCAGTCGCCTGAAAGCCATAATTTAATTTAAATCCTCCGTCTCTTCCAAGTCGGATATAACCGCTACACCACACTGGTGTCCGTACTCGACTAAGCCGATGGTTATTTTCCCAAAATTGTGTTCTTCTTAGTTTGACTTCCGCATGCCTGCAGAATCTATAATTTTTCCCAATCAGAGCTGGAAACCCGAGATGGAATTCCTGATCCAGTTTGGTTTTCTCTTATGAGTTTAAAATTTCTTGACACCTGGAAAGAAAAAGAGAAAACTGTTAAATTGTTAAAAATTCACGAGAAGATTATATTCATAAAGATACAAAGGAAATTTATCATGGGGGGGTTACATCTTGAAAAACCATAAAACAAATACTGTCTGCTCATCAGGTGGCTTTGGGTTTATGATCATGTTTTATCTTGTCTTGTTGATCTTGAACAAACAAAGATATAACCTATATAAATAGGGGCTAGTGTTTACCATGGATCCAAAAATAGCCCATAGAGAAAAATTGGATTAAAAAATGCAAATTTTCTTTGAATGGATATTTTTTAACCAATTTTTTTCACATTTATCAGAACAGAAATACAGTCGGTGGACATTTCTTTTAAAACAGATCAAACCAAGAAAAAAACAAGTAAACAAAAGGGGAAGACATAGTACTGTAATATAGTTCTACTAGTATATATGCACCACCATCTATTTCTACAATATATTTATAGTGTAGACAAGGGGCATAAACAGTGGTGTAACTATAGAGGAAGCAGACCCCGCAGTTACAGGCCAACAAGGACAACCCGAAGAACGTCGGCACATGGAGGATAGTGGGCGGAGTCTGGGTGGGGGATGGGAGAGCAGAGTCTGGTCTGGGAGTGGGTGGAGTCCAGGAATAATTGGGCGGAGTCTAGATGGTAAGTGGGCGAGAGGATGGGTATCGGGCCCCTCTGAAGAGTTTTTTGCAGGGGAGCCCGGCACACTCGCCACTGGGCACAAATCTGACAAAAAAAAAAATATATATATATATATATATATATATATATATATATCTGAAATGAATATATATAAGTTTCCAAGATAAACTGCAAGGATATAGGAGGTGCCTGTATTGACATTCCAGTGTTAGTCAATAAGCCCCATACTGTTTTTTTAAGCATTTGTAGTGAAGAGGTCCTCTTTCCATGATTTATCTTCTGATGGGAAGGCAATTAGAGATGTGAGGGATAGCCCAAAACCTGCAGGACCCATGGGTTGGTTGGATTTGGGTCAACATCATTATGTGTCGAAGGAGGGTTTGGGGATTAGTAATTCCTTCCACCTGCCTGTAACCTTACTTTGATCCACTTCTGCCTCCAGCAGCCTCAATTTATAGGCATGCACATTTTCCACCCTGGCACCTTTGTGACATCAGAGATGGAGCTAACCAGTTCTGGGTCTTTAAATACAGGTAGATTGATGGGCTTGTTCAGTTCTGGTTGGTAGCAGATGACTTAGGGAAAGGTGCAAGTTGACTTTTGAAAACCTGCACATCATTAATGGTGACAGTAGGACAAGATGGTGACAGTAGGGCATTGTGGAGACAGTAGGCAAGATGTTGGCAGAAAGATGAGATGATGGCAGCAGGGCAAGATGGTGGCAGTAGGGCAAGATGTTGTTGACAGGAGGACAAGATAACAACAGTAGGATAAGATGGTGATAATAGAACAAAGGATGACAGAAGGACATGGTGGAGACATTAGGACAACATGGCAAAAGTATTACAAGATAAAGACAGCAGGGTAAGATGGCAAGCATAGAGCAATATGGTGAAAATGGCACATTACATCATTGTTGCCCAACTACGTCCATCCAGTTTTGTTGGGTGCTGATGGGTCCACAGGCTGGACATTCGTATCATATATAAATAATGTAAGAAGTAATAATAATAAGTCCCATGTGGTATGTTTTGCCCAAGGCTCGGCCACTAGCAAAGGCAGCCTTGAATGTGATTGCTAAATATATTTACCCTAAGTATCACATGAGGCTCAGCCGACTTAACCAACATCCCTTTGCTCTGTATGTGACAAATCCGCTTTGTCTCTGAGATCCTGAATGTTTTAAATCAGCTGCAAATTAATCCCCAATTTTGTAAAAAAAAAAAACAAAATGTAAAACAACACATCGATGAATGTAATTTCTGTGGGGTGGATTGGTCTTTACACGAGAAACAATCAGTTCCTCTTTTTGTATCTTTGCCTACTTGATTGCTGCTTAATGCTACTTAATGGCTGTCAAACTTATAGGTTTTAAGGGATGCCCTCTGACTTGTCTTTTTGTTAACGATGCAATAAGAAAATGAATCAGAAATCAGAAAGTGAGCAAGTCACTACAGATATTTATTTGGATGCCCTAGAGATCTGGACTCCCTACTACTAGTCAGCAGCTGACATCACACAAAGTGCCTCTTCAAAGTGATCTTGGATGTGCTGTGACGACCATTCCCCTGGAGCGTTACCTGACGTCTGTGTCAATAACATACGGAAAAAGGAATAACAGGACAACAACTCGACCTTCTCGGTGGCATGCAATTTAACTAATTAAACCTAAAGGGGGAAGAATAATGTTCCTGCACTGACTAGTGATTCCAAATGCTGAACGCTCGGTGCCAGAGGAACTTGAGTTTCACAGCAGACAAAACCCGTTACACAACAGCAGAGAAAGACGGGCACAACAGCTGCCACATAGAGAAACCAAATATGCCCAAGGACCTGGAATTTTAAGGATTGTGCTATGTTTTTTTGTGAGTGAGCTGTAACATTTAACCATTTCAGGGAGAGATGGAAAAAATCAGGACTGTCATTTTTAAAGAGGAAGTAAAGCTTTGAATAATTGGAGCTTAATTTACCTGCCAATGCCTTTGTGTGTAGAAGGGGCCACTGGCTGCCCTTGTCCTACTTTTAAGAGGCAGAATATGTTTCTTTTTTACAGTCCCGTGGGGTTCTGACTGTGTTACAGATATTTCTAAATATCAGTCATCGTGAAACAAAATATTTAGAAAAGCATGAAATTCTTCACCTAATTGGCTGGGATTCCAGGAATATCTAGGAGACCAAATATGCATTGACCTTAAATATCACCCCATATGACTCTCCCAGAATGACTTTGGAAATGTTAGGAAATGTAGTTTGGCAACACTTAGAGTGACACTGGTTGTTACAAATAAATCAAATTAAAAAAATGCATGTTTGTGTAACCCTATTAAATAAAACCACGGTTACTGCAAACGAACAAAGCGTCTAATGGGAAATGGCAGTGGAACAAAAATACAATTAAAAGCACAAATTTTATATCCTGATCTGCAAACCAGCAATATTCATATATCAGCCCCTCGATACAGCACGTCAGCCTATCAAAATGCTAATGAGACCTTTACTTGGGAACCCAGCATAATAGGGAGAACTGGCCAAGTGCTAGGATAGTGCAGCCAGTACACTAGAGTGGAGGAGATAGGAATAGACTGGTACAAGCATATCCTGAATGTTTTAAAAGAAACATCTGCAAAACAGGTTTTCATGCCATGAAAGGGAGAGTTCAACGAAGAGGCAACTAGTAACATATGTGTCTGCTGACCATGCCTTCCCTGAAAGGACCTCAAGTGTTCTGTGTTGCAGTGGGATAATAGTCTCTGGGAAGGGAGTATGACTGTGGGATAGCAGGTATAATAGGGAGAGATGGTGCCTATAGTAACAGTGGATAATAGTCTCTGGGAAGGGAGTGTGACTGTGGGATAGCAGGTATAGTAGGGAGAGATGGTGCCTATAGTAACAGTGGGATAATAGTCTCTGGGAAGGGAGTGTGACTGTGGGATAGCAGGTATAGTAGGGAGAGATGGTGCCTATAGTAACAGTGGGATAATAGTCTCTGGGAAGGGAGTGTGACTGTGGGATAACAGGTATAGTAGGGAGAGATGGTGTCTATAGTAACAGTGGATAATAGTCTCTGGGAAGGGAGTGTGACTGTGGGATAACAGGTATAGTAGGGAGAGATGGTGCCTATAGTAACAGTGGATAATAGTCTCTGGGAAGGGAGTGTGACTGTGGGATAGCAGGTATAGTAGGGAGAGATGGTGTCTATAGTAACAGTGGATAATAGTCTCTGGGAAGGGAGTGTGACTGTGGGATAGCAGGTATAGTAGGGAGAGATGGTGCCTATAGTAACAGTGGATAATAGTCTCTGGGAAGGGAGTGTGACTGTGGGATAGCAGGTATAGTAGGGAGAGATGGTGTCTATAGTAACAGTGGGATAATAGTCTCTGGGAAGGGAGTGTGACTGTGGGATAGCAGGTATAGTAGGGAGAGATGGTGTCTATAGTAACAGTGGATAATAGTCTCTGGGAAGGGAGTGTGACTGTGGGATAGCAGGTATAGTAGGGAGAGATGGTGCCTATAGTAACAGTGGATAATAGTCTCTGGGAAGGGAGTGTGACTGTGGGATAGCAGGTATAGTAGGGAGAGATGATGCCTGTCATGATACAGACCTGTAATAGTTAATAAAACAGTATCATGAGAAATATTTCTGCCAACATCTAAATCAGACACATAACAGGCCTCTTTTCACTATGGTCAGAGGGGTCAGAGCTGTAATGCCCTCCTCCATGCCCTGGCTGATAAGAGCCATTCCATGGGGAGGGGGAAGCCCAAGGAGTGAGAACTTAAAAGTTCCCAGCAAGACTCTCAAAGGTGAAGTAAAGGTTACATATAATGTACACTCAAATATATTTATCCCCACAGAACCCAGACCTGTTGTACCAACAGTATAAAAAACTGATGATGGGTTCAAGGCTATTTCATCTTTCCAACGAGTCCAAACATGACTAGGTTTGGTACTCTGTATATTAGATGTGAATATCTGGGCAGGGGCAGGTCACACAGTATTGATGTTTAGTATCTATGGAATCCCTGAGAGAATTAATAACCAATGAATATAATATCATCTCTCTCCTATGTTCCAATAAGGAGTTATGGTCATTATATTCTTGGTCCAGTTCCTACTCACCGGAGGTCATAAAAACTCAATCTATGTCCTGCTAGGCCACGCCCCCTTACATTCCTGAGGGAGGGGGGAGTGTGCAGTTACCTGATGCCCTGAAATCACTAATAAATAGTCAGCTCTTCTGACTAAACTTTGGATTTTCTTTGGAGGACCAATTGCGATTGGAAGTTATCCCATTTGTTTCCCCTTGCCTCTAGGACCAGGAATTCTATATCTTTGGAGTTAAGTATAGGTTTTCCATGTTTTCCCTTTTATTTTACAACTGTTTGTAATTGTATTATTGAATGTATGTCTCTTTTTGTAACATCTTTTTGTATTTTGCACTGTTATACCTTTTATAATATTAAAGAGAATTTAATAAGATTGTCTTTGGTGCTCTAAACGAACCTAGCCTGAAAGAGTGTAACTGTGAGCCTTAACCCTCTGCATACTGAAGTACTTGTTGAGTCAGTTGGAACTAACTGACTATAGTGAGAGAGTGTTAATGAATTGGTGTATTGTGAGTTATTACCTGTTAGAGAGAACAGGGGAATAGTCACATTAGGTTTCTATCGCCTGTGAATGATAGATGGTGGCAGCGAATGAGTTTTGTGGGTGTTGGTTGGTGTTTGGGGTGCTTTTGTGTTAGTCTAACCTGTGTGCACGGTGGGTGAGAGACTGAGTGAGTGACCCCTGATAGTCACACCTAAAGTCACGTGCGGTTGGAAGTACCGTGTTCGTGACAATGCCTATAGTAAAAGTGGATAATAGTCTCTGGGAAGGGAGTGTGACTGTGGGATAGCAGGTATAGTAGGGAGAGATGGTGTCTATAGTAACAGTGGATAATAGTCTCTGGGAAGGGAGTGTGACTGTGGGATAGCAGGTATAGTAGGGAGAGAGTAGGGAGAGTAACAGTGGATAATAGTCTCTGGGAAGGGAGTGTGACTGTGGGATAGCAGGTATAGTAGGGAGAGATGGTGTCTATAGTAACAGTGGGATAATAGTCTCTGGGAAGGGAGTGTGACTGTGGGATAGCAGGTATAGTAGGGAGAGATGGTGTCTGTAGTAATAGTGGATAATAGTCTCTGGGAAGGGAGTGTGACTGTGGGATAGCAGGTATTGTAGGGAGAGATGGTGCCTATAGTAACAGTGGGATAATAGTCTCTGGGAAGGGAGTGTGACTGTGGGATAGCAGGTATAGTAGGGAGAGATGGTGCCTATAGTAACAGAGGGATAATAGTCTCTGGGAAGGGAGTGTGACTGTGGGATAGCAGGTATTGTAGGGAGAGATGGTGCCTATAGTAACAGTCAGATAATAGTCTCTGGGAAGGGAGTGTGACTGTGGGATAGCAGGTATAGTAGGGAGAGATGGTGCCTATAGTAACAGTGGATAATAGTCTCTGGGAAGGGAGTGTGACTGTGGGATAGCAGGTATAGTAGGGAGAGATGGTGTCTATAGTAACAGTGGACAATAGTCTCTGGGAAGGGAGTGTGACTGTGGGATAGCAGGTATAGTAGGGAGAGATGTGACTATAGTAACAGTGGATAATAGTCTCTGGGAAGGGAGCTTAGTTGTGGGATAGCAGGTATAGTAGGGAGAGTTGTGACTATAGTAGGGAGAGAGGAAGCACAAATGATGTTCCAATGTTCTACTTTATATAAAGTCTATACACAGTAGGGCTAATAAAAGCACTGCTGCCGGCTCCTAAGTATTCCCTGGGCTTCAGAAGGGGTTAAGAGGCAAACTGTTTTTTATTTCAAGAGGGGATACAATCACTGCTACGCTGCTACTTCATATCACACCTGACTGGCTTTATGGCATTTGCTATTGCTACATTTCTAAACGTTATGCATCAGTAAATATAAGCAGTTGAGAACTCGTTAAGAACCCGGAACCAAGGCACTTGCTTTATAGTGGAGATGCCAGACTCGTGGTCCTACAGCTATTGTGATATACAGTTCCCAACATGGTCAGAATGATGGGGGGGGGAACCATTTAACTCTTACTTATCACCTGGTCCTTCCTTGTTACTGAAAACAATGACCTGATCAGGTGAAGATAAGCCTTCCTATTACCATGGTGCAAAACTACACAATTACAAAGAAACTGATAAACCAAAAGTAAAACAAAAAGAAAGAATATACTGTAATATTAGGTGCATCTAACCCCTAGTAATCCAAACAACCAATTAGAAGATAATATTTTTACCTGATATTGCAGTTATATTGCTGTGGATTTTTGAGGTAGCTCCATCAACAAGTTGGGGAAAAGCTTTTGAAGTAGCCCTCACTTCAAATCTACATTAGTGAAAGCAACCATAGTTACTTATCAGGGGCTGAACATGCTACTTACTCAACAACTATCAGTGACACAGCAGCCATAAATGTGACCCAAGACCTCCAGTCTTGGCCCTCACTGAGTAGACTATGTGCAACCATTCAGTAGAACTCATTGGGGGTAGCTGGTTTGGCTGTTTTTGACTTCTTGACCATCGGCAGGGGGCTTTTTTAACAGACTGTCCAGGTGTTGTAACCTCATCTCAGCACATTTATGGAACTTGTGATCCAAGATCACTGGAGTAAGACCTCCAGTTTGTCTCCTTACTGAGTACAACATGTGCACCCATTCAACAGAACTCATTGGAGATAACTAGTTGGTTCTAGGCAATTTGGCTGTTTTCGACTTCATGACCATGGGTAGAGGGCAGATGATGGTTCATCTGCCGATATCTAATCTGACCCCATTTATGGAAAGTGTGATCCTTGATTAGTGGAGTAAGACCTTCAGTTTTTCTTCTTTCTAAATAGAACCGATACACCCATTCAACAGAACTCATTGGAGATAACTGGTTGGTTCTATGCATTTTGGCTGATTTCGACTTCATGACCACGGGTAGAGGGCAGAGGATGGTTCATCTGCTGATACCTAATCTCACCACATTTATGGAAGTGTGATCCAAGATTAGTGGAGTAAAACCCCTGGTTTTCCTCCTTACTGAGTAGAACATGTGTGTCCATTCACAGAACAGAACTCATGGGAGATAACTGGTTGGTGTGGGGCATTTTGGCTGTTTTTGATTTCATGACCATGGGAAGAGTACAGAGGATGGTTAATCTGCCGAAACCTAATCTCAACACATTTACGGAACATTAGCAGATTGGAAGTCAGAAGGCTGGTAGCTCCCTCTCACTTACATGTCATTCAAGTCAATGGATTAATAAAATTTGGTCATTCATGCGAGTTAAGGTGGCCATACACGGCCCGATAAAAGCTGCCGACAGACCGAGTCGGCAGCTTATTGGCCCGTGTATGGGGGCCCCCGACGGATGGGACTAAAAATCCCGTCGGATCGCGGCCCCATCTGTTCGTTGATGCGGTCCCGCGATCCGACCGTACATCCACGTTTGCTAGGATCCGATCGTTGGGCCCTAGGGCCCATGATCGGATCAGCCCGATATTGCCCACCTCAAGGTGGGCATATCGGAGGGAGATCTGCTCGTTTGGCAACATCGCCAAACGAGCAGATCTCTCCATGTATGGCCACCTTTATACAATATAATCATTATTCCATTAATGGCCTTCTAAAATGGAGGCTGGTAGACACCATGGCCATATTATAGGTTGTCAAGTTCTCTGGTGGGTTCTAAAAGACCCAGTCTTACACTGGATAGACCAGTTTCCATTCCTTTGATATAAGTAAATGCTATAAACTAGTGCAACCGTTAGTTAATTAATATGGCTACATGGCACTGCTAGACCTGAGCTTTGCCTTTAGACTGCAAGCCTATGCTAAGAGGAATGATAAAAACTATAAACTGGCATGCAGAGAGTAATATACGTCTTAAAATATGTCAGCCAAGCAAGTAGAAACTAGAGTCCCTCCTAAGGTTGGTTTTCTTGAAATCTGGTGATTAAATTGAAGGTGCACAAAAGATACAGTAAATGACAAATGAAAAGCAATGATCTGATGATGCAGGTCTTACTGTAACTCCCTGAAGCAAAGGAAAGGAAAATGAATGACCCCAAATGCCCCTGGCTGAAGTCCATCTCTAGAGAAAACCTCATTGTGGCTTCCTCTGTTCTGGCAGGTGATGTTTCTTGAGAATAACAGCCTTGACCTTTTGTAGGACCTGTGTATTTCTCAGAAGTGTATTTCTCTACTGTGTATGCTATGACTCTTTGTATAGCTTTTACAGCACGTGTTTTTTTTTTTTTTGTATGAATTCCATATGTCTGTTATCTGCTCATATAGTAGAGCAGTGGTTTCCAGGGTTCAATAACATGGTCTGGTCTCCTTTATGATGAGGTTACATATAAGGAGTAATGTGGCCCCTATTGTAAAAGTCAATGATATAAGAAATCACAGAGGAACTTGTATTATACTCAGATTATAAAGTGGGGGGTGGCAGTTCTCAAAAAAAACACTCAGTGGCTTTCAGGCCGAGTCGCCATATTCACAGCTTTGGACCCCAATCCATGGGTTGGGGCAGCTCTACAGTTTGAAAACCTCTGCATTTAAGGAGAAATCCTTATTCTGAAGAGCCAACAATCTATCAGTACATGACTATTTTATACATAAAGGCTGCAAGTGCATGAAATTTGCAATGGAAAGTTTGACATCTAAGATTTTTAAGATAATTCTTATTTAGCCATCAGTCAGAGCCAAACAAGTGAAAAATCTGGGAGGTTAAAACACTGGTGAAATATAATAAAATTCAGATTCCCCACGGGAGCCTCCTGACTTGGATGGATTTTGTGCTCATGCTAGCTTGGTCACTAGTACCTTGGCCTTGAGGCAGAGACACCTGTTTGGCTGTAAGAGCAGTTTGTTTTTCTGTTCTGTGGCACAATAGCTCTATGTTCTCCCACCGCTAACTACAATAAAAACTTTGTGATTCCTTTGTTCGGTGGTTATGATTCTTTGTGAGTTCAGAATCTATGAAGCTTGTATCAAATAAACTTGGTATTTCACCGCAAGTGATGTCCGGTTCCTGAAATTCTATGACACTGGGAATGCCAATATATAGAGAACCCCCCCCCCCCGTATGGTAGATCACGTAAATGCATTTTTTCTATAAAATTGGATTGACACAATGATTTTTTTTCTCGAATGCCTCAATATTTGATCCATCTCCCATGTATCCCCTGTGCTGCCTTAGGTAAGTGCATGTACAGTATACTAAACCACCATTCACTTGGATCTGCCCTGGGCTGTGCTGTGGACACTTGGAAATTGGATCATACATGGCGGTGCTGCACCCTCGAAGAAATCGCCCCGGCAGGATGGATATTTTACTGAAGACACAACAGACTGAGCCACAAGGTTCATCAAGTCGTGCTCAACATATTGGCACCTGAGTTTTGTAATTTTAGGTCTACTTTAGGTTCTGTAACTCTTTTTCACTCTCTGATCAGCGATTCCCAAACAGTGGATCTGATTTCCCTGGGGAAGGCTTGGAGCAGTAGGGGTAAAGGAGGCCATAGACGCACAGATAATATTGTACAAAGAATTTTCATACGATATTCGGTGCGTGCATGGTGGGAAAAGAGCTGACCGATATCGGCAGAAGACCTGGATATCATCGGCTCATAGATCAGGTTAAGGGACCCAAACATCGGCTATTGTTTTAGTGCTGAATCTACAGGTAGAATTCTATGGTTTCTATATGTATATCTGACGATTCAGCTCTACACGTGTGTATTGAAACAAACAATCTTTCTCGGAAAGATCTTTTCCAAGAAAGATCGTAATTGTTACTTCTATGGCCACCTTAAGAGTTGAGAAGAAGCTGTAATAGATACACCTGAAAGCCCAACATGAAAGTCATTTAAGTGGAGACTTGGGGTGATCATGTATTTGCCACTTGTCCAGTTTTGACCTACACATCCCAGTTTTTGGAAGAGCTGCCTGGGTCAAAACTGCCTGCCCCCTTTTCCAAATTAGGAAAAGCAGCAGATTGACGTGATGACCATCTAATTGCCGATTGCCATGTCAGAGTCTAACCCTTGTGGAAGTACTATATTGCCCCATGATCTAACTGTCCCAACTCATGATATCACTGCCCATTGTTTTGGCAATGGGGAAGGTGGCAACCCTAGTCTGAGATATCCTTATAATTTTAGCTGATAAACTATTTGCCTATATCTGTAACCTGGATATAAGTCAAGGAAGGGGGGCCTTGACTAAAGGTTGGACCTCCAAGGTGAACCTGAACTGAAAAAGTCCAACAACTACTGCATTAAAAAGTTTCAAGAAAGGGTCGGGGGCCTTTTTAGCAAAGGAAACAACTTGCTAATTAATCCTCCAGTTCGGCCACCTCTCTCTCTCGCCCTATGCAGATCATTTTTGCATAACATTTCGAAGCATTAATTAGCCATCAGGAAGTTAAAGGTCAGGTACTTATCAGTTTCATTATTTGCTAATTTGAAAGCAATTCCAGTTGGATTTGATCATTCCTATGCACCGGAGCGACCTGGCATTTCAGCGTGGGCATCACACGGGCAAATTATTTGCAAAAGGAGCCTGATAAATACAGAATGTAACCTTACATTAAAAAATAATGAGCAAACAATGTTTTGCCTAAATGCGAGTACAAGGAGGTGAAATGCGTTGGTTTATAAGAGGCTTCTCGCACACACGCCTTCGCCGCTGCAGCGGCTCCGCAGTAAAGCAAACTGTTTATTCTCGTCGTGACCTTTTCATTGAAAATGCCAAGGAAAAAACGGCGCACTTGTAAACAGAGCAGATGTTATCCATCATTTCCATCCCGCGTCGCAGCTAATTAGTACCTTCTAATTAGCTGTCAGCTGCTAGAATACTTATTCACAATTTTACTGTACAAAAAAACGGTCCAAGTCAAATAATCAGGCAATGGAGAGGGTTTTGCATAATAAAAGGAAACAACAGATGAGACGTGTAGCCGCCTAAATACAAATCCATCTGCAAACTGGGCCCAATCTCAACTCCATTTGTGCCCCTTAGTAACAGCAGAACTCAGTTCACCCCTGGATATAACTGTAGCTACGTTTTGTCTGAGCGCGTCGGATTAGATCAAAAAACACTCATTTAGTTCTACCTTAACTCAAAAACCACAAATAATAAAAAATGAAAACCAGCTGCAACGTTAACTAACGGTTAACTCAAAGGAGAACAATCCCTTTAAAGGAGAACTAAAGCCTAACTAAAGAAGTAGGTAGAAATGTTGTACATGATTTTTTTAGCTTCTGTACCAGCCCAAGGCAACCACAGCCCTTTAGCAGTAAAGATCTGTGTCTCCAAAGATGCCCCAGTAGCTCCCCATCTTCTATTCTGCTGATTCACTGCACATGCTCTGTGCTGCTGTCACTTGCTGAGCTTAGGGACCCACTCACAATATACAGTACACATAGAATAGAAATGTCACAATATAAGGCTGATTAGTAATTAATACAGATAATTACTACATGGCAGCACAGAAACCAGTGCAATTAGCATCAGAATTTAATAATCAGCAAACCTGTAGCATCAGCTTATATTACAGCCAGGGAAGCTCATTTTCTGCTGGATAATTAGTGATGAGCCCTAAGCTTAGCTTCTCAACAGCCAATCAGAGCCCACTGAGCATGTGAGTGTCACAGACACTTTCCAAGATGGTGACCCCCTGTGACAAGTTTGAAGTCCTGGATCATTGCTGCTATTGACAAGCTGAAACTTTAACCTTGTGCAATAAGTTCACTATATAAATATGCCATTTTTAGCCCAATTCCTTTTTAGAGTTTAGTTCTCCTTTAAGGTGCCATTGCTGCTGGCCATAATCATTTCCTAGGAGGGGTCACACAATCTCATTGGAGAATGAACAGGTCAGTGCTGAGCAGAGGAATAATAATGAAAGTAGCAAAAAACCCATCAGTATCAAGTTGCTGGTTTGGGTCCTGCGTGATGGACAACTGGACCTTTTTTTTTGCCAAAAACAGGCCTGGCCCAACTTACATTGTCTCTGCACCTCACATTTATTATGCTTGTCTGTGTAAATGACCCCCCATGTTTTGCACAGCAAATTCAGCTGTGAACATTATGGGGCAGATTTAACAAGGGTCAAATTTCAAAGTAACGGGAGTTTTTTTTTTTTTTTCAACTCCCATAACTAAGAAATTCGAATTAAAAACAACCGAAATTTATCAAAAAGATCTGTTTTTTTTTTTTTTTGAGGGAATAGGTCCGTTTTCAATTTTTAAAAGTCCACCAATTGATTCCACGTAGGTTCTAAGAGGTCCCCCATAGGCTAAAACAGCAATTCGGCAGGTTTTAGATGGCGAATGGTCGAAGTCGAATTTTTAAAAAGACAGTCAATTTGAATTGAATTTGGACTATTCCTTAGTCGAAGTACACAAAAAAATAGCTCGAAATTCGAATTTTTAAAATTCAAATTTTCACTTCGACCTTTGATAAATCTGCCTCTATGTTTCCGTACCCATGACCTGCCAAATTTAGTAAAATGGACACGGTAACTTATAACCAACGCAAGCTCTTTCTCCTCAAACTGTTGCGGCAGCCAGGGAGTTAAGCCCATCAGTTCCCTGTTACTGGAGCGTAGGGAAGCCAACTCCTATACGCTGGGAATTACACTTTTTTTTTTTGGATGCCCCGAATCCTCGCAACGGAAATGACTGGAATATTCTGGAAAGCGTGAGCTCATCTGGGAAGCCTGAGAAACGCCTGGCCGCTCCGCAGCTACAGATCTGCCAACAGCCACAAAAAAAGCCCTAATTGTTTGCAGTTAAACCCCCACCAATAAACACAAATGATTTCGGTTATTCACTAGAGTTTCATATTTTGCCTCTTTAGAACTGGCCCAGAAAATCAGCGACACCCACTGCAAATAAATGTGTGCGCTATAACTCCCAGCATGTTTTAACCCTTATACACACCAGTTAATAGTGCTGCTCCTGCAGAATTCTGCACTGAAATCCATTTCTCAAAATAGTACCCAGATTTTTTTATATTTAATTTTGAAATCTGACATGGGGCTAGACATATTGTCAATTTCCCAGCTGCCCCAGTCATGTGACTTGTGCTCTGATAAACTTCAGTCACTCTTTACTGCTGTACTGCAAGTTGGAGTGATATCAACCCATACCTCCCAATATTTTGTAAATTAAAAGAGGGACACAAAATGTTTTGACCACGCCCATTTTTGTGGCCACACTCCCTGATTACCATGTTCATTTTACAAAATTTGGGAGGTTATGAAAGTTTGAGCATATTTCGGTGTTTTTTTCAATTATCACAGTTTTGCTAATGAAGGTGAATTGCCCTTTAAGCTATGAGTCTAACTTCTCCCAAGAGACCTGCTTATCTTATATTGTTACAATTACATATTTTGCTTATCTTAAAATTGTTACAAAAGTTATCTTATCTGCAGCTGTGGCTGTTCTGGGCTCTCTGCCAAAAGCCAATTAAGTTAGAAACATTGTTTCTTTTTCTGCCTGTTCAGTGCAGAGAAAATCAGGACTTTCCAGTACAAACGAGGGACTGCGGGTTGAGCTGTCAAAAATAGGGACTGTCCCTCTAAAAACAAGACAGTTGTGAGGTATGCAGTATCCCAGATTTTTTTAATTTACTTTTGAAATCTGACATGGGGCTAGACATATTGTCAATTTCCCAGATGCCACCAGTCATGTGACTTGTGCTCTGATAAACTTCAGTTACTCTTTACTGCAAGTTGGAGTGATATCACCCCCCCCCAGCAGACTAACAACAGAACAATGGGAAGGTAACCAGATAGCAGCTCCCTAACACAAGATAACAGCTGCCTGGTAGATCTAAGAACAGCACTCAATAGTGAAATCCAGGTCCCACTGAGACACATTCAGTTACATTGAGTAGGAGAAACAATAGCCTGCCACAAAGCAGTTCCATACTAAAGTGCTGGCTCTTTCTGAAATCACATGACCAGGCAAAATGACCTGAGATGCACCTACACACCAATATTACAACTAAAAAATACACTTGCTGGTTCAGGAATTAAATGTTATATCGTAGAGGGAATTATTTGCAGTGTAAACAGTGTCATTTAGAAATAAAAACGACATCATAAGAAAAGCTACCGAAGCAGGTTATTGCCAATAGATTAGCCACTATAGTGCAAGCTATACCACTATATTTATTCTGTAGAATGCTTTAACATACCTGAGTAAACAGCTCTAGGAACTCTCTCTGTTTGTTTAGTATAGCAGCTGCCATATTAGCTTGGTCTGACATAACTTCCTGCCTGAGTCTTTCCCTGATCACTCGCTCTGGGCTCAGATTACAGCAGGGAGGGGAGGAGAAAGAGGAACAAACTGAGCATGCTCAAGCCCTAGCCCTGGAGGTTTAAGCTGAAAACAGGAAGTCTGATACAGAAGCCCATGAGTACACAATAGAAGGTAAGAAATGTGGTGTTTCTTTTGACAGAGGACTCAGAGCAGCATTACTTTGAGGGGTTACTGGTGTATTTATATAGACCTTTCTGATGAAGCTTACTTAATTTTTACCTTTCCTCCTCCTTTAATAACATGCTGGAAGATATAGTTAAGCAACACGTAGGCACGCACCAAACTGTAAAGTTTATATCCCCTTTAAAACCCAAAGGATTTTTCTTTTTCATCTCTTTCTCTAAGACAACATGAAACTAAAATATGTTTATCATAGGGCAAAATGTGACTCAATTACATCTGTCCTTCAGACGACTGAGTCGTTTCATTATGTAAATGCCGTGCGGTTGATAATAATTAAGACTTTCCTGCATAATCAGTGCCGCGGCTGGTGGACTCATTACAAATGAAAGGCCGGCATTTAGAGAGCAAAGAAAAAATGGTGTTTTAATGGGAGAAAACCTATATTATATTCAGTTGAAATTCCTTCATAAAATTACAGTCATGAGGGATTTGGGAACCTATAAAGGAACAGCAACGAGGGCTGCCATTATGTAGTGATGTCACAATATGTAGGCGTGTTTCTGTTCCTATTGTCCTTCTGGGACATCCTGTAACTCAGGAAATGAGGCGTGGCTGCTGTAATGATTGGCAGGTGTCCCCACATATCAGTAAGGGATGTTATGAGCTTGCCTTGGCGTGTATATGACAGTGATAGGAAAGGTTATATAGGGACTTTTGGGTTGAAAAAGTTCCAACATTCTGATTTAACCCACAGCTTTTATGAAGTGCACTTATACACGTAAATAACAGCAACCAATTGGATGTTTGCTGCAATTAATATGACTGCACAAGACCTTTAAATATCAAATTCTGATTGGTTGCTGTACTTAGGAAAAAGCTGCCCATGTTACTTTACTGAGCAACATGTATCTCAAGGTAGAGAGTCGGTTACACGCATTGGGTCGGTACCATGCGGGTTACCCGCAAAAACCTGTGGTACCCTGCGGGTTGTGGGTAGAAGTACAGGTGCGGATATAGACGCGGGTCGATAGTTCTGCGGGTCACGGGTCGGGCCACCGTTCTTCTCAATAGCGCTTTTTACTCCTTTTTTCTGATCACGCCTACTTCCGATGATGTCACTTCCGGTTTACAATGACAGCACTTTCTAATTCTTAATGGTCAGCGGGTCGCGGGTCCTGGTTGCGGATAAGGTACTTGCGAGTCGTGGGTCCAAGCGGGTAAGAATGAGGGTTGCAGGTGCGGGTTGCGGATTGCAGGTTGCGGGTACGCGTTCCAAAAAATGGACCCGCGCAGGACTCTATCTCAAGGCAGTGATCTTAAGCTGTTGTTGAACTACAACCAGGGGCGCTTTGCGAATGAGGAGAGTTGAGGCTGTTGCCTAAGGCGGCAGCGCTCCACTTGGTACCAGGGACGGCAAAAATGCCGCTCCTAGTACTTCCTAGAATTTCCGATTTTCAAACTGGAAATTTGGCTCTTCTAGTGTAGTTAGGATCTATGCGCCAGCGTACTGGCCCTCTCTGCCGCCCTTGTGGACCCCCTGGACTTTCTCAGGCGCAAAAAGGTAAGCGACCGGGGGAGGGGGGCGGCAGCAACTGCTGCTGCCTCAGGCGGCGGAGGGGCCAGGATCAACCCCTGACTACAACTTCACCATCCAACAAAATCCATGCTAGAGTTCTAGTTCAGCAACATTTAGGGGAGTCGTTGCAGGTCGAATACAGCTGGTATACGGTGAATGTTCCCAATAGGGGGGCTGAAGGGTTAACAACTCCAGGTTGCTAAAGTACAGATAATTCAGGGATGCGTCATTAAATAAAACTAAAGCCCGGAATACATGCAAGCACGGACAAGCCCCTCTGCTATGTCTGTTCTTTCCCAATGATATGAATGTTTTTTACCCTTAACTGCTGTAGAGGAGAAGAGGGAACCTTAACCATCACGCTGACACTCTAATTCATTGTGACGTCACTACATGGTAAATAAAGCCTAAAGGTGTTTGTTATTCCAGACCAGTGCAGTTATGAGGGTGTCTCAATCTCCTACAGTTGTGTCTCTCAGTGGGATAGGGTTTAAAGGGCAAGTCAACCCCAAAATAAACCTGTGCCTAATAAAAGAAAACATAATTCTAAGCAACTTTCCAATATACATTTATTAAAAATGTTCACTGTTTGCCAAAGTTCTGGTTGTTACTCTTTAAACAATGTTGCACAAGTCTTTGGTTCCCCAGCAAAGGCAGGTCAGTCGCCTTGTCTTACATTACAGAAAGGGACACACACTGCTTCCAATAGCAATACAGGTTGCAAGTGATTTAAAAAAATGTAGAAAATGTGTAAAAAAATAATATTGCAAAGTTGCTTAGAATTATGTTTTCTTTTATTTGGCAGAACATTATTTTTTAGGTTTACATTCCCTTTAAAGAACAAGTCGAGTCCTATGGCAAATAAGATATGCAATCATGCTCCAATTACTTTCTTGGCTTGACTTTACCTGGCAAAGCCTTTTTTCTATCGTTGTTCTTGGGGTAGCTGGAAACAGGCAAACCAGAGGCTATAAGCAAGGTGGGGCTCACACAAGAGCTGGGGTTCTAATTTACTTTACGTTTGCTTTAAAGGAACAGTAACACCAAAAAAAAAAGCATTTTAAAGTAATTATCATATAATATACTGTTAGTATTCACAGGAAAAAGTCACATGTTTGCTTCAGACAGTGTTGGACCGTGGGGCCCAGCAGGGCTACTGTCCCAGGGCCCCCCTCCGGTCTCCCTTGCTGAGTCTGCGCCGCTACGTCGCGTATGCGTGCATTCGCGAAATTTTTTTTACTGCAAGAAGAAGCTTCCGAATTTCAGATCTGGGCCAGCGGGGCCCACCGGAGTTTTTCCCGGTGTCCCGCTGGCCCAGTCCGACCCTGGCTTCAGAAAGATTACTAAAGTTTATATAAACAAGCTGCTGTGTAGCAATGAGGGCAGCCATTCAAGCACAGGATACACAGTAGATAACAGATAAGTACTACTATAGTTTATATAAACAAGCTGCTGTGTAGCCATGGGGGCAGCCATTCAAGCACAGGATACACAGTAGATAACAGATACGTACTACTATAGTTTATATAAACAAGCTGCTGTGTAGCCATGAGGGCAGCCATTCAAGCACAGGATACACAGTAGATAACAGATAAGTACTACTATAGTTTATTAAAACAAGCTGCTGCGTAGTCATGGGGGCAGCCATTCAAGCACAGGATACACAGTAGATAGACAGAAAAGTACTACAATGCACATAAATGATAAACCCTGTCATATACAATATTTGATCTCTTTTATCTGTTATCTGCTATGTAGTCTGTTATCTACTGTGTATCCTGTGCTTGAATGGCTGCACCCATGGCTACACAGCAGCTTGTTTATATAAAACATAGTAGTAGTTATCTGTTATCTACTGTGTATCCTGTGCTTGAATGGCTGCCCCCATGGCTACACAGCAGCTTGTTTATATAAACTATAGTAGTGTTTCTGAAGCAAACACAGCAGCTGTACAAGTGCAGAACAACAGTAAATTCTAGTTTTATAATACACAAGAGCCATGAATATCCTGTAAATTATATCCTTATAAATGGTGCTTAGTGATGTCGTCGATATAATCGGAGCTTAGTGATGTCATTTCTGTCTCACTGAAACGTGTGTATTATAATAAATAAAGTGCCCCCTGTTGCAAAATATGAGGCTATTAGAAGTCACCTCGGAGTTCCATGACCTGTATAAAAATACGCGGCCTTTTGCCTCCTGCTTTTATACCGTCACGGAACTCCTCTGTAACTTATACTGTAATATCCTTATATTTTACAACAGGAGGTACTTTATTCACTGTATTACTTTGATACAATTTCAGTTTTTTGTGTTACCGTTCCTTTAAGTAAGAAGATAGTGAGGCACCTCTATCACCTGTTTTGCAAGGACCTCACCAAATCAGAGCTACTGCCAAGATATGCCTTATCTTCTGCCTCCCCATCCACTTCCAACCTCAAGATCCTCCTCCCTACCCTGGAGGTGACCTTCCAGCAAGCTCCTCACATGCTTCAACCCCCACTCAGCTCCTTCAGCCTCCCTCCTATCTGTTCTACATTCTACACAAGCCCAGACCTGACTCCATATCTCTGGAACATTCTCCCTCTCCATATTTCCCACATGCCCCATAAATCAAGAACATTCTGAAAACCCATCTGCTAAGAAAATGCATTGAAGATCTTCTCCAGCACCAACTGTATATAGAGCTGATCTTGGACTATACAAATACATTCTGACCATAGCTTCACGTAGGTGGAAAAAGTCGAGGGAATCATCGAACCCAAGCACCTTCCTACCTGAAACAGCTTCATTGCAAATGCACTCAGCATCAATAACAAAAATCACTCAATAACGTAGAGGACAACCCAATCCCTACCCCTTTAAATGGACCCCTTATTGTTTATCATTAAACATCTGACATCCCCTTGGGTCTGGCACTTTCTCTTTCAGCAACATGTTCTCGGCATGTGTCAGTGATGTCAGACAGGCTTGGAACGTTTTGGGTTTGGACGCCCAGTTCCCTCTGTTGGAACGAAGCAGCCTTTGAAAAGTCGCCACCTGGTTCCAAACCAAAACAATCCAGTGCCAGAGAAGGCAGCGTATGAAGACCGCGAGCCCATGCTGATTGTTACCATAAGGCTCCACTATGGGTTACAGTCATAGAAAAGAAACAGCCACTCAGAATAGAGGCAGCAGCAAAAGGAGCAACTTAAAGCCTGGCAGTTTTATACCTCATTTATGTGATATGTAATGATTGTGGGATAAATCTCACCCATACACAGGGTTTATTTACACTGAAATCAACACTGCACATGTTGCAAGGGCGAGCAGAGCTTAGGTTTGCAGGAAATAAAAGGGTTGCTAATTATATACAATTACCGGAGAGTTATTGGGGGTGATATCACAGTGGAGTTTTCTGCAAGGCTGAAACTGCAAGCAACGCCGGCTAATAGCTTCACTTTTTTCTTTCAAGTAGACAAAAGGAGAGTGAAACATAAATGTAGTGGCCGTTTAACACCAAGAAGACATTTGCGTCGGAGCAGATATTAAAGGAGAAGTTAACCTTCCTCTTACACTAGGTATATTGTCGACACAGGACATTTACTCAGCTTCATTTATTCCATGGCTGCTGATTTTATTCTCATTAGTTTATTTCTTATCTTTCTATCCCAGCCTTATCCCAGTCTGCCATCCGTAATACTGGCAATCTCCCACAGTCTGTCACACCGGGAGCCAGATAGCGGCTTAAATGGCAAGCTACAGAGATGTAGGATAAAGAAAAATGATTCAAAACTCAGGTTCTAAGAAAAATACAAAGGTCATTTCTATATGGACGTCTGCATTGTAGTGTTTATTGTAGTGAGTGTTTATTTTTAGTGAGTGTTTATTGTAGTGAGTGTTTATTGCAGTGAGTGTTTATTGCAGTGAGTGTTTATCGTAGTGAGTGTTTATCGTAGTGAGTGTTTATCGTAGTGAGTGTTTATCGTAGTGAGTGTTTATTTTTAGTAAGTGTTTATTACAGTGAATGTTTATCGTAGTGAGTGTTTATTTTTAGTGAGTGATTATTGTAGTGAGTGTTTATCGTAGTGAGTGTATATTTTTAGTGAGTGTTTATTGTAGTGAGTGTTTATCGTAGTGAGTGTATATTTTTAGTGAGTGTTTATTGTAGTGAGTGTTTATCGCAGTGAGTGTTTATCGTAGTAAATATTTATCGCAGTGAGAGTTTATCGCAGTGAGTGTTTATTGTAGTGAGTGTTTATTGTAGTGAGTGTTTATTGTAGTGAGTGTTTATTGTAGTGAGTGTTTATTGTAGTGAGTGTTTATTGTAGTGAGTGTTTATTGTAGTGAGTGTTTATCGCAGTGAGTGTTTATTGTAGTGAGTGTTTATTGTAGTGAGTGTTTATCGCAGTGAGTGTTTATTGTAGTGAGTGTTTATTGTAGTGAGTGTTTATTGTAGTGAGTGTTTATTGTAGTGAGTGTTTATTGTAGTGAGTGTTTATTGTAGTGAGTGTTTATCGCAGTGAGTGTTTATCGTAGTGAGTGTTTATCGCAGTGAGTGTTTATTGTAGTGAGTGTTTATTGTAGTGAGTGTTTATCGCAGTGAGTGTTTATTGTAGTGAGTGTTTATTGTAGTGAGTGTTTATTGTAGTGAGTGTTTATTGTAGTGAGTGTTTATTGTAGTGAGTGTTTATTGTAGTGAGTGTTTATTGTAGTGAGTGTTTATTGTAGTGAGTGTTTATTGCAGGATCAACTGCCCAATGGTAAAGGCCTGAATTGTGCACAATTGCACAAGAGCAAAAAGTGGGGCAAAATTCCTGATTTCTGCTCCTTGAACTGCAGTTACACACTGAGGAATGGAGTGCAAGAAGCTCATATCTACATCACAACATAGAAGCCCATTGCCACAAGATGTTCAGCACAAAAACACACACCTGCACCCCCAAATTCCTTCTATTTATTGCACCCTACTTGCCAACAACCATTCAGCAATTGCATGACCTTGTCACACCTTCACCAACTCCCCAATAAACCTCACCCTGCTTGACACCAGGAGGAATAATAATTAGGGATGCACCAGATCCAGGGATTCGGCCGAACCCTTCGTGAAAGATTCGTCTGAATACCAAACTGAATCCTAATTCAAATATGCAAATTTGGGGTGAAAAGGCCGAATCGTGAACTGAATCCTGGATGCGGTGCATCCCTAATAATAATACAGCCAATAGGTAAGTCGCATTTATATTAATTGTGTTTATTTTTACCTTTACATGCGACGGCTTCCGTTAAAACTTCTGCCTGAAATTCCAGGGGATCCACAGACGAGTGTTGCTCAGTGTTTCCTATATCCGGTGTCACAGGAATCTGAGCAAAAACACAAGAGGGGCCAGATCAGTATTTTCCTTATCTGTAAGAGCCAGAGAGGCGGCTCCTTGTAACAGAAACAGTATTGCAACAGTATTGTGGGGAAAACAGCAACAGCGAGGGTTTCTCATGCAAATTATAATACTCCTACACCCAAAGTATTAAAACAAGAAATAAACAACATAAAGAACCACCATCAATGGAGGAACAGCAAAGAGATTGTGGAGCAACATTTAGGGAAGACGGAAAAGAACAGGAGGGGAGGGGGAGTTTCAGCATATGAGTAAAGGAAAGGGCATCTGAAGTGAGAGTAACGAGCATGGAAGGCATAAATATGTAGGAAAGTATAGGATCCATTATCCAGAAACCCATTATGCAGAGATTACAGAATGGCCACCTCCCATAGACTCCATTTTATCTACTGAATACAAATGTTTCCTTTATCTGTGTAATAGTAAAACAGTAGCTTGTACTTGATCCCAACTAAGATATAATTAATCCTTATTGGAGGCAAAACCAGCCTATTGGCTTTATTTCATGTTTATATGACTTTCTAGTAGAGCAGAGACTTAAGGTATGAAGATCCAAATTATGGAAAGATCCATCATCCAGAAAACCCCAGGTCCCGAGCACTCTGGATAATAGGGCAGGTCCCATACCTGTATAGACTGGACTGAGCAGTTAAACCCAGGGAAGGGATAGGCTGGACTCCAAACAGTGAAAGGCAGGGAAGGAATATGCTGGACTCAATGGTTAAAGCCAGGGAAGGGATAGGCTGCACTCTTTGAGTAGTTCAAGCCAGGGAAAATATAGGCTGGACTTTGAGCATGTTAAACCCAGAGAAGGGATAGGCTAGAGTCTGAGCAACTAAACCCACTGAATGGATAAGCTGGATTCTGAGCAACTAAACCCAAAGAAGGGATAGGCTGAACTCTGAGTAGATAAAACCAGGGAAAATATAGGCTGGACTCTGAGTAGATAAAACCAGGGAAAATATAGGCTGAACTCTGAGTAGATAAAACCAGGGAAAATATAGGCTGGACTCTGAGTAGATAAAACCAGGGAAAATATAGGCTGAACTCTGAGTAGATAAAACCAGGGAAAATATAGGCTGGACTCTGAGTAGATAAAACCAGGGACGGAACAGGCTGGACTCTGAGTAGATAAAACCAGGAAAGGAATAGGCTGGACTCTGAGTAGATAAAACCAGGGAAAATATAGGCTGGACTCTGAGTAGATAAAACCAGGGAAAATATAGGCTGGACTCTGAGTAGATAAAACCAGGGAAGGAACAGGCTGGACTCTGAGTAGATAAAACCAGGGAAGGAACAGGCTGGACTCTGAGTAGATAAAACCAGGGAAGGAATAGGCTGGACTCTGAGTAGATAAAACCAGGGAAGGAACAGGCTGGACTCTGAGTAGATAAAACCAGGGAAAATATAGGCTGGACTCTGAGTAGATAAAACCAGGGAAAATATAGGCTGGACTCTGAGTAGATAAAACCAGGGAAAATATAGGCTGGACTCTGAGTAGATAAAACCAGGGAAAATATAGGCTGGACTCTGAGTAGATAAAACCAGGGAAGGAACAGGCTGGACTCTGAGTAGATAAAACCAGGGAAGGAACAGGCTGGACTCTGAGTAGATAAAACCAGGGAAGGAATAGGCTGGACTCTGAGTAGATAAAACCAGGGAAGGAACAGGCTCGACTCCTGAGTAGATAAAACCAGGGAAGGAATAGGCTGGACTCTGAGTAGATAAAACCAGGGAAGGAATAGGCTGGACTCTGAGCAGATAAAACCAGGGAAGGAATAGGCTGGACTCTGAGCAGATAAAACCAGGGAAGGGATAGGCTGGATTGGGAAAAGTTAAAGCCAGGGCTAGGCTGGGCATTTAAGCATTTAGCACCGAGCTAAAGAAAGTTGTATTGTTATACATAATTCACAAAAAGTAGAAAAGTATTTTATGTTCAAATCTGATCCATTTATGATGTAATATATAAAAAAAGAGATGCGAGCTTTTCAACATATTATTTGTGTCCCTTTATCAGGCAGAATTCCAAGCCACTGAAAGGGGTCGGCTGTGTGCTCTTTTGAGCAGGAACCCTCGGTGCTTTTGTGGGAACGTGTTGCAGTTGGCAGTTTTTGTGCTTCGCTACACGTGCTGGTAATGATTGTTAGGCACCGCAGCGTATGTCAAACGCCGAATTCTTATCTCCACAAAAAACATGCCTGTGGTTGTTAGTGCTGCATTCAAACAGCTCTGAAAGGCGCTTGTATTCCCATTCTTCACATCTCGACACAAGGCAACAAACAAGCCACTTTAGAATACACAAAAAAGTACATGTTAACCCCTTCAGCGCCAACGTAACGGTGCAAACCAGCCGTCTGTTTGCCATAATCTAACCCAGGGTCGGACATATTGACCCGTAAAAATAGGAAAGGCAATACACGTATGCATGGGGTTTTCTGGATAATGGATCTTTCTGTAATTTGGATCTTCATACCTTAAGTCTACTAGAAAATCATATAAACATGAAATAAACCCAATAGGCTGGTTTTGCCTCCAATAAGGATTAATTATATCTTTATTGGGATCAAGTACAATGTACTAGGGATGCACTGAATCACTGAGTGTGGCCAAACCAAATCTGAATCCTAATTTGCATATGTAAATTAGGTGTGGAAAGGGAAATCACGTGACTTTTCATCTCAAAACAATGAAGTAAAACATTTTTATCCCACTTTTTCCTTTCCCACCTCTAATTTGCATATGCAAATTCGGATTTGGTTCAGTATTCGGCCAAATCTTTTACAAAGGATTCGGGGATTCAGCCGAATCCCAAATAGTGGATTCGGTGCATCCCTACAATGTACTAAATGATTACTAGAGAAAAAGTAAATCATTTTTAAAAAATTTTGATTATTTTAATAAAATGGAGTCGGCGATTCTGTAATTCGGAGCTTTCTGGATAACGGTTTCCAGATAACGGATCCGATAACTGTACTAGAATAAACAGATAATGTAAAGGGGAGCAGAGCTATTTTGGGGGAGTCTGGTTGTTGCAGTTGGGGAGCCTGTGCAAAACTCAATTGTGTATCAATGCCTTTTCTTCTTGTTTTTCACCTTTAAATTAACTGTTAGTACGATGTAGAGAGTGATATTCTTAAACAATTTGCAATTGGTTTTCATTTTTTTTATTATTTGTGGTTATTTAGCTTTTTATCCAACTCATTTTAAGCAATCTGGTTGCTAGGGTCCAAATTCCCCTAGTAACCATGCACTGATTTGAATAAGAGACTGAAATATGAATAGGAGAGGCCTGAATAGAAAGATGAGACATATAAAGTAGCAATAACAATAAGGGGCAGATTTATCAAGGGTTGAATTTCAAATAAAAAAATTCGAAATTTGAATAAAAAAAGAACAACCGAAATGCATTAAAAAAGATAATCAAATTTTATTTGGGTGAATTCGTTTCAATTCGAATCATACGAATCAAAGTAATAGCACATTTGATCGATCAAATTTTTTTAAGAAAAGAAAAACCTTGATTTTTCATTGACTCCAAATAGGTTCTAGGAGGTCCCCCATAGGCTAAAACAGCAATTTGGCAGGTTTTAGATGGCGAATAGTTGAAGTCGAATTTTTAAAGAGACAGTACATGATAGATTTCGTATTTTTGAATATCGAGATCAAATTTGGACTATTCTATAGTTGAAGTACACAAAAAATAGCTTGAAATTCTAATTTTTTTCATTCGAATTTTCACTTCGACCCTTGATAAATCTGCCCCTAAATGTATAGCTTTACAAAGCATTTGCCTTTTTTTAGATGGAGTCAGTGACCCCCATTTGAAAGCTGTAAAGAGTCAGAAGAAGAAGGCGAATAATAGAATAATAGAATTCCCGCGTTATAAATTAGCGAATCTCCCATGAAAATTGGCTGGGAAATTCACTATTTTTTAGTGAAAACATTCGAATTGCGCGATTATTTCGTGAAAAGGTTCGAATCGCTCAATTTTTTAGTGAACACGTTCAAATTGCTAGATTCTTTGGTGAAAACGTTCGAATTGCTCGATTTTAGTGAAGAAGTTCGAAATGCTCAATATTATTGTGAAAACGTTCGAATTGCTCGATTTTAGTGAAGAAGTTCGAAATGCTCAATTTTATTGTGAAAACGTTCGAATTGCTCGATTTTTTAGTGAAAATGTTCGAATTGCACTATAAAATGTCACGATTTTTCCGTGAATCTTCCGATTTCACATTTTTTCGCATTTCGCTAATTTTGCGGGAAATGTTCGAAATTTTTCGGTGAAGCAAAACGGGAGAAATTCGCCCATCACTAGAACTGATTTGTTTCTGCTGTAGAATGAAAGTTAGAGGCTAATCAAGACTTGGCTGCTGCTGCTAATGATGATGATGATGATGATGATGAAGAGGGTTTAGTCTCGGGATCAAATATTACAGAAAAACAGACAGATCAGATTTTCCCATCATTGTTCTACAGGTGATCTGAGCGATGGAAGGTTAAAGAATGTGATAATTTATCGCCAGTGTCGGTTCTGCGCTCAGCGAAACTGCCAGCTGCCCTAAATGAAGGCTCTTCAGAAATACCGAGTGTGAGCTCTCCGCTGCAAGGCGTGGGAATGAATAAACACAGACAAAGACACACAGGGAAAAAGTTGGATTTGTGACAGGAGTGGAATGAATGCCCGAGGGACAGGTTGGTTTTCATCCCGGCACCATCGACTGCTGCACAGGTTAAAGTCTAACAAAGTAAAAGAGTAAAAAGCCTTGTAGGGTTAGACCTTGTGGGAGATAAAGAACGGGGTTATGCAGGTGATGTGGGTCCCCAGTTTTAGAAATATGTTCATTTCGCCTATTCATTTTTAAGTCTGTTATTCAGACGGCTGCCTTGTTGCTGGGGTTACTGACCATGGCAGCCATGTTTGCAGTTTATGACCCCCCCCCCCACTCCAGTCCCAGTCTGTCATTCAGACTGCTAGCTTGTTGCCATGGTTACTGAACATTACAGCCAGTTAGCTGTTCATGATCCTCTCTTATTCATCATCTAGTTTGTCAGTTGACAGTTTCCTCTTTTTCATCTTTCAGTCTGTCATTCAGACTGCTAGTTGCTAGTGTTTCTGACCCTTACAACCAGTAATGATCAATTACTGATCCTCTTATTCATCTTCCAATCTGTCATTCAGACTGCTGCCTTATTGCTAGGGTTTCTACCCGTAAAACCAGTAAGGATCCATTAATGTATCCTCTTATTTATCATCCCTCCTGGTATTCAGACTGCTGCCTTGTTGCTAGGGTTACTGACCCTCACGCCCAGTAGGCAGTTCAGATCCTCTTATTCATCTTCCAATCTGTCTTTCAGACTGCTGCCTTGTTGCTAGGGTTTCTGACCCTTAAAACTAGTAAGGATCAATTACTGATTTTCTTATTTATCATCCATCCTGGTATTCAGACTGCTGCCTTGTTGCTAGGGTTAACGACCCTTACAGCCGCCAGTATAGGGTTTCTAATCCTTTTATTAATCTTCCAATCTGTCATTCAGACTGCTGCCTTGTTGCTAGGGTTACCGACCCTTACAGCCGCAAGTATAGGGTTTCTAATCCTTTTATTAATCTTCCAATCTGTCATTCAGACTGCTGCCTTGTTGCTAGGGTTACCGACCCTTACAGCCGCAAGTATAGGGTTTCTAATCCTTTTATTAATCTTCCAATCTGTCATTCAGACTGCTGCCTTGTTGCTAGGGTTTCTGACCCTTAAAACTAGTAAGGATTAATTACTGATTTTCTTATTTATCATCTATCCTGGTATTCAGACTGCTACCTTGTTGCTAGGGTTAACGACCCTTACAGCCGCCAGTATAGGGTTTCTAATCCTATTAATCTTCCAATCTGTCATTCAGACTGCTGCCTTGTTGCTAGGGTTATCGACCCTTACAGCCGCAAGTATAGGGTTTCTAATACTTTTATTAATCTTCCAATCTGTCATTCAGACTGCTGCCTTGTTGCTAGGGTTACCGACCCTTACAGCCGCAAGTATAGGGTTTCTAATACTTTTATTAATCTTCCAATCTGTCATTCAGACTGCTGCCTTGTTACTAGGGTTACTGACCCTCACGCCCAGTAGGCAGTTTCAGATCCTCTTATTCATCTTCCAATCTGTCATTCGGACTGCTGCTTTGTTGCTAGTGTTTCTGACCCTTACAGCCAGTATAGGGTTTCTAATCCTTTTATTAATCTTCCAATCTGTCATTCAGACTGCTGCTTGTTGCTAGGGTGTCAGAAACGTTGAGCCAGTAAGCAGTTTAAATTTTCGAAGCCTCCAGCCCTGAACATGTTGTATATCAGGTGGATTCCCCTGGATAGAACGGGGCCGCTTTGTTCTACACGTTAGTAGTATGTACTACTTTATATTCTGGATGTCAATATCCAGAAGAACACGAATAGCCCAAATAAAATGAACGATAGGCTCAGTAATTAGGACAATACACAGGAAACAAGTCTCTTAGTGATTTCCTATAGAAGCAAAGGGGCCGGAAGGACCTGTGATCTCAGATAAGGAGTTGCCTTTGGTTAAACTGGGCAGAGGATCAGCACAAACCAAACAGAACAGGGGGTGAGACATATAGTGATACGGGGCAGAAAGTCACATGAGCTCAGAGCTGGGACATATGAACGGTTTATTTTGACTCCGGCTCAACATCGGGGTAAACAAGAGAGAAGTCAGAGAACTTAGAAACCTGCAGAATTATTTCCTATGAACTCAGAATTAACATCTTAGGGGTTAAAGGGGTTGTTCATCTTCCAAACACTTTTTTCAATTCAGTTTTTTTTTTTTAGATCGTTCCCCAGAAATAAAGACTTTTTTCAATTACTTTCCATTATTTATTTTTTACAGTTTAAAGTTGAATGTCGGTGTCTCTGGTGTTTGAGTCTGACAGCTCAGTAATTCAGGTGCAGATTCTGAACTGATACAATTTTACAACATTTAGTTGATCCATTTCTCAGCAGCATCTCTGGAGTATTAGTAACTATTGTATCAAGTCTAACAGCTGCCTGTAATGAAAACTCAGGGATTCTGCTCAGAAGGGACAAAGATAAGAAATGTATCAACTAAATGTATCAATTTAGAACAGTTTACAGGGTCGGCGACCCCCCCTCCACCAGGGCTGCTTCAGAAGGTGAAAAATGACACTTTACACTTCAATATTAGAAAAACAGTCACACATAGGAAAAAGTCGTAATTTCTGGTGATCTGTCTGAAAACAACTAGTTGTTTGAAGGTGAACAACACCTTTAAAGGAGAACTAAATCCCCTGGTTTATAAAAACCCCTACCCTTCATAGTCCCCCCTCCCTTCTCCCCCCCGCACAGGTGTTCACACAAATAAATGCCCCTAATCTGGTAATTAACTCTCATTGCAGTCAGCGCAGCGGAGCTCACGGCCGCCATCTTCAGCACTTAGAGAATCTTCAGAAAGTAAGCGCTGTATCGGCGCATGCGCAGTTGTAACAATATACCAGTCCCGAACAACTGTGCATGCACCGAAAGCCGCGGCAATTGCCGAAGGGACCCGAAGATTCCCGAACTGCAGCAAGATGACGCCCGGGAGCTCGACTGACTCTGCAATGAGGGGTAATTTGCTTATGTGAACAACTGTGCGGGGGGAGGGGAGCAGGGAAGGGGGACTATGGAGGGTAGGGTTTTTTTTATTAGCAACAGGCTTTACTTCTCCTTTAAGGTGGCCACACAAAGGCAGAATTCTGCACTGAAATCCATTTCTCAAAAGAGCAAACAGATCTTTTGATATTTAATTTTAAAATCTGACATGGGGCTAGACATATTGTCAGTTTCCAGCTGCCCAAAGTCATGTGACTTGTACTGCAATTTGGAGTGACATCACCATCTCCCTTCCCCCACCCCAACAGAACAATGGGAAGGTAACCAGATAACCGCTCCCTAACACAAGATAGCTGCCTGGTAGATCTAAGAACAGCACTCAATAGTAAAATCCAGGTCCCACTGAGACACATTCAGTTACATTAAGAGAAATAACAGCCTGTCAGAAAGTAGTTCCATCCTAAAGTGCTGGTACAAATCACATGACTGGGGGCAGCTGGGAAACTAACAATATGTCTAGCCCCATGTCAGATTTCAAAATTGAATATAAAAAAAATCCGTTTGCTCTTTTTAGAAATGGATTTCAGTGCAGAATTCTGCTGGAGTAGCACTATTAACTGATGCGTTTTTGAAAAAAACATGCTTTCCCATGACAGTATCCCTTTAAGTTAATGTTAAGTATGTTACAGAAAGGCCAATTCTAAACAACTTTTCCAATGGTCTTATTTTTTTCCTTTTTTATAGTTTTTTAAATTATTTTCCTTCTTCTTCTGACTCTTTTTCCAGCTTTCAAATGGGCGTCACTGACCCCATCTAAAAAAACAAATGCTCTGTCAGGCTACAAATGTATTGTTATTGTTTCTTTTTATTACTCATCTTTCTATTCAGGCCTCTCCTATTCATATTCCAGTGCATGGTTGCTAGGGTAATTTAGACCATAGCAACCAGATGGCTGAAAATGAAAACTGGAGAGCTGCTGAATAAAAGGCTAAATAACTGAATGAAGATTCACTTCCTTGCCCTTTATAAGGAACTGAGTTTAATTGAATTGTAAGCCCCTGGGCAGGATTGTTACAGACAAAGCACAACTTCCATCTGTAAGAACATACCTGGGGCCAGGGATTATTGCAGAGAGACAACACACACTATTACTAATACCTGACAGACACACATACTGATAACTATACCTATATATATATATATATATATATATATATATATATATATATATATATATATATATATACGTACCACCTCCAGCTCACCAACACATTCACTACTAATTCCCTGGCATGTGCCAATAAACATTACATTACCCTGGCATATTCCACACCTCTCACTGGCACTTACACATATACACACTCCTATGTACTATTGTCATCATGTGAACACAGCCCCAAACGTCCCAACTGCCCCATTTTTTGAAGAACAGTCGCAATGCTCAACCCGCAGTCCCAGAATGTTACCGAAATGTCCCGACTTTCTCTTTGAACAACCAGAAAAAGATACAAAGTTTCTAAAACTTAGTTGGCTTTTGGCAGAGAGCCCCGAATATGTGGCAGGTGCACTTAGACTTTTGTAAAAACTTAGGATAAGCAAAGAAACAATTGTAATAATTTAAGATAAGCAGATCTCTTGGGGAAACTGTGCCCTGCAGCTTAAAGGGCAATTCGCCTTCAAAAAACTCTAATAACACCTAAAAACCACAGAAATGTGTTCAAAACTTTCATAACCTGCCAAGTTTTGTAAAATTAATATGGCACTTAGGGAGGGTGTGGTCTAAACATTTTTGTCGCAAAATCTTTTTATCTCCCTTTCTATTTCCAAAATATTGGGAGGTATGCAGCCCCCAGCACACACACATGCAAAACATAGGAGCAGTATTATTCATATAATAAATAATAAAGTCACCTGGAGTGGCCTAAATTCACCTGTCACCTGATTGGCCTAAAGCTGGGACTGCACAAGGCTGCAGAGTGAGTGATAGAGGGAACTCATGTATTATAAGGGATAATGTTCCCCCTACTGTAAATGATAAGGATATTAGAAGTCACTGAGGGGTTCTGTGACCATATAAAGGCACAAGGCTGCAGGCTGAGTTATACAGGGAACTCTGAGTATCACTCATGTATTATACAGGATAATGTACCCCCTACTGTAAATGATAAGGATATTAGAAGTCACTGAGGGGTTCTATGACCATATAAAGGCACAAGGCTGCAGGCTGAGTTATACAGGGAACTCTGAGTATCACTCATGTATTATAAGGGATAATGTACCCCTACTGTAAATGATAAGGATATTAGAAGTCACAGAGGGGTTGTTCTGTGACCATATAAAGGCGCAAGGCTGCATGCTGAGTTATACAGGGAACTCTGAGTATCACTCATGTATTATAAGGGATAATGTACCCCCTACTGTAAATGATAAGGATATTAGAAGTCACTGAGGGGTTCTATGACCATATAAAGGCACAAGGCTGCAGGCTGAGTTATACAGGGAACTCTGAGTATCACTCATGTATTATAAGGGATAATGTACCCCCTACTGTAAATGATAAGGATATTAGAAGTCACTGAAGGGTTGTTCTGTGACCATATAAAGGCGCAAGGCTGCAGGCTGAGTTATACAGGTCAGGTAACTCAAATATGACTTCTTAAATCCTCAAACACACAGAGAATGAAAGGTCTGTGCATAAACTAAGCCAAACACTAATCCTAAACTAACAATATGACGGCTTTAACCAACATGCTCACAACAAACTATATACCCATGTAATACAGTGTATAAATATACATGAAAGCAAATACATGGAATACGATACACTGCTTATCAATGTCATTATCTTCTCCATTTCACAGGACAGTAGAATGCTAAATGTTGCCAGGGAATTAGTAAAGAATAATAAGTAAAAAATGGTTTTAATCTTGTTACAAAAATCCAAATGTCCTCCAACTGTCACCTGCAACTTGATCGAGCTGCAACTGTCCTTCTGGTCCCTGAGGTTGCTGAACGGTGACATTCGCTGGCCTCCCTCTCTCAATATACTCATTCCCCCTCTCTGTGATACCTTCCCTCCACGGCCAAGAGCAACTGTCACTTACAGAACACAACACTGTCATGGCAGCTGCTCAGCACAATTCTTCTAACATTGTAGGGACACACAGGGTTAATAATAGTCCTTATCCCTATTAAAGGGGTGATTCATCCTGAAGTTAGCTCTACGTATGTTACAGAATAGCCAATTCTAAGCATCTATCTTTTTATAGTTTTTAAAAATAATTATTTTCCTTCTTTTGACTCTTTTCAGCTTTCAAATGGGGGTCACTGACCCCATCTAAAAAACAAATGCTCTATAAGGCAACAAAATGAATAGTTATTGGCACTTTTTAGTATCTATTTTTCTACTAAGGCCTCTCCTATTCATAATCCAATATCCTATTCCCAACAATACATGGTTGCTATGGTAATTTAGACCCTAGCAACTAGATTTCTGACACTGCAAACTGGAGAGCTGCTGAATAAAAAACTAAATAACTCAAGAACCACCAATAATAAAAAATGAAAACCAACTGCAAATTGCCTCGGAATATCCCTCTCTACATCATACTAAGGGGCATATTTATCAAGGGTCCAATTTCTAATTGAAAAAAACTTCGAAATTCGAATTCATAAAGACCAAACGAAATTAAGTCAAAGTTTTTTTTTTTTGGTTGAATAGGTCAGTTTTTGATCTAATAGGTCCGTATTTGGCCGAATCGTACGAATATCGCATTCAATTGAATTTGATTTTTTTTCAAAATCCACCAATTGACTCCAAATAGGTTCCAGGAGGTCCCCCACAGGCTAATACAGCAATTTGGCAGGTTTTAGTAGAATTTTTAAAGAGACAGTACATGATGAATTTCGATATTCAAATTTTTTTCAAATTCTAATTGAATTTGGACTATTCCCTTGTCGAAGTACACAAAAAATAGATCGAAATTAGATTTTTTTTCAATCGAAAATTCACCTTGACCTTTGATAAATCTGCCCCTAAAAGTTAATTTAAAGGTCAACAACCCCTTTAAATCCCTACTAGTTCCGTAGGTACTGGCAGTGGCCCGTGTTTCATATTTTTTAATCTACATATCCAGGTTATTGTCTCTTCAAGTAGTAACCCACTTCTTAGGGGGTTATTTATCAAAGTCCAAATTTACCTCAGTATTTTCTGCTACAAACTCCAATCAAATCCTCTCGGGTTTTTTACGCTTATTTATTATTACATTTTCCCGAAAATTAGTTTAGTGGAAAAAAAATCAGATTTTCATGATTTTTTTCATCAGATTTTAACAATTTTTTTGGAATTTTCACCTGAAAACTCCAAACACTTCGGAGTATTGAACGAAATCCAGAGCACATCAAAAAATTATTGGGACTTCTCCCATTGACTTATATGCAACCTCGACAGGTCTGAGATGCCGGATTTTCAGACTCTGACTTTTCCATCCTCAGGGTTTAATAAATTCCGAAAAATACGTGATTTTTTAAAAGTCCAATTTTATTAAAAAAAATCACGGAGTTTAGGAAATAACCCCCTAAGAGTAGTAACCACTGAACGTCGGCGAACAGGAACCCCGTGACCACAATACGGTGAGTTACAGGACTAGCTATAGTTTAAAACAACGTTCCAGTAATGTGAGATAGTCAGGAATAGCTATAAAGAGCAGCCTACGCTCCAACCAGGAGAGCTAGAAGGGAGTAGCTCCACCCAGGAGAGATAGAAGGGAGTAGCTCCACCCAGGAGATATAGTAGGGAGTAGCTCCACCCAGAAGAGATAGAAGGGAGTAGCTCCACCAGGGAGAGATAGAAGGGAGCAGCCCCACCCAGGAGAGATAGAAAGGAGTAGCTCCACCCGGGAGAGATAGGAGTAGCCCCACTCAGGAGAGACAGAAGGGAGTAGCTCTCCCCAGACTCTGCTTGGACCCCAGTACTGAAGAGGGATTGTGGCTATATTCTTCTCTCTGATCCAGTTGTAGGGGATCTTAAATCCACCTTAATACCACCTCATTGGTGGTGAGTATTAACCCTGTGGTTCTACATAAAAGCAAGAGAGGTGTAGTTGCACAGCACCCTCACCTCTTCCACTTAGGGAAGGCCCATCTTGGGCTAGAGAGTCTGATGTGACCCATGTTTTATCATATCTTGCTGGGAAGGACGGTTTTTAGCCAAAATGGGGTTACAACTAGTGATGGGCGAATTTGTCCCATTTTACTTCGCCGAAAAAGTCGCGAATTTCCTGCAAAATTCGCAACACTGAGAAAAATATGCGCATTTTGACGCTTGCGTCAATTTTGACGGTGGCGTTAAAGTCAATGGGCATCCGAATAATGTTGACATTTGTCTGTTGTGACGCGAGCAACTTTTCCGTCAAAAATAAGGCTCCCGCTTTACAAACAAAAATGCTTTTACAATTGTGACTTAAAAAAACAAAAAATGAAACCGTATTGAGAAGAAAAAGTCTTTGAAATGTACGAGAGGAGATCTTTGTCTGGCCGGAGAGACGTAAATACCATTTTAATGGGCCTCTCGGAGGGGCGCAATCTGGGACGCGAGCGTCAGGAGCAGCGTGTGGCTCAGCGAGTGTCTGAATTACATTGTACAGAGCAGAGACTTCTAAAGAATTTAATTGCCTGCCTGTGGCCTTCAGCCAGGGCTCTCTCACTATCTGCGAGTATGCGAAGTGTTCCTGCCAATGGAACTGGACTAATACATGAATTTTTATTCTCATACTATTCAAGCCAATGTGTTTCATTTAAAGGGGAAAACAAACCTCTTTTCTAAAGCAACACACCATTCTATCCCAGTGGCTGCACAGATCCTATCTGATCCCCATTGTAAGCAGCAGTCCTGTCCTGCTTTATGGCAGCTGAGATTCTAGAAATCTGTATAACAGAACATTCTGTCCCAGTGGCTGCACAGATCCTATCTGATCCCCATTGTAAGCAGCAGTCCTGCCCTGCTTTATGGCAGCTGAGATTCTAGCTATCTGTATAACAGATCATTCTGTCCCAGTGGCTGCACAGATCCTATCTGATCCCCATTGTAAGCAGCAGTCCTGTCCTGCTTTATGGCAGCTGAGATTCTAGCTATCTGTATAACAGATCATTCTGTCCCAGTGGCTGCACAGATCATATCTGATCCCCATTGTAAGCAGCAGTCCTGTCCTGCTTTATGGCAGCTGAGATTCTAGCTATCTGTATAACAGATCATTCTGTCCCAGTGGCTGCACAGATCCTATCTGATCCCCATTGTAAGCAGCAGTCCTGTCCTGCTTTATGGCAGCTGATATTCTAGCTATCTGTATAACAGAACATTCTGTCCCAGTGGCTGCACAGATCCTATCTGATCCCCATTGTAAGCAGCAGTCCTGTCCTGCTTTATGGCAGCTGAGATTCTCTGTATAACAGAACATTCTGTAGTCTTGTGGAGAAACACTCCTGATCACCTGTCATTACAAAGAATGGGCAACATTTTAGTCAGACAGGAATGGTGACAAGTAATCTCTGCCCTAAAACTCCAATTCAAATAGTTGTTGAAATGTGAACAATAGAAATACCGAATGTCTTTACCTAGTGATGGATATTGCTATTGGCATTGAGAGACCATTGAGAGACGTACCCACAATCACATGTACTACAGGCTCTCCTATTGGTTATCATGAAGCAGGTGCATGTTCTGGGGCGGTCGACCAGTCTCCAGGGAAAAGGGGGTTAATTGCATAAGAGAACGCAGTGTGTAAAAGATATCTGCACTTTTTTATACTCTTTATAAATTGACGTTGAGTGCAGACTTGCAGCCCCTTGAATAGAGAACTATAGAGTGAGGGGCAAGGGAAGGAATAAAGAGCAGCCCATATCACCCCTTAGCACCCTAAAATCACCCCTAAAATATTCAAAAAGATGACAGCACCCATGCTCATCTTTATGTTAACTTTTAGTATGTTATAAAATGATTAATTCTAAGCAACTTTTCAATTGGCCTTCATTTTTTTTTACTTTTTGAATTATTTGCCTTCTTCTTCCGACTCTTTCCAGCTTTCAAATCGGGGTCACTGACCCCATCTAAAAAAAACAAAACAAAAAAAAACCCAAATGCTCTGTAAGGCTACAGTGTATTTATTTATTGTTATTGCTACTTGTTTTTACAGGTACGGGATCCATTATCCAGAAACCCACTACCCAGAAAGCTCAGAATTACCGAAAAGGCCGTCTCCCGTAGACTCCTTTATAATAAAGCAAATTTTAAAAAATGATTTCCTTTTTTCTCTGTAATAATAAAACAGTAGCTTGTACTTGATCCCAACTATGATATAATTAATTCTTATTGGAAGCAAAACCAGCCTATTGGGTTTATTTAATGTTTCCATGATTTTCTAAGATCCAAACGACGGAAATATCTATTATCCAGAAAATCCCAGGTCCGGAGCATTCTGGATAACAAGTCCTATACCTGGACCTGATCCAGACTAAGATATAATTAATCCTTATTGGAGGCAAAACCAGCCTATTGGGTTTATTTAATGTTTACATGATTTTCTAGTAGACTTAAGGTATGGAGATCCAAATTACGGAAAAATCCATTATCCAGAAAACCCCAGGTCCGGAGCATTCTGGTTAACAGGTCCTGTACCTGTACTCATCTTTCTATTCAGGCCTCTCCTATTCATATTCCAGTCTCTTATTCAAATCAATGCATAGTTGCTATGGTAGATTAGACCCTAGTAACCAGATGGTTGAAATTGCAAACTGAAGAGCTGCTGAATAAAAAGCTAAATAAGTCAAAAACCACAATTAATAAAAAATGAAAACCAACTGCAAATTGTCTCAGAATATCCCTCTCTACATCATACTGACAGTTAATTTAAAGGGGAACAACCCCTTTAAAACATCTTTATTCTATTAATGGCAGCAGGATGATAACCAACATATTTCGGAGGGACCTTTGTCAGCCTTAGACTCTGGGATCCACTTGAAACCATGTTTTTAAGATCCGTTTGCCAGTTTGAGTGCATTCTAAGCAAACTGTCATCATTAGAGGAATGTGAAATACACTGTAACCTTCCCACAATGACAGTTTCTCTCTCACATTCAAGTCTCTTTGAGGACCTTTTTTTTTTTGATGTTGATGACAAATTTCTCTGTAATGTCAGTTTGTTTGCTCCTCACATACTTTGTGGAAGAAGCAGCAGAAAAGCAACGCAAACAATTACACTGGAGAACACAGACATCGCACTCAGAGCAAATACAACGTCATTGAGGGGAAATGACCGCTCCTTTGAATTACAATACGACAGGCTATTTGCTCTATTTGCTTTACCTTTTATTCCGAAATGTTCATAAAAGAAACAATTGCCCTCCAGGCCTCACTTCTTCCTGCCCCAGCTTTGTTATAGTCTATGCATGCAATAAAAGAGTCACTCACTTACTCCGGGAAACCAATTATCCAGAAAGCTCCGAATTATGGAAAGGCCACCTCCCGTAGATTCTTTTTTAACCAAAAAATTCAATTTTTAAAAAAATGATTTCCTTTTTCTGTGTAATAATAAAACAGCAGCTTGTACTTGATCCCAACTAAGATATAATTAATCCTTATTGGAAGCAAAACCAGCCTATTGGGTTTATTTAATGTTTACATGATTTTCTAGTAGATTTAAGGTATGAAGATCCAATTTACAGAAAGATCTGTTATCCAGAAAACCCCAGGTCTCGAGCTTTCTGGATATCAGGTCCCATACCTGTAGTGGTTTTGTGATTTTAAAAAAAAAATCCCTAATAATTGAAAAAAAAAAATCCAGGCTTTGGAGATATAAAGCACGGCATCAGGGGGGGGAGGAAAAACGTCACATGTAAAACAATGAAGGGAGAGAAGTGACTTCAACTGAAAACTAATTAGCTTTAGTCTGCTACATGGTTTGGGGTCAGGAGACGAATCTAACACCCCTTTGTGATTATTCGCCCGCCCATGCCAAATTTGCTTGGGTTGAGGATGACATGACAGGGTGCAGCCCCCGCTGCTACTGGCTCCTCTGTATTTACACCCTGCCGGAATTCTCCAACTTCTTTTCAGGATAAGGGAAATCTTCTTGTTATTCTTTCATTTCAATTGTAAATCCCCCCCCCCGGCAACAGTGAGCTCCCCAAATAAACTCTGTCTGTGCCCCTTCCATACAGCAGAGGCTCAGGATCTACTGGGTGTCGGGTGACCTATGTATATGGGGGGATTGTTCCCCTTTAAATTAACTGTTAGTATGATGTAGACAAATTGCAATTGGTTTTAAATTCTTATCAAGCGAAAATCTTTCTGGAGCTCTCTGGATAATGGGTTTCCGGATAACGGATCCTATACCTGTATTTAATGATTCTCACTATAGACTACATTAATGAAAGGGTTACAAACATCTGCACTCAAAAACCTACGGTTTTCTGGTTGGCCCTCAGCCTAAGGTTTTCAGTTTTTCTGGTGGGCCCTCAGCCTAAGGTTTTCTGGTTGGCCTTCAGCCTAAGGTTTTCTGGTTGGCCTTCAGCCTAAGGTTTTCTGGTTGGCCTTCAGCCTAAGGTTTTCTGGTGGGCCCTAAGCCTAAAGTGTTCTGGTGGTCCCTCAGGCTGAGGGACAACCAAAAAACCTTAGGCTGAGGGACCACCAGAACACTTTAGGATGAGGGCCAACCAGAAAACCTTAGGCTAAGGTTTTCTGGTGGGCCCTCAGCCTAAAGTGTTCTGGTGGGCCCTCAGCCTAAGGTTTTCTGGTTGGCCTTCAGCCTAAAGTGTTCTGGTTGTCCCTCAGCCTAAGGTTTTCTGGTGGGCCCTCAGCCTAAAGTTTTCTGGTGGGCCCTCAGCCTAAAGTTTTCTGGTGGGCCCTCAGCCTAAAGTTTTCTGGTGGGCCCTCAGCCTAAAGTTTTCTGGTGGGCCCCTGGCATCCCAGTCCGATACTGGGTTTGTCGATGAGGTCCTCGCTCCGACTTTTTGTTTCCCCTTCATTGTAATGCCCTAGGGCCAAACGATTGCATTACCACGATATTGTCCACCCAAGGACAATATGTAAGCTCTGCGCCCCAGAGTCTGCCTTTCCCAAGAACCCAGAGCTGAATTCCCAATTGTTCACATTAGGAAACTCTGCTAATCTCTGCATTCCCCGGGCACCGATTTGTATGACTGGTGGGAATATAAAAAAAGTCTCTAAAGCCTCTAATGAGTTCATCGAGGGCAATGCTAATGTTATGTGGAGAGGCAAATGCGGAGAGTAATGTAGAGGAACCAAAGGACAAGTCCCCCAGCTGCTGACTCGGTCACGGGATGTTTAAAGGACAAGGAAAGTTAAACTAAAGAAGTAGCTAGAAATATTGTACATGATGTTTTGTGCTTCTGTACCAGCCCAAGGCAACCACAGCCCTTTAGCAGTAAAGATCTGTGTCTCCAAAGATGCCCCAGTAGCTCCCCATCTTCTTTTCTGCTGATTCACTGCACATGCTCTGTGCTGCTGTCACTTACTGAGCTTAGGGACCCACTCACAGTATACAGTACACATAGAATAGAAATGGCACAATATAAGGCTGATTAGTAATTAATACAGATAATTACTACATGGCAGCACAGAAACCAGTGCAATTAGCATCAGAATTGAATAATCAGCAAACCTGTAGCATCAGCTTATATTACAGCCAGGGAAGCTCATTTTCTGCTGGATAATTAGTGACGATCCCTAAGCTTAGCTTCTCAACAGCCAATCAGAGCCCACTGAGCATGTGAGTGTCACAGACACTTTCCAAGATGGTGACCCCCTGTGACAAGTTTGAAGTCCTGGATCATTGCTGCTATTGACAAGCTCAAACTTTAGCCTCGTGCAATAAGTTCACTATATAAAATATGCCATTTTTAGCCATATTCATGTTTAGAGTTTAGTTCTCCTTTAAAAAAAACAAGATGTAGAGGTGATTGGACAAGTTTTACCCGACCAAAGTCATCTGTGTATTTCAACCCCAGATCAACAAAAGCGACAGACAGACACCCCGACATCCAACGTTCACTGAAAACTGAATCTTTTGCAACTTTTTAGTTTATTTGATTATTTTTTAAACTAATTTATTCCCCGGTCTAAATAACGAGGTGGCGAGTAACACTGCCGGGGATTATGGGAGGCAGATTTGTTTTTCTCGTGTCTAACAGGCGTCCGTGGATCATGCAAATGGAAGCTTAAAAGATAGAGCGGCCAATTATAGAAAGATTTCTGCCTTGCTAATCCCCCCAGAAATGAACCAATATGAACTTTAGCCTTAATCCCCCGCGCTTCATTTCCCACTGCTTTTAATTATCCAATTTAGACTTTTGTATCACAAACACACACATGCCTATATATATATTTATTTATTAGGGATGCACCGAATCCACTATTTTGGATTCGGCCGAACCCCAGAATCCTTTGCGAAAGATTCGGCCGAATACCGAACTGAATCCTAATTTGCGTTCGCAAATTAGGGGTGGGAAGGGGGAAACATTTTTTACTTCCTTGTTTTGTGATGAAAAGTCACGCAATTTCCCTCCCTGTCCCTAATTAACATATGCAAAATAGGATTCGGTTCGGCTGGGCAGAAGGATTTGGCTGAAGGATTTTTCCTGCTGAAAAAGGCAGAATTCTGGCCAAATCCCGAACCGAATCTTGGATTCAGTTCATCCCTAATATAAATACATAAACATATACAGGTATGGGATCTGTTATCCAGAATGCCCGGTTCTTGGGGGTTTTTTTCTGGATGACAGATCTTTCCATAATTTGGATCTCCCTACCTAAAAATCATTTAAACATGAAATAGACCCAACAGGATTCATGCAGCTTCATTTTCATTAATACATTATACTGCTTTATTACAGAGAGGGAAAAGGAAATCGGTTTTAAAAATTAGACTTGTTTGTTTAAATTGGAGTCTTAGGCAGATGGCCTTTCTGTAATTCAGAACTTCCAGATAACTGATCCCGTTTATTATTAAAGAACCAAACTATTTGATGTTTTAAGTTATACCACCTCCTAGCAAAAGTCCAGTAGAAAAACCCAATGGCACACAGGTACCCCCACAAACGGGTACGCCCCAAAACATTGCATTGCCCTCCGTAATAAACACTTATGTTTCAACAGACCTGTGTGCCATTGGGTTTTTCTACTGGGGTGCAGGAATGAACCAACTGCGATTCTTATAGAGGTATGGGATCCGTTATCTAGAAACCCGTTATCCAGAAAGCTCCTTATTGCAGAATGCCCATCTCCCATAGACTCCATTTTATCCAAATAATCCAATTTTTTTCAAAATGATTTCCCTTTTCTCTGTAAGGGCAGGGGCACATGGGCAGATTCGGGTAGATTTAGTCGCCTGGCGACTAATCGCCTCTTCTTTGGGGTGACAATGTCCCCGAACTGCCTTCCCCCTGCTATAATGAGAAAACGCCAGCGCAATGGCACTCGCGGCACTTCGATTTCCGAAGTTTGCTCGTGAGGCAACTTCGGGCGACTTCGGAAATCGAAGCGCCGTGAGTGCCATTGCGCTGGCGTTTTCTCATTATAGCAGGGGGAAGGCAGTTCGAAGAGATTGTCGACCCACAGAAGAGGCGATTAGTCGACTAAATCTTCCCGAATCTGCCCGTGTGCCCTTACTCTAATAACAAAACAGTAACTTGTACTTGATCCCAACTAAGATATAATGAATCCTTATTGGAAGCAAAACCGGCCTATTGGGTTTATTTAATGTTTACGTGATTTTCTAATAGACTTAATGTATGAAGATCCAAATTACAGAAAGATCTGTTATCCAGAAAACCCCAGGTCCTGAGCATTCTGGATAACAGATCCCATTACCTGTAGTGCCTTTCCCCCTAACCTCACACCCATGCCATAGGGAACTACACACAGACACATGCGAAACCCGACGAAATATGGGACGTTCTGTTCCAGACACACAAAGCTTTTATTTTCTTCTTTGGAAATATTAAACATTTATAAACCCTGTGCCAGGTCCAAATCCGTTACAGAGAAGGGAAAAACCAGAAAATGACTCATTGTTTATTGCTGTGCAAATAAAACCCACATTGGGCTAAAAAACAAACTGTGTTGGCACCATGATGCATCTGTACTGAGCAGGGCGCCGGCCAATCAGAAACGAGCAATCTGCACTGTCAGACGTGACTACTCCTTTCTGGCTCTGTAACAAGAGGATATCAAGGGGGAATAAATCTCATGGAATTAGAAATGTTTATTCTGAAACCCTATAAATATATGTGAAAAACGTAGCTGGGACTTTCATACAAGCAGGGTCAGGGTCTAGACTGTAAGCTCTGTGGTACAGGGACTATTTGTAGCAGAATAGGCTGTGTATAAAATGGCACTGGAAAATGTTATGTATAGGATGGCATAGATTGTAAGCTTCATGGTGCAGGGATTGTTGTGCCTGAAAATTCTGTGTATGGTGTTTAGTGTGATGGAGCTTACAAAATACTTTGTAGGGTGAAGTAGATTGTAAGCTTTATGGTACCAGGACTTTTTGTGCAGGATCAGTTTATTGTAGATTGTAAGCTCTATGGTACCAAAATTTTGTCTATAGTGTGGTATGTAATCTAAACTCTACTATATATACCTCTGTGTAAACTCTGATAGATTGTAAGCTTTACAGCAGAGGAATTCCTATGTGATGCAGGTTCTGATGATCTAGTACAGATATGGGACCTATTATCCAGACTGCTCGGGACCTGGGGGTTTCCGGATAACACATCTTTCTATAATTTGGATTTTCATACCTAAAGTCTACTAGAAAATCATATAAACATTAAATAAACCCAATAGGCTGGTTTTGCTTCCAATAAGAATTAATTACATCTTAGTTGGGATCAAGTACAAGCTACTGTTTTATTATTACACAGAAAAAGGAAGTCATTTTTATAATTTTGTATTATTTAGATAAAATATGGGAGATGACCATCACGTAATTAGGAGGTTTCTGGAAAATAGGTTTCCGGATACCTGTAAAGATTGCAAGCTCTGTGGTATTCAGACTTTTTTTCTCTGAATTCTAGAGGCATAGATTGTGAGCTCAGTGGTGTGACAATTCAGATTACGATCTCAGTTGTACAGGGAGTTCTTGTGCCTGGAAGCTTTAGGGTAGAGACACACGATGCTATTCGGGGGAGATTAGTCGCCCAGCCACAAATCGCCTCTTTTTCGGGCGACTAATCTCCTTGCAATGCATTCGCCGGCTGAATATAAATCGATGGGGGGGCGGCACACGGAACGATTTGTTTTCTTGTGAGGCCACTTCGGGCGACTTCGGAAAACTAAGTGATCCGAGTGCCATTGGGCCGGCAATTTCAATTGTAGCCGGCGGGAAGCAATTGTGGGGTGATTAGTCGCCCGAAGAAGAGGCGATTTGTCGCTGGGCAACTGAATCTCCCACGAATCTCCACGTGTGTCTCTGCCCTTAGGGTGTGGGGGATTTTGGCACCTGGGTGCATATAATTAACAGCAGATAATGATCGCGGTGGGAACTCTACAAACAGATGTTTTTTGCCGACAGCGAGTTATTTAGGTGAAAATGTTAAAAATAGAACTGCTGAGTGGAGGTGCGGTCAGCGAATGTGGTGAATTGTAAGAAAGAAGCTCTTGTAAATGACCGACCCCTTCAAAAATAAACATCAGGAAGCTTGAAAGCCTGGGGGGAGGTGATGGGGGTGGTGGAGGGGGCCTGAGAGTTTTACTAAAAAGCCAAATTCCTAAAAAGGGCCTTGGGAGCCCCAGTGTAAGGGGAGCCTGAAAAGCCACAGAGAAAATGTTCAGCAATTCAACAAACTCTCCTCTGATCTGGGATTCAGGAAAAATAGGCAGCGCAAATTTTATTTCAGTTTAAATCTGTTTTTTATTTTTAATTCTTGAAAAATAAAACCCAATAATGTATGGTGCCCGACCGCAGAGAAGACTGTGAACCTATTACCGAGTGAAGATTTGTTGATCAAAGCAATAAATACGAGTCAAAAAGGATTAACATGATGATCTAGTCGTTTTTGGGCCAACGTGTGCTTCTTTGTCTATTTAAAGCCACATGTGATACAAACACAGACAGGAAACTGATGGGAAACATTGACGTACCCTGGATAGTTTATTGTTGGCCAATATAGCCCCATAATATTCTTCTGTTCCATAAAATACAACAATTAGGCATATTGCTGCCACTGTACCCCCTACTGTAAATGATAAGGATATTAGAAGTCACTGAGGGGTTGTTCTGTGACCATATAAAGGCACAAGGCTGCAGGCTGAGTTATACAGGGAACTCTGAGTATCACTCATGTATTATAAGGGATAATGTACCCCCTACTGTAAATGATAAGGATATTAGAAGTCACTGAGGGGTTGTTCTGTGACCATATAAAGGCACAAGGCTGCAGGCTGAGTTATACAGGGAACTCTGAGTATCACTCATGTATTATAAGGGATAATGTACCCCCTACTGTAAATGATAAGGGTATTAGAAGTCACTGAGGGGTTGTTCTGTGACCATATAAAGGCACAAGGCTGCAGGCTGAGTTATACAGGGAACTCTGAGTATCACTCATGTATTATAAGGGATAATGTACCCCCTACTGTAAATTATAAGGATATTAGAAGTCACTGAGGGGTTGTTCTGTGACCATATAAAGGCACAAGGCTGCAGGCTGAGTTATACAGGGAACTCTGAGTATCACTCATGTATTATAAGGGATAATGTACCCCCTACTGTAAATGATAAGGATATTAGAAGTTACTGAGGGGTTGTTCTGTGACCATATAAAGGCACAAGGCTGCAGGCTGAGTTATACAGGGAACTCTGAGTATCACTCATGTATTATAAGGGATAATGTACCCCCTACTGTAAATTATAAGGATATTAGAAGTCACTGAGGGGTTGTTCTGTGACCATATAAAGGCACAAGGCTGCAGACTGAGTTATACAGGGAAATCTGAGTATTACTCATGTATTATAAGGGATAATGTACCCCCTACTGTAAATGATAAGGATATTAGAAGTCCCTGAGGGGTTCTGTGACCATATAAAGGCACAAGGCTGCAGGCTGAGTTATACAGGGAACTCTGAGTATCACTCATGTATTATAAGGAATAATGTACCCCCTACTGTAAATGATAAGGATATTAGAAGTTACTGAGGGTTCCGTGACCATATAAAGACACACAAGTTATATAGGGTACTCTGAGTATGACTATTTTTCATGATTTTGCATAAATGATAGCACTGATGACATCACGGAGCACCATTTATAAGGACAGATTGTACAGACACACACACACACACATTTATATATATATATAATATACACACACAGCAGTGTACATGTAAATACAACTCCCACCACCTGCTTTGCCCGACAGCTGTGCAAATACAATTTATGTCAAGTATCGGGTTGACCAAATCCAGGCAAAGTTACCCCCAGAAGAAATAAATACGCCTATAATATAAACATCTGCTTTTCTTGTCCCAGTCTCTGAATACATAACGTGTGGCAGGTATGTCTTTGGCACCCACAAAGTACAACACTCAAGACATGAGAGAACCCCTTTCAGCCGAATCTTATTTACAGGATCTTCCCCCATGGAAAGGATTCCTGTCTCCTTCCTCCGCCCCATACAGACTCCCCGCACACATCTCTCAAGTTTCAACTGGCACAATGTGAAATGACAAACTGCACTTGCCTGTGAGATTGTTGTGACTCCAGCCAGTAAGTAGCTGCAGCCCCAGGCTCCGTGTCTTGCTCAGCATTTCTACACATATAGAATATAACGTCACTTCTCATTCTCTATCACTATTCCTGGGATGTCCTATCTGCAGCCCTTATGATTGTGTTGAACAGCTGCCAGTATTTCACCAATCACCAACAGGCTTCCCATCCCTGCACAAGTCATCATTAGAAGTGTCTCAGAGACATCCACAACAGCTGGGTTTTGCAAAAAGATATCATGCAATGCAATAAACTTTATTAAATATCCACCCACTGCAAAGCAAGGTCATGGTTATCTCTGTCTCATTCTACTGTTCTGCAGGGAGTACCTTGTTTTTTTCTGGTTTCATGGTTGAATCAACCATTATATTAATTATTATAGCTTCACCATTGTGATATCACCTACAGTTTCTCCATTATCATAGCACATATGGTAGCTTCACCCATTGTGATATTATTTACTGTAACTTCACTATTGGAAACATGCCTACTGTAGCTTCACCATTGTGATATCACATGTTTTAGCTTCACTACTATGATATCACATGGTCTAGCTTCTAGGGATGCACCGAATCCAGGATTCGGTTCGGGATTCGGCCAGGATTCGGCCTTTTTCAGCAGGATTCGGATTCGGCCGAATCCTTCTGCCCGGCCGAACTGAATCCAAATCCAAATTTGCATATGCAAATTAGGGGTGGGGAGAGCAATCGCGTGACTTTTTGTCACAAAACAAGGAAGTAAAAAATGTTTTCCCCTTCCAACCCCTAATTTGCATATGCAAATTAGGGTTCGGATTCGGTTCGGTATTCGGCGAATCTTTCACAAAGGATTCGGGGGTTCGGCCGAATCCAAAATAGTGGATTCGGTGTATCCCTACTAGCTTCGTCATTATGATATTGAATATTATAGCTTCACCACTGTACTATCACCTACTGTAGCCTCACTGTTATGATATTGCATATTGTAGCTTCACCATTATCATATCACCTGCTGTAGCTTTGCCTATTGTGATATTATCTACTGTAGTTTCACCACTGTGATATCACCTAGTATAACTTGACTATTATGATATCAAATACTACAGATTCACCATTACAATATGTAGCTACAATTGTAGCTTCACCTACTATAACTTCACTATTATGATATCACATTACAGCTTCACCACTGTAATATCACCTACTGTAGCGTCACCATTATCATAGCACATATGCGGGGAAATGTAATAAAAGTCGCAAACAGCAAAACAACTGGCACCAATAAGAATAAAAATCCACATCTCGCAATGTAATATTGCTCCTTAAACTGTTATTGTGTTGCGAATTTTAATTGAAGGTGTCGTAATCTTTTAGAGCAAACAGAATGACTTTTTCAGTAAGAAGTTTTATTACATTGCGCATTGGCGCAAACTATAAAATTCGCAAACGGTCTTCCACGGATGTGGTCGCTAAACAGTCTCCGGGTTCGCAAAAGCTATATTAAATTTGCGCAAAATTTCGCATTGTGAATCATTTTTCCGTTACCAACTTTTATTACATTCCTCTGATGGTAGCTTCGCCCATTGTGATATTATTTACTGTAACTTCACTATTGTGAAAATGCCTACTATAGCTTCACCATTGTGATATCAAATTTTAGCTTCACTGCCATGGCATCACATGGTCTAGCTTCAACACTATGATATCATATATTCTAGCTTCACCATTGTGATATCACCTACTGTAGCTTTTCCATTATCATAGCGGATATTGCAGCTTTGCCCATTGTGATATTATTTACTTTGACTTCACTATTTTGGAAATACCTACTGTAGTTTCACCATTGTGATTTTTATATATTTTAGCTTCACCACTGTGATATCACCTACTGTAGGTCCACCATTATATCAAATATTGTAGCTTCACCTTATGATATCACATATTGTAACTTCACCGATTTTGATATTACCTACTGTAGCTTAACCATTGTGATATTATCTACTGTAGCTTAACCACTCTGATATCACCTACTGCAGATTCACTATTATATCACACATTGTAGCTTCACCATTATGATATCACCTGCTGCACCTTCACCTATTGTGATATCTATTGTGGCTTCACCACTGTGAAATGACCTACTGTAGCCTCATTATTATGATATAACACATTGCAGCTTCACCAATATCATATCACCTGTTGTAGCTTCACCTATTGTGATATTACCTACTGTAACTTCACTATTGTGAAAATAGCTACTGTAGCTTCACCATTGTGCTATCACATGCTGTAGCTTCACCATTGTGACATCATATAGTGTAAGATAACCAGTGTGATCTTATATATTGTGGCTTCACCATTGAGAAATCACATATTGCAGCATCAACCCTCAGCAGAGCAGCATATTCTTCAAGAATGAATGCTGGGAAGTGTAGTTCACATAGGGTACAGATTGCACTGCAGTTTAATGGCTGCCGGACGGTTGAAGAAACCATCCACAAATGCATAGAATACATAATGGACAGTGAGCCCGTTATTTCAGTAACCAGATACACATTCAGTAGAAGGAGTTGAAGATGTAACTAGCTCCACCATTCATCAGTCATACACATGCCTTGTTCCACTCTCTTTATACCCAAAGACCTGCTTCATAGCAACCGTTTCTCTGTTCCTTGGTAGAATTTCACTGGACTGAGCTGTCAAGAAAACACGCTTATTCTTTTTATAATATGGAATGCCTATTAAATAACATCTTGCCTTACTATACTCACTACTCCACAGTTACTATAAGGGTCACATCTTGCGTCCCTGCTTGAATCCTCCCAAGTCAGACATAGAGACATTTAACGTTACCCCTGGGCAGGCAGACAAATGTACCAAACAGTAATGTTGTTTTGCCTGTGACCGGCTATGGGTCCAGACAGTGATTCATTGCTGCTCAGCTGTTGTAATGTTTCCAGTAACTGCCAGTTAAATGACTCTATATTTGCCCACGTCCCTCTCCTCTGTCATCACTGTGCCCAAGGAGGTGCGTTCTGAGAATAAACACCACTAAATCCCCCCTCCAATAGGGTCACAGAATAGGCACCTATACCCACCCAATGCCAACCATCTGCCATCCAGTTTCAGGCTGAGAATGTAAATAACCTTAAAGGGATCCTGTCATCGGAAAACCTGTCTTTTTTTCAGTTAATAGTGCTGCTCCAGCAGAATTCTGCACTGAAATCCATTTCTCAAAAGAGCAAACAGATTTTTTATATTCAATTTTGAAATCTGACATGGGGCTAGACATTTTATCAATTTCCCAGCTTCCCCTGGTCATGTGACTTGTGCCTGCACAATGCTTTCTGGCAGGCTGCTGTTTTTCCTTCTCAATGTAACTGAATGTGTCTCAGTGGGACATGGGTTTTTACTATTGAGTGTTGTTCTTAGATCTACCAGGCAGCTGTTATCTTGTGTTAGGGAGCTGTTATCTGGTTACCTTCCCATTGTTCTTTTGTTTGGCTGCTGGGGGGGGGGTGGGAAAGGGAGGGGTGATATCACTCCAACTTGCAGTACAGTAGTAAAGAGTGATTGAAGTTTATCAGAGCACAAGTCACATGACTTGGGGCAGCTGGGAAACTGACAATATGTCTAGCCCCATGTCAGATTTCAAAATTGAATATAAAAAAATCTTTTTGCTCTTTTGAGAAATGGATTTCAGTGCAGAATTCTGCTGGAGCAGCACTATTAACTGATTCATTTTGAAAAAAATTTTTTTTCCCCATCACCATATCCCTTTAATTATACTTTTGGGGAGTCACATGATGTTGTCCCCCCTCCAGGTCTCCTGCAGCAACTGTCGAGTCTCCCACATCTTTGCACAAATGGAGCACATTCACTTTAAAATGTAATTTTGGCACGACGGAACTAAAACTGATTTGTGCAGGTATTTAAATGGCATGTAAACCCTCTGATTAGATTTAATGTGCACAAAAAACATTTATTAACACATACCTTTTTAATTAATTTCTGCCGTGGATGAGCAAGAGAGACTTTAAAAGCTTCTTCTCCTCCAAAAGATCCTGCAGAGATTGAAGATCACTACAAAACCACAGGAATTCCCTATGCAGGAATCAAGCTATCATGTCACATTCAGAAACATACCAGCCTCTAGAGAGAGCTGCCATACTGCTCCTGACACCAACAACGGTAACTCCCACTCCTCACTCAGCATTGTACAGCCTGCAGGAGTTATTTTAGCTCTAAAAGTATATTTTTCACACGACCATTTTCATTTCATTGTAGGTTTGCCTTTAAATATACAAATAAGAGGGGAGATTAATAGCCCGGAACCTAGATGAATGGAGGATACAGTGGGGGAAGAATTCACTCTTGTTGACTTGTTTTATCTGGACTCAATGCAGCTGACGTAAAACCCTTCAGAGTTCTGCTCTCACTGTCAATCTGGAAATTCTGCCACTAAAATTCTAAAGTTTTTATATAAATAAAGAAAACCCTGTGTAAATATTTAGCAGAAACCTCAGCAAGTTCATCTCCTTGCTATGTTGTTGTCTGGTTCCACCTCACAGCACCTGTTTCAGACAGGGGCGGGGGTGGGGGTTTAATAATCTTATAGATTTAAAGGGAATATACACCCCGAAACAAAATGTGCCCAAATGAAAGAAAATGCAGTTCTAAACAACTTTCCAATATACATTCATTAAAATTTTCCTGCGGTTTTAAAGGTATGCGCAAATGGAACTGCTATTGAAAGCTGTGTCTGTTCCTCCATTTCTGTTCTCAGGTTCAGTTATTTGAAACAATGTATCAAAGTCAGTTCTCCTCCAGCCGAGGCCGAACTGTTAATCAGCTGACAACGTTTCAAGAGACAGCACCTCCAGGCAATGGAGAGACAGACACTGCTTTCAATAGCAATTACATTTACAAGTAACTTTAAACCCAGTGAAAATTCTTCATGCGTGTCTATTGGAAAGCTGCTTAGAATTTCGTTTCCTTTCACTGGGCAAAATGTTGTTTCTGGTTTTATATACTCATTAAGTATTTTAAGGAACTTCTTTTGTGAATTGTGTCCAGATTGCTGGTAACATATCAATTGATATTATATATATATATAATAAGATAAGGCATGACAAAAAGAGCCCATATACAAAAATTCTCGAAAAATTCACAGAAATTCCAAAAGAATTAATACTAGAAGTGGATTGCACAGCAAGCAATTGTAATTAAAAATACTATTAGCATATTACTAATTACTACTTATTCCATGGTTTGTCCATATCAAAGCTTCGAAAACCGAGAGTAAAATCGCTACCGTATGTTATGTAGGTGATGTACTGAGTAGTTGCCTTACTGTGGGAAATTCCCCATTATGTACACTATGCTCTGTGGGAGGGTTGTGTTCCTATTGACCCTGGAGTGGTTATATAAAAGGAATCCTATAGTTCTGTCTATTTGGACTGGGGAGGTTGGATACAACCTGTGGCAAGAGGATCAAGAACCCTAAGGTATGGAGAGTAACATAGGGCAGTGGCTGCTGGACTTTTTTTTTGTGGAGATTCAGCCTTTGGTTGAGGCTCATAGAGATATAGAAGGGAATGCCTATAAAAGGGATGGGATCCTACAGTTCTGTCTCTTTGGACTCTTAGGAGAAAGTAGCTGCAACAGGGGAGCCTGTGACAGGAGTACCCAGGGTCCTAAGGTATGGAGGACAACATAGTGCAGGGGTTGGTAGACTTGTTTTATGAAGATTCAGTCTTCGGTTGAGGCTCAAAGAGTTATAGAAGGGGGTTGCCTATTAAAGGGACTTTATTCTACAGTTCTGTTTCTTTGGACTGAGCTCTAAAGGGGAGGGTAGATGCAACCAGGGAGCCTATGGCAGGAGCATCCAGGACTCTACAGTATGAAGGACAACACAGTGCAGTGATTGCTGGACTATTTTGGAGATTCTTGTAGAGATACAGAAGGGGTTGCCTATTAAAGGGACTGTATCTACAATTCTGTCAATTTCTAGGGGAGGATAGATGCAACAGGGGAACCTGTGGCAGGAGGATCCAGGACCCTAAAGTATGGAGGACAACAGAGTGCAGGGGTTGCCAGACTTGTTTTTTGAAGATGCCATCTTTGGTCAAGGCTCATAGAGATATAGAAGGGGAATGCCTATTAAAGGGACTGTATCTATAGGTTTGACTTCATGGACTCAATTTCTAGGGGATTATAGATGCAACCGGGGAGCCTATGGAAGGAGGATCAAGGACCCTAAGGTATGAAGGTCAAAATGGTGAAGTGGTTAATGGACTTTTTGGAGATTCAGTCTTTGGTCAAGGCTTATAGAGACATAGAAGAGCATTTTGCCTTAATTGACCACAATCTAACCCAGACTCCTCCAGTGGGGGCAGCTCCAGAATTTTGAAAATACTAGTAGATAAAGATGGGGAAAAGGAATCCATTGATGAGGGCTTCTAATAAGTATAAAGGATAATCTATGAGTGTGAGATGGAAGTTAGTATGAGCAGTACTGCACCCTGACAAGAAGATATTAGGTGGGGTAGGGTGGGATAGCTCCCCAGGTGACACCCAAGAATGGAACCTTCATATGCCAGGGGTTGGTCTTGTGAATAATGCCAAAAAAGAACTGCTGTGATGTGAAAGCATCTAGTACTAGAACTTTAATTTGAATTAAATTGAGGGTTCCTATTGAAGAACCAGTGCTAGTGATAAGCAAATCTGTCCCATTTTGCTTTCTTGAAAAATTTGCGAAACTATGAAATAATTAGTGAAACGCCGGCATTTTTTCAAAACGCATTGAAGTCAAGGGCGTTTTTACACATGACAATTTTTTACTCACTTCAAATGCATTAAAGTCATTGGGCGTTTTTTTCTTATGGACGTTCTTTCTTATGTACGTTTTTTCTCTGCAAATTTTTTTCTGGAAAAAATTCCACACATTGCAAAATTCAGAATTTTGCCGTGAATCCATGGCTGGTGGATAAATACACTCATCACTAACCACTGCCACCCAAAAGAAGTGGGATTTCTAATTCAGCTTGGAGACCCTCCACCTTGGATTTGGAGATGCTCTACCTGGAGACCAGCAGGAGACAACCTAGATTTACATCATATTGTTCAGAGTATCATTAAAATAAAGTCTGCTAACTGGGGGATACTATCGGCAGGGTTGTAAAGCAAATATTAATCATTTGGATAACGTCTGCCGCATTTTCTGCTAAAAAGACCACTGTAACCCCATGACCGCATGGAGAATGATATATATTCCCTCAAGCTAACAACTATTTAAGGTACAAAAAAGATTATTTTCCTAGGATTATACATGTACTGTAATGGAAGCATCTTACGAGACAGCTGACCCTCATATAAGGGGTTTTCTATGGTAAGCTCTATGGCAGCTCCTGCTGTGTATAATTATAGAACATGAATATTCTTTCCAATAAATAACCCTGTAGCTGAACTGGCTTATAGCAAATATACATTATCCCTTTATATATTTCTGGAGGAAGCCGTATCCGTGACGATTATGCTCAACATATGTAACTCATATGACCAAAGTGACTTTTAATGTCTTTTACACACGCACACGGCTATGCAATGTGACTAATTTATCCATCTGGGGACCTTGTTAGAGTGAATCTTCATGCAGTCTCGCTGATGAGACTACAAGGAGAGTGACGTCACAATTGAAGTGGCAAAGTGGCAAACGAGTGTGTCTGTATCTAATGCGAGTGGATCTGACAGGTAACTGCAGCCCCGTTGTGTCAGATTCCTTTCATCAGGGACGTATAAAGCTCCACTTCTTCTATGTTAAAGGGGAACTGCACCCTATATATATATATTTAATTCTAAATAAACTTCTACAGTATAATTGTAAGCAATTTTGAGATATACATTCATTTGTATTGAAAGTAGCATCCATTCTCTGCTCTGCTGCTTCTGACTCCCCAAACAATATCGCAGAAGGCAATCGATAAACAGACTAAGAGGAAGAAGTGATTTCTGCTTCATTGTTTCAAGAGTCAGAACAAAAAAACAAAAAAAACAAAAACCCCTTTTGCATTCAATAGCAATTCCATAAACAAATAGCTTTAAACAAACAGCACACATGTTTATTAGCTCAGAATAGCATTTCCTTGAAAGAAAATAAATAAATAAATAAACAGGTTTGGGGTGGAGTTGCCCTTTGTGCGGCAGATTTTTGTCTTTAGGTTTTTATTTGCCCCCCCCGAGGTAAATCAAACTAAAGTTACAGCGCCGGAGTGGGGCAGGGGCGTGTACCCCAAAACTCAAGGTTAGATAGGGGAAGGGAAATGACCAACAACAACGTTCTGTTGCTTTTGCCCTACAGTAAGTTAATTTATGGGTTAATCTTTAAACTGGGGAGATATGGGGGGGCAGAATATAGAAAAACCTTTAGTTGTTGTTGAATTATAACATTCAGCAGCCACAGGGCGACTGCTGTTAGTGTAAAGGGGAATGCCACCCATAAGCTCTTTTTTGAGGTATGGGATCTGTTATTTGGAAAGCTCCGAATTAAGGAAAGGCCATCTCCACTAGACTCCATTATAATCAAAAAATGCAAATTTTTAAAAATGATTTCCCTTTTCTGTGTAATAATAAAACAGTCGCTTGTACTTGATCCCAACTAAGATATAATTAATCCTTATTGGAAGCAAAACCAGCCTATTGGGTTTATTTCATGTTTACATGATTTTCTAGTAGACTTAAGGTATGAAGATCCGAATTACGGAAAGATCCGTTATCCAGAAATATCCAGGTCCCGAGAATTCTGGATAACAGGTCCCCTCCCTGTGCTAGAAAATAAAATTGAATTGTATTCAACTTCCCGGTAATATATATATTTATACCACATTGTTCAGTGGTTTTGATGTCACATTTAAATGCGATTGCTACTGAATGCAGCATCTGTCTTTCCCTTTCCGTTCTCTGGTTCTGACTCTTGAAAAAATTGTAACAGCAGTTAACTAGATAACTGCTGTTACACTGTATCAGGAGTCAGAAACGCCAGTGCTGAGAATACAAACAGCCACACAGATACGGCTTCCGATAGCAATTACATCTACATTAACTTTACAACTATTGAAAATGTGGAAGAATGAAATGCATAAACAATTCTGGGTGAATTTCCCCTTTAAAGGCGTGGTTCACCTTTAAGTTAACTGTTAGTATGTTATAGACTGGCCAATCCTAAGTAACTTTTCAATTGGTCTTCATTATTTTATAGTTTTTTCATCATTTGCCCATTTCTTCTGACTCTTTCCAGCTTTCAAATGGGGGTCACTGACCCCATCTAAAAAAACAAATGCTCCGTTAGGCTAAAAATGTATTGTTATTGCTACTTTTTATTACTCATCTTTCTATTCAGTCCCTCTCCTATTCATATTCCAGTCTCTTATTCAAATCAGTGCATGGTTGCTAGGGTAATTAGGACCATAGCAACCGGACTGCTGAAATTACAAACTGGAGAGCTGCTGAATAAAAATCTAAATAACTCAAAAACCATAATAATAAAAAATAAAAACCAGTTGCAAGTTGTCTCAGAATATCGAACATTCCTGATTTATTCAATTCTAACAGTAAAAAGTTGATTTTTTTTAAAGCAGATGAGATGTATCGCCGGGCGAAAAATCAAATTGTTCGTTTTTTTCCCCCGATTGCTCGATTTGTTTCTGGCATTTTCCTGAAAAGCCTTGTTTTTTTTTTTGTTTTTTTTTACATTTTTGCCCAAAAAGTCAGAAATAGTCAGATATTCGGAGCTAATTCCAGCACAGACCACAGAAACTTCGGTCAGTCATGTCTGTAGGGTTGTGGTTGTTGGGGAATGCTGGGAATTGTAGTTCCACAACACTTAGGGCCTTATTTATAAAAATCCGAGTATTTTGATAAAAATACCAAAACTTGACCAAACTAGAATCTACGACTGGACATTATTTATTGGTAAAAAAGCTTGATTTAATCGGATCAGGACGACAAATTCGAGGGAAAACGTGAATCGTATGATTTTTTTCGCTTGTTTTTTTTTTTGGATTTTTGCCCGAAAAGTCAGAAATAGTCAGATATTGGAGCTAATTCCAGCACAGACCACAGAAACTTCCAAATAGGATAGGGACCTCTCCCATTCACTTATATACAACCTCGGCAGGTCTGAAATGCCGGATTTTCGGGTTCAGACTTTTTCCATAATAAATCGTGAAAAATGTTGTGGTTTTTCAACTAAAAATTTGGATTTCATAGTAAAAAAAAAAACTCAAATTGTTTGTTCTTTAATAATTAACCCCCTTAAACGTACAAAATGCATTGTAATAAAACATAAAATGAACATGAGGGGGCGCTGCTTTCCTACAACTTGCAGTACCACGTCTCACCTTTAGCCTGCAGGGGAATCCCTTCCATAGAGTAGAAAAGAACAGCGCCCCCACCTATGAATAATAAGCGCCCCCACCTATGAATAATAAGATAAGGGTCTGTCTCTGGCTGTGTCTGTACTATACAGTATTACAGGGATCATATTGGATAAGGCAGGGGGTGAGCTGGAGAAGGACAATAGGAGAGGAAGGATAGAGGGAAGTATCCAGAGATAAACCAGCCCTACAGCACAGGGTATTTTCTATCATGTTTAATAAGGGAATTTGGAATCACATAATAACTAAATACAGACCAAGGACTTTCATTGTTTTATCCCCGATTTTGATTAAAAAAAAGCAGCTGAGTATAACAGTCCCCTGAGGCTTTAGATTGTAAGCTCTATGGGGCTAAATGCCTGGGTGATGATATTTATACAAAAAAAGGGGAAATGAATGTGTGTCTGTGCAGCAACTCCCAGCATGCTCAGTACTCCCCGCACCCCTTGTGTAATTACAGGAACGTGTATTTCATTGAGTCTTATGAATAAGGAGAATAAAGTTGGGGGAAAAAACACAATCCTGAAAATTGTAACATTTCCTGCAGAAGTTGTGAGTGTGAGTGTAAGTGTGAGAGTGTGTAAATGAGTGTGTGAGTGAGTGTGTGTGTAAGTGTGACTTTGTGAGTGAGTGTTTGAGTGTGTAAGTGAGTGTGAGTGAGTGACTATGTCTGTGTCACTGTGAGTGAGTGTAAATGAGTGTGAGTGAGTGTGTGACTATGAGTGTGAGTGTGTGACTATGAGTGTCAGTGAGTGAGTAAATGAGTGTAGGGGGCAGTGACCGCGACCCCCTATAACGTCAGTCTCAGGTGAGACATAAGGTCAGTAAGTTACTCTGAGCCCCCACTATAAATTCCATTGTGTAACTGATCCCTCAGCTCTGCCCCCCCCATAACTCACTCACATCCGACACTCCCCAAACTGAGACACTGGGGCCTGAGCTGGGGGGGCTGAGACTTTATTTGTTACTGTGTAATGGGGGGGGCGGATAGATCTGATGAGTCTGAGAACCTGTAGCCCCAGAATTATACTGTCCCCCCCCCCAATAATGTACAATAGACCCCCCCTCATGTCACTCACCCTGAGAACTTGTGTCATGTGATCAGTTACTTGTGTCAGATGTGGGGGGGCAGTTAGTGTTGGGGGGGTCTGTAATAAGAGACAATTAGTGGGGGGTTTCATTATATAAATAAATAAATATGTGTGGGGGAGGTGTCAGTATCTGTGCCCCCCAATAACCTCACTGTACCCCCAGATTTACATAATCATCATCATTATTATCATCATTATCATTATTATTATGTGGAGCCAATAGCCGAGTCTAATGACTCCCCAGTACAAGACTGATGTTTCGATAGAAGGAGTAGTGGGAGCAGTTGCCCAAGTCCCGTTACACACAGCCCCTTCCCCGGCACCGAGTCTGATTCAGCAGCGACCCCCGAGCTCAGCGACCCCGCCAGTCAGTCCCAGACACAAGACAAGGGAAGAACTAACCGGGAATCCTCGCGACAATCCTGATCCTGAGAAGCCGCCACTTCCATCCCCTCCGGCCGCAGCTCCAGTTCCCTCTCCTCCCGCTCCTCCCGCACTCGCTCATATACTGACTGGCACCGGCCACGTGGATTGGACTGAGACAAACAAACCCCGCCCCTCTGTCTCACTCACACTTCTGTCATCTCCCCCCAGACTCGCACATTCTCTCCTCCTCTGCACAAGCCCCAGCCCGGCACCTTCCCCCGATTCTCTCCCGTTATCCGTCACCCGGCACCGACCCCCCACTTCTTCCTCCGACCCCCCATCACTTCTCCCGTCACCGGCAACTTCCCTCCTGTGCGCCTGTAGCTTCACCCAGAGCAGCCGATGCCCCCCCCCCACCCATCTCCTAACCCCCCCATCTCCCCAAAGCACCACCAGCCTCCCCGACCCCTGTCCTGCACCTCCCGGTCTCCAGCTCAACCCCCAACATCCCCCAGACACTTCCCCATCCACCGACTTTATCCTACACTGCCCCCCCAATCTGTCCTTTCAGCACCAACTGTAGCCCAGACCCCCCCATCACTCCCCCCAGTGTCCTGCCATTTACTGCCCCCAATTTAACTTTATGTCCATTCCAACCCCCTCCCCAGTCAACCAACTCCCTCATTAGCCTCCAACTTCCTCCTCAATCTTTGGAACTCCAGCCCCTCTGTCTCTATAGAATCTCTGCCCCTTCTTCCTCTGTCTCTATAGAATCTCTGCCCCTTCTTCCTCTGTCTCTATAGAATCTCTGTACCTTCTTCCTCTGTCTCTATAGAATCTCTGTACCTTCTTCCTCTGTCTCTATAGAATCTCTGTACCTTCTTCCTCTGTCTCTATAGAATCTCTGTACCGTCTTCCTCTGTCTCTATAGAATCTCTGTACCTTCTTCCTCTGTCTCTATAGAATCTCTGTACCTTCTTCCTCTGTCTCTATAGAATCTCTGTACCTTCTTCCTCTGTCTCTATAGAATATCTGTACCTTCTTCCTCTGTCTCTATAGAATATCTGTACCTTCTTCCTCTGTCTCTATAGAATATCTGTACCTTCTTCCTCTGTCTCTATAGAATATCTGTACCTTCTTCCTCTATCTCTATAGAATCTCCTCCCAGTGTCCTACCATTTACCGCCCCCAATTTAACTTTATGTCCATTCCAACCCCCTCTCCAGTCAACCACTCTCTCATTAGCCTCCACCTTCCTCCTCAATCTCTGGAACTCCAGCCCCTCTGTCTCTATAGACTCTCTGCCCCTTCTTCCTCTGTCTCTATAGAATCTCTATACCTTCTTTCTCTGTCTCTATAGAATCTCTGCCCCTTCTTCCTCTGTCTCTATAGAATCTCTGTACCTTCTTTCTCTGTCTCTATAGAATCTCTGCCCCTTCTTCCTCTGTCTCTATAGAATCTCTGTACCTTCTTCCTCTGTCTCTATAGAATCTCTGTACCTTCTTCCTCTGTCTCTATAGAATCTCTGAACCTTCTTTCGCTGTCTCTATAGAATCTCTGTACCTTCTTCCTCTGTATCTTTAGAATCACTGCCCCTTCTTCCTCTGTCTCTATAGAATCTCTGTACCTTCTTCCTCTGTCTCCCCAGAAGCGATATAATCCCTGTGTCAGTACCAGGCATTACCCACTCCCTGGGATTTTCCTCCTACATGAAACGATAGCAATTTCCCGGGCACAACCCCAGGGCACAGACCGGGGAAGCACAGCATGAGTTCCTGATATCTCCGGCCCCAGCTCTGATTTCTCTGCCTATTGCAGCAGGTTCTGATGCAAAATTCAGTTCCTACAGGGCACATTACAGTTGTGGCCAATTGAAAGCCCAGTCTGAGACCCCCAACTGCTGTGGAACTTCAACTCTCAAATCCCATGACAGCCAAAAACTAGAGACATCATTGATCAATATACTGACAATTGTTACCCAATAAATACTTTTTCTCAGTTTGTATTTCTATGATAGGCCAATGAGATGGGGCATCCAGGGCAAGTTGCCTCTCTCTCTGACTTATTCTTTTGCCTTCCCTGCACATAATGTAGAGACAGGAGACGAGATCTCACAGAATTTCCAATTTAGACTATTAGACTTCTAATGGCTTCTATTGGCACAGGCATGCTACTGCCCCCTTCTGGCCAACATAGGAACTGAACTGCTGCGCATCTTCTCTCTGTTCCCCCCAGCACTGCTCCCAATGTACAAACAACTCCTGCTTTGGATGAGCAGTTCTATAGTAAATTGATAGGAATCCTTATAACACCCTAACGGTATTCATTAAATAAGCCCAATAGGCTGGTTTTGCCTCCAATAAGGATTAATTATATCTTAATTGGGATCAAGTACAAGTTACTGTTTTATTATTACACAGAAAAAGGAAATCAGTTTTAAATATTTAGTATTATTTGGATGAAATAGACTCTATGGGAGACAGCCTTTCCGTAATTCGAAGCTTTCTGGATAACAGGTTTCCGGATAACGGATCCCATACCTGTACTCAAAAGAGCTTATGGGTGGCATTCCCCTTTACTATAACACCAGTCGCCCTGTGAGTGCTGAGTGTTATAATTCAATAACAACTAAAGGTTTTTCTATATTCTGCCCCCATATCTCCCCAGTTTAAAGATGAACCCATAAATGAACTTACTGTAGGGCAAAAGCAACAGAAATGTTGTTGTTGGTCATTTCTTCCCAAAAAAGCTTCAAATAGGAGTAAGTAACACGTAACCTTTACGTTAAGGTTTAGTATGTTATAGAACGGCTAATTCTAAGAAACTTTTCTGTTGGTCTTCATTATTGGTTTTTTATCGTTTTTGAAAGATTTTCCGTCTTCTGACTCTTTCCAGCTTTCAAATGGGGGTCACTGACCCTATCTAAAAAAACAAATGCTCTGTAATGCTTTATAATATTATGCACATTTATAGTTATGGCTTCTTTTTATTACTCATCTCTCTATTCAGGCCTATTGATATTCCAGTCTCTAATTCAAATCAAATGCATGGTTCCTAGGGTAATATGGACCCTAGCAACCAGATGGCTGAAATTGCAAACCGGAGAGCAGTCGAATAAAAAAACGAATGCATTTAAAAAATAAACGACAAATCAAAAAAAAATGAAAACCAATGGCAAATTGTCTCAGAATATCGCTCTCTACATCATACTAACAGTTAATTTAAAGGTGAACAACCCTTTTAAAGGGTTCCCTCCATTACTGTTTGGGGTGTCTTTCTGTTGACTATAAATGTACCCCTGTAATTGATCCCAGATCCCAGGTTTGCTGAGAAAATTAACCAGTGATAATTCACAGGCGTCAAAGTTTTTTCAACTCCGCCGACGGAATTGACGCAGGCGACAATTTCGATTCAGGCGATGATTAATAAACACCAATTGAATTTAATGGGTGCCGGCATCAACTTTGATGCCGGCACCCATTTTGACGCCAGCAAATTTGCTGTGAAAATTCACCAGTGATAATTCACAGGCGTCAACCTTTTTTCGACGCCGGCGACGGAATTGACGCAGGCGACAATTTCGATACCGGCGATGATTAACAAACACCCATTGACTTTAATGGGCGTCAACTTTGATGCCAGCACCCATTTTGACGCTGGCAAATTCTCGCGAAATTCGCGGCGAAACGGGACAATTTGCCCATCACCAATAGGAAGCCCCCAAAGGTGAAGACCTTTAGAAACACCCAACCAGTCTATCTCTCTAGAGCTGTATGTGTTTCTATAAGAAAAGGCACCTATTAATTGCCCCAGGCTCATACTCTATGTAAAGAATTCTGCCTACAATTCATTTCTACAGTAGGTTCCACGTTGAGGACCTCCACCTCCACCTCCACCTCCATCTCCACCTCCATCTCCTCAAGGCAGGGCATCATTACCCAGTGAATGTTAGGAAAGAATATGATGTTGAAGGAGCTTGTGTGATCACTTGCACAGCCCTAGGCTGCACGTTGCCATGGAAACGGGCTAACAATAGGACATTTCATCTTTCGGCATCTGAACAAAAATAAACGACATGAAATAAAACAATGGATCTCATTTAGGGGGAAAAAACAGCAGGTGCTTAGCGGTTATTGTACCTAGTGCTACCGGCCCATTTACACCTGTTAATGTGAATTAGGCACTGGGTGCAATTACAGCCAGCAAGGTAATGCTTTACTCCATAGATTAGGCCTCTGTTACTTTTCTGCTCTCCAGACAGAGTGGCCATTAGTAATAATCAGGCCCTATATTACTAGGATATATAGGGGTTAATGCAATAAAAGGCACTAAGTTTGCCAAGGAGCTGTAACCAATCAGCAGGTGGAATTTACTGGTCACCTGTTTAAAAGCAAACATCCTTTTGGTTGCTATGGGTTACTGCTCCTTGGCAAACTTAGTGCCTAAAATTACTTACGGGGGATGAGGTTCTACAAACAGTGGGCCCCAGTTACTGGCCACTGATCACCTGGGACTCATGGGTGTTGGACAGAGCTGGACTGTCAGCGGCAGGGTGCGCGTCCCCAATGCTCCTCAGCATGACGCCCCCTACCAACTTCCCTCGCCACAAATCCGGGCCTGGTAGTGGACCCTCCCAGCACATCCATGACCATGATCCACCCCATCTACTCCCTAATTCCACCCAAACACACCCAACCCTTACACAAACCCCATCCCAAAAATCCCCCTTTTCCATCTCCTGTCCCCCCCCCTCTGCTACTGTCCCCTGACTGAAGTACCTCCGGTAACCCCCAGACGGAACCTCTGACCCCAGAAACTGTACAAAAATAATGGGCACCCCCATGCCCACCTCTATAACTGCTTATGCACACCTAGTTGGGGATCATCAAGTGCATTCTCCCCTTATCTCTCTGTATTTAGGCTTCAGACTGTCACTCCCCCCCCAGCAACTAAATCTCTATAGTTGGACCAACCCAACAGCTTAGGGACCTGTGATCTTGGGGTGACCCATATCCCCCTCCATAGGCCCAAGGCTCTTTTCTATAACACTTCTGATCTCTTATAAAGACAGCATGAGTTCCTGGGGGAAAATCTTCAGTTATAGGGTTTTGGGCAGGGCCAGATTCCTGCCTTCTCCACCCGAGGCCTCTTCACGTCGCAGGGTCCTAGCGCCCGGCAACATCGCGCCACAGGGTCCTAGTGCCCGTCAATTTCCCGTGCAACCACCTGCAGGAGTGTGCTTGCTTGCGCCAAAATGATGGTGATTAGCGCCTCATAGAATGCTGCCCCTACTGTCTTGCCTCCCTAGGCCTGGGCCTTTGTGGCCTCGCCACAAATCCGGGCCTGGTTTTGGGGGACAGAAGAAAGAAAGTGGGAGGGGGTATAGTAAGTCATATCTATGCCTATTCTATTCATTTTGACATTCAAATGAAAGAGTGTGTGCTTACTATAAAAATTAGCTTATGAGTTATAGGGGCTGGTCGGCATCTCTTTCCTATTTAAAGGGGTTGCTCACCTTTGAGTTTATTGATGTAGAGAGGGATATTCTGAGACAATTTGCAATTCATTTTCATTTTTTATTATTCATGGTTTTTGCATTATTTAGCTTTTTATTCAGCAGCTCTCCAGTTTGCAATTTCAGCCATCTGGTTGCTAGGGTCCAAATTCCCCTAGCAACCATGCACTGATTTGAATAAGAGACTGGAATATGAATAGGAGAGGCCTGAATAGAAAGAGGAGTAATGAAAATCAGCAATAACAATATATACAGGTTGTGGAATGCACTGCTGGGTGATGTTGTGATGCTGATTCAGTTAATGACTATAAGAGGGATTTTTTTGGAAAGTCATAATATCAAAGACTATTGTGATATTAAGCTCTATAGTTAATATAGATATGGGTATATATCATTTATGTGGTGTATGGAGGGGTGTATGTATGGATGCTGGGTTTTCATTTGGAGGGGTTGAACTTGATGGACTTTGTCTTTTTTCAACCCAATTAAATATGTAACTATTTAATTATGTTACAGAGCATTTGTTATAGATGGGGTCAGTGACCCTATTTGAAAGCTGGAAAGAGTCAGAAGAAGAAGGCAAATAATTCAAAAACTATATATACTACAGGAAGAGCAAATCAAAAGTTTCTTAGAATTGGCCATTCTATAACATAAGTAACATAAAAGTTAACTCAAAGGGATACTTTAATGGGAATTTTTTCAAAACACATCAGTTAATAGTGCTGCTCCAGCAGAATTCTGCACTGAAATCCATTTCTCAAAAGAGCAAACTGATTTTTTTATATTTAATTTTGAAATCTGACATGGGGCTAGACATTTTGTCAGTTTCCCAGCTGCCCCCAGTCATGTGACTTGTGCTCTGATAAACTTCAATCACTCTTTACTGCTGTAACATAGTAACATAGTAACATAGTAAGTAAGGTTGATAAAAGACACATGTCCATCGAGTTCAACCTTTTTTTTTTTTTATTAACTACCTATCTGCCAGTTGATCCAGAGGAAGGCAAAAAAAACCCATCTGAAGCCTCTCCAATTTGCCTTAGAGGGGGAAAAATTCCTTCCTGACTCCAAAATGACAATCGGACTAGTCCCTGGATCAACTTGGACTATGAGCTATTTCCCATAACCCTGTATTCCCTTACTTGCTAAAAAGCCATCCAACCCCTTCTTAAAGCTATCTAATGTATCAGCCTGTACAACTGATTCAGGGAGAGAATTCCACATCTTCACAGCTCTCACTGTTAAAAACAACCTTCCGAATATTTAGGCGGAACCTCTTTTCTTCTAATCGGAATGGGTGACCTCGTGTCAGCTGGAAAGATCTACTGGTAAATAAAGCATTAGAGAGATTATTATATGATCCCCTTATATATTTATACATAGTCATCATATCACCCCTTAAGCGCCTCTTCTCCAGCGTGAACATCCCCAATTTGGCCAGTCTTTCCTCATAGCTAAGATTTTCAATACCTTTTACCAGCTTAGTTGCCCTTCTCTGTACCCTCTCTAATACAATAATGTCCTGTTTGAGTGATGGAGACCAAAACTGTACGGCATATTCTAGATGGGGCCTTACAAGTGCTCTATACAGTGGAAGAATGACCCCCTCCTCCCTTGACTCTATGCCCCATTTAATACAGCTCAAGACCTTATTTGCCCTTGATGCTGCTGACTGGCATTGCTTGCTACAGCCAAGTTTATCATCTACATTAAGGACTCCAAGGTCCTTTTCCATAATGGATTTGCCTAGTGCAGTCCCATTAAGGGTATAAGTGGATATTTTTACATCCCAGGTGCAGGACTTTAAATTTATCAACATTGAATCTCATTTGCCACTTAGCTGCCCAGATTGCCAGTTAGTCAAGATCCTGTTGCAAGTGCCGCATCCTGGATGGAATTAATTGGGCTGATAATTTTGTGTCATCTGCAAACACTGATACATTACTTACAACACCCTCCCCTAAGTCATTAATGAACAAATTAAATAAAAGTGGACCCAATACTGAGCCCTGGGGGACCCCACTAAGAACCTTACTCCAAGTAGAGAATGTCCCATTAACAACCACCCTCTGTACCCAATCCTGTAGCCAGTTTCCTATCCATGTGCAAACGACTTCATTAAGCCCAACAGACCTTAGTTTAGAAAGCAGTCGTTTGTGGGGCACAGTATCAAACGCTTTGGCGAAATCCAAATAGATCACATCTACTGCCCCCCACTATCCAGAATCTTACTTACCACATCATAAAATGCAATCAAATTCGTTTGACATGACCTATCCTTCATAAAGCCATGCTGATTGTTGCTCATAATGCCATTCATTAGGACAAAAATTTGAATGTGATCCCTTAACAAGCCTTCAAATAATTTGCCCACCACAGATGTCAAGCTTACTGGCCTATAATTGCCAGGCTGAGATCGTAATCCCTTTTTAAATATTGGAATAACATCAGCTTTTCTCCAATCCATAGGCACCATACCAGCTGACAGTGAATCTGAGAAAATCAGAAATAAGGGCTGGTCTAAAACTGAACTAAGCTCTCTTAGAACCCGGGGGTGTATGCCATCAGGCCCTGGAGCCTTGTTTACATTAATTTGTATTAAAGCTTTTTGAATCATATCCTGAGTCAGCCACTGACTAGATTGAGCTGAACCATTTGTGCAGTTATTAAGTGAGCCTGTGAACCCAGACTCCTCTATTGTATACACTGAAGAAAAGAACTGATTTAACACATTTGCCTTATCTGTATCTGTTACAACCATACTGGTACCATTATTTAATGGAGCAACACTCTCAACCTGCATCTTTTTACTATTAATATATTTTAAAAAACTTTTTAGGGTTAGTTTTCACCTCCACCGCAATTAACTCTTCATTTCTTTTCTTAGCCTTCTGTACTGAAAGTTGGAATGATATCTCCCCCACGCCCTTCCCCCCCCAGCAGCTTAACAAAAGAACAATGGGAAGGTAACAGCTGCCTGGTAGATCTAAGAACAGCACTGAATAGTAAAATACAGGTCCCACTGCGAGTCCTTCAGTTACATTGAGTAGGAGAAACAATAGCTTACCTGAATTCAGTTCCATTGTGAAGTGTTGGCTCTTTCTGAAATCAGTGGTGTTTTTTCTCACTCCAATTGCATTAAAGAGATTGGTCTTTTCCTTGCATTTTTTCCTCATCAAATTTTCTGTTGCAGTTTCATGAACAAATCCACTGATGGCGAAATGCTGAATTTTGCAGGGAATCCATAAGTGGTAAAAAATTAACTCATCCTTACTGGTAAGGAGAGGTCACTTTTAGATAGGGATGCACCGAATCCACTTTTTTGGATTCGGCCGAACCCCCGAATCCTTCAAGAAAGATTCGGCCGAATACCGAACCGAATCCGAACCCTAATTTGCATATGCAAATTATGGGTGGGAAGGGGAAAACATTTTTTACTTCCTTGTTTTATGACAAAAAGTCACGCAATTTCCCTCCCACCCCTAATTTGCATATGCAAATTAGGATTCGGATTCGGTTCGGCCAGGCAGAAGGATTCGGCCGAATCCGAATCCTGCTGAAAAAGGCCAAATCCTGGCCGAATTCCGAACCGAATCCTGGATTCGGTGCATCCCTACTTTTAGATTTTGGAAAAGTAAGAAGGGAGAAATGCATCTGTGGGTTCTTGAATAGGTTCTTATTGGATCAGATAATAGTTTTCAGTTCTCTAAAGAAGGTCTTGGGTATAGCTAGAATGGCAATCTAAATATATAGGAGACGTCCAGAACCAATGCTAGGCTCCCCGGTCTTGGCTCTTGCTTGTTCTTTAACAGCCGCCTTTCACCTCAGGAGGAGCCCTTGGGTAATTGGATGCCGCCAGGTCTAAGAGAGGAGCAAAGCTACAGGTTCTGGACGAGCAAAGGGGCACAACCCGTCTCACCAAGGATACTGGACGGAAGAACACAACTTGGAACTCATCATGGAACAGGCAGGCCGGGCCAGCTAAAACAGAGTTAGAATAGTCTGACAGGCTGGATCAGGATTGGAGAGCGTATAATAGTCAGACAGGCAGGGTTCAGCTTGGAGAGGTGAGATTAAACAGCCAGGCAACGGTCAGGATACAGAGCTCAGAGTCAGGCAAAGCAGGGGTTAATACACAGAAGATCAGGCAGGTTACACAAAGAATAGCATCAGGAACAAACTAATTAAACCTAACAATGGCCAATGTGTTTAAATACAAAGTCCCTTTAAATAGTTTGAATTTTGTGTCATCACGCTGGCGCATAAACCAGGAAGCACACGGCTGCGCGTGCCATAGGAGAACCAGCGCTGGAAGGGAACAGACGAATGCAGTGGGCATCCCCGCATGCCAATGGGTAAGCCACTAAACCACCAGGGAAACTATTTATCGTTACAGAGAGACATTGAAGGATATAAAGTATTTTCAAGAATTACTGTCAAAAGGTCTACTCCAAGTGTCCCCAGCCCTTCACCTTTTCACCTGTGAACCACATTCAGTTGGGGAGCTCCACAAGCATAAAAAAAGTTCCTGGGGCTGTGATTGGCTATTTGGTAGCCCCTATGAGGACTGGCAGACTACAGGAGACTCTGTTTGTCAGTACATATGGTTTTTATACAACCAAAACTTGCCTCCAAGCCTGGAATTCAAACATAAGCACCTGCTTTGAGGCCACTGGGAGCAACATCCAAGAGGTTGGGGAGTAACATGTTACTTGTCCCTGGGCTCAATTGCTAAAGCTACTTACAGAATTATATTTCTGTTTTGCTTGTGCCATTGTCATGTTAAAGAATTGGGACCTATTTATTGATGGAAATTGTAATTCATGTTTCTCCTCGCCAGACCTGATGAAACCATTTCCTATCCATGGGAACGTTATCAAAATCATTGAAATGGTCTATAAATGATGACATTTCAATGACATTTTACAATCATTTCCATTCAGATTTCCCCATCTATTTCACTTTCCTTCAGTTTCAAAACGCTTATCAAAACATCATTTGAAACATAATTTATTGATGGTATAAAGCCCATGTTCCATACTGAAGACACGAGCAGGTGCAGTATATTCCCCAGGTAGGGAACGGATTATGTTTTAGAGAAAAGAGAAGAAGAAAAACAATTCCTTTTTATTCTCCTTGGTAAAAAGTGTGAAAACTCGTCAAAAGGCTTTATTTCAATAGATTTTGACAATTTCAGTGTCATTTCCATTGAAAACAGCTTTTCAGCATTTTTTGATTCTTTAAAAATAGGCAATTATATTTTACAATAGCGAACAAAATAATTAGACAGGTATTTTATTTCATTGGACTAAATTGGACCATTTTTGCCCGCTGACAACATTAATCAAAGATAAATATTATATTAAATATAATGATACAGGAAAGCTATTTCTCAGAGATTTCCTATTCCCTCTATACCCCTTGTCAACTATTCTAATAACTATTTCTAATAAAAATGTTAAACCTTTTGTGAGTTTCTATTTAACATTAGGAGGCCCATTTATCAACGTTCTCATTTTTGTGGTTTTAGAGATTTTTGAAACCACAAATAAACTGATTTTCTGTAAGGGGGTTATTTGTCAAATTCTGAATTTATTTCAATATTTTCAGAAAAAAACTCTGACCAAATCCGCATGGGTTTTTTCGCCTTATTTTTAAATACACTTTTCTGAAAATGTTTGCGGGAAAAACCCCCAAAAATCACAAAAAATAGGAATCGTACTAATTTTTCAGTCTTTCCACTCGAAAACTCTGATTTTGTTAATTTTTTGCCTGGAAACCATGAAATCATGAAAGTTTTTACACCTATTTTTTACACCTATTTATTGAAGGTTGAATTGTGGTGGTTTTAGAGGTTTTTGAAACCACGACTAAACTCACTTTCTCTAAAACGCTTAAATGTCATGACATTTACTGAAGATCTGAATTTAAAAAAGTATGAATGGAAAATTACTCTGAATGATCTGAACAAATATACGAATACCTTACCTTTAAACATTTAAAAATAGTTTTTAAGAGTTTTTCAGACAATTCCTAGCAAAATAAAAGTCTGAATTGATTTAAAACAGTCAAATTGGACCTTTCCATGGCCATGTCCAAGAATTCTTCATCAGTCTAAAGAAGTGGTTCCCAAACTCTAGGGCTGGCCTCCCTGGGGGGTTTGGAGGTGTGGTGGGGGCTGATCCTGCAGGCCAATTAGGATGATATTTGGATAGAATTCATATTTGCTCTCCTAGATATACAGTCTTATGAAAAAGTTTGGGAACCCCTCTCAGCCTGCATAATAATTTACTCCACTTTCAACAAAAAAGATAACAGTGATATGTCTTTCATTTTCCAGGAACATCTGAGTACTGGGGTGTTTTTCTGAACAAAGATTTTTAGTGAAGCAGTAGTCAGTTGTATGAATCAAATTTAAAAAATGTCTCTGCAAAAATGTGGGTACCCTTGTAATTTTGCTTATTTGAATGCATGTAACTGCTCAATACTGATTACTGGCAACACCAAATTGGTTAGATTAGCTCCTTAAGCCTTGAACTTCATCGGCAGGTGTGTCCAATCACGAGAAAAGGTATTTAAGGTGGCCAATTGCAAGTTGTGCTTCTGTTTGACTCTCCTCTGAAGATTGACAGCATGGGATCCTCAAAGAAACTCTTAAAAGATCTGAAAACCAAGATAGTTTAGTATCATGGTTTAGGGGAAGGCTACAAAAAGCTATCTCAGAGGTTTAAACTGTCAGTTTAACTGTAAGGAATGTAATCAGGAAACGGAAGGCCACAGGCAAAGTTGCTGTAAAACCCAGGTCTGGCAGGTCAAGAAAAATACAGGATATATATGCGGAGGATTGTGAGAATGGTTACAGACAACCCAAAGATCACCTCCAAAGACCTGCAAGAACATCTTGCTGCAGATGGTGTATCTGTACATCGTTCTACAATTCAGCGCAACAAAGTGCTTTGGACTGATAAGACAAAAATCAATTTATTTGGTCATAACAAAAAGTGCTTTGAATGACGGAAGAAGAACCACGCATTTCAAGAAAAACACCTGCTACCAACTGTCACATTTGGTGGAGGTTCCAGCTGTGGGGCTGTGTGGCTAGTTCAGGGACTGGGGCCCTTGTTAAAGTTGAGGGTCGGATGAATTCAACCCAATATCAACAAATTCTTCAGGATAATGTTCAAGCATCAGTCACAAAGTTGAAGTTACGCTGCAGGGGTTGGATATTCCAACAAGACAATGACCCTAAACACACTTGTAAATCTACAAAGACATTTATGCAGAGGGACAAGTACAATATTCTGAAGTGGCCGTCACACTACCCCGACTTGAATATCATGGAAAATCTATGGAATTTGAAGCAGACTGTCCATGCTCGGCAGCCATCAAATTTAACTGAACTGGAGAGATTTTGTATGGACTAATGGTCAAAAATACTACCATCCAGAATCCAGACACTCATCAAAGACTATAGGAGGCGTCTAGAGGCTGTTACATTTGTAAAAGGAGGTTCAACTAAGTAATGATGTAATATCTCTGTTGGGGTGCCCAAATTTATGCACCGGTCTAATTATGTTATGATGCATATTGTATATTTTCTGTTAATCCCATAAACTTTATGTCACTACTGAAATACTACTTTCCATGAGGCATGTTATATATTTAAAGGAAGTTTCTACTTTGAAAGCTCAGCCAATGATAAACAAAACTCCAAAGAATTAAGAGGGGTTCCCAAACTTTTTCATATGACTGTATCTAAATTTTCAATTGGAAAGGTCAGGTATGTTGAGATTTGAGGTGAAAATTTTCTGTCCTAGATATTCTTAGAACTATGGCTGAATGGATGATAAAGATGCTTCAATCTGTCTGTAACCTGCTTATGGGATACATGGACCCTACATTGAAACATCAGACAACCAGTGGCCTAAAGTACAGGTATAGGATCTGTTATACAGAAATCTGATATCCAGAAAAATCCTAATTAGGGGAAGGCCTTCTACCATATACTCCATTTCAATAAAGAAATTAAAATTTTTAAAAATGATTTCACCAGGGGCCATTCCTGGGTGAATTAGGAGATGCAGCTTTTTCAGCCAAAGGACTCCAAGAGGAATTAATTGTTATCCTATACTTGAGCCAAACTACAGTATAATTAATCCTTATTGGAAGCAAAACCAGCCTATTGGGTTTTTTTAGGGTGGTTATATATCAAGGTCCGAAAAAGAAAAATCTGATCAACTCCGACTGCCAGAATGGAATTTATTTATTAAGAAAAAAGCCCGAAAAATAGGGGCAAACTTCCGAGCTTTCCTGAAAGTGATTTTTTCATAGTTTTTTGTGCAGAAACCACAAACTCATCGGATATCGGTACAGACATCAGCGCAGACACTGGAACCTTCCCCATTGTCTTATACAGGACCTCGAGAGCTTTGAGTTGTCGGATTTTCAGAGTCAGACTTTTGAGACCACCAGGCTTTAATAAATTCAGAAAAATTCATAGTTTTTTTAGTCTGAAAACCATGAATTATTTAGAATTTTGGATATTCAGAGCATAATAAACAACCCCTTAATGTTTACATGCTTTTCTAGTAGACTTAAATGGCAACTAAAGTGTAAAATAGTATAAAGCTAGAAATGCTTTATTTTGTATACTAAACATGAACTTACTGCGCCACAAGCCTAATCAAACAAATGATTTATGCTTTCAAAGTTGGCCACAGGGGGTCACCGTCTTATAACTTTGTTTACATCTTTGCAAGACCAAGACTGTGCACATGCTCAGTGTGGTCTGGGCTTCTTAGGGATCATTATAAATTATAAAAACAGCACAAGTCAAATAATATCTGTCAGAAGCCGATACAGCAAGACTGATTAATAATCAGAATATACAGACTGCACTGGGTCCTGTGTTGTCATGTAATCTAATGTGGATTTTATAGTTTTTGTATTGTTTAATAAAACTTTCCATAACTCTGCAGAAACAGTGACTGCAGCAAAATAATTCTCCAAATAAAATCCCAGTTTATCTGTTTAAATCTGGCTCCATGATCTTTGTCCCTGCAGCTGGAGTTGTAAATCGTTAGTAAATTGGCGAAGTGGCAAAATTACGCATAGTCACGCTGGCAAATTTTCGCTAGCATTAGCCACTTCACCCTTTAGTAAATTTGCCCCTTGGTTTTTATACAACCAAAACTTGCCTCCATGCTTGGAATTCAAAAATAAGCACCTGCAACATCCAAGGGATTTAGGAGCAACATTTTGGTCCCAAGCCACTGGTTGGGGATTGATGCCCTACATGGAACAAATGGTAACATGGCATTTGGTACCTGAAACAGAATATTGGGCTCACACTGAAAATGAAACAGAAGTTGCTAACAATCGCTTCTTGGGGTCTGCCATTATATCTACATCTATCCGACAGCCTTAGAACTAAATGTAAAAAATAAATGCATCCCACTGCTAGCAAGGGCATCTTTCCGAAAATCCAAAATGGCACCTAATGTGTCTCAGAACGTGCGTTCCACTGCGGAGCGCAAAACTCCAAATTTGTTCACACCGAATCTCAGCAATTTACAGATTTTCATACTTTCACGATTCACGGAGTCCCGGTCACTTTCTATTCCTCATTCACGGGGTTGCCTGGTCCCTGACATGGACACATGACTTTCTGGGCCTTGCTGCACCCAAGCTCCCCTGGGCACACCCAGCTGGATCAGCATCCAGCAGCCAAAGAGGAAGAGGCCACTCCTTACACTCACTATAGTGCAGTATGGCAGGAAGTTGTCATATCACCTCTTGGCCACAAACACTGAGCAAAGGGTGGGGCCTTAAAGCCGTAGGGGGTAGATTAACCCCATATGAGCCCCTACACATGCTACATGACAGGGTTCTGGATAAATCAAGGGGTCTTCCAAAAAGCTGGATGTCCAATATGCATACGTTTACAAAGTATATGGTATATTGTGACATTAAAAGAGTACATACAGAATTAAATGGCTGAGTATACAATACTCTCTTTATTTATCAATCCTATAAGAATAAATTGACCCCAGAAAACATGTTTTTATGAAGTAAATATTCTGACAAATTAAGAATGAGTAAATTTCTCTTTCTACTCCAAACTACCAAACTGCAAAGCTTTTATAAAATGAGAATTTACTATTAAAGTCAGCTTAAAGCTTGAACTTTGTAACATCTTATTCCCCTGCGTGTTCTGAGCTACAAATATCATAAAGATGAGTGTCAAGATTCTGAACCTTTTGATACCCAATATGCGTGAGATTAAGAAGATACACATGTAATCCAAATACAATAAAACCAACCCAAGCAATAAGAAAACATATCACACAGTGAGCTGTTGGCGTCAAAACACTAGTTCCATTAGTCTTACTGGGTGAGGAATGTTTTATGGGCATGAATGAGCAATACTGGAAGTGCAATGAATTTACTAAAATTGGAAGTACAATGAAATTACTAAACCACAGTAAAATCGCAAAAATAAAAAACACATAATTAGGGGCAGATTTACTAAGGGTCGAATTTCGAAGTATTTCTGGTCAGGTGATCTCCGAGGCAGCACACAGACCATCACAAAATGGTGGTTCAAGGCAAGAGATGTAAAAGGGCAATATTTACTTAAATATATATTCCAGTTTGATAAGATTCTTTAATATGAAAATGATTAAAAGACCCGATTATAAAAAGTACGAATGGAAAAAAAACAAAACAAAACACTGAATGACGCACTAAAAAAATACAAAAACTTCTAAAATCTTTAAGATTTCCGAAATCTCTAAAAGTCTGAATGGCTAAAAAAAAGGTCTAAAGGGATCAGCACAGCTCCATTGATTCCTATAGGACATTGAATGCACTAACTTGCCGACGTTTTGTGTTTTTTATACTTCATAAATCTAAAAATTTTAGGGGTTATTAATTAAAGGAAAACTATATCCCCCAAATAATGTAGGTCTCTATAAAAAGATATTGCATAAAACAGCTCATATGTAAAACCCTGCTTCATGTAAATAAACCATTATCATAATAACATACTTTTTTAGTAGTATGTGCCATTGGGTAATCATAAATAGAAAAGTGCCATTTTAAAAAATAAGGGCCGCCCCCTGTGATCGTACAATTCACGGTGCATACAAACACACCAACAAACCATACTTGTTAGGTCACATGAGCCAATTGTCAATGAAAAAGATAAAACTCACATATCTACGTCCAAAAGGTCACTCTTCCATCGTGCCTACTCCACGTTGCACAGACATTTCCTCTTACTGGTCTCCATTCCAGTCAGAGTCATATTCTTGGGATTTAGTGGATGAGAAAACATTCCGCAAGTGGAAGTTAAAATCAAAAAAGAGACTTTATTTGGTATTATTAAAAATAACAAACAGGCATCAGTTGCAGATGTATTTCCTACTCTATGACATGTTTGATCACCTAAGCCAATTAACAGACAGAGTTGTGTCTTTTGCTTCCACACTTCTTCCTGTTACAGTTAGAGCTGCGGTATTTCTGGTCAGGTGATCTCTTCCTGTTACAGTTAGAGCTGCAGTATTTCTGGTCAGGTGATCTCTGAGGCAGCACACAGACCATCACAAAATGGTGGTTCAAGGCAAGAGATGTAAAAGGGCAATATTTACTTATATATATATATATATATATATATATATATATATATATATATATATATATATATATATATATATATATATATATATATTCCAGTTTGATAAGATACTTTAATATGCCACTTAATTTGAGATAATCCTGTTGCTCAAGTATTCATTTTGGGCGTATAGTTTTCCTTTAATGTCCGAATGCCAAAAACTCTAAAAAATTTTGTTTTTTTTTACAATAAAATCTGAATTTTTAGTGGAAATAAAAATCAGTTCCCTGTACTTATCCTCTTGCCGCGTGTCATTGGAAATGCAAGCTGCATGTGTGCACGTATGTGCGCACATGCAATGGGGGGGTGGCGGCTCGATGGGGGAACCTGGCAGCAGGGGACCCAGAGGGGGGCCCTACGAAGTCCTGTTCCCTGGGCTTATCTTCTTGGCGTACATCACGACAAATACATGGTGCATGTGCTGTGGCAGCTCGAACCTGGAGGCAGCGGACCCAGAGGGGGCCCTGCAATAGCAGCCCCGTGTGCCCTGGGCCCCCCAGTCCAACCCTGCAGGCGGTCACGGTAGGAAGCAAAGTGAAAATCGCTGATCTGGGTCCGACCCTGCAATTACGCAACTAAATAATATGCTGAGTGTTTCACTGTCCCACCAGCACCCACATTCCATTCCACTGTTCTATGGTTCCAAAGGTGCATCATATCTAAACACTTATCTTTACCATGAATGTGGTTCTTTACCTCTAGATTAGATAAACAAATGCAGTGGGAATTCTGTCTAGCCTATTTATTGCATATACAGTAGATATTGTATGAACAGAATGTACAAAATGTAGAGTTTGCATTGCCTGTTTCTTCCTGACAAGGAATGTTGGCTCATCTCTATATTGTATATCTTCTGTCCCAGTTGGTCCTGTGTTTATTTTGGAAATTACAGAGAAACATTATGTCACAATATGCATCCAGCATTGTTGCCCTTCATTAAAGGGTGGCTCTGAATGCAAAAATCACAAAAAATTCTTAATTTTTTTTTCTAAGATCGGACTTTTAAAAATTCATTAATTTTTCAGAATTTTTTAAAACCCAAAGACCTCAGATCTGTCGAGGTTGCATATAAGTCAATGGTCGAAGTCCCAATGATTTTTTTATGTGCGCTGGGTTTCTTGCAATACCCCAAAGTTTTCGGTCAAAAAATCTGAGTTTTCTGATGAAAAATCCAAAAAAAAGTAAAATCTGATGAAAAAATCCGGAAAAATCAAATTGTTTAGGGGAAAAATGTAATAATAAATAAGTGCAAAAAATAAAGCGGATTTGATCGGAGTTTGTAACAGAAAATATTGAGATAAATTCGGACTTTGATAAATAACCCCCTTAGTGTGTTGTAGAATGGCCAATTCTAAGCAACTTTTCAATTGGTCTTCATTATCTATTTTTTCTTCTTCTAACTCTTTCCAGCTTTCAAATGGGGGGTCACTGACCCAGTTTAAAACAAATGCTTTGTAAGGCTACAAATATATTGTTATTGTTACTTTTTATTGCTCATCTTTCTATTCAGGCCTCTCCTATTCATTTTCCAGTCTCTTATTCAAATCAGTGCATGGTTGCTAGGGTAATTTGGACCCTAGCAACCAGATGGCTGAGCTGCTGAATAAAAAACGAAATAACTCAAAAACCACAAATAATAAAAAAATGAAAACCAATTGCAAATTGTCTCAGAATATCCCTCTCTACATCGTACTAAAAGTTAATTTAAAGCTAATCAACCACATAAAGTGCAAAATATCAGATACAAAACCATCTCATAAAACACAGATAAGATAAAAATGACACAAGAAGAGATTTGTTTTGTTCAGAGGTGAAGATGCAGATGACATTTATTCAAAGTCAATATTACGCAATGACAACAAGGCCAACACTGAATAAACAATTAATGGACATAACTACACTAAACAGAATAGACAATATATTGACAGTTGACCAGAAGAAGACAATAAACTCTAAGGACATAATTGATACAAAACTGTAAACCATTGAAGAGAATAACTAGAAAAGAACAGATTAATAACTTACTACATGCAAAGACATAGGAGGGCTAATGGCCAACATTAGGGACATTCCATTTATTACAAGACTTTGGATATGTATCTTTTTAACAAGCACAATATCTCCAAAACTCAGGCTTGAACCATTGGCTTGAACAATCTCACATTCCAAAAGAAACAACACAACGTCCCTTCCAGGGCAGGAAAATTAATGACACACGGGGAGATCTAACGGCAAACCCAAACCAGTTTGTCGTAGAGTGACAAACTATCAAAAAAAAATCATGGAGTCCTGGAAATGAACTTCTAGCTAGGCTTTATTATCTCAATATAAATGATGATAAAGATTTAGAGTCATATCTATACCTTGGTCAAAGTCTTACTTTCCTTTCAGACACTGATGAACTCCATTCAGGTAGTAAATAGAATAGAATTCTATTAAACCCGAAGGTTTTTCCTTTCTTTCATGGCAGTTTAGCCCCTGGAACTCTTATTATCAGGGGTCACAACCTTTTCTGCCTGTTAGACACATTAATTGTTAAAAGGAGTTGGGGAGCAACACAAGAATGAGAAAAGTTTCTGGGGATGCCAAATAAGGGTTGTGATTGGCTATTTGGTAGCCCCTATGTGGCTTGGCAGCCTACAGGAGACTCTGTTTGGCAGAACAATTGGGGGCAAATTTACTTACCTTCGAAGTTGCGCCCGCGTTGGCTTCGCCGCACTTCGCCAGGCGTAGATTTGCCAGGGCTGCGCAAATCCGCGAAGATTCGAAGCTGCCCACAAGTTACTGATCATTTGCGAAGTTGCACTAGCGATGTTATGATCAGCGGTTCAAAGTTACGCTAGCGATGGGAAATTTGCATACGGCGTGCAGTTAAAGTACAATGGCAGTATATGAAGCAGCAAATAAATTACACTATACAAGGCCAGGGAACCTTAATAAATGTATTCTAATGCCCTACACTTGTGCCCACAGTATAGTTTAGGTACCATATGTTATCAAATGTAGGGGGGAAGGAGGGTACCCTAAAAAAAAATTCACTCTTTTTCAGCCTTAAAAAACGGAAAAGACGCCAGCGTTTTTTGGAAAAGAAATACAACTTTATATGGAGCGATCCCTATCTACTCTATTGCACTTCGCCTAGTCGGAGGTGGCGAAGCAAAGTCAGGCGCAAGAGTTAACGTTCACGAAAATCCGTAACTTAGTGATTTAGCATAGTTAGGTCCCTTCGCCAGAGTGCAACTTAGCCTGGCGTAAGGGTGCGAAGTAGTGCTACAGTAGGTTCACTTCGCTAGCGAATTTATGCCAGCACCCGTTAGTAAATTGGCGAAGTGGCCCTTTAGTAAATTTGCCCCTTGGTTTTTATGCAACCAAAACTTGCCTCCATGCCTGGAATTCAAAAATAAGCACCTGCAACATCCAAGGGATTTAGGAGCAACATTTTGGTCCCAAGCCACTGGTTGGGGATCGATGCCCTACATGGAACAAATGGTAACATGGCACTTGGTACCTGAAACAGAATATTGGGCTCACACTGAAAATGAAACAGAAGTTGCTAACAATCGCTTCTTGGGGTCTGCCATTATATCTACATCTATCCGACAGCCTTAGAACTAAATGTAAAAAATAAATGCATGTATAAGAGGGAAAGAAAAGTTAACCCTTAAAATTGCACCACCCCATCGTGAAACCCGAAAACTCGAGGAACTATGTTAAAACGTAACTTTTACTGATATATTGCATAAAATCGTGAGTCCAGGAAACCATTAAAAAATTGAACCTAGGACCAGGGAGACAAAGCACCAAAATTAGGTGGAACGACAGATACGGACCCTGAGTAGGGATGTAGCGAACTGTTCTGCTGCGAACTAGTTCGCGCAAACTTCGACCGTTCGCGTCCGCCGAATGTTCGCGAACATTTTGAGTTCGCGTTCGATTCGAATAAAAATCGTTCGACCATTCGACCATTCGAATTCCTTCGACCGCTAAAAATCGAACGATTTCCATTCGTTCGAACGATTGTAAGCATTCGATCGAATGATTTTCATTCAATCGAACGCTAAAAATCGTTCTAATCGAACGATCGAACGATTTTAAAACGTTCGATCGAATGATTTTTCATTCGTTCGAATGCTTAAAACGTTCGATCGTTCGATTCGAATGATTTTAGCATTCGATCGAATGATAATCCTTCGATCGAATGATTAAAATCCTTCGATCGTTCGAATCAAACTATTTTAGCGGGTGTTCGAAGTTCGCGAACTGTCCGCGAACGTTCGCATTTTTTGCCGGCGTTCGCGAACACCAAATCGGCAGTTCGCTACATCCCTAACCCTGAGTAGATTAACAAGCTAATGACCAAAGTCAGTAGTGAATCACTACAATCTGCAGTGAAAAACTGCAGCAAGCAACGCCGTGTGAGGCGACAAAACCAAACAAGCAACTATCACGTGGCCTGTATATAAATTCTATAAGTAACCTATTACATTGCCACTAATTCCACAACCCCTCTATTTTCCATAGCTTTGATGATTCACACAGTGAGCTGTTGGCGTCAAAACACTAGTTCCATTAGTCTTACTGGGCGAGGAATGTTTTATGGGCATGAATGAGCAATACTGGAAGTGCAATGAATTTACTAAAATTGGAAGAACAATGAAATCACTAAACCACAGTAAAATCTCAAAAATAAAACACAGAATTAGGGGCAGATTTACTAAGGGTCAAATTTCAAAGTACAAAAAACTTCGAAATTCAACCATCGAATTATTGAATTCAAAGTTTTTTCAACAAATTTGGCAATCCTGGGGTCAAATAAAAATCGTAAACTGGGACAACAAATGTCAGAGTGAAAATGTTAATATACAAACGCATGTTCTCCGCTCCTCTATAGATACAATCAGCATGAAATCGGCTGCAATCGGATTGTTTTGACATAATTACGCAATCAGCAGTTTTAAAAATAGTGAAAAAGTAAATAAAAAAAGGTCTGTCTAATCAAAGATCCATTTCCAAACAACACAATAGGGCACAGGGACATCCATAAACAAAACCACAAATAAACTGATTTTCTCTAAAACCACGAAAGCCATGAAAATGATTAAAAGACCCGATTATAAAAAGTACGAATGGAAAAAAAAACAAATCAAAACACTGAATGACGCACTAAAAAAATACGAAAACTTCTAAAACCTTTAAAATTTCCGAAATCTCTAAAAGTCTGTATGGCTAATAAAAGGTCTACAGGGATCAGCACAGCTCCATTGATTCCTATAGGACAGTGAACGCACTTACTTGCCGACGTGTTGTGGTTTTATACTTCATAAATCTAAAATTTTTAGGGGGTTAGTAATTAAAGGAAAACTATACCCCCCAAATAATGTAGGTCTCTATAAAAAGATATTGCATAAAAGAGCTCATATGTAAAAATGTAAAACCCTGCTTCATGTAAAGAAACCATTATCATAATAACATACTTTTTTAGTAGAATGTGCCATTGGGTAATCATAAATAGAAAAGTGCCATTTAAAAAAAATAAGGGCCGCCCCCTGGGATCGTACGATTCACGGTGCACACAAACACACCAACAAACCATACTTGTTAGGTCACATGAGCCAATTGTCAGTGAAAAAGATAAAACTCACATATCCACGTCCAAAAGGTCACTCTTCCATTGTGCCTACTCCACGTTGCACAGACATTTCCTCTTACTGGTCTCCATTCCAGTCAGTGTCATATTCTTGGGATTTAGTGGATGAGAAAACATTCCGCAAGTGGAAGTTAAAATCAAAAAAGAGACTTTATTTTGATATTATTAAAAATAACAAACAGGCATCAGTTGCAGATGTATTTCCTACTCTATGACATGTTTGATCATATAAGCCAATTAACAGACAGAGTTGTGTCTTTTGCTTCCACACTTCTTCCTGTCACAGTTAGAGTTGCAGTATTTCTGGTCAGGTGATCTCTTCCTGTTACAGTTAGAGCTGCAGTATTTCTGGTCAGGTGATCTCTTCCTGTTACAGTTAGAGCTGCAGTATTTCTGGTCAGGTGATCTCTTCCTGTTACAGTTAGAGCTGCAGTATTTCTGGTCAGGTGATATCTTCTTGTTACAGTTACAGCTGCAGTATTTCTGGTCAGGTGATCTCTTCTTGTCGCAGTTAGAGTTGCAGTATTTCTGGTCAGGTGATCTCTTCCTGTTACAGTTAGAGCTGCAATATTTCTGGTCAGGTGATCTCTTCCTGTTACAGTTAGAGCTGCAATATTTCTGGTCAGGTGATCTCTTCCTGTTACAGTTAGAGCTGCAGTATTTCTGGTCAGGTGATCTCTTCTTGTTACAGTTACAGCTGCAGTATTTCTGGTCAGATGATCTCTTCCTGTCACAGTTAGAGCTGCAGTATTTCTGGTCAGATGATCTCTTCCTGTTACAGTTAGAGCTGCAGTATTTCTGGTCAGGTGATCTCTTCCTGTTAGAGTTAGAGCTGCAGTATTTCTGGTCAGGTGATCTCTTCATATTACAGTTAGGGCTGCAGTATTTCTGGTCAGGGGATCTATTCCTGTTACATTTAGAGCTGCAGTATTTCTGGTCAGGTGATCTCTTCCTGTTACAGTTAGAGCTGCAGTATTTCTGGTCAGGTGATCTCTGAGGCAGCACACAGACCATCACTAAATGGTGGCTCAAGGCAAGAGATGTAAAAGGGCAAGATTTACGTATATATATTCCAGTTTGATAAGATTCTTTAATATGCCACTTCATTTGATATAAACCTGTTGCTCAAGTATTCATTTTGGGTGTATAGTTTTCCTTTAATGTCCGAATGCCAAAAACTTGAAAAATTTTTTTTGTTTTTACTTTAGTGGAAATAAAAATCAGTTCCCTGAACTTATCTTCTTGCTGCACGTCATGGGAAATACAAGCTGCTTGTGTGCGCGTATGTGCGCACGTGCGATGGGGGGGTGGCTCCTCGATGGGGGAACCCGGCAGCAGGGGACCCAGAGGGGGACCCTGCGAAGTCCTGTTCCCTGGGCTTATCTTCTTGGCGTACGTCACGACAAATACATGGTGCATGTGCTGTGGCAGCTCGGTGAGGGAACCTGGAGGCAGAGGACCCGGAGGGGGGCCCTGCAATAGCAGCCCCGTGTGCCCTGGGTACCCCAGTCTGACCCTGCAGGCGGTGGTGGTAGGAAGCGCAGTGAAAATCTCTGATCTGGGTCCGACCCTGTAATGAAGCAACTTAAGAATATGCTATACTGTATATCTTCTGTCCCAGTTGGTTCTGTGTTTATTTTGGAAATTATAGAGAAACATTATGTTACAATATGCATCCAGCATTGCTGCCCTTCATTAAAGGGCAGCTCACCTTTAAGTTACTTTTTCGGGGTTATTTATTAAGCTCCGAATGCAAAAATCACGAAAAAATTCTTGATTTTTTTTTATAAAATCAGACTTTTAAAAAATCATGAATTTTTCAGAATTTATCAAACCCCAAGGACCTCAGACCTGTCGAGGTTGCATATAAGTCAGTGGGAGAAGTCCCAATGATTTTTTGATGTGCGCTGGGTTTCGTGCAATACCCCGAAGTTTTCGGGCAAAAATCTGAGTTTACAAAAAAAAAAATCAAAAAATATTTTGAAAATCGGATGAAAAAATCCGGAAAAATAGTAAAAAATCAAATTGTTCTCGGCAAAGCACATTTCCGGGAAAATGTAATAATAAATAAGTGCAACAAATCAGAGCGGATTTGATCGGAGTTTGTAGCAGAAAAAATTGAGATATATTCTGACTTTGATAAATAACCCCTTAGTGTGTTGTAGAATGGCCAATTCTAAGCAACTTTTCAATTGGTCTTCATTATTTATTTTTAATAATTTTTTAATCATTTTCCTTCTTTTTCTCACTCTTTCCAGCTTTCAAATGGGGGTCACTGACCCCATCTAAAAACAAATGCTCTGTAAGGCTACAAATGTATTGTTATTGCTACTTTTTATTGCTCAACTTTCTATTCAGGTCTCTCCTATTCATATTCCAGTCTCTTATTGCAAATTGTCTCAGAATTTCACTCTCTACATCATACTAAAAGTTAATTTAAAGCTAAACAACCACATAAAGTGCAAAGTTCATATAGGATTACAAACTCTCTCATAAAACACAATCGCTTCTTGGGGTCTGCCATTATATCTATGTCTATCCGACAGCCTTAGAACTAAATGTAAAAAATAAATGCATCCCACTGCTAGTAAGGGCATCTTTCCGAAAATCCAAAATGGCACCTAATGTGTCTCAGCGTGTGAGTTCCACTGCGGAGCACAAAACTCCAAATTTGCTCACTCCGAATTTACAAATTTTCACGATTCACGGAGTCCCACCATGCCGATTTTCGCAATTTCACGATTTTGGGGTAATTTCACCACCTCGATACTGCGACGCGTTTCGCCTACATAAGGCAGTTGCATCAGGCACCATCTTGGATTTTCGGAAATAGTTTCTTGTAAAGTGGAGCCATCACAAAAAGGCAATTGGATCCAGTTATAAGTGACCTCTCACCAAGTAACTGTGCCCAACTGTACCCTTGAGGAAAGACTGGAACACAGGATCTGGTGAGATCAGTCCATTATTGGGGGGCACGTGTAGCTGAAAAGAGAGGGGGTGTGGGGGGCGCCCCAATTAACCCCTTCTGTAACCTTCTCTACATATATCTCCACATAATAAGCCTGACGACCCATTTGGGAAAGTTACCTCTTACTTGATCATCAAATTGGAGAACTAGAACTCACACCGTAATACTCCCAAGTTGGAGAACTGTAACTCGCCCAATTTTGCTCTACATAATTGTTGTTGCAAGACTGGGGGAATCATTCAATACAACGTAGGAGATTTGGAAAAATCCTATCACTGCGATTTTAAGTGACCACCTACCTGAATCTTTTTGAAAAATCTTTTTTTTTATGTATTTACATTGTTATATGTTGGGTTCCTGGCCGGTTAGGTTTTAAAGGAAAAAAAAAATGTTTTTCAAGCCAAATGAAATTCTTATACATTCAGATTCATTTGGTCTCCAAGTACACCTTTAATTAATGTATTACTGTTTTGTTAATCTCTCAACAAAGCTGTTATACAGGTGATAATGGCCAATTGACCAACTATATCCAGCATATCCCAATTACTCTTTACCATGATGATTAATATGCAAAGGAACTGGCTGACTGTCCCACATATGGTGGTCACGCCAAATAGCACAAGCCTACTGGACTCACGTCTTTAACTTTCTAAACCAGGTATCAAGCCTTGCCCTGCCAACTAACCTGGAAATAGTGATTAATCATCCCATCTGCTTATATAAACACAATTTCTTCCCATCATACTTCCCATTCTATTTGCAGCAAGATCCATTTGACGAGAAACTGGAAGAAGACAGACAAGCCAGGGTGGAATCAAAAGGATCTGTGGTATGAAATATTTCCTGTATTAAAAAAAATAAACATTTGGCAACCTCTCTGACAACAAAACAAATAAAAACATACTGACCACATTAAAGTCACTCTTAAAACCTCAATATAACCACTAATTGCATATTAATACGCATGACTAACGAATAATGTGCTCCAGTAATGTGCTCCAGGCCCTCTCTAGGCCCCACTTCATCTTCTTTATGCTACTTATGGAAAAGAAATGTAAATAAAATAGATTTGATGGCAGTGATAATCTAAAGGCTATGGGCTCCTCTGCTCTTAGTGTAAAATATAGTTTTGCATTAATGAAATAGGAAAATATCCTTTCGTGGCACTCTGGTCTATTTTGAGAACTCTTAACAGCTTTGAGTACAATGAAAATTGTCATAATTTGCCACGGCAGCTCCTCACGGCTAGTTTTAAGTAATTTCGTCCCTGGAAGCCCATTTTTTTCCTTATTATAATAACCCAATTTCCTCTCCGGAGCCCCTATTATGGAAAATGACAGATAATGATTATATATTAACTTACATCCCCTGCCATATAGCTTTAAAATAAAGTTACGGCATTAACTGAGCAGCAGGCGCCTCTTCCATTAGCCTGGCTTTTTTTGGGGCAGTAACTACGGGGGTTCTGTGCTGAGAAGAGAGAGTTTTAGAATTATACAGCAGTAAGTCATTTTTAGATAGATACATGGGCAAGCCAATAACGAGTATTTCTGCCTTTTAATATAGAATATATCCCTCAAATCGACTTACTTTGATACAGGTTTGTTATTTACCTCTTTAAACTCCCTGTGACACCCTGGTCCAAAACTCTCTTTGAGAAAGAGAGACAGAGAAGGTAGTGATGGGTGAATAAATTCGCCAGGCGCAAATTCGTGGCGAATATGCGTGTTTCACCGATTAAATTTGATGCAAACGACTTTGCCGATGCGCATCCAGAATTTTATGACACCGGCGGCGTCAAAATATTTTGGACGCCTGTTGGAAAAGACGATTGTGTCAAAACCATTGCGCGTCAACATTATTTGGATGGCCATTGACTTTGGCATCAACATTTACACGACTGTAAAAATTTCAGAACAAATTCACCCATTGCTAAGAGAAGGTCTTTTGCTACAGAAAAGTAACAAAGAAAATTAGAAAAGCTAAGGTAAAGGGAGAAATGTGCACCTGAGTTAAATACGAATGCAAAGAACAAGGAGCGAGGGCTCCAGAACTCAGTTGAAGTGCACGATAATTCCAATGGTCAATTGGGATTCCAACAAACCATTATGGGGAAGTAATGTAATCAATTAACGGTGTCAAATATATGAACTTTACTAAATGATTTTGGTGTACTTAAATTAATTGTGAGATTTCAAATTTTTTTGAATAAATAATAAAACAATAAAATGGAGCAACTTACCGATTGCGGTTGGTGAGTACTGTATATACTCGCGTATAAGCCGAGATTTTCAGCACCCAAAATGTGCTTGAAAATCCTACCTCGGCTTATACGCGGGTCAAACTATGCCAAAGGAATGGACGGCACTCCACTTGAAGAGGAAAAAGGTCTTTATTGCAAGCTAAAATAGGGATCAAAGGCCCTACGCGTTTCGGGATACAATCCCTTAATCAAAGGCATTATACGCGGGTCAGCTGCCTTACCGGTAAATTTGTAGCGATGAATCCCACATGATCCCCCTCCCAGCCGCGAAGAAAGAGCAACAGCGCAAGGAGTGTGTGCGCACGCTGACGTCATCAGCTCAGCTCAGCGACAACTCCGGCGCCGGCTGCAGGAAGCAGTATCCCCGGCTCTCCCCTTCTGCCTGCCAGCATCTCTGGGCTGCCCCTACCCCAGCGATCGGACGTAACTACGCAAATTCACTAATGCGCGCATTGTTTTGAACGCTACCTTTTACGCTAGACTTCCTTCGCCACCTCAGACCAGGCGAAGCGCAATAGAGTAGATAGGGATTTCTTCAAGAAAAGTTAAAAATTTTTCTAAGTCCCAAAAAACGCTGGCTTTTTTCTATATTATGGGTGATAGGCTGAAAAAGATCAAACATTTTTTTGGGGCTCCCCTCCTTCCCCCCTACATTTCCTGACTCATGGCAACTTAACTATACAGTGGGCACATGTGTAGGGCAAAATAAAATTCGTATTTGATGTTTTGAAGGTTTTCCAGGCATTTGTAGTGCTGCTACATATTACTCCATTGAAATTTGAATTTCGCGCCGTATGCAAATTAACCCATCGCTAGCGTAACTTCGCTTCGCTTAGCGAATCAACGCTAGCGCAACTTCACAACCTTACGCTACCCCTGAGCGCAAATTCGGATTTTAGTGAATTTGCGGAGCGCTGGCGAAACTACGCCTGGTGAAGTGCAGCAAAGTGCGGCGAAGTTACGCCTGGCGCAACTACGAATTTTAGTGAATGTCCCACCATGACTGAGTGTAGTGGCTGTACAAGTGCAATTACAGATTGATTAAAGAGAAAGAGTACAGGGCACAAGCACAGTTTCCTTTTCCAACTTATTATTGAAGTTTAACAATAATCACGCAAGTTTACACGTTTTCAGAAAAAGAACAAATGTCCCAAATAGCAACCTTGTCCTCAAAAAGAGTAAAAGGAAATTATACACAAAATTAACAAATGCACCAAACAGGTATGTTAACATAAACTGAATTAAATAGAGTTAAACCCAGCGGACAAAAAAGAAAATGAAAATAATAAAGTATTGTTTCCTGAAGAAGCCCTACCTTGGTTGGATAAAATAAGAAAAGACAAACATATCTGTTTAAATAAGAAGCATTATAAAAATCTGATCTTTATTTGTGGAGTCAATAAAATCAAAATAAAGTGACCATGTCTGTTTAAACATCATTTTGAATTTGGCGGGTTATTTATCAAAGTCTGAATTTATCTCAGTATTTTCTGATCAAATCCGCTCAGGTTTTTTGTGCTTATTTATTTGTACACTTTCCCAAAAATTTGCTTAGTGGGAAAAAAAAACAGATTTTCGTGATTCTTTCAGGTTTTTTATTCGATTTTCAAATTTTTTTTAGAATTGTTCACCCGAAAACTCAGATTTTTGCCCGAGAACTCAGGGGTATGGCAAAAAACCCAGCGCACATCAAAAAATCTTTGCAACCTCGACAGGTCTGGGATGCCAGATTTTCCATCCTTGGGGTTTAAAAAATTCCAAAAAATTTGTGGTCAGAAGTCAGTTTCTATAAAAAAAAAATCAAAATTTTTTGGTGATTTTTGCATTCGGAATTTAGTAAATACTTGTGTTTAGCTTAAATTTCAAATTTTCAATTTTTTTAAATTTTCTCTTGAGAAATGACCTTATCTTAGAGCAGGGCCAGAAATAATGAAATAAGTTAACATCAGATTTTTTCAGATTTAGGACAATAAGAATACGATTTAGAGGAATTGTCTCTAATAAATATTTTCCAACAAAAATTTTTTAATCGTTGAGATCATCAGTGACCTTTTTGTATTTTTGGACATTTTCTAGTAAAGGGAACATTTTAAAATGAAGATAAAGAACTCTTTGGGGGGAATTCACAAAAGTGTAAGTAAAAAAAGTAACCCAAATTTGTAAAATGACGTACGAACGGCAAATTCACAAAGGCAGATGTTACCATCTCTGAATGTCTCGTAAGTCTGACAACTTTCTAAAATGTCGTACAGATGCAGCCACTTTGGTTTGTCTGTTTGACACAGAATAACTAAACACAGATATCCCATTTATCTCATTTAACACAGAAAACTGTGTCACAACATCCCATCTAATTAAAGCATTCACCATTGTGAACAATGGAGCTTTGGTATGCTAATGAAAATGTTAAATGCATTAAATGAGTTAAGATGACTTAAGATAACACAGTTTCTTCAATTACCCCTGAGTCATGACGCATTTAACTCACAAATCCAAGTGGCTTCATCTGTATATCTTTTCATCGTACAAACGACATTTACCAAGACTTTTTAAACAACAATTTGTCGGACATTTTCATTTTGGAGAGCCTAAAGTGTCAGAAAAATTGTCAGTAAAAAAAAAGTAATTCATAAAAATGACAGGAAAAGTGGCGCCGAAAAAACCACGCCTACTTTTAACGACACTAATTCAAAAGTGTCGCACATGTCGGAAAACTGGCGGAGAAATGATCTGTGAATTTGTCGGCTGTTGCTACGACACTTTCAAGACATTTTTTCATTCCCAACACTTTTGTGAATTCCCCCCTTTGGGTTTTGGTCAGGTCTATAAAATTCCTGTGAACATTATGAAAGAAATAGGATTTAAAAGATGAACTCTCTCCTCTTGTCACTGCTTTCCACGTTTCCCATATCAAGGAGAGATTAATATGGTGATCTTTATTCTCATTTAAGAATAAACCCCACCTATCATGTAAAATGTTATTGACAAATTAGGAATTGTCACTCAATGAATTTGGAAAGGACCAAGAAACAAAACTCTTAGAAGCTGCTAAATTACAATGGACACTGAAACATGGTCCACAAAATCATTATTAACTATGTGAGCATTAATTGTTTTGTTTAGAAGGTTATTAGAAGTCCAAATATAGTCACTTTTGTTTCCTATATTATGGGGAGAAGAGAAAAAGGTAAAATCTTTCTCAACTAGGCAGAAAATTCTCTGAACATCATTAAGGCCTGTGAAGAAGCCATGTAGACATTTAGAGGGTTATTTACTAAACTCTGAATGCAAAAATCACAAAAAATCTGTGATTTTTTTTTAATATAAGATCAGACTTTTAAATAAAATCACGAATTTATTAAACCCTGAGGGTGGAAAAGTCAGAATCTGAAAATCCGGCTTCTCAGACCTGTTGAGGTTGCATATAAATCAATGGGAGAAGTCCTAATGATTTTTTGGGTTTTGTGCAATACCCTGAAGATTTTGGAGTTTTCGGGTGAAAATTCAGAAAAAAACGTGAAAATTGTGAAAATCGGATGAAAAAAACAGAAAAAAAGCTCCAAAAAGCAACATTTTGGGAAAACGTAATAATAAATCAGCATTAAAAACCGGAGCAGATTTGATCGGCGTTTGTAGCAGAAAATATTGAGATACATTCGATTAGATTTCTTAAAATGGCTTTATAATTCTAATCTGATCTATTGAAAGACCAAAAATAAGATTTGTTAAGGTCACCCGCAAGTAAAACATTTGTAGGCGAAGTAAAGAAATCTGTTGCTTAAGCCAGGTAAAATAGTAAATTTTAAAAATGATTTGGCACGTAAGCTGAATATAAATGTCAAGTTATATCATTAATAAGTATTTCAGTAAAACTATATCTGCCTTGCTCATCTTTGACTGCTTTTAAGGGGGTTATTTATCAAAGTCCGAATTTATCTCAATATTTTCTGCTACAAACCCTGATCAATTACGATCTGTTTTTTTACACTTATTTATGATTAAATTTTCCTGAAAATTTGCTTTTCGGGAAAAAATCTGATGTTATATTTTTGGAGTTTTTCGTCTGATTTTCACCCGAAAACTCAGAAACTCTGGGTATTGCACGAAACCGAGCGCACATGAAAAAATCATTGGGACTTCTCCCATTGACTTACTGTATATGCAACCTCCACAGATCTGAGATGCCACGACTTTTCCATTCTCAGGGTTTAATAAATTCAGAAAAGTTCGTGATTTTTTAAAAGTCTGATTTTATAAAAAAAAATGTGTGATTTTTGCATTCTGAGTTTAGTAAACAACCCCCTAATTGTTACTACATTTAATTTATTATGGAATAAAATAGCTACACCATATGGCTGGTGAGAAGGGCAGTTCTCCAACCCAATCTTTTTAAACCTACTATTATCAGGAGGATACTCCATTGACAATCAAGGAAACAATGTTCAATGAACTTGTACTATATTGGGTTGTTATAAGGAAAGATGAGTAGCGACAAACCAGAAAAGATAAAAAAAAAAGCATCCACTGGGCTGGAATAGAAGGAGCAATACACTGTTGCAAGTTTAAGCATAGTGATGCAAAAATAATAAAACAATAAATTGCAATAACAACACATTTTTGAATAAACAATCTGTTCATAAAGACACTTTTGCCCAAGGATAAATGACTTGGAGTTCTCTCAATGAGAAGAACAAACAGATCACAAAGCACCCACCTAAGTAAGGGGGGTCATAAAGGGAATAAACATGACTACTGAAGTTTCAGATATCATATTGTCCTCGCTGGAGTATGCAGGGTTAGTCACCCTTGGAGCAGTAGTAGCAACAAAGATGAAGACGCAATGCTGATTTTCAAATGGTGTACCTAAGGTACCTCCAAATTCTTTATTGTTCAGAATGTAGCCAGTTTCAGGAGCCTCACGCTCCCTTCCTCAGTGGATAAGTGCACCCTTTGAGCAGGTCTGGACTTGGCATTTGAGACAAACCTCACAGCCCCCCAGCAGCCCAATAAATAGTGACTGTCTATGGAATTTTACAGCCGCCCCTCTGGCATTGGCCAGAACCCACAGTCCGGGCCTGCCTTGAAGAATGTTGCGATCTAGACCTTTATCTAGACCAGGGATCCCCAACCTTTTGAACCCATGAGCAACATTGAGAAGTTAAAGGAGTTGGGGAGCAACACTAGCATGAAAAATGTTCTTGGGGTGCCAAATAAGTGCTGGGATTGGCCATTTGGTAGCTCCTATGTGGATTGTCAACCTACATTGAGGCTCTGTTTTGCAGTAAACCTGATTTTTATGTAACTAAAACTTGCCTCCATGACTGGAATTCAAAAATAATCACCTGTTTTAGGCCACTGGGAGCAACATCCAAGGGGTTGGAGAACAACATGTTGCTCATGAGCTACTGGTTGGGGATCAGTGATCTAGACTTTGGGGTTATCTACTAAACTTCAAATTTATCTGGTCGGTTTTTTTGGGGCAAACACTCAAATTTTATGAGGAAAAAAAACCTTGAATTTTTTGAGATTTATTATACCCGATGCTGCAACAAACCCAAATCGGAAAATCAGCCATCTCAGGCCTGTTGAGGTCCTGTAGAAGTCAAAGGGAGAGGCACCAAATTTGGGATTTCGGTAGGGTTGGCACCTTTTGCCGTGTGGAATCCAGGCAGGGGGCGGGGCAGTGATGAGGCAGGGGTGGGGCTCTGACATCATGGGTGGGGCTATGATGCAGGGATTGGCCCATCTCAGTGTCAAATAAGAAATCCTGCTCAGTTTTCCTAATTTGGAAAACCGGGCAGGCATTTTTGACCAAGGCAGCCCCAGGCTGTCCTGGTCAAAACCGGGCAGGTGGCAACCCTAATTTTTGGCCAAAAACCCCAAAAAATTGAGCGATTCGCTCAATTTTATCAGCCTTTTTCCAGATCCAATTAATTTCAGTTTTTTAATTAATAAATAAAGTCAAGGAGTTTGGTTGTGTTTTTTTTTTAATTAATATTATGAGATAGATTTGGATCTTAGTAAATAACCCCCTTAATGTGAGATTGTGTTTATCTTGAGTCATTAGAATTTAAGGATTGGCGAGAATTTTCATACTTTGAAACTCTTTGCTCTTTAGAGTGAACATTTACTTTGTATTCTGTAATAACTTCAGAAGGGGCACTAGTGGTTTCCTTTCTCTTCGGGCAGTTAATAAGGGTAGATGCGTATCTTGGGTCATTAAAGACTCTCACATCAGAAAGTAGGAAGATTTTAAGTCTTGCAGGTTAAACTAATTTAAAGTTAACAGGCAGATTAACTAAAGCCTGATAGTCTTCAGGCTTTGGAAAATTCCTTGTGCTTTTGTGAAAGAGCCAGTGAGTAATCCTCGAAAATGAGGATCTTTTTCCCTTCTAATTCCAGTGATTTAGATTTTTTGTATGCTTAGAATAATTTGTTTTTCTCTAAATAGCCTGAGTATTTGACAATGAAAACTCTTGGGGTTTAAAAGCCTCTTAGAGAATCAATTCTATGAAATATTTCTATTTTAAAATTGCCACACTCAGGAGAAAGACCTAGTTTGTGAGGGATTATTTTTAGGATCATATTATGCAGAGAGTAATTCTGATAGGATTTAGATATGCCTATGTAGGGGACTCATAAATGTTTTCCCATTTATTTTGCATTCCTCTAAGGATTGCGCACAAAGGGGACCCTTAGTCTAAGGAAGGGAGTAATTTCCCATTTCCTGGGTCAAAGCATGACCCCTAAATATCCCAGGTTTAGCCACTAGATGACACTGTGTTATACTATAAAAGCTGAGCACATGTGTTCAGGGTCCATTTTGTTAGTCCCCTTACCTGAGCAGGCAGGAGGGTGAAGTGGAACCTAGACACGGTCAGGTCTAGCAAGTGATAGGCTAACTCACTGGAGTGACAGATAGTTAGGCTATTTATCCAAGAAGCTGAGGCTCCACCGGGGAGCCTCAGCCAAGGCTAGAAGATGTAATCCAGAGCCTGGCATGGGAGGCCCAAGTTGGGGGAAGATGACCAGATAATGGGCAGATTTTATATATAGGTGTTCTAGCATGTTCCTCTTAAAAGAGAATTAAAATGTAACTAAAGAAGTGGGTAGAAATGTTGTACATGATGTTTTGTGCTTCTGTGCCAGCCCAAGGCAACCACAGTCCTTTAGCAGTAAAGATCTGTGTCTCCAAAGATGCCCCAGTAGCTCCCCATCTTCTTTTCTGCTGATTCACTGCACATGCTCTGTGCTGCTGTCACTTACTGAGCTTAGGGAGCCACTCACAATATACAGTACACATAGAATAGAAATGTCACAATATAAGGCTGATTAGTAATTAATACAGATAATTACTACATGGCAGCACAGAAACTAGTGCAATTAGCATCAGAATTTAATAATCAGCAAACTTGTAGCATCAGCTTATATTACAGGGGAAGTTCATTTTCTGCTGGATAATTAGTGAGGAGCCCTAAGCCCTAAGCTTAGCTTCTCAACAGCCAATCAGAGCCCACTGAGCATGTGAGTGTCACAGACACTTTCCAAGATGGTGACCCTCTGTGACAAGTTTGAAGTCCTGGATCATTGCTGCTATTGACAAGCTCAAACTTTAGCCTCGTGCAATAAGTTCAGTATATAAAATATGCCATTTATAAAGCCACATTCATTTTTAGTTCTCCTTTAATGTTCACTATGAAGATGCCCTATACTGTATCATTGATTGTTAGAACCCAAGTAACTGCAAGCAAAGTGCTTATGTGTTTGTTGCTGCTATTGATCCTCGTATTGATCAGTGTTTTTTTTCTGTGTTACTGTTAAAAATAATTTCATGGGGGGGGGCATGCGCGGTGCCATCGGGAGCAGACGTACCTGATGTGAGCTCCGTATCCCAGCCCGCTTAATTCAGCAACCACAGCTATAAAACGTTCTGGTACCAAATCTAACCTATATTGAGGGTGACAGGTATCGCTATGCCACAACAGGCGACTAAGAAAAAGGGGGCGGCGCTGAGCACGCACAAGTTTTTCCAGCAAAGGAGCACAGGCACCCCGCCATCTTTGCAGGCCTCACAAGAGAACTGTCGCACTCCCAACTGGACCCACAGGGGCCATCCTCCAAGGTATCGGAAATTTTAAATACCATACAAACCATGTTCCGGACGGAACTGGCAGCTGCAGTTGCGGACTTTACAAAACAAATCCATGAACTGGGCACTCGGACGAGTGCCTTGGAGGACCGCACGTAGGAGCTTGTGGCAGCGATACATGCTGATAGTGACGCCATTGAGTCCCAGAAGGAACAAATTGCAGCAATGGAGGAAAATATTGAGGATCTTGAGAACACATCTCGTAGGGCCAACATCCGCCTTTGTGGAGTCCCAGAGACTGAGATGGACCTCAAATTATTCGCGATGAACCTTTTTACTTCCCTATTGCCAGAAACACCGCCTGAGAAACTGCAAATGGTGAGAATACATCGAGCGCTAGCTAGGCCCCGCACAAAGGATACGACTAGGGACATAGTCCTGAAACTGCAACATGAGGCAGTCAGAGATAGGGATGTAGCGAACAGTTCGCCGGCGAACTAGTTCGCGCGAACTTCGACTGTTCGCGTCCGCCGAATGTTCGCCAATACGAGTTCGCGTTCGATTCGAACAAAAATCGTTTGACCATTCGACCATTCGATTCCTTCGACCGCTAAAATCGAAGGATTTTCGTTCGAATCGAACGATCGAAGCCATTGGATCGAATGAAATCATTCGATCGAATGGCTTCGATCGTTCGAGTCGAACGAAAATCCTTCGATTGAACGATTAAAATCCTTCGATCATTCGAATCGAACGATTTTCGGATGTTCGAAGTTCGCGAACTGTTCGCGAACTGTCCGCATTTTTTGCCGGTGTTCGCGAACACATCGGCGGCGGTTCGCTACATCCCTAGTCAGAGACCAGATACTACAAGCAGCGCGCCAATTCACCAGAGATCCAGACAACAAAATATCGGCTGATATTTATGCAGACCTGGCACCTTGCAAAAGAGGAGGCTGATGAAAGATGTTACCTTACAGCTTCAGAAGGCACGGATTAAATACAGATGGGGCTTCCCCTTTGCACTCCATTGCACCATCAATAACCGTATGTATTTATTCAAGACCACAGAGCCAATGCCATCGGCGGGGAGCAGTCCGAGACTTCACAAGGAATGGCAAGTGGTGGCTGGTCCCCGCTCACCTTCTCGCCTACTCTGGCACCCCCAAACCACAAAGGCTCTGCTCTCAAACGATTCCGGATAACAGTGACTTGCCCGGATAAGTATGCCTTATACCCCATGTTTCTATTTACTTATGCTGGATACGTTGCATCCTTCTAAATGGGCTTGGGAATAGATGCTGCCCACATTCCCCAGTCTAGTGGCGACCCCACATAGACAGTCGCTGAATGACCGGGACATTTTCCCCACTTCTGGGGTCTTTTTCAGGTTACTTTTTATTACTTAAACTGTTTTGTTCACTATTTTGGGTCGATCCACTGCGTTCATAACTGTTTATGGTATCCTTTTTGTACTCTCTCATTACGACATGTACTTACCTTTATGCCTCTTCCAATGGTCCTTGAATGTTCAGTATACCTGTATGCTATAATGTTAGTGAAGCATGGCCTCCACTCCTGTTCTCTCCTATCCCTAGGTTTATGTCATTCTACTTGTTGCTCTCCCCCTCGGGGTGACTTGCTGTTTTGCTTTAATGGCTTTTTCATAATAACATTTCAATATGACTTTTACAATAGTCTCCCATAATGTTAAGGGGTTAAATTCTCCGCGGAAACGTAGACAGGCCTTCCAATGGTATGAACGTATGCATCCAGATGTGATTTGCTTGCAGGAGACTCACTTTACTAGACAGTCATACCCAAAATATTTTCATCACCAATATTCCTGATACTTTCTGGCATCTGCTCCCAATAAAAAGCATAGAGGTGTTGCCATTCTGGTCCATAGCAACTTTCCGATTGTTGTGACGGATGTTCAGGTTGATAAAGAGGGGAGGTACTTATCCATTGTTGGTACCCTACTTGAGAAATCTATTCGGATTACATCCACCTATTCCCGGAATGCTGCCCCCCGGGAGTTTTTTAACAAATTCGCTACTAAACTAAGTACACATACCCTTGATATTAATTTGTGGTGCGGAGACTTTAGGTTTCCCTTTAATCCGGCTTTGGATAAATCGGCTGTGCTCCCCTACCTCAGGGAACCTAAGGCCGCTAAAGTAACTCAACGGGTTCTTAACACATTCCAATTTGTTGACACCTGGAGATAACTCCATCCTAGAACACGTGGATATACCTTTTATTCAGCCCCCCATAAGCAATATTTTAGAATCGATGCCATCTTACTCAATGCCACAATGATCACTAACCTAAAGGATGCCTTTATAAAAGTTTGCCCGTGGTCTGATCATGATCTCATGGTTACTAAGGTGTTGATACAGGGTATTCACCCTAGATCATCTAGATGGCGCCTTAATGAAAGCCTGCTTAGCGACCCCCAAGTCACACAAGAGTTAAAAACTACCCTAATTACTTCAAGGAAAATACCACGGCCGATATCACGCCAAATATTGTATAGGCGGCCCATAACGATATCTCATACAACATGCAGCTAGGAAAAAAAACAACAAAGGGATAGGTATAACCAACTAGAATCCTCATTGACCACCTTAGAAAGGCTTTATCAAAACTCACCATCATCACACCTGACCAAACGTATTAAAGCACTTAAACAAGAACTGAATACTTTACAAATGGAACAAGTACATAAAGCTATCAGATGGACTAGGTTTAGATACTATAAGACTTGTAACAAACCAGGCACTTACTTAGCTAACCTTCTGTGTGCCAAATCTCAGATTAACCAGATACCCCGTATTAGAACTTCACTGGGCACCATTACCTCTAACCCGGAAAAAATAAGGGACACATTTTTAGACTTCTATAGGAAACTTTATACACCAACACATAAACCGGATTCTTGAGCTATACAGACCTTCCTTTCTCAATATCCTTTACCTACATTTTCTGACTCAAGTTTAGATATGCTGAATGCTGCCATAACGGTCGAGGACATTGCTGATACAATCAAACATCTCAAGGCAGGGTAGGCACCCGGCCCTGATGGCTTCTCAGCCAAATATTATAAAGTCTTTGCTGACATAGTAATTCCACACCTTAAATTGCTGTTTGATCATATCCGAGATGGTAAACCCATTCCCCAAGTATTGCTGTCAGCGCATATTACACTGATCCCTAAACCGAATAAGGACCCTCTCCAACCGAAACATTACCGTCCCACTTCTCTGTTGAACATTGATTTAAAAAATTTGACTAGCATCCTAGCACGAAGGTTGTCCTCTATTTTGCCAGAAGTGATACATAGAGACCAGGTTGGATTCATCCCATTCAGACAGGCAGGGGACAATGTGAGAAAGGTCCTTAATATAATACAACATGCTAATTCTACCAAAACACCCATGGGTGTATTAGCCTTGGATATAGAGAAGGCGTTTGATTCCCTTGACTGGCAATATCTTAGAACAATACTTAGCTCACTTGGGATTGGTGAACCTTTTACTACCATTCTTTCTATGTATTATTCCACCCCGTCTGCTACACTAAAATTGCCTACTTCCTCCTTTCAAACTATCGAGATACAAAGGGGCACGAGGCAGGGGTGCCCATTGTCCCCTGCCCTTTTTGCTCTTGCAATGGAGCCGCTGGCAGAGGCTATTAGGGGTAACCAGAATGTTAAAGGCTACACTATAGCTAACACTGAACATAAAGTATCCCTTTTTGCAGACGACCTATTGTTGACTGTCACACAACCTTTAACCTACGCTGCCCAACCTTCTCCACATTATTCAGGAATTTTCGAAGGCCTCGGGGTTACGATTGAATCAGGATAAGAGCGAATTTATGCCTTGCGGCGTTCCCAAGAGTACCAGCAAACTTATTGAACTTAATTTTGGGTTTCAACTGAGAGAAAAATACCTGTCATAGCTAGGCATACACCTCACTGCCAACCTGGAAACATTGTATAAAAATAATTACCCTCAACTGTATAGGAAATTGTTGCACGAGTTACAGGAGTGGAGGCCAAAACAGATTTCTTGGATAGGGAGAATAAATTGTATTAAAATGATGACATTGCCTAGGTTGTTATATTACTTTAGAACTCTGCCCATTGCCATTGTGAGAAGGGATCTGATCAGTTTCCAGCAGAAAATCATGGCCTTCATCTGGGGGAACAAGAGACCTAGGATCAATAGACATATTATGTACCTCCACAAAACTAGGGGTGGATTGGGGGTCCCAAACGTATTATAGGGCAGCACGTTGTGCCCAGATCCCCCCCATACATGGAGGACCTCAGGCTCCTTTGTGGGTGATCATGGAGTCTAATATGATGCAACCTTATTCATTACAGAGCTTACTCTGGAATCCAAACTCGGATGTTAAAGTGTGTAGAACTGTTTCCCCATTGACTTATACTATGCTGCAGTTATGGAACATACTTAAATTCAAATATCGTCTGGCTTCAAACCCTTCGGCATTGGTACCATTGCATGGAAACACGTTTTTCCCCCTAGCCGATCCGAGTTGGCCTTTACTTGGTGGAAAGACAGGGGGGTACTCACCGCTTACCAGCTCACTGATGGATCTAAACCGCTGCCTATAGAGACGCTTATTCAGAAGTATCAGGCGCCGCCAACTGAAACATACCGGGCAATGCAACTGTCACATTTTGCTACACACCTCTGGCACAAGCATATGGTCTCTAGAACTTTTTTGGAGGTCATTTACATGACTTCCCCAATGAGTAAACGAGTCCTATCAACCACACATGCAGGACTGGGAAACAGACTTGGGGAAAACGTTTTCTCCGGAAATATGGCTCAAAAGCTACTTAAGAATTTTCAAGGGGAGCTATACTGTCACCATAGTGGAAACCTCACTTAAACTCTTCCATAGAGCGTACTATGTTCCAGAGCGACTTCATCATATATACCCCACTGTTTCACCTCAATGCTTCAGGAATTGTCCCACTAGAGGGTCGGTGTGGCATACCTGGTGGAGCTGTCCTGTGACACAAGCCCTATGGTGGCAGATATCTCGGATATTGACTACGCTCTTTTATACTCCCATTGACCCCTGCCCAGAAGTTATGCTCCTTGGACATAAACTGGAAGGCATGAACCATTCGGCACAGCATCTGACTCAACATATCTGTATGGCAGCTAGGATTCATATTGCGGCACAGTGGAAATCACCCTGCCTTTCCTTATCTAAAGTTCTGGATAAGATAGAGTTCATACATGCCAATGAACGTTTGAAATACCAAATTGATAACCAAATGGAGAAATACACAGAGATCTGGGACACTTGGATTCTTCATAGAGAATCGTTCATATCCCTCTGAGTTGGAATGGGGCAACGGGCAGAGTTCATTTTCTTTGAATATGTGCTTAACTGATGTTTGAGGCTTCTGGCAACAACTTGCTCTAAAGATGTGACATGCTTAGTAATAACTTTCATATAACCAGTGGATCGTTTTATTTATGGCTCATTTTCTTGTCATGTTTTTTACTCTTTAATTTGTTTTTCTGTATCTTTTCCCCTGTCAAGCAATATATTGTACCAGGCATTCATGTGTTGTGCATTATGCTGTTTTGTGCACAGTCCTTCGGGAAAAGTAAAATTTGATCTTAATAAAATGAAAGTTGACAAAAAAAAATAATTTCATTAGTCAAGAACCACTGGCGCCCATGAAAGTGATTTTGCACTAAATTAGGCACATGCCGTCTTTTCAGAATAAACAAGGGCTCTTTCTTCCGTTTAAGGGATCAGGAATATAATCTGTATTCTACCCAAGAAATAAAGGTCTTGCCCTTACTGCTTCTCACCTTGAACATTTCCTACATCTATAATCATCCTGGTGCTTTTGTCCTGCAATACAAACACACATTTGCACACTCGTTCACACTCACACACTTAAGTATGTGACACAATGGCCCTGGCATTTCATGATACAGTGACCCCAGCACTAAGTTTTACAAATAAGAAAGAAATGTTCAGCCATTCTATTCATCTATATATTCTCAAACACAAAATCTCAAGTGCATTGACCGGCATTTGGCTGAGAAGACATGATTAAGCCATTGTCCTTGACAGAGCAAACAAATCCACCTGCTGCTGTTCCTTTTAGCTTTGCTAATGCTCAAACACCTACAGATGATATATATGACATTATATAGAATACAGCACGACTTGTCAAACATACTGTGTTATTATTAACGGAAAACTAAACAATTATGAATGTATTTATCACGGGCAGAATTTTTTTCCCCCGGTGCTCACCAGGATTTGCCACACGTTCCTTCCTTTTAGTTCTTTTAAAACGTGACATTGTTAAAAGAAAGTGAAAAGTGATACCGAATTGGCAAATATTCCACATCACGTGGATGATGCAGTAAATTCAGTTTTGGTTGTTGTGTGCGAGTATGCTTGTATTCCATGCTTTAGAACTGCTCGGGAAATTTCAATGTTGGAACAGATGGAGCAGTGTTGGACAGGGGGTCCAGAGGTCCACTAGAAGACCTTGGATTACAGACCCAGTCTACAAACTTTTTTTCCTTCTCTCTTCACTGGCCTTCTGTTTTCATTTAATATACACTTACCAATTCTCTCTTCTGTCTCTCATACAGAAATAGGAAATGCCGATGGTATAGGCACACAAGGCCATGCAGTTGGATGTGCAAGAGGGGATTCTGTCACCTGGGCCTTCTGGTAGTTTTTCTAGAAGTTTGGAGGGTTGGTGAGTAGGAATGAGCAACCTTGCAAAAAACATTGCCTTCTGCTCTACTCATACAGTGTCGGACTGGGACACCAGAGGCCCACCCAAAGATTTTTGACTAGGGGCCCACCAGTTAATCTTAGACCAGGGCCCACTCTTACAATTATGATTCATCCTCTCCTCACTCAACCTCTATTCTCCTAGTCTCTTTTCTAGGAGATATAGTATATAATAGTATATACTATACTACTATAATCTGTTATACTTAGCCACTTTATTCTCATAAAAATAGGGAATGGCCATGAAATAGTCCAAATGTTTAGCAGCATGAGGGCCCACTGACACCTGGGCCCACCGGGACTTTTCCTGGTATCCTGGTGGGCCAGTCCGACACTGTACTCATACAACACTGACTGCATTAATCAGCATTGTATTGGTCAGGGACAGGAGGGAGGCACCAGTTAATGGGACTGCACTAGGCAAATCCATAATAGAGACAGAGCTTGGAGTCCTTGTAGATGATAAACTTGGCTGTAGCAAGCAATGCCAGTCATCAGCATCAAGGGCAAATAAGGTCTTGACCTGTATTAATAGGGGCATAGAGTCAAGGGAGGAGGGGGTCATTCTTCCACTGTATAGAGCACTTGTAAGGCCCCATCTAGAATATGCCGTACAGTTTTGGTCTCCATCACTCAAACAGGACATTATTGTATTAGAGAGGGTACAGAGAAGGGCAACTAAGCTGGTAAAAGGTATTGAAAATCTTAGCTATGAGGAAAGACTGGCCAAATTGGGGATGTTCACGCTGGAGAAGAGGCGCTTAAGGGGTTATATGATGACTATGTATAAATATATAAGGGGATCATATAATAATCTCTCTAATGCTTTATTTACCAGTAGGTCTTTCCAGCTGGCACAAGGTCACCCATTCCGATTAGAAAAAAAGAGGTTCCGCCTAAATATTCGGAAGGGGTTTTTTACAGTGAGATCTGTGAAGATGTGGAATTGTCTCCCTGAATCAGTGGTACAGGCTGATACATTAGATAGGTATAAGAAGGGGTTGGATGGTGTTTAGCAAGTGAGGGAATACAGGGTTATGGGAGATAGCTCATAGTACAAGTTGATCCAGGGACTAGTCCGATTGCCATTTTGGATTCAGGAAGGAATATTTCCACATCTGAGGCAAATTGGAGAGGCTTCAAAGTTAGACAGGTTATATACAGACTTAAGGTTGAATTTGATGGACATGTGTCTTTTTTCAATCTAACTTACTATGTTACTATGTAAGCCTACTAGAGGTGGATTAGAGCCTGTGCCCACTGATGATGCTTTCTGCATGTAGTACCAGATTTTAATTCAATGGAGTGAAGGTACTTGTTAAGTGAGCACTAAGGGAAGCACTCCCTAATTTACATATGCAAATTAGGGTTTGATTTTGGGTTAGATCAGCATTGGGTTTAATCCTCACTAAATTTGGTGCAACCCTACCTAATAGTGATGTACAGGTCCAGATTTCAGGACCTGCACCCAAACTGACTTACCCAAACTGCCCTTACCCAACCCGCACCCAACCCTCACCCAAAGAAAACCCAACCCAACTCAGCTCTCCATTTAGACACCTGCACCCATCCTCACAAAAGAGGCAGGATGGGGCAGCAGTGAACCTATAAATGAAGGAGCCAGAAGCCAGCAGTGTTAGGTCGAGGAGAGTGGAAGGAACAACCCAAACTCGCCTGAAACCCAAAGATTTGATGCATCAGTCGGCCTGAACCCGCCCGACCCTTGGGTAAACCCTTAGGTCCCGCAGGTGTTTGGGGTTTTCCACAGAGTGGAGATACTTTTTAAGTGAGCACTAAGGGAAGCACTCCATAATTTACATATGCAACTTAGGGTTAGTTCATAGTTACATAGTTAAATTGTAATGAAAAACACTAACCCTGGTGGTCTAGTGGTGCAGCGGGGACGCCCGCCACGCCGCTCCTCTTCTCCTGCGGCAACTCTTTCTTAGTGCGTGCGTGGCGCACTTCCGGTTTATGTAGGCGCACGTGCGCCGTCAGCGCGCAATGGCGCGAAATTTAAAAGTATATAGGGACATTCCTACTGTTTCTCATTGCCCCTGATAGGAGTTTGTTCCTGGTGCTTCCTGAGCTTTTGCTATTCCAGTTTTGAACATGTTTGATGCCTGTTGTGACCCCTGCCTGGCTTTTGACTATTCTGACCTCTGGATACTGACCCTTGCCTGAATACCGACTACCTCTTCTGCTTAACCCTCTGATTGACTTCCTGGTTTGACCCTTGCCTGCCTGACTACGCTAATTCTCTGACTGCCTCGACCCGGCCTGATCTGACTACTCTATTGCCTTTTACTACGACCTTCTGCCCAATGACTTTGCTTTACAGTCGTGCCCCTCTGCCTATCCAGAACCTATAGCCTTGCACTTCTCGTTTAAGTCCTGGTGGCATCCAAGTAGCTGAGGGCTCCTCCCGAGGCCAAAGGCGGTCACACTACAGGTGAAGCACGAGCCAAGACCAGGGTGCTTGGCATTTGTTCTGGTGTTGGGTGCCGACCGTTACATAAATTGGGTTGAAAAAAGAAAAAGTCCATCAAGTTCAACCCCTCCAAATGAAAACCCAGCATTCATACACACACCCCTAGTATTGTGTTTAATCATGATTGAATTTGGTGCAAACCTACATAAAATGCTTGCTTGAAGTATTGCAGGAGCTGCCATGCCATACATTGCTGGGGTCGCTGTATCATGAAATGCTGGGGCCACTGTTTCAGATACTGCAGGAGGCAGATCCTCAGTTCAATTTTGATTTAAAAAATTATGTTTTGCTTTTAACATAAGCGTGTCACTAGGCTGGCCTCTGGGCACTGTGCATTGTACGTCATTGATAGTGATGGGCGAATATCTCCTAAAATTCGCAAAAAGGCTAAAAAGTAGCGAAACTCGAAAATTGATGCCCACATCAATTTTGACGCAAGCTTTAAAGTCAATGGCCATCCGAATAGTGTTGACGTTTGATGGCTTTGACACAAGCGACTTTTCCGGCGTGCGTCCAAAATTTTTTGAGAGAATTTATTTGCCCATCACTAGTCATCTTTTCTTCACCCACTTCAGCCACTGTCCGACTGTTAGATAACAACAAGACTGACAAGCAATTCCCTTACATCTTGTTAGTAAGATTTGATCAGCCAATTTGTGTGGCTCAGAGATAAGTGAGTTCATGGCTGTAGATGGGAAATATTGGAAGGCCAAAAGCAGAAATATGGAAGAAATGTCCATTGTTAAATTTGTTACCATTATCGCATTACCTTTGGGAATGGAAAATCTCCGTAATGTAAGAATGTACATGCTTCAAAGCTAAATATCCCTATACTGTAAGATCGATCAAGTGAAAAGACTTCTTGTGGTGACATGTACAGTATAATAGACTTGGATCTAATTTCTTAAAGTCTGGAAACATAAACCTCCAATTATTCCTCATCTTAGTGTTTAGCTGAGAATTTCTTACTACAGTGAAGTTGTCTGGTTCCCATGAGATATCGAGACTTTTGCTAAAGTGTTGTGAGAGTTCATGTTTTTCTGTTCTCAGTTTCCTAAGTGATCAAAGCTGTTGTACCAGCTAAATATTATATATATATATATATATATATATATATATCTTAGGCTTTTGGTATTGTTTTTAATAAGGGGTTTGTAACATTGAAGGAATTCGATAATCATAGCGATATAGTCAGGGTCGGACTGGGCTGGAGGGGCACTGGGAAGAAACCGGATGGGCCCAACCTTCATGGGCCCCACCAACCCAATTCTGCACCCCATTGCTCTGAGCACGTCTCCTCGCTAGTGATAAGCGAATTTATTCGCCAGGCATGGATTCATGGTAAACTTCCGTATTTGCCATCTGCAAATTTTTTTCTCTACAGCAAAAAAAGCTGCGCGTGTACAAATTGTTGTGCATAAAAAATTTTTCGATGCCTTTTGACTTTAGTGTTTGACAAAAAAGTCGCAAAGGCAGAATTGTTGCTGAGAAATTTTTTTAATGCCCATTGACTTTAATGATTTGTAGGGAGAAAAAATTGTGACGCCCTTGGGGGCAGATTCACTAACCTGCGAAAAATCGCCAGCGACCGATTCGCACCCATCGCTACACTTCGGCAGGTGAAAATTCGCTCCGACAACGCAAATTCACAAAAATGTGGAGTTTTGGAGTGGGCACCGAATGCTAGCAATGTCTCTCTAGCATTACTTCGCCAATGTGGGCAATTCAAAGAGATGATGCGCTAGAGTTCAATTCTGCCTAGAGCGAATTCGCTAGAGGTCTTGCGCTCAGGTTAATTTGCATACAGTGGGAAATTTAAAGGCATCATAGATAATGAACGGCTAATTTTTGCGCCATTTCGCAGGAATTCGCTGCGAATTCGTGCGTGGCGAATAAAAATTTGACCATCACTAATCATAGAACCTAAATCAAAAGCCTCTAACAAAAACTCAAGTGGATTGCCAGCACTTAAATAATCTTAGAGTGGATATAAATTGCTCAGTCTGGGTGTTGTCATGCAATGACCTTATTTATAATGAACTCTGTCGAAGTGTTTGCTTTACTCTCATTTTCCCACGAACAATTGTGAAATCTCTATCCTTTGTAGCACCGGCACAACGTGAGGCAAGGAAACAAGCTTTAAATAGATTTAAGGGCCTATTTAGTTTTTAAGAGGGAAAAAAATGAGAATTTTTAGAGATGTATTATACCACAAAGCTGATAAAAATCCGAATCCGAAAATACTCCAGATAAAACCGTCAATGTCATGTAGAAGTCAATGGCAAATGTCCCTTTTACAGTTTGAAGATGTTTCTTGACATCGTGATCTGCTCTGTTTTTTGTGCGATGACCTTAAAAAAAGCCTAGGTTTTTCAGGCAGCAACTCAACATAATTAAATAGTTTTAGCATCAGTTTGGAAAAGTTGCACAATTTGAGTGTGAAATTCAAAAAAGATGCATGATTTGAGCATCAAATTTGAAAAAGTTGCACAATTTCAGCATCAAATTTGAAAAAGTCACACGAGTTGAGCTTGAAATTCGAAAAAGACAAATGATTTGAGCACCGAATTCAAAAAATCCGAATGATTTGAGAGTCAAATTAGAAAAAGTTGTACACTTTGGGCATTAAGGGGCCGATTCACGAAGGGTCGAATATCGAGGGTAAATTAACAAAAAATCACAGGCAAGCCTATGGGGACCTTCCCCATAGGCTAACATTGACTTCGGTAGCTTTAGCTTTTAGCTGCCGAAGTAGGGGGTCGAAGTTTTTCTTAAAGGGACAGTACTTCGACTATCGAATGGTCGAATAGTCGAACGATTTTTACTTCTAATCGTTCGAATCGTTCGAATTCGATCGAATTCGATCGAATTTAACCAATTCGATGGTCGAAGTACCCAAAAAATACTTCGAAATTCGAATTTTTTTTATTCTGACCCTTCACCCGAATTTCGTGAATCGGCCCCTAAATGTAAAAATCCGCATGATTTGAGCATCAAATTCTAAAAAGTCGCACGATTTGAACATCAGATTTGAAAAAGTCATACAATTTGAGTGTCAAATTTGAAAAATGTGAATGATTTGAGCATCATATTCAAAAAAATTGACAGATTTGAGTATGAAATTTTAAAAAGTTACACGATTTGAGTGTCAAATTCAATAAAGTTGCACAATTTGAGTGTCAAATTTGAAAAAGTCATACGATTCAAATTATCATACGATTTTGTCAAGACTTTTACTGCACCAACTTTTTTCAACAGTTTTTTTTAAATATATGAGTTAAATTCATGAATGAGAGCTAGTTCAATAAATATGAATTTTAGTAAAGGCCCCCTTTAATGTTTGCTCTAAATTGTAAAACATTTTGAACAATTGTAACCTATACAGATTTATTTAATTGTCTCTAATTTTCTTTCCGTTTTGGTGCCAGCTTTATTGAGATTGGCATGACCATGTTGATTTCACTTCTGAGCTCTTTAAAGAGGCAATAAACTTCTTGCAACTTGAAAAAAATAAATAGATTTTATATTTTTCTCATACAGGTATGGGATCGGTTATCCAGACTTTTGATCAAATCTTTCAGATTTTTAAAAATGATTTCCTTTTTGCGTGTAATAATAAAACATTTGTTTGTACTTGATCCCAACTAAGATATAATTAATCCTTATTGGAGGCAAAACAGGCCTGTTGTGTTTAATTACTGTTTAAATAATTTTTTTTTGGTAGACTTGGGTGTTTTATTATTTATTTAGTTATTTCTTTAGTCCGAATTTAGCTAAATTTTTTCTGCTACAAACTCCGATCAAATCCGCTCTGTTTTTTTTACACTTATTTATTATTACATTTTACTGAAAATTTGCCTGATTTTTTCATTCAATTTACAGGATTTTTTCTGACTTTTCCCCCTGAAAACTTTGAAAACTTTGGGGTATTGCACAAACCCAGCGCACATCAAAAAATCATTGGGACTTCTCCCGTTGACTTATATGCAACATCGACAGCTCGGAGATGCCGGATTTACAGATTCTGACTTTTACATACTCAAAAATGTGTGATTTTTTTAAAAGTTAGATTCTATAGAAAAAAAATCATGAATTTCCGTGATTTTTGCATTTGGAGTTTAGTAAATAACCTCCTTAGGGTATGGAGATCCATAAGTCCCCTTATCCAGAAAACCCCTGGTCACGAGCATTCTGGATAACAACTCCCATACCTGAATCTTATATTATTCTTATTTCATTTTTTTTTGTTGCACTAATCGTTATTTTGCTTTTAGCCTTGTGATCAAAGTATCTAAATTAGCTCATTATAAATAAATCCCTCCCATGCCCAATTTGTTGCTCATGCCTCTATTTACAGATAAGGAGGAGTTCATTATTCCACCCACAGATGTTTTTGAAGAACCAGAGAGGCAGAATTAAATGTAAAATGTGTAGGTGCGAGACATAATAAATGATGGTCAGCATTGCTGTGCATTTATCTCTTGGTAAACACATTCTATTAGTCTGAGCTGTTCTAAATTTGGCTTAAAGGGGTTGTTCACCTTTAAATTAACTGTTAGTATGATGTAGAGACTGATATTCTTAAACAATTGCCAATTGGTTTTCATTTTTTATTATTTGTGTTTTTGGAGTTATTTAGGGGGTTATTTACTAAATCTCGATTTTTTTTCAGGTTGGGTTTTTTTTGGCCAAAAACTAAATTTTTTTATAGAAAAATAAACTACATTTTTTTGAGATTTATTATAGAGAAAAGCTGCAAAAAGTCTGAGACCAAAAATCCACCATCTAAAACCTGTTGAGGTCATGTAGAAGTCAATGACAGATGTCACTTTTAGAATTTGAAGATATTGTGATCTGCACTGGGTTTCTTGGGGTTCTCAAGCGATAACCCGATAACAAATTGATCGGTTTGATCATCAAATCTGAGTTTTCGCTTAATTTCATAAAGTTTTTTCCCCAAACTGATTTTTATGCGTTATTATATTTATAATAAGATAAAGTAGTGGATGGGAGTTTGTTTGAGCTTGGTTTAAGAAAAAACAGTCGTATACATTTGAGTTTTAGTAAATACCCCCCCAATCTGGTTGCTGGGGTCCAAATTACCCTTGATTTGAAAAAGAGACTGGAATATGAATAGGAAAGACCTGAATAGAAAGATGAGTAATAAAATGTAGCAATAACAATACATTCGTAGCCTTACAGAGCATTTGTTTTATAGATGGGGTCAGTGACCCCCGTTTGAAAGCTGGAAAGAGTCAGAATAAGGACGCACATAATTTAAAAACTATGGAAAATAAATAATAAAGACCAATTAAAATTGATATTGATTAAATTGATATGTTTTCCTGACGCTGAATTTATTGATGAACCGATAAATTGCTGGTTTGGCATTATCTATTATAAAGCACTTGGTCTCCACTGTAATAGACTCATTACGCATGTGGTTTATATAAATTTAGTTAATTAGGAAAGTGATTGTAATATTTAAAATAAGTCACTTGCCTGTAATAAATAAAGTAAGTCATTCAAATTCTACTTCGATTTGCACCTCACAGAACCCACAGGATGAACAGTCATTGTGTTTATAATAAGGGGGTTATTTACTAAAATCTGACTTTATCTCATAATATCAATAAAAAAAGCGCAATCAAACTCCCATGCCGGATTTCTGCTTATTTGGTAAAAAACTCAATTTAATTGAGTTTTTTACCAAAAAACTCAATCAAAAAGCACAATCAAACTCCCATACCGGATTTCTGCTTATTCGGTAAAAAACTTGATTTAATTGGATCATGAACAAAACTCGATTAAATAGAGTGAAAGCTCGAATAGTTAGATTTTTTGGGCTTTTTCCCTAATCACTCACACGCCAGACATCAGAGTTTTGGGCTTAACCCAGCGCAGACCATAATAACGTGAAGTTGGAATCGGTGCCTCTCCCATTGGTTTTTTACAGGACCTCGACAGGGCTGGGATGGTGGATTTTCAGATTCTGGCTTTTTTGCAGCAATATAGTCGGGCGACTAATCTCCAAAAACTGCCTCCCCGCCGGCTAGAATCTAAATCCACGGCCGGCTGGCACTAGGAGTGTTTCGATTTTCAAAATCGTCCCGAAGTTTCCTCGTTAGGCAACTTTGGGGCGACTTCGGGAAACAAAGTGCTCCGAGTGCCATCCCGCCGACGATTTAGATTCTAGCCGGCGGGGAGGCAGTTTTTGGAGATTAGTCGTCCGCAGAAGAGGCGATTTGTCACCGGGCGACTAAATCTTCCTAAATTTTCTCGTCAGTCTCTGCCCTAAGAGTGCAGCATTTTTTCAGGGGGAGCACTTATAACACTTACACTAATAATGTAAAACAGGGATCTGTTATCCTGAAAGCTGTTATCCAGAAAGTTCCAAATTACAGGAAGGCCGTCTCCCATAGACTCCATTATAATCAAATAATCCAAATTGTTAAAAATGATTTCCTTTTTTTTGTGTAATAATAAAACAGTAACTTGTACTTGATCCCAACTAAAATATAATTAATCCTTATTGGATGCAAAACCAGCCTATTGGGTTTATTTAATGTTTACTTGATTTTCTAGTAGACTTTGGGGCTGATTTACAAAAACTCAAATTAATCTCAGTTTTTTTCTGAAACCAAAGTCTTCCAAACAACATATTTTATTCTCGAAAACATTAGAGCAACAAAATCGAGCGTCAATATGCATGGTACAATTGATGCTCCGACAACTGAATTGTCTTGAATTTTCGCTATGAAACTCAATTTTTCAAGATTATCGGACGAAAACCCAGATTTCAGCAGATTATCCAGTGGCCCAGGTCTTGATGCCAAGAAACAACTTCAGGAACATCTGCCATTGACTTCTGCATGACCTCGGATTTGGATTTTTGTTCCGTTATCAAAGCTTCAAATCATGGAAATGCTTTCTCCCATAGACTCCATCATAAAAATGATTTCCTTTTTCTGTGTAATAATAAAACAGTAGCTTGTACTTGATTCAACTAAGATATAATTAATCCTTATTGGAAACCTATTGGGTTTATTCAATGTTTACATGATTTTCTAGTAGACTTAGGGGCCGATTTATCAAGGGTCAAAGTGAATTCGAGGGAATTTTCGAAGTAAAAAAAATTTGAAATTCAAAGTAATTTTTTGGATACTTCGACCATCGGATAGAATACTACGACTTCAAATTTACTTGGAATTCGATTCGAAGTAAGATAATTTGAATATTCGAATATTCGATAATACTGACTCTTTAAAAAAAACGTCGCCAAATTAAACCTGCCGAAGTGCTATGTTAGCCTATGGGGACTTTCTAATGCATTTTTGGAAGTTTTTGAAGTCAAAGTAAAAGTCGTTAATCGTTTGATCGTTCGATTTTACTTCGACCGCAGAATAGCCAGATTCGATGAAAAAAAGTTTGAATTCGATATTTGAATTCGAAGTATTTTTAACTTCGAAATTCGCCCCTTGATACATCTGCCCCTTAAGGGATGAAGATCCAAATTACAGAAAGATCCATTATCTGGAAAACCCCAGGTCCTGTGCATTCTGGATAACAGGTCCCATACCTGTATTTCCCTGTGCATCTGTTGAACTCGCACCTTTAAGAAGTAAAATGTAATTTCTGTAACCCTTGTAGTTATTGTTAAATAAAGAGTAAAAAAAAGGAACATATGAAAGATTTATTCCATCCTGTCCTCATATTCTGTTCCTGATTGTTTATTGTTTTAGTCTCAGTATAATGGGAACAATGGCAAATTAAAGAAGGGGTGGAAAACACGGAGCTTGTTTGTCTTTAGAATAAATCTGCCTTGATTGATATTCACAAGAGTAATGCTGATTACGCTCCACCCTGAGCTGGGTTTTAATTAGACCCATCAGACACGTCTACAAGCGACAAAGCCCCTATAAACAACACGTGATTGTATTTGTGGTGAAACAACAGGTTTGACACACCACTCGGCCGCTAGGATGGCAGGTTGTTGGTGTTTGTCGGCAGTTTGTCAAATTCCCGCGGAGACAATTTATTCCTATGACTACGACAGATGTGTAAATCTGAAAGCTGTTATATATTGAAGTGAAAAAAAAAAACCCTGAAAATTAAAAGTGAGACAAAAATGTAAGAACAACACATTTTCTAGAATATATTTTTGGCATTCCAGGGTGAGTACCATTGCCCTCATGCTCGGAGAAATGCGGAAAATGACTATAAGGGGGTTATTTATCAAAATACGAATGGTGAAATCTCGAAAAAATTCAAGTTTTTTTTTTCACCAGAAACCTCGAATTTTTAGAGGAAAGAAAATAGAATTTTTCAAGATTTATTATTGAAAAAAAGCCTCAATCTGAAAATCCACCCTCTCAGACCTGCCGAGGTCCTGTATAAGTCAATGGGAGAGGGACCTATCTCAATTTGAAGTTATCCTGGTCTGCGCTGGGTTTAGCCCGAAAAGCCAACTTTCTCTGGGTGTTCGGGCAAAATCTTTAAAAATGTTGAACAATTCAGGAAAAAAACCTGAAAACTTGGGAAATCTGGGAAAAATAGTGATTCAAGATTAAATTAATTTTTTTATTAATAAATAAGCTTAGATCGAACATGGGTATTTGGTCGTGTTTTTTTAAATAAAATATCAGATATATTCAGATTTTAGTAAATAACCCCCTATGGGGCAGATTCACTAATGGGCAAATTTTCACCAGCGTCAGCTTCACACCCATCGCACCACTTCGTCAGGCGCAAATACACTACAAATACACAAATTCACAATTGTGCAAAGTTTCGTCCCGGACGCCGAACACTGGCGGCTTTTCACTATCGTTACTTCGGCAGTGCGAGCATTTCATAGCGTTCCTTTGTTCCTACCGAAACTTCAATAGTGACTTGCGTTTAGGTCAATTTGCATATGGCGGGTGATTTAAAGTTGTATGGACGTCTTTATTATATTATTATATTATAATGGTGCAAATGCTTGAAGTTACCACTTTTTGTTACACATGTCCAGGGAACCTTAATAAAGACAAGAGAGTTAATATAATCCCCTACACATGAGCCCACTGTAAAATGAATGTTCCATATGTTATGAAATGTCTGGAGAAAACCCGTTACTCAAAAAAATAAGTTAGGACTAGTGAATGTCCATGTTTTGCCACTTGCGAATAAATTCACGGAACTACTGCAAAAAAAAAACTGTCACGCGTCAACAGTATTATATATATATATATATATATATATATATATATATATATATATATCCTTTTCTTTATTAGGCTTATGTAAAGGTTTGTTTACATGGTCCCTGGCTGAATAAAACAGACCCTTGTAATCAATCACCTTATAACCAACCTCCACAGTCTTTTTTAGATGGGGTCAGTGACCCCTATTTGAAAGTGTCAGCAGAAGAAGGGAAATAATTTAAAAACTATAAAAAAAAGTCAAAATTAAGGCCAGTTGAAAAGTTACTTAGAATTGGCCAGTCTATAGTGTATTAAAAGTTAACATAAAGGTGAACCACCCCTTATTGAGCTGCCTAGCAACTAGTCTTTTTGGATGTAGATAAGAATGAAGAACTTACCCACTGATCCACTAACCTACCATTCGAATGAACATTGCCTATGGAACTAAGTGAGCCAACCATGGTTACACTCTATCCAAATGATCAACCTCCACCAACAGCACCTGTAGCCTCAATAAAATCCATTGATGTACAGGTATGGGATCCATTATCGGGAAACCCGCTACCCAGAAAGATCCAAATTATGGAAAGGCTGTCTCCTGTAGACTCTATTTTATCTAAATAATCCATATTTTCTGTGTAATAATAAAACAGTAGCTTGTACTTGATCCCAACTAAGATATAATTAATCCTTATTGGAGGCAAAACCAGCCTATTGGGTTTATTTAATGTTTATATGATTTTCTAGTAGACCTAAGGTATGAAGATCCAAATTAAGGAAAAGAACTGTTATTTGGAAAATCCGTGGATTACAGGTCCCATGCCTGTACATTGATCAAATGGCAGTTATTTTTTAAAGTGAGCAGTAAAGCGATCCGGGGTCAACCGGAGTTTTTCCCAGTGTCTCGCCAGCCCAGTCCGACCCTGGTTCCTTTATTTAAAATACTTTTTCTCTGTTGTTTGGTGCAGATATATGTCTTAAGAAACGTAGCATTAACCCAGTTGTTTTTGGGATATATATTTACAGTATATTCCCTGATGATAAATGCTGGACTCTTTAATATTCCCAAGCTATTTCGTATCTTTCGCTCGTTGCCATGATATCTTTTTTAACATGGAATCTTTGATAAATATACATAGGTTGAGACCTGCGAGGGTTCAGTATTCTGGATATCCCTTTGTTATCTAAAGCTATTTCTGGTGTCCCTGCCACAAATAAAGAGCAGACATTCATTTTCATTGTATTTTCTTCCTTGGTTTCTTTTTTTTCCTTTCTCGTTTTCTGCTGTTCCCTCACTTTCTCAACCTCCGTACAGCCATAATCTCCTTTATATTTACAGATTTCTCCTTCATTTGCATATTGCTGGCTGCGGCGGAATTTCTGTATAAATTATTGCTCAACTGAATGTTTATTTCTGCACAATCACAAGTCGGATTTGCTAATGCCGGCAAAATAACTTTTGCGGCGGTTCCTAAAACGTGTTTGTGTAAAAATCGTAATTTTCTGTAAAATTTCACCGATTTTAACTTTGGACCCCCCTTTTGATAAAGTAGCAAATTCAGTTAAATTAAATCATTTGTTTCTTATGCAATTTCCCACATGGTTCTTGAATTTATTCTCATTTTCCTTGAGTTAGTAAGAACTTTATTTTCAACAGAAAATGTTAAAAACACAGCCACGCTGCTCTTGGGGGACACGGAGAGCTTCTCATCAAAAAGCGAGAAAGACCATCACTGATTTTTTTCCAAACTGATTGATTGAATTCCTATTTAGACTTAGAGGGAGTGGGTTAAATGTCCCATACTCCTTGAACTCATTTCAGGCCCTCTCATAATAGGAGAACATACACATTTCTCTTTATTTGAAGGTGGCAACAAACAACAATGTTTTACATCAGGTTAAGTAATTGATTCTTCGATGAAAAGTCTTCAAGCTCCTTCTGTTGGTACATATAGCCAGTAATAACACTATACAGATGTCCTCCTTTATTTTCCCTGGCTGGTACACCCTAAACTTTGCACTAATTTCAAGGTTCCTATGGTTGGTTGCATCAATAGCTGCAGCAGACTTGCCCTAAAGCATGAGCCACAATCACGAGCATGCAGAAAGCACTGTGATTGGCTATTGGTAGCCCCTATGTGGACTGGCAGCCTACAGGAGACTCTGTTTGGCAGTACAACTGGTTTTTAAGCAACTAAAACTTGCCTCCAAGCCTGGAATTCAAAAATAAGCTCCTGCTTTGAGGCCACTGGGAGCAACATCCAATGGGTTACATAGTTACATAGTTACATAGGTAAATTGGGTTGAAAAAAGACAAAGTCCATCAAGTTCAACCCCTCCAAATGAAAACCCAGCATCCATACACACACCCCTCCCTACTTTTAATTAATTTCAATATACCCATATCTATACTAACTATACAGTTTAGTATCACAATAGCCTTTGATATTATGTCTGTCCAAAAAATCATCCAAGCCATTCTTATAGTCATTAACTGAATCAGCATCACAACATCACCCGGCAGTGCATTCCACAACCTCACTGTCCTGACTGTGAAGAACCCCCTACGTTGTTTCAAATGAAAGTTCTTTTCTTCTAGTCTAAAGGGGAGGCCTCTGGTACGGTGATCCACTTTATGGGTAAAAAGGTCCCCTGCTATTTGTCTATAATGTCCTCTAATGTACTTGTAAAGTGTAATCATGTCCCCTCGCAAGCGCCTTTTTTCCAGAGAAAACAACCCCAACCTTGTCAGTCTCCCCTCATAATTTAAGTCTTCCCTCCCTCTAACCAGTTTAGTTGCACTTAGTCTCTGCACTCTCTCCAGCTCATTTATATCCCTCTTAAGGACTGGAGTCCAAAACTGCCCCCCATACTCCAGATGAGGCCTCACCAGGGACCTATAAAGAGGCAGAATTATGTTTTCATCCCTTGAGTTAATGCCCTTTTTTATGCAAGAACTTTATTTGCTTTAGTAGCCACAGAATGACACTGCCCAGAATTAGACAACTTGTTATCTACAAAGACCCCAAGATCCTTCTCATTTAAGGAAACTCCCAACACACTGCCATTTAGTGTATAACTTGGGCACCTCCAGGTCATTAATAAACAAGTTGAAAAGCAAGGGACCTAGTACAGAGCCATGCGGTACTCCACTAACAACACTGGTCCAATTAGAAAATGTTCCATTTACCACCAGTCTTTGTAGTCTATCTTTTAGCCAGTTCTCTATCCAGGTACAAATACTATGTTCCAGGCCAACATTCCTTCATTTAACCAGTAACCTTTTGTGTGGCACTGTATCAAATGCTTTAGCAAAGTCTAAGTAAATCACATCCACTGCCATCCCAGAATCGAGGTCTCTACTTACCTTCTCATAAAAAGAAATTAAGTTAGTCTGGCAAGATCTATTACACATAAAACCATGCTGGCACAAACTCATAGTATTATGATTTGCTATGAAGTCCAGTATCTTATCCTTTATTAACCCTTCGAAAAGCTTTCCTACCACTGACGTCAGACTAACTGGCCTATAGTTTTGAGGCTGAGAACGGGATCCTTTTTTGAATAGAGGCACCACATTAGCAATTCGCCAGTCTCTCGGCACTATGCCAGATCTCAATGAACCCTGAAAAATTAAGTAAAGAGGTTTGGCAATCACAGAGCTAAGCTCGCTAATTACCCTGGGATGAATACCATCTGGCCCTGGACCTTTGTTAACCTTAACATGTTCTAGTCTCTTTTGAATTTCTTCATGTGTGAACCATGCATCATTAGTTGCATTACTAGAATTGGGACTGTTAAGAAGGAAACCTTCACTTACTGATTCCTCATTTGTGTAGACAGATGAAAAATATGAATTCAGAATCTACGCTTTTATTTTGTTTTCATCAACCAGCTGACCCCCCTCTGATAGTAAGGGTCCCACCCCTTCCTGCTTCATTTTTTTACTATTAACATATTTAAAAAATAATTTTGGATTTTTTTTACTGCTTGCTGCAATATTCTTTTCTATATCAATTTTAGCTTGCCTTATAGCTTCTTTGCATGATTTATTGGTCTCCTTGTACCTTATAAATGTTTTGGCTGTACCAGCTAACTTGAAAGCTTTAAAAGCAGGTCTTTTCTTATCCACCTCAACACCAACGCTTCTATTAAACCAAAAAGGTTTTGCTTTGCAACGACGTTCCTTGCTTACAAGTGGAATATACTGACAAGTATATTTATTAAGCAGCATTTTAAAGACTTCCCATTTTTGTTCTGTGTTTAACCCTGAGAAAAGCATTTCCCACTTAATATGTTGCAGAGATGCCCTTATACTGTCAAAGTTTGCACGTCTGAAATTTAGTGTTTTAGTTACTCCCTTATAGAATTGCTTCTGCAACAGAATCTCAAAGGAGACCATGTTATGATCACTATTCCCTAAATGCTCACCCACACAAATGTTAGAGATGAGTTCAGTATTGTTAGTTATTACAAGGTCCAAAAGAGAGTTATTCCTAGTAGGTTCTTGAACGAGCTGAAATAAAAAGTTGTCATTCAGCATATTTACAAACCTACTAGCTTTTTCTGTCTTAGCAACCCCATTACCCCAGTCAATGTCTGGACAATTGAAGTCACCCATAGCAACAACTTGACCCAGCTGTGAAGCCGCTTGTATCTGCAAGAGTAGCTGGGCTTCATACTCGACACTTATACCAGGTGGTTTATAACATACACCAATGATAATTCTTTTTGTTACCTTTTGCCCAGTCAAAATCTCTACCCAGAGTGATTCTATACCCTCACCAGTGCCAGCTATTGTTATTTCTTTAGCGCATGGCTTTAATTCAGGCTTTACATACAAACACACTCCTCCACCCTTTTTAATCACTCTGTCCCTCCTAAAAAGGGTGTAACCATTTAAATTCACAATCCAGCCACATATTTCATCCCACCAGGTCTCAGTGATACCAATTATATCATAATTTTTAGAGCATGCAATTAATTCCAGGTGTCCCATTTTACCTGACAAACTCCATGCATTTGCCAGCATACAGCGGGTTGATGAGCAAAAAGCTGTTTGTGAGCCACTGGTTGGGAATCACCATGGCCGCCATCAGGGGGCACAGGGGGTACAAGTGTACAGGAAGGGGGCCCGGCTTTGCTGCACTTTTCAAAATTAGCGGGCCCCCCTTGACAGTCCCGAAGCTGTGCGGCCTCTCCTGGAGTCCCATAAAGCCGAAGTGCCAAAGCCACGAAAAGAGTCCTGAAGCGGCGAAAAGACCCAAAGTCACAAAAGGAGCCAAAGTTGAAGTCCTGAAGCCTTGAGTTAATTTCTACTGAACACCAATGTGTGTTTTTTTTATTGTTTTAAACCCCTGGCACCAATGTATTATTTAAATACTCTATAGGCCCCTGCCACAAATGGTTTTTTTCAAAGAATTCTCTGGGGCCCCAATTTTTTTTCAACTTGTACGGGGGCCCTGGTGCCAATGTTTTTTTTAAAAAACTTTTATGGGGGGTCCCTGGCTCCAATGATTTTTTTAAAAAAATATTCTCTGGGGCCACAATTTTTTTTAACTTGTAAGGGGGGCCCCTGCACCAATGCTTTTTAAAAAAAACTTTTATGGGGGCCCTGGCACCAATGTTTTTTTTTTAACTTATAAGGGGGCCCTGACCATGAATAGCTTTTTATAACTTGTGTGTGTGTGGGGGGTACCATTTTTAGTGCTGATATCGTTATGGTCTTTTGACTGTGCTGTGGAGTAAGTGGGATATGGGGTAGGGCTTGGGGGCTTGGTCCTGTGATTTCTAATGGCGGCCCTGGGGATCACTGCCCTAAAGAATCACACAATAATGCCATTTCCCATTGGAAGTGAAAAAAACCCACGCATTGGGTTCAATTATGCTGGAATTCTGGGAAAAATGCAGCATTGTGGGTAAGAAACCCTATCGTTTCTATCACACTAGTACAATCGTTTATAAGAAGTCCTACTTGACTTACTGCTATTTACTGCTACCACTTACTGCTGTGTATTTATCACAAGAAGATAAGAAAAAAATAATCCCTTAAAAAATAATATATTAATGCTCAACCATAGGCACTAATTCACAAGCCTACACAGCGTGTACTTTCCAGTGACTTTAATACACTCATGAATGGGTAAAGAATATTCAGTTGAAAGTGCTTTCAAGGTTACAACCTCTTGATCCACTGCCTTCTGTATACGGTATATTGGAATACATCACATTGTCTATGAGGTGGACCATTAATAGTGCCCTATTCACCTTGTTCCAAACGGAGCATTAGACTTAACACTTAAGTTTTATACAACACAATGAACTCGTTTTTCTTTTCAAGTATTATGCAATGAGACATTCATGGCACCTTCGTTCCATTATTCTTATTTCCTTTACAAGAACAAAAGCAACTAAAGTAAGAAAATAAAATCCCAAGGTCAATTTATCAGCTAAGTGTTGGTGGCCTTTGTGGAAAATAATCACAGAGTAGAAGTTGGTAACCTTTCCTCTCAAATAATGGACTTACATTTCTACAAATGCATGTTGTATATATTAAGACAAGAAATATTTGATAACTTTTCCTGGTGCTTGTGTGACTATGTGTAATTGCCTTCTGGCAAACAACAGAAGCCCTATATATATTTGTTGGTGGGAGCCTGGTTGGGTGTCAGGATCAGAGCCTGGGTCCTACAATAGAAAGCAGGTTGAGTTACTGTTTATTTGCTTATTTTGCTTTTATACTCATTGTCATTCACTAGGCTGCTGCTTGGAGAAGCATATGGATTGGTTTAATGGGGTGAAAGAGATAAAAGAGAAGTCAAATGTCTACCTTCAGGTAGGGCTCTAAGAGACACGTTGACTTGACTGCTACTTGAGAAACATGGGGATGGTTTAATGGGGTGAAAGAGATAAAAGAGAAGTAAAATGTCTACCTTCAGGCAGTGCTACAAGAGACACATTCACTTGGCTGCTTCTTGGAAAAACATGTGGATTGGTTTAATGGGGTGAAAGAGATAAAAGAGAAGTAAAATGTCTACCTTCAGGTAGTGCTCCAAGAGACACATTGACTTGACTGCTACTGGAAAAACATGGGGATGGTTTAATGGGGTGAAAGAGATAAAAGAGAAGTCAAATGTCTACCTTCAGGTAGTGCTCTAAGAGACACATTGACTTGACTGCTACTTGAGAAACATGGGGATGGTTTAATGGGGTGAAAGAGATAAAAGAGAAGTAAAATGTCTACTTCAGGCAGTGCTACAAGAGACACATTCACTAGGCTGCTGCTTGGAGAAACATGGGGATTGGTTTAATTGTGTGAAAGAGATAAAAGAGAAGTAAAATGTCTACCTTCAGGTAGTGCTCCAAGAGACACATTGACTTGACTGCTACTGGAAAAACATGGGGATGGTTTAATGGGGTGAAAGAGATAAAAGAGAAGTCAAATGTCTACCTTCAGGTAGTGCTCTAAGAGACACATTGACTTGACTGCTACTTGAGAAACATGGGGATGGTTTAATGGGGTGAAAGAGATAAAAGAGAAGTAAAATGTCTACTTCAGGCAGTGCTACAAGAGACACATTCACTAGGCTGCTGCTTGGAGAAACATGGGGATTGGTTTAATTGTGTGAAAGAGATAAAAGAGAAGTAAAATGTCTACCTTCAGGTAGTGCTCCAAGAGACACATTGACTTGACTGCTACTGGAAAAACATGGGGATGGTTTAATGGGGTGAAAGAGATAAAAGAGAAGTAAAATATCTACCTTCAGGTAGTACCAAAGAGACAGAAGGTGTGATGTTACAGCTGTAGACTAAGTTAAATCAGAGTATATAAACGGAAGCTGTAAGTTATTATTTCGCTATCAATGATATTAGACAAGTCAAGAAGGAGCTTGGGTCCACTGCTATGGTCAATAGCATATTGTCCTCACAGTACAAGAGAATGCTAACATTTTAGAAGGTATGATAATTCTCATACAGCATGTTATAAATTCGTTGTTATTGTCATAATCAATGGCAACCCTTAATCTCAAAACAATTTTATGAATGATAATGTCTGGAGTGACCAGTTGACCATGGACAAGCTGGAATCCAAATGGACAGTTTGCTGAAGTGACAATGTGTGATGCCTAAAAAGGGGCAAATCAGAGCAGGTGGCAGGCAAGAAGACCGTAGTCCATTAACCAGGCCAAGGTCTGAATCAGAAATCTACAGCTGAAAAGGTGGCAGGACTCAAGAACAGGCAGAGAAAAAGGAAATAGGCAAGGACTCAAAAAGAGGGAGAACCAAGCAGAGGATCAGGGACCAGGCAGTGGGTCAAGACCTAGGCCGGGGATTAAAAACCAGGCAGAGTGTCCGGAACCAGAATCTTAACCATGGACACACAAAAGCACAAATGCTACAGAACTCAGGCAACAGGCTCCATCTCAGCTAATGAGCTGATGACCAAGTAGCAGTTGGAGGTCCCTTCACATTACTCTGGTTAATGTGAATGGGAAGAGCAGAGACTTCTGTTTCTCCCCAACCTTCTCCTTGTAAGAATGACTTCTTTAAGCATTTATTTCTGTTATCCATAATGTGTATTAAACTCGTCGTGTGTTCACACACTGACCCGCACGTTCTTTCTTTGTCTTGCAAGGACATGCGCCTTTTCATCTTACTCGTTTATTTCTCTGTATCAAAAGATTAGAGCATATGGAACATATGGAAAAAACAATTATACACAGACTGATGGATTCATTTATTTGTTTCCACTTCAGGAAAATTACTAATCACCATCGTATGCAGACGTTTCCTCTTTAACCAGATCAACACCCTGTTTTGTCAACAGTGTCAGATGCTACAGGGACGGACGATTAATCATGAGGGTGAGCTGGAATTTACTGTACACAAGTGGGATGGGCCATTTCTAAAGCATTTTATTTCAGTTCCTTGTTTGAGCAATTTGAGAAGGGCTACTTTGTACTCAATGCATAGATCAGATTATAGGTAAATATATGGTGTAGCTCTTGGTAAATACAGCCTAATGCACCAGCTCCCAGATATACCAGATATGATGAACATTAAAACCAACCAGGAAACGTCAACATTCCCACAACTCGATAAATCATTTCTTAATGATCAATAGTGCAATAATGACCCACTGTGTAACATATCATCATCTAGAGGATGGTTAAATGATGGTATTTTCATAAACATTCTCTAATGTTAAACCAACGAGGATGTATTGTAGATCTCATATAATGTTTCCTTATTAATAGATAAACTATTTGTAATTTCCTTTTAGTTGGTATATATTATAACCTGCTACTTGTAATTTCAATATCTTTGTATATTGGAACATGAAAACAGGAAAAGTCCTCCGCCCCATGGGCTCCAGAACTGGAGGAACCAGGGGGACCACACACCCCTCACCCCAAATTATTATCAACAATTCTAATTTTAAAGGATAGTGAAAGCCTACTGACACTCAGGAAATACTCTAAGACCTTGCAGACCACAGCAACCAATCATAACTTAAAGGATAAATAAATTGATGAGGGTGCTATTCTAAGCACTCTTGCAATTAACATTCATTATTTATTCTTTTTTTCATTTCAAGATATTAAGGGATACATGTGCTGTTAATATGAATGAATTTTGTTCCAACAGCCCCACCTGCTGGTCAGTTTCCCACCAGTCTGACCACCAAGTAGTCAAGGACGTTGTCAGGAGAAAGAAAGAGGCTGCTCTGATGTTCTTCTGCTTAGGAAAGATTTCAGAAAGGTTTCTAATTTTATTCCTAAGCAGAAGAACATCAACACCAGAGGTATCGAATATGATTTATACTCTAAATGGCCAGAGGTAGCTGCAGCAGGGGTCATTACCTCAAAAGTTGTCACCACTAGCTTAGAAGGATGGTTGGGTGTTCCACTAGAAGTCATTTCAGACAATGGCCCACAGTTTGTGTCAAAAGACTTTGCATCAGTTGGCATAAGTCACATTTTAACATTTAACATCTCAATACCATCCTCAGGGCAATGGAGGTGTGGAACGATTTAATAAAACTTTAAAGAATGGCCTTAAGGTACACCAACATGAAGGCCTTCTATTCAGCAAGGCTTTAACTAAAGTCCTACAATAATACAGGTCTGCCCCCCATGGCACAACTGGGGAATCACCAGCAAAACTGATGAGGCGGGGTTGATGATCCAAAGATGTGAGGCTGATGATGCAAAGAGGCGGGCTTATGATGGGAAGGGGTGGGTCAGTGACAAGAAGGGGTGGGTCCATGCCGTGGCGGCCTGTGATGGGTCAAATCACTCTGGAAGCAGGAGCCAGGTCTGCCTGGTTTTTAGACTTTAGAAAACCAGGCAGGTATTTCGGAACCGGACAGCAGGTCTAAAAACCTGACTGTCCTGTTGAAAAACATACAGGTGGCAACCCTAGACTTGCTTACTGTGACTCGAGAAGAAACGCCAAGACAATTACCCTTAATGCTGGACAATGGGTGAGGATCAGAAAGACCTCAACCACAGCAAAATTTGATCTCATATTGTCTGACCCCATTAACATCCACAGTCAGTTGGGACCAGTAACCTACAAATTGCAGGATAGATCTACTTGGCACATGAGCAGTTTAGTACCTGTTTCTGAACCTTTCCAGGTATGGGATGCTGCCTCTAACTGGTATTTCTGGACTAATACACCCAATGTACTGTAGTTGCACAGCCACAAACACCAGAAACCCCCTCAGGCAATGCACCACCCCTTGTTGAATGTACCAGTGAAATCTGCAGAAGTTCAGCCTGCACAAGCAACCTACCTAGCCATCTGCCTGACTATGTACATTATAAAGTTTCCAGGTTTTGAAGCATAATAGAGGGGAGGGGAGATGTTATGTATTTGCATAAGCGGTGGTTAGTTTTATAAAGTTAATTGCTTTTGAAGGATGTCAGCATGTTTCAGCCTTGGGAATAGTTTATGTAAGGAGGGATATTTAGCTCTGAATAATGATATAATTATATATGCAATCCAAGTATTTCCCTTGTCTCAATCACACACAGGGCCGCCATCAGGGGGTAACAGGGGGTACGAGTGTCCAAAGAGCTGCCCCCCCCTTGACAGCGCCGAAGCCTATGGCCATTTCCGAAATACCGAACATCCAAAATGCAGAAGTGCCGAAACTGCTGAACTCCCGAAGGGGCAAAAAGACCCAAAGCCATGAAAATAGGCGAAGCCGAACTCCCGAAGCGGCAAAAGGAACCGAAGTCACGAAAACAGCCGAAGTTGAAGTCCTGAAGCGGCAAAAAGACCCAAAGTCACTAAAGGAGACGAAGTTGAAGTCCTGAAGCCATGAGTTCAATTCCTCTGAACACCACTTTGTGTTTTTATATTTTTTTTAATCCCCTGGCCACCATTGTATTATTTTAATATTCCATAGGCTCCTGCCACCAATGTTTTTTAAAAAACATATTCTTTGGGGCCTCAATTTTTTTTAACTTGTAAGGGGGGCCCTGGTGCCAATTTTTTTGTTTTTTTAACTTATAGGGGGGCCCTGACCATCAATAGCTTTTTAGAACTTGTGTGTGTGTGGGGGGCCCTGACCACCAATATTTTAAAAAACTTTTAAGGGGGGGCCTGGCACCACAGTTTTTTTTTAACTTATAAGGGGGCCCTGACCATGAATAGCTTTTTATGTGTGTGTGTGTGGGGGGGTTACAATTTTTAGCACTGATGTCTGAGTGGTCTTTTAACTGTTGTGTGGAGTGGGCAGGACCCAGGGCCCCCACAAATTTTGTAGTACGGGGCCTGTGATTTCTAATGGTCGCCCCTGATCAACATGATAGGGAAGAGTTAATAAAATAGGAGCAATTAACTGGGAAGGAGGAGACTTGTACTAATGATCTCCTCCCACAGCTGTAATGAAAACATAGGAGTTGGAATTAAATGCAAAAATAAACTGTTCATCAATGGTCGTGTCCTTCTCTGCTAAATACAGTTATTCTTTCCTCTTTGTGGAGAACAATTCCAACACAAACACTGAGCCAATGGCATACAAAAACATTGTCCCTTAAAGAGCAGACTTTTTGGATGGACCAGATCACTGGTTCATAATTAAAGGAATCGGATAACAAAATCTCATCCAGACACATTTGCACAATCAGTTCTCTTGCAGTCTATTGAACAACACATTCATTAGTTCATTGAGAAAAATAGTTTTCCTCTCTGTGAATCTATTTGTTCATGCTGCCGTAACTCCGGCACACATTATGCCTAGCCACTAGGAACCAGTCTGCCAAACTAGGTAATAAAATAATGAGGTTTATAGAGTTTATCCTAATGCCTGATCCATTTCCAGTGCATCTTCATTGCGTGCCCCAGAGTGTACAATTTAATTCATTTTGGAAGGGCGGATATTCTCCCTGTAGAAAGGTTACGGAGAATTAAAGTTGTATGGGTCGAACACAAAGGATGCTCTATTCCATGTAACATAAGTGAGGCAATTCTTCCTCCTGAGCTATGAAGCATAACTGAGCAATCCTGAATGCTTTATCTCCTCTTTATTAAACCATGTCGCAACAAATGGACCATTGTTTGCTTTAAAACGTCTGTGGTTTCAGTATGACGGAAACCCGAAAGCTCTGCAAGCTGAGAAAATCTTGTTTGTGGGAACACTACATTAGGGTTGAGGTTAGGGCTCTATGTAGGTCAGTCAAGTTCATCTACTCCAAAGCCGTCCAACAGGAGTTCATTCGGGTTGAGGTTAGGGCTCTACACAGGTTAGTCAAGTTCATCTACTCCCATTACAGGAAAACCATTCTACATGGAACTGGCTTTATGCATGACACAGGAGAGGACCTTCCCCAAATGCCTACAAAATAAGAAGCAGAGGATTGTCAACAATGTCAGGGTTATCTACATAACTGTGGTCATATAGTGTATACTTAACAGGGCACAATTAGGGGTATCTTCCCTGGGTACATAGTGGAAACAGAAAAAAATGCAATTCAAGATAGGAAGCAGGAACATAACATAGGCTTGTGGACCCACCCCCCGAAAAAAAATCTACTAAGGGGTTCTAGAGTGAACAGTCCCTCCTCCCCAGGCCCATCTCTCAAAACGTTTACACTGTACCTTTCAGCTTTCACCGAACCTCTATTTAAAAGTGGGGCTGGATGGCTATGATGCAGTAGACCCCAAAGTCCGGAACCCTGCAGAGTCTGCTGTGTAGGTAGTTATCCATTGGTAGGAAGAGAGGGGTAGTAGCCCAAGTCATCTGATATGAAAAAGTAATTATGTGGATTTATTTTGATTATTATGTCATAAGCCCAGAAGATAAGATACATTTTATAATCCAAAAACACATACACAACAGAATTGTCTATCCCATGATTTGACCAGCAGGGTACCAAGTCAAGGGGACTTCATCAACTGGAAAGTAATGAGATAGCTGATCAACAAAGATCATGCTCAGTAAGGTGGAATCCCAACTCTCATCAGTGCTGTGCTCCAAATATAAGGAAAGAAGGTTGATATGGAGATATGGAGCTACCTGTAAGGAGTTCTTACCTGGCGTCCCAAGATGGCGGAGTCCAAGATGGCGGCGTTCTCCATGTGCTTCCTTCTGGTCGCAGTTCTGTGACATCACGCCAGCGTCAAAATATCCGCCGGCATCGGATTGGTCGCCGGCGCCTAAGCGCCAGCATCAGAATAGACACCAGCGTCAAAACGACTGCGTGAAGACACCAGCGTCATGACACCACTGCGTCTGTTTTGGCGCCAAAGGAGGCCTATAAAAGATGCTGAAGCACTGCAGACTGTGCCCTACTATAGGTTCTTCCTCGTGAGTTCCTGGGTGCGCTTCCTGTGTTTATCATTCTTGATCCTGTGTATTGACCTTTGCCTGACTTCGTATTCTGAACCTTTGCTGCCTGAACCGACCTTTTGCCTGGACTTCGACCACTCTCTTTCTATACCCTTGCCTGTACCTCGAACTATTGGACTGGTGCTTCCTCCTTGGTCTGCTACTCCTGGCTGAGCCTTCGGCCCCTTACACAACCAGAGGGTGAGATAGTGGCTACTAAGACTTCTGTAGAAGCTATTTTGCCTACAGTAGTGTAACTATAGAGGAAACAGACCCCCCTCCACTTGAGGACAGGGAACTACTGGACTGCGGGGTCTGCAGATTCCTTTAAACAAAATGTTGTAAACTACACCACAATGTCTTGAAAATCACATTCTTCTCCATGGTTTCCCAATTGACCCATCTGGAACCCGGAGGTGCCCTTTCCATCGTAAGGTCAGTGTTACAATCAGAAAAAGTAGTAAAATGGTTGATCAAACTAAACTGCATGAGTACTTCACAGTATTGTGCATTATATTTATACTGTCAACCTCCAGAGTAGAAAGATGGAGAAAGAGATCTTCAGGCAAAGACGATGCCCTTCTGCTAATGGGATCATGGAGCCATCAATCAAGATTTGCCATTCAAAGGGAAGTGTGACCCCGAGCCCTCCATTCATCTGCATTAGAGTGTCAGGCTGATATTATGGCTTCATTGTGTTTAGATAATACTGGGAGGCAGCTTCTTTGTCTGAATAAGATCAGTCTAGAAGGGACAATGGCATTAGATGTAAAGAGATGTAAATTAAAGGGGATATAAACACTGTTCTTGAATGGTAAATCTCACCATAGGTATTACCAAGGGTACTTTATTACCAAGAATGCTGAGAGCTGTAGTCAATGTAATTCTCCTACCGCACACCTGTAGTTCACCACTCCTGCAAGCTGGTGGTGCGTTCCCTCCGTTGACCCGGCCGGGTCCCTCAGCCACCATGTTTGGTGGCTGAATAGAAGGGGATAATCCCCGACTGCACTAGTCGGTGTGTGTGTGGATCCGTTTTCTTTTACACATTGAGAGCTGTAGTCACCCAACATCAGGGATGTGTTCTTAAATATTGCTTGTTAAAACAGCTGGTTCTCAAGGGCCAGCAACCTCATTAAAATGCATTGGAATCCTCCAATCAGAATCCCAGCTGATCTGTATAAATCTGGCTCCAGGTTTGGGAAGCAGCATTCTCATTGGTCAGTTCTCCTGCATCTGTAATTAATGAATTCATCTTAAGGGGGGCACAGTGGGACATTTTAGAGTTAAGATTCCCTTTAATGCACATCTTGTCCTGCAAAATCTATTTGTGACTTCTGACCTATATCTCTCAGCAAGAGTTTAGCGAAGAACTGTAAATCTGCACAGCATGTGTTCCACAAATCATGTATTTGGAATTAATAAATATCTCTAGGATTTGGTCTCATCGCTGCACAGGGAAGCCAGAGGTAAATATGGAAATAAAGAGTAATAAAAATTGACTGTGTTTGCTAAAGTAAAGTTGCTTTAAAAAAAGAAGGATATACAGGTATGGTATCTGTTATCCGGAAACCTGTCATCCAGAAAGCTCTGAATAACGGAAAGGCTGTCACCCAAAGACTCCATTTTGTCCAAATTTTTTAAAACGATTACCTTTTGCTCTGTAATAATAAAACAGTAGCTTGTACTTGATCCCAACTAAGATATAATTAATCCTTATTGGAAGCAAAACCAGCCTATTGGGTTTATTTAATATTTACATGATTTTCTAGCAGGTACATGACTTAAGGTATAAAGATCCAAATTATAGAAAGATCTGTTGTCCAGAAAACCCCAAGTTCCGAGCATTCTGGATAACAGGTCCTATATCTGTACTAACAAATGGTTCTTTCCTTCCCTTTTCTCAGAAAGCAGCCGTCCTGTCCTGCTTTATGGCAGCTGAGAATTTAGCTATCTGTATAACAGAACATTCTGTCCCATTGGCTGCACAGATCCTATCTGATCCCCATTGTAAGCAACAGTCCTGTCCTGCTTTATGGCAGCTGAGATTCTAGCTATCTGTATAACAGAGCATTCTGTCCCAGTGGCTGCACAGATCCTATCTGATCCCCATCGTAAGCAGCAGTCCTGTCCTGCTTTATGGCAGCTGAGATTCTAGCTATCTGTATAACAGATCATTCTGTCCCAGTGGCTGCACAGATCCTATCTGATCCCCATTGTAAGCAGCAGTCCTGTCCTGCTTTATGGCAGCTGAGATTCTAGCTATCTGTATAACAGATCATTCTGTCCCAGTGGCTGCACAGATCCTATCTGATCCCCATTGTAAGCAGCAGTCCTGCCCTGCTTTATGGCAGCTGAGATTCTAGCTATCTGTATAACAGAACATTCTGTCCCAGTGGCTGCACAGATCCTATCTGATCCCCATTGTAAGCAGCAGTCCTGCCCTGCTTTATGGCAGCTGAGATTCTAGCTATCTGTATAACAGAACATTCTGTCCCAGTGGCTGCACAGATCCTATCTGATCCCCATTGTAAGCAGCAGTCCTGTCCTGCTTTATGGCAGCTGAGATTCTAGCTATCTGTATAACAGAACATTCTGTCCCAGTGGCTGCACAGATCCTGTCTGATCCCCATTGTAAGCAGCAGTCCTGCCCTGCTTTATGGCAGCTGAGATTCTAGCTATCTGTATGTAACACCTATTTGGGCTGCATAGCACACAAATAGTTAAACTGTCCAGCTAGCAGTAGAAGCATGGGTTACATGCGACTTCACACAACAGGGTCAGGGCCTTCGCCAAGTGGAAGTGTTCCCTCTATGGTGTAGTGCAACTACATCCCCCAGGCTACTGTGCATACAACAAACAAATTGGGCGCCAGGAGGTTCTTTCAGTAAAACAGAAACGGTTTATTAACTATGCACGAGGCAAGTGACCACAGGTTTAGTACTCACGCAGGAGCTGAGGCAATAGCACATTTCTCACACAGAGCTGCAGGCATTAGGCATTTCTCACAGAGGAAAGATCTCTATTAGGCATTTGCAGTATTACACACATTCCCTCCTGGAAGTTGTCAGGAAGCAGCTTCTACCCTACAGTCCCTCTTCACTGAGGTCCCTGACTGGAGGCAACACATAAAGCCTCTGGGAAGCTCCTCCCTTACTGCAAATCCTTGTTGGAGCTTCAGCTGCTCTTTCTCTCTCACCTCTCTGCCTTTCTCTCCTAGAGAGACTATAACAAGTCTGCCCTAGTGTAACTATTCCTCATTCACGGGGTTACCTGGTCCCCGACTTCTTCTCCAAAGCACATGGGCCTTTCTGGGCCTAGCTATGCTCAGAGCCCTGAGCACACCCAGCTGGATCACCATCCACAGGCCAAAGAGGAAGTGGCCACTCCCTACACTCACTATATAGCAGTGTAGCAGGGGAGTGTCATTCTCTCCTGGCAGATCACTCCAAGAAAAAAGGTGGGGGCCTTAAAGCTGCAGGGCAGATTAACCCATATCCATAGGGGCCCCTACATGTATAACAGAACATTCTGCCCCAGTGGCTGCACAGATCCTGTCTGATCCCCATTGTAAGCAGCAGTCCTGTCCTGCTTTATGGCAGCTGAGATTCTAGCTATCTGTATAACAGAACATTCTGTCCCAGTGGCTGCACAGATCCTATCTGATCCCCATTGTAAGCAGCAGTCCTGTCCTGCTTTATGGCAGCTAAGATTCTAGCTATGTTTGGATACATGAAAGGCAACATAGTGACACTATTAGAGGGGAATGTGCTGGGATGGGAGAGATATTTCACTCCAGTGAGATGGGTCTAAGAATTTCCGCAATGTCTGCTCTATGGAGAAGAACCAGATGGTTGCTTCAGAATCCTAGAACTAGTTGTAAAATGATAAATAGACTGAAATACACACATGGCAATGCAGTTTGATGAGATAAAAACAAATTAGCACGGATACAGACGGTTCCATTGGAAAATATGCAGCTATTGCTTTGCCATCCATCTCAGTGTGTTTGTATCTTTTTTTCAAATGAAATTAGTTGACGAGTCTGAGAAATGAACAGGAATCTAAACTCTTCCCGCCGACCCTGTTTGTTTTTAATTACTTGAACAAGACTCTACAATTTACATGCAATTGGTTACCTTCCGAAATTTGTCGTTTTGTTGGGTAATTAAATGTCATTGCTATTCCCATTTACATTTATTTAAACTGATTTCAGCTGTAGCGTCTGTTCCTTGTACATTCTTGCATTTGTAAATCTGCTGCAAGTGGGACATTTTGGGGCAGATTTATCAAAGGTCGAGGTGAATTTTTGAATCAAAAAAAAAAATTTGAATTTCGAGATATTTTTTGTTTACTTCGACTAGGGAATAGTCCAAATTCGATTTGAATTTGGAAAAGATTCGAAAATTCAAATATCGAAATTAATCATGTACTGTCTATTTAAAAATTCGACTTTGATTTGAACAAATCAATACGAATCGATACGGACCTATTCAAATCGAAATCTCACCTATTTGACCCCAAAAAAACTTCAACTTCATTTCAGTTGGTCTTTTTGAATTCGAATTTCAAAGTTCTAAGTTTTCAATTCGAAATTCGACCCTTGATAAATATGCCCCTTAACCCTTTCCCTGCCAGCCGTTTTGTCCTAGATGCGAACATCTACTGCCAAGCAGTTTTTAGATATTTTGCACTCTTTCACTTTAAGGGCCTTTCCTGGGGTGGTCTTTTAGTTAACCCAGGAAAACAATATATTGTTTTTTTCAGGACAACCTGAACTTTCACAATATGCAAGAATTTTGGTGTAATTCTACTTCTCTAAAAAAATATTGGATTCTAAGTGTCAAATAAAATGAAAAAAATCATGTTGCACGAAGAACAATCACATATATCAGAAACATCATTCATTTTATGTACGAGAACACAGCCGATTTAGAAAGGTCTATGTCTCCTGAACACGACAATACCAAATATATATAGTTTTATGGAGATTTCTCACTTGTATAGCTCAAAATCTACAAGCAGTACACAACCAAATTTCCAAAGCAACACTCCCCAAACGGCATACTTTTGATTTCAAGGCCAAACATTCCGCTAACAGTAGGTTTACCCTAGAAAACTACCCATTACTAGAAAGAACAGATTCTGGTTAGGGATGGGCGAATTTGACCCGTTTCGGTTCGCAAAAAATTCGCCGCCGGCGAAATGTCGCAGACGCCCATTAAAGTCTATGGGCGTCAAAAAAATTTTGTCGCGCGGCGAAACTGTTTTGACGCGCGTCTTTTTTTTTTTGACGCACGCCGCCATACAAGTCTATGGGCGTCATTTTTTCGGCGAAACGAGGCGAAAAAATTCGCCCATCCCTAAAAATTTCTGGTGAATCAAAAATGGGTAGAAATATCTTTGTACTCCAAACCACTAAGTTGCAATTGTTTCCTAAAGTTATAATGTTTTATAGAAATTGGTGAATTTTTTGAAAAATTACCTCAAAGCTTCCACTCTACAGCAACATATCTCCCACACATCATTAGGTATCAATGTAAAACACCCCAAATATAAAATCCTGGGTCCACTGAACAGTTTGATGCCCAATATGAATAGATGTACCCAAGCACGTGGCATAGGAGGCCCCAAAAGGAAGACCCCCCGTTTGTTCTGTCATTTCAGATACTGCAAAATCAACACATTTACATCGTTTTGGGGGACGGCAAAGGTAGAAAAAAGTACGTTCACCCCAGAAAACCATATATTTTCGGAAAGTACACATTCCAACAAATCCAAATTGGGTATGCATGTCTTTCTACGCCAAAGTACCAAGCCGCAAATCATTCCTAAATTTGGTGATTTAGGTGACATTTCCAAAAATCACCTCAAAATATCTACTCTGCAGCATCGTATTACCCACATACTTTTAGGTATCAAGACAAATCACCCCAAATATGAAAGCCTAGGGTCCTCTGAACAGTTTGATCCCCAATATGTATAGGTGTACCCAAGCACGTGGCATACAGGGGCCCCAAAAGGAAGACCCCCATATAGTCTGTCATTTCAGGTACTGCAAAATCAACACATTTACATCGTTAGGGGGGGGGGCAAAAGTAGAAAACAGTAAGTTCACCCCAGAAAACGATATATTTTCGGAAAGTACACATTCCAACGAATCCAAATTGGGTATGCATGTCTTTCTACGCCAAAGTACCAAGCCGCAAATCATTCCTAAATTTGGTGCTTTAGGTGACATTTCCAAATATCACCTCAAAATATCTACCCTGCAGCATTGTATTACCCACATACTTTTAGGTATCAAGACAAATCATCCCAAATATGAAAGCCTAGGGTCCTCTGAACAGTTTGATGCCCGATATGTATAGGTGTAACCAAGCACGTGGCATACAGGGGCCCCAAAAGGAAGACCCCCATATAGTCTGTCATTTCAGGTACTGCAAAATCAACACATTTACATTGTTTTGGGGGGGGGCAAAAGTAGAAAACAGTAAGTTCACCCCAGAAAACCATATATTTTCGGAAAGTACACATTCCAACGAATCCAAATTGGGTATGCATGTCTTTCTACGCCAAAGTACCAAGCCGCAAATCATTCCTAAATTTGGTGAATTAGGTGACATTTCCAAAAATCACCTCAAAATATCTACTCTGCAGCATCGTATTACCCACATACTTTTAGGTATCAAGACAAATCACCCCAAATATGAAAGCCTAGGGTCCTCTGAACAGTTTGATGCCCAATATGTATAGGTGTACCCAAGCATGTGGCATATAGAGGCCCTAAAAGGAAGACCCCCATATAGTCTGACATTTCAGGTACTGCAAAATCAACACATTTACATTGTTTTGGGGGGGCAAAAGTAGAAAACAGTAAGTTCACCCCAGAAAACCATATATTTTCGGAAAGTACACATTCCCACGAATTCAAATTGGGTATGCATGTCTTTCTACGCCAAAGTACCAAGCCGCAAATCATTCCTAAATTTGGTGATTTAGGTGACATTTCCAAAAATCACCTCAAAATATCTACCCTGCAGCATCGTATTACCCACATACTTTTAGGTATCAAGAGAAATCACCCCAAATATGAAAGCCTAGGGTCCTCTGAACAGTTTGATGCCCAATATGTATAGGTGTACCCAAGCACGTGGCATACAGGGGCCCCAAAAGGAAGACCCCCATATAGTCTGTCATTTCAGGTACTGCAAAATCAACACATTTACATCGTTTTGGGGGGGGGCAAAGGTAGAAAAAAGTAAGTTCACCCCAGAAAACCATATATTTTCGGAAAGTACACATTCCCACGAATCTAAATTGGGTATGCATGTCTTTCTACTACAAAGTACCTAGCCGCAAACCATTCCTAAATTTGGTGATTTTGGGGACATTTCCAAAAATGACTTCAAAATTTCGACCCTGCAGCATCGTATTACCCACATACTTTTAGGTATCAAGACAAATCACCCCAAATATGAAAGCCTGGGGTCCTCTGAACAGTTTGATGCCCAATATGTATAGGTGTACCCAAGCACGTGGCGTATAGGGGCCCCAAAACGAAGACCCCCATATGGTCTGTCATTTCAGGTACTGCAAAATCAACACATTTACATTGTTTTGAGGGGGGCAAATGTAGAAAAAAGTAAGTTCACCCCAGAAAACCATATATTTTCGGAAAGTACACATTCCCACGGATCTAAATTGGGTATGCATGTCTTTGTACTCCAAAGTACCAAGCCGCAAACCATTCCTAAATTTGGTGATTTTGGGGACATTTCCAAAAATGACTTCAAAATTCCGACCCTGCAGCATCGTATTACCCACATACTTTTAGGTATCAAGACAAATCACCCCAAATATGAAAGCCTGGGGTCCTCTGAACAGTTTGATGCCCAATATGTATAGGTGTACCCAAGCACGTGGCGTATAGGGGCCCCAAAACGAAGACCCCCATATGGTCTGTCATTTCAGGTACTGCAAAATCAACACATTTACATTGTTTTGAGGGGGGCAAATGTAGAAAAAAGTAAGTTCACCCCAGAAAACCATATATTTTCGTAAAGTACACATTCCCACAGATCTAAATTGGGTATGCATGTCTTTGTACTCCAAATTACCAAGCCGCAAACCATTCCTAAATTTGGTGATTTTGGGGACATTTCCAAAAATGACTTCAAAATTTCGACCCTGCAGCATTGTATTACCCACATACTTTTAGGTATCAAGACAAATCACCCCAAATATGAAAGCCTGGGGTCCTCTGAACAGTTTGATGCCCAATATGTATAGGTGTACCCAAGCACGTGGCGTATAGGGGACCCAAAACGAAGACCCCCATATGGTCTGTCATTTCAGGTACTGCAAAATCAACACATTTACATTGTTTTGAGGGGGGCAAATGTAGAAAAAAGTAAGTTCACCCCAGAAAACCATATATTTTCGGAAAGTACACATTCCCACGGATCTAAATTGGGTATGCATGTCTTTGTACTCCAAAGAACCAAGCCGCAAACCATTCCTAAATTTGGGGATTTTGGGGACATTTCCAAAAATTACTTCAAAATATCTACCCTGCAGCATCGTATTACCCACATACTTTTAGGTATCAAGAGAAATCACCCCAAATATGAAAGCCTAGGGTCCCCTGAACAGTTTGATGCCCAATATGTATAGGTGTACCCAAGCACGTGGCATACAGGGGCCCCAAAAGAAAGACCCCCATATGGTCTGTCATTTCAGGTACTGCAAAATCAACACATTTACATTGTTTTTGGGGGGGGGCAAAGGTAGAAAAAAGTAAGTTCACCCCATAAAACCATATATTTTCGGAAAGTACACATTCCTGCGAATCCAAATCGGGTATGGATGTCTTTGTACTCCAAAGTACCAAGCCGCAAACCATTTCTAAATTTGGTGATTTTGGGGACATTTCCAAAAATCACCTCAAAATTTTCACCCTCTAGCATCGTAGTTCCCACATACTTTTAGGTATCAAGAGAAATCACCCCAAATATGAAAGCCTGGGGTCCTCTGAACAGTTTGATGCCCAATATGTATAGGTGTACCCAAGCACGTGGCATATAGGGCCCCAAAACAAAGACCCTCAAATGGTCTGTCATTTCAGGTACTGCAAAATCAACACATTTACATTGTTTTGGGGGGGGGGCAAAGGTAGAAAAAAGTGCGTTCACCCCATAAAACCATATATTTTTGGAAAGTACACATTCCTGCGAATCCAAATTGGGTATGCATGTCTTTGTACTCCAAAGTACCAAGTCGCAAGCCTTTCCTAAATTTGGCGATAAAAGCAACTGTTTTTACATTTCTGAAAATAGCCTAAAAATATTGCAATTGGCCGCATTTATCTCACCCAATTTCTTACATACAATTGTAAAACACCATAAATATTGATGCCAAGGGTCTACTGAACAGTTTGATGCCCAATATGCATAGATATACCAAGGCAGCTGGCATGTGCGGACCCCAACTGTGAAACTGTGGCAAAAATTTGCTGTGGAAAAATTTGTTGCGACAATGAACTCACCAAGACAAAAATGTCAGCGAGACAAAACAAGTCGCCATACGAAAATGCCCATCGATTTTTTTGGTGGGACAGATTTGCTCGTCACTACTTGCCACTTACCTAAAACCTGAAAAGCTTTTTATTTTTTATATTTTACGATTTGTTAGAAGAAAAAAAAGTGATTGTGAAACAATTGTGAGAAAAATAGAGTTAAAATGATTTCTAAAATCAAGACATTACCAAACCTAAAACCCTAAAAGCTTTTTAACGGAATTGTGAGGAACACTCATCCTGGTGGTCTAGTGGGCCGGCGGGGACACCCGGCATGCTGCTCCTCTTCGTTCTGAGTGCCAGTTCCTATGGCGCGCACGGCGTGCACTTCCCCTTTTTATAGGCGCATTGGCGCTAGCGTGATGACATCAGCGCGCAATGGCTCCAAATTAAAAGGTATTTAAAAGGGCCTTTCATTCAAACTAATTGCCCGTTGTTAGGTTCATCTTGTGAGAGTTCCTGGGTGTTATCTTGAGTAATCCTGTGTTCTGATTCCTGTTTTGATCCTGCCTGCCTGACTTTTCCGGATTTCTGTGATCTCAACCTCTGCCTGGTAAAACGACTATTCTGATATCCGTATTCCGACCCGTGCCTGTCTTGACCATTCTGATTGTACTCCTGGCTTTGACCCCTGCCTGTCTGACTTTGATTGAATTCTGCCCGCACCGACCCGGCCTGTTTGACTACTCCTTACATCTATTCCTTGAATTGTGACCTTCTGCCCAAAGACTTTTTGTTTAACGATCGTGTCCTTCTGCTCTTCCAGAACCTTTAGCTTGGCTCCTCTCTTATTAAGACCTGGCGGCATCCAATTAGCCGACGGCTCCTCCCAAAGTGAAAGGCGGCTGTTAAAGGTGGAAGCAGGAGCCGAGACCAGGGAGCCTAGCATTGGTTCTGGATTCTGGGTGCCGATCGTGACAGGAATCACCTGAAGATCGATTAATAATTATTAATAAATCAGCCCCAAAATGTGAAAGACTCAAAAAAAATCCTCTGAAATAAATGCACTTTAAATTTAAAACAATCCACGTGATTTTTTTTAAATAAATCAACCCCCTACATGTGAATAACAGTTTATAAGGGATGGTTAATTTCCTAATTTCTTAATATCCTAAAGACCATTATTAAGTCTTCCATATTTAACATTTTTTTTCACATGGAAAAATTCCACAAAGAGTAGAAGTTATTTCTCTACTGCACAGAAAGGTACATATTTATCAACGGTGAAATTTCAAATCCGAAAAGCATTTGAAATTCAAATTCAAAAAGATCAACCGAAATAAAGTCAAAGGTTTTTTTTGGCCGAATAGGTTCGTTTTCGATCAAATAGGTCCGTATTCTGTTGAATTTGAATTGTACAAATCGAAGTAATATCGAATCAAAGCTTTTCCCCAAAAAAAACTTAGATTTTTCAAAGTCCACCAATTGACTCCAAATTCAAGGTCCCCCATAGGCTAAAATAGCAATTTGGCAGGTTTTAGATGGTGAATGGTCAAAGTTGATAAAAGATAAATTTTGATATTCTATTTTTTTTCATCACTTTCATCACTAATTGTAAAACCTGATGAGGTTTTGTAGAAGTCAGTGGGAGGTATATTTTCAATAGGGATGCACCAAATCAACTATTTGGGATTGAGCCAAATCCTTGAATCCTTTATGAAAAATTTGTCTGAATTTCGAACTGAATTTGAATCCTAATTTGCATATGTAAATTAGGGACAGAAAGGAAAAAAGTGGAAAAAAATATTTTTTTACTTCCTTGTGATTTCCCTTCCTGCCCCTAATGTGCATATGCAGATTAGGATTCAGTTCTGCCAGGCACGAGTTTTCAGCCGAATCCGAATCCTGCTGAAAACTGGCCGAATCCCAAAATGAATCCTGGATTTGGTGCATCCCTAATTTTCTCAAATTTGAATCGAATTTGGACTATTCCCTAGTCGTATTACACAAAAAACATTTCAAAATTAGAATTTTTTGAATTTGAAAACTAACCTCAAACTTTGATAAATCTGCCCCAAAGTGTTTATTTCTCCTTATTTCTGTTTATGGGAAAAGCAAGTGACCTCCCCTCCCCCCCAAGGTTTATCTTCCTGTGGCCAATGTGAGTGAGTGTATCAGTGGGAATTATTCCTGCCAGACATATACATTTCTTGTAGATGATAATAAAATATTCCTTCGTTACAGCCTCATTTTAGTCTAATAAGGATTAACGATATGTTCGATACTATTCCTCCGAGCAATTTGTTCTTGCAATTGTATTATATAGTACTGCCAGGCACGGAGCTGGGGATGGAATCTCAGAACATAAAATAATTGATTAACCATTACACCGAGCTGATTGTCGTTGGGTTCCATTTAACCCATTAGCAGCCCCGAATCTACAGGAAGGGACGATGATACCATTGTAGCTCAATGCTCCCAGTTTGAACGGCAATGTTTTCTCCAATGATGGAACCTACTGCTGATATCTTTACTTGCAAGGGAAACTAAATGATATGAAGACTTAATTTATGCATTATTATACATACAGTATACATACAGTCTTTGGGGATGTCATATTCTATCTGCCTTTCAAAAGATACCCAGAATGGCTACATGACTAAATCAGGGCACCCATGGGTGCTTTAGATTGCATTTATAGTCCAGTGTATTTCATGGTACAGTCGCCAATGTGATGCCAGGGGGTTCAGATACAGGTATCGGATCCATTACCCAGAAACCTGTTATCCAGAAAGCTCCAAATTACAGGAAGGCCATCTCCCAAAGACTCCATTTTATCCAAATCCACATTTTTTAAAAACTATTTCCTTTTTCTTTGTAACAATAAAACAGTAGCTTGTACTTGATCCCAACTAATAAATAATTAATCCTTATTGGAGGCAAAAGCATTGTATTGGGTTTATTTAATGTTTACATGATATTTTAGTAGAGTTAACCCTTTAAGTGCCAGCAGAATTTCACATTTTGGTTACGCGAAATGCCAGCCGTTTTTGAAACATTTTGTGCTCTCTCACTTTAGGGGCATTTTCTGAGGGGAAACCTATAGTTTACCTAGGAAAACTATACATTGTTTTTTTCGGTAGAAACTGAGCTTTCTAAATCTGCCTGAGTTTTCATGTATTTACACATGTGCAAAAAAATTTATAGTGCTAAATACCAAAAAAAAATGAAAAATTACCATTTTTCATCGTATATCAATTTATACCAGAAAAATATTTCATTTTACGGATGAAAATCCAACTGATTTGGAAAGCCTTATGTCTCTCGAACGTGCCAATACCAGATATGTATATTTTTAGGGAGATTTAGGATTTCTGTACAGCAAAAACTCCCGGCAGTATATTACCAAATTTTGAAAGCACTAAGGCAGAAAACGGCATGCTTTAGATTCCAAGGCAAAAACCATACATTTTTGAAAAGTACACATTCTGCCGATTACAAAATGGGTAACTATGTCTCTCTACTCCCAACTACCAAACATAAAAGCTTGTCTGAACATAGCGGTTTTTCAACAAAAAAATTCAAAATTCTGAAAAATCATTTCAAAGGTTTTATTTTGCTGCTCCGCATATCCCAAACTATATTAGGTACCAAGAAAAAGCACCTGAAATATGATTGCCAGGGGTCCACTGAACAATTTGATACCCATTATGCATAGGTTTACCAAAGTATCTGGCATTTAGAGACACCAATATGAAGTTAGCACATCCAAATTGTTCAGGACTTTACTTCAGCTACTGAGAAATCAACACATTGACTGCATTTTTTGTGGGGTAAAAACACAGAAATATATGTTTACCCCCCAAACCCATATATTTTTGGAAAGTACACATTCTACTGAATCTAAAATGGGTACCCATGCCTTTCTGCTCCAAACTACTGAGTCGCAAGGCTTTCCCAAAATTGTCGGTTTTGGTGAAATATCTGAAAATTTCCTCAAACCTTCAACTTCCCAGCACCATATCACCCATGTATCATTACGTACTAAGAAAAAGCACCCTAAATATGATTGCCAGGGTTCCTCTGAACATTTTGGTGGTCATTGTTCATAAGTTTACCAAAGTATCTGGCATTTAGAGTCCCCAAAATGAAGTTAGCGCATACAAACAGTCCCGTGGGTAACTTCAGCTAATGAAAAATCAACACATTGACTGCATTTTTGTGGGGTAAAAACACAGAAATATATGTTTACCCCCCAAAACCCATATATTTTTGGAAAGTACACATTCTACAGAATCTAAAATGGGTACCCATGCCTTTCTGCTCCAAACTACTGAGTCGCAAGGCTTTCCCAAAATTGTCGGTTTTGGTGAAATATCTGAAAATTGCCTCAAAGCTTCAACTTCTCAGCACCATATCACCCATGTATCGTTATGCACCAAGAAAAAGCACCCTAAATATGATTGCCAGGGTTCCTCCGAACAGTTTGGTGGCCATTGTTCATAGGTTTACCAAAGTATCTGGCATTTAGAGGCCCCAAAATGAAGTTAGCGCATACAAACAGTCCCGTGGGTAACTTCAGCTAATGAAAAATCAACACATTGACTGCATTTTTGTGGGGTAAAAACACAGAAATATATGTTTACCCCCCAAACCCATATATTTTTGGAAAGTACACATTCTACTGAATCTAAAATGGGTACCCATGCCTTTCTGCTCCAAACTACTGAGTCGCAAGGCTTTCCCAAAGTTGTCGGTTTTGGTGAAATATCTGAAAATTGCCTCAAAGCTTCAACTTCCCAGCACCATATCACCCATGTGTCATTACGTACTAAGAAAAAGCACCCTAAATATGATTGCCAGGGTTCCTCCAAACAGTTTGGTGGCCATTGTTCATAAGTTTACCAAAGTATCTGGCATTTAGAGGCCCCAAAATGAAGTTAGCGCATACAAACAGTCCCGTGGGTAACTTCAGCTAATGAAAGATCAACACACAGGAGAAAGCTCTCTGTTTAGTGCTGAATTAAGCATTGAAATTCCTGTTTGAGACAGGATTTTTTGTTATCACTTGGTGTGTGAATGTATTGTCCACTTGGTGGGTGAAATTTGGGAAGTTTTGAGTTGATTTTCTTTACTAAAAATCGATTTTTCTTTTGACCCTGAAGGTGAGTGATTCCTAGCCCAGTTCCTTTCACTTGCTCTGGGCTACAAACTCACTGTTAGATCCCCTACCCCTCCCCCGCACCTGGGTGTCAGTTTAATTTGCATTTTTCTCTTGTTTCAGCACAAATTGTTTAATTTTTGTACAGATTGAGTGGATATTTTGATTTTGCACTCAGTTCTGTGAGGAGAGAAAGCTAAAGGGAGAAGGATTTAATATAAGTATAAATATAAAATCTTTTCCAGCAGCAGCAGTGCAGCTCCCAGGCACCTGCTCACATTAACCCTCTCCCTGCCACAGCTTCTCAACTTAAAACTTATTTTATTTTGTTAATCAATATTATAAAGCTTTCTTTTTGTGTGGTGTTGTGTAAAATAATGGGAGGGAATAAAAAGGAAAGTTATAAAAAAACATCTCTTGGTTCTAAAGCAAAAGGACCTGAAAAACCCAGCTGTAGCTCTGCAAGGAAACACCAGTCAGAGCCCATGTCAAAAAGCCCCATTGCCTCTACTTCTGCTGCTGCAGCCAATGTGACCCCTGCTAAAACATTTGCACAGGCGGTAGCTACTGGCAGCAACCCTAGCCAAGTCACTGCTGGGGTAGAGAAGCTTACAAGGAAGCATGGGGTCAGATGCCTAATGTCAAGCACTCATGGCATAGAGGCTTATATAAAGGCTGCAGCTGAAGTGGTGGGCCACTCTGCAGTAGTGGCAGCAAGTAAAATGTATGGGAAAGCCATAATCTTTGCCCGTACTCTAACTGCAGTGCATACTCTGGTACAGAGGGGTATCACAGTGGGAGGGAGTTATGTCCCTGTAGAACCCCTAGAAGGATTGGGCACAAGAGTGGTTTTATCTAATGTGCCCCCCTTCCTGCAAGACCACTTATTGTACCCCCACCTGCAAGCCCTTGGGGAGTTAAAATCAAATATGTCTAGAATTCCCCTGGGATGTAAGGAGAGCAGACTGAGGCATGTCCTTTCCTTTAAAAGGCAGGTGCAACTACTTTTACCTCGGGGGCAAGACACTATTGAGGGGTCTTTTGGGGTTCCATTTGAAGGGGTGCTGTATAAAATTTTTTACAGCACAGAGGAAGTGAGGTGCTTCCTTTGCAAGAACCTGGGGCACACTCGCCAGAGTTGCCCCAAAGGGCAAATTAAGACCACAGCCCCTGTTCCTGCTCCCAGTGCCTCAAATAAAACATCTTATCCTGCTGGGACTATTTCAGCAGGGTCGTCAAAGGGGATATCTCCTTCACTAAAGAACCTCGAGGTGGCTGTTACACAACCCACCTCTACAACATCCAAACCTCCTCCTTCTTCACTGAAGACATCTAAGGCTGCAGCATGTCTTACAATTGCGGCAAAAGAGAAGGGGGGAAAACACGTCAAAGCTTCCCCCAGGGTCACAGTTGTTCCTACCACAAAAGGGTGTACCCCTGTTATGGGCACCCCTGAAGGTGTGGGGGTACCCGTGATTGCAACACCTGTTGGGGTTGGGGCAGATAGTGGCCTTTCCTCTTCAGATGCCAAGAAAAAGAGGAAATTTAAATCAAACTGGCTGGTACCTGAGGAATGGGCATTAGTGGTTAATGATGGGGCACCCCCATCCAAGGGTAAAAAGGGCAGCAAAACTTCTGCTCCTCATGTGGTGACATTGTCTGGCCCAACTGTTGGTCACGATCAACCGGTGTCAGACCATGCACTCTTGCCTCCAGACCAGGTGGGGAATAATGAGGTTAATGGTCTGCATGGCCTTGAACATGGCAGTGTTGGTTTCCCCACAGAGTCAGGGGTGCAGTATCTGCCTCAAAATCATTTGGAAGATCTTCCCTTGGAGTGTAAAGAGACACCTAATGAGACTCCTGCAGAGTGGGCAGTCAGTGTTCCTGAAGTGCTGAGATTTGGCAACTGCAACCAGCCTCAGTTTTTAGTGCCTCAGGGTATTTCACTCCAGGAGGGGGACAATATTGGGCTAACCCCCATACAGGACCCTGCAGATAAAACTGCTGGGAAGGATGGTGAGGGTGGAGTTGTAAATACGGAAGAGGGTAGCCAGACAACCTCTACTGTTCATGCTAAAATCTCTCCTCCCTTGTCTTCAACTGACCCAAATATTATTGCCATCCAGAAAGCACAGGAGGTAGTAGAGAGGGCAGAGGCTAACCATCGAGCCTCCAAAGCTCTACCTGTTGCTGGGGAGCTAATTAGTTCTGTTGCTCCTGTGTCAAACACTTCCAAATGTGTTTCAGGTGAAGTTGAGGGAACACCTGAGCCATTGCAGGGTCCCCAGAAAAGTGATTCTGATACTTTTCCTGTAACAACTTGTGGAGAGATTCTCAAAGCTCTAGTGGAGAGGGGAGATTATCAATCCCTTAGCCAGGAAGAGCTCATGGATGAGGGGAACATCGAAGAGGAGGTTGACATAGGAGTGGCAAATCCTTCTACCCCAATCATCCCTGCTGAGGAACTCAAAAAGTTTCTTGAGAGCACCCTTGGTGTTAAATTAGAGAAGAAGATGCACATGGCTCTGGAGAAGTGGCATGATTTGCCTTTAGTTATCAATTCTGTGAGACAGTACATTAAGGTCATAAAAGAGGCCAAGAACTATGGAACAGCGGAATATCTCCGTATAATGAAGTTTCACAAAAAATGTTTGTCTCATCAGACCTTGATGAAGGTTAAAGCACTTCCTAAGACTCAGTAATGGCCTTGAGTATAAGCACACTTAATACTAATGGCTGTCGGAATCCTTTCCGAATGTTTCAGGTACTCTCCTTTCTTCGTCAAGGAGGGTACTCTGTGAGTTTCCTCCAAGAGACCCACACCACTCCAGAGCTTGAAGCAAGCTGGAATCTGGAGTGGAAGGGAAGGGTCTTTTTTAATCACCTCACTTGGACATCATGCGGGGTGGTGACCCTTTTCTCAGATTCCTTCCAGCCAGAGGTCCTGAGTGCTACCTCTGTCATCCCTGGCCGTCTATTGCATCTTCGGGTCCGGGAGTCAGGTAGAACATATAATCTAATGAATGTGTATGCTCCTACTACCGGACCAGAGAGGGCACGGTTCTTTGAAAGTTTGTCAGCCTACATGGAGACAATTGACTCTGATGAAGCCTTGATTATAGGGGGTGATTTTAATTACACCCTTGATGCTCGAGATCGCAATGTACCCAAGAAAAGAGACTCGTCTGAGTCCATTTTGCGAGAACTAATTGCTCATTTCTCCTTGGTTGATGTCTGGAGAGAACAGAACCCAGAGACGGTTGCCTTTACCTATGTCAGGGTGAGAGATGGTCATGTTTCTCAATCCCGGATTGATAGGATATATATATCGAGCCATCTCATGTCACGAGCCCAGTCGAGCACCATTAGATTGGCACCATTCTCAGACCACAATTGTGTATCCCTGAGAATGTCAATCACACCATCTCTGCCAAAAGCTGCTTACTGGCACTTTAACAACAGTTTATTAGAAGATGAGGGTTTTGCAAAGTCAGTCCGGGATACATGGAGAGGCTGGAGGGCCTTTCAGGATGAATTTGCCACATTGAACCAGTGGTGGGATGTAGGCAAGGTTCACCTAAAGCTCTTGTGTCAAGAGTATACCAAAAGTGTGAGCGGGCAGCGCAATGCAGAGATTGAGGCACTGAATGAGGAGGTGCTTGATCTTGAGCAAAGGCTATCAGGCTTTGAAGACCAAGCCCTTCAGTGTGAATATCTAGAAAGGAAAGAAGCGCTGCGTAACATGGAACAACGACAGGCTCGTGGTGCCTTTGTGCGAAGCCGGATGCAGTTACTTTGTGATATGGACCGTGGTTCCCGATTCTTCTATGCTCTGGAGAAGAAGAAGGGGAACCGAAAACAAATCACATGCCTTTTTGCGGAGGATGGAACCCCCCTTGAGGATCCGGAGGCTATCCGGGACAGAGCCCGGTCCTTCTATCAAAACCTTTTTTCTCCAGATCCCATCTCTTCAGATGCCTGTGAGGAGCTATGGGATGGGCTTCCAGTGGTCAGTGAGAGGAGAAAAGAGAGGTTGGAAACACCAATCACTCTAGATGAACTCTCTCAAGCACTCCGTTTAATGCCCCACAATAAATCTCCTGGGCTTGACGGACTGACCATAGAGTTCTTCCAGTTCTTTTGGGATACTCTGGGCCCTGATTTCCATAGGGTCCTAACTGAGGCCTTCAAGAAAGGTGAGTTGCCACTTTCGTGTCGTCGAGCAGTTTTATCACTACTTCCTAAGAAGGGGGATCTCCGTCTTATTAAGAACTGGAGACCAGTCTCACTGCTTAGCACAGACTATAAGATCGTGGCCAAAGCTATCTCACTTAGGCTCAAATCAGTGCTGGCAGAGGTGATTCATCCTGACCAGTCCTATACAGTCCCCGGTCGGACAATTTTTGATAATGTCTTTTTAATCCGAGACTTACTACATTTTGCGAGAAGGACTGGTCTATCTCTTGCTTTTCTCTCTCTGGATCAAGAGAAGGCTTTTGACAGGGTGGATCACCAATATCTTATAGGCACTCTGCAAGCCTATAGCTTTGGCCCACAGTTTGTGGGCTACCTGAAAACAATGTATGCCTCTGCAGAGTGTTTAGTTAAAATCAACTGGTCTCTGACTGCACCTCTGGCCTTTGGACGAGGAGTTCGGCAAGGATGCCCCTTGTCGGGACAACTGTACTCGCTGGCCATTGAGCCCTTCCTGTGTCTCTTAAGGAAAAGGCTCACGGGACTGGTGCTCAAAGAACCTGACATGAGGGTGGTTCTCTCAGCCTACGCTGATGATGTAATTCTTGTGGCCCAGGACCTAGTTGATCTTGAGCGGGCACAAGAGTGTCAAGAAGTCTACGCTGCTGCCTCATCTGCCCGTATCAACTGGTCCAAGAGCTCAGGCCTTCTGGAGGGTTCTCTAAAGGTAGATTTCCTGCCTCCTGCTTTCCGTGACATCTCGTGGGAGAGTAAAATCATTAAATATTTAGGCGTCTACCTATCAGCTGAGGAGTATCCTGTCTCACAGAATTTCATTGAACTTGAGGAGTGTGTTCTAACGCGCCTTGGAAAGTGGAAGGGTTTTGCTAAAGTACTTTCTATGAGGGGGAGAGCTTTGGTGATTAATCAGCTGGTGGTCTCTCAGATCTGGTACCGGCTGATATGTCTTAGCCCAACCCAAGAATTCATTGCTAAGATCCAGAGAAGGTTACTGGACTTTCTCTGGATAGGAAAGCATTGGGTTTCTGCAGGTGTCTCAAGCCTCCCGTTGAAAGAGGGAGGGCAGGGAGTCGTGTGTATACGTTCTCAAGTGCACACCTTCCGTCTCCAGCAAATACAGAGATACTTGTATGCAGATCCTTCTCCACAGTGGTGTACTCTAGCATCGAGTTTTTATCGCCAGGTACGAAATATGGGATATGACCGGCAATTGTTTATAATTGAACCTGAGGGTTTCCTAAGAAACCTTTCAACCCTGCCGGCTTACTACCAAGACACGCTAAAAACCTGGAGCATGGTATCCGTGTTAAGGCAAGGAGCCATTGAAGGGGAAGACATTCTAAATGAGCCCCTACTTTACAATCCATCTTTTAAGACTAGGATGTTAGAATCCATCAGCATCCGACGTCGCCTTTGCCAGGCTCGGTTAACCAGAGTTGGAGATCTCCTGGATTTTGAGAAATCAGATTGGGTGGACTCTCAAGCAGTTATCCAACGCATGGGATTCCTCACCACAAGGGTTCCACACCGTCTTCTCAAGGAAATCAAGGACACAATCTCTCCTGATTCTCACACCTTCATTGATGGGGTTTTACATGCTGGAGAGCCACGTCCACCTTGGAACTCCTCACCTCCAGACATAATAATAGCACCTAAAACCCGTCAATCCCCCCAAGCACCTCCTTCCCCCAACTTGAGCCAGTTGGAGAATTTTCCATTGACACGCTTTCATGATATAACAAGAAAGCTGTTGTATTCTCTAATGCTTCACACTGTACACTTCCTTGCCCTCATCTCCCGATATGATACCATCTGGAGACGTGTGCTTAATGAGGGTGAAAGACCTCAGTGGCGAGCTCTTTATTCCAGTTTGGTGCCTAGACCAACTGGAGACTTGAGTTGGAAAGTGCTGCATGGTGCATTGAGCACGGGAGAGTATTTAGCTCGTTTTACAGACTCCCCAGCTGCTTGTCCATTCTGTGGCAAAGGAGAGTCTGTGTTTCATGCTTATTTTACGTGTGCCAGACTGCAACCTCTATTGGCTCTTTTGAGAAAGCTTTACCTGCAGTTCTGGTTACATTTTTCCCCTCATGTTTATATTTTTGGACGCCCAGTATCCCGGGACAATAAAGAGAAAGACCTTCTCTCCAACTTGCTCCTGGCTTTAGCTAAATTAGTCATCCATAAATCTAGAAACAATGTTTGGAAGGTGGGAATCCTCTGCCAGCAGAGGTCTTGTTCCGAGTGCTGGTGCGTTCCCGCATCCGAGCAGAGTACACCCAAGCAGTGTTTACTGGTCGGTTGAAAGAATTTGCTGACCAGTGGGCAATAGATGGGGTACTTTGCTCAGTATCCCCAGACCTGGTTTCTGTTCAGACAATTCTCACACTCCATATTTAAGTGCACTTTAATTTAAGTGACAGTTGTATTTTAATCAGTTAATTATCTCCTTTGAGATGTGATTAACTTTGGTGAGCAATCACTCACCTGCAATTTGAATAATATATCAGCTAATGAAAAATCAACACATTGACTGCATTTTTGTGGGGTAAAAACACAGAAATATATGTTTACCCCCCAAAACCCATATATTTTTGGAAAGTACACATTCTACTGAATCTAAAATGGGTACCCATGCCTTTCTGCTCCAAACTACTGAGTCGCAAGGCTTTCCCACAATTGTCGGTTTTGGTGAAATATCTGAAAATTGCCTCAAAGCTTCAACTTCCCAGCACCATATCACCCATGTATCGTTACGCACCAAGAAAAAGCACCCTAAATATGATTGCCAGGGTTCCTCCAAACAGTTTGGTGGCCATTGTTCATAGGTTTATCAAAGTATCTGGCATTTAGAGGCCTCAAAATGAAGTTAGCGCATACAAATAGTCCTGTGGGTAACTTCATCTAATGAAAAATCAACACATTGACTGCATTTTTGTGGGGTAAAAACACAGAAATATATGTTTACCCCCCAAACCCATACAGTTTTGGAAAGTACACATTCTACCGAATCTAAAATGGGTACCCATGCCTTTCTGCTCCAAACTACTGAGTCGCAAGGCTTTCCCACAATTGTCGGTTTTGGTGAAATATCTGAAAATTGCCTCAAAGCTTCAACTTCCCAGCACCATATCACCCATGTGTCATTACGTACTAAGAAAAAGCACCCTAAATATGATTGCCAGGGTTCCTCCGAACAGTTTGGTGGCCATTGTTCATAGGTTTACCAAAGTATCTGGCATTTAGAGGCCCCAAAATGAAGTTAGCGCATACAAACAGTCCCGTGGGTAACTTCAGCTAATGAAAAATCAACACATTGACTGCATTTTTGTGGGGTAAAAACACAGAAATATATGTTTACCCCCCAACCCCATATATTTTTGGAAAGTACACATTCTACAGAATCTAAAATGGGTACCCATGCCTTTCTGCTCCAAACTACTGAGTTGCAAGGCTTTGCCAAATTTGGCGGTTTTGGTGAAATATCTGGAAACTGCCTCAAAGCTTCAACTTTCCAGCATCGTATTGTCCATGTATCATTACCAGCATAAAGCATCCTAAATATAAACATATGGGTCTACTAAACAGTTTGATGCCCAATGTGCATAGATATACCAAACTATGTGGCGCACAGAGACCCCCAAATGACAATATGTATAGACATTTTCACTGCTGACGCTCTGGCTGCTGCAATATGAGCACCTGGAGTGTGTATTATGCGACATTAGACCCCCCTAACAGTACAGAGACCCCAGAAAACCATATATTTTCAGAAAGTACACATTCTGACGAATCCAATATGGGTAAATAAGTGTTTCTACTGCAAACTGCCAAACTGCAAAGCAATGCTGAACATAACGGTTTTTATCAGATTTCTGAAAATCGTCACAAAGCTTGAATTTTACCCCATTATATGTCCCACATTTCATAACTTATCAGCATAAAACATCCTAAATATGAAAGCCAGGGGTCTACTGAACACTTTGATGCCCAATATGCATAGATATACCAAACTATGTGGTGCACAGAGACCCCCAAATGACAATAGTGTATATAAATTTTCCCGGCTGACGCTCTGGCTGCTGCAATATGAGCACCTGGAGTGTGTATTATGCGACATTAGTCCCCCCTAACAGTACAGAGACCCCAGAAAACCATATATTTTCAGAAAGTACACATTCTGACGAATCCAATATGGGTAAATAAGTGTTTCTACTGCAAACTGCCAAACTGCAAAGCAATGCTGAACATAACGGTTTTTATCAAATTTCTGAAAATCGTCACAAAGCTTGAATTCTACCCCATTATATGCCACACATTTCGTAACGTATCAGCATAAAACATCCTAAATATGAACGCCAGGGGTCTACTGAACACTTTGATGCCCAGTATGCATAGATATACCAAACTATGTGGCGTACAGAGACCCCCAAATGACAATAGTGTATATACATTTTCACGGCGGACGCGCTGGCTGCTGCAATATGAGCACCTGGTGTGTGTATTATGCGACATTACACCCCCCTAACAGTACAGAGACCCCAGAAAACCATATATTTTCAGAAAGTACACATTCTGACGAATCCAATATGGGTAAATAAGTGTTTCTACTGCAAACTGCCAAACTGCAAAGCAATGCTGAACATAACGGTTTTTATCAAATTTCTGAAAATCGTCACAAAGCTTGAATTTTACCCCATTATATGCCCCACATTTCGTAACGTATCAGCATAAAACATCCTAAATATGAACGCCAGGGGTCTACTGAACACTTTGATGCCCAATATGCATAGATATACCAAACTATGTGGCGCACAGAGACCCCCAAATGACAATAGTGTATATACATTTTCACGGCTGATGCGCTGGCTGCTGCAATATGAGCACCTGGTGTGTGTATTATGCGACATTAGACCCCCCTAACAGTACAGAGACCCCAGAAAACCATATATTTTCAGAAAGTACACATTCTGACGAATCCAATATGGGTAAATAAGTGTTTCTACTGCAAACTGCCAAACTGCAAAGCAATGCTGAACATAACGTTTTTTATCAAATTTCTGAAAATCGTCACAAAGCTTGAATTTTACCCCATTATATGACCCACATTTCGTAACGTATCAGCATAAAACATCCTAAATATGAACTCCAGGGGTCTACTGAACACTTTGATGCCCAATATGCATAGATATACCAAACTATGTGGCGCACAGAGACCCCCAAATGGATATATAGTAGATAAAATTTACAAGGCAAAAGAAAATAAGGCAGTAAAGAGTGAAATGCAAAAAAATCCAATAAAACCACAAAAATCAATGTTTTTTTTCCAGACTAGCGTTATCGGCCGTCAGAATCACAGTTTGAATATTTTAGCTGGGCCAAACAGGTTATACGGCTAGAAACAAGTGAACACAACATACGCAGAGCTGAAAATGCAATAAAATGGCTAAAAATTCAATAAAATGGCTAAAAATGCACCAAAATACCCAAAATTGCAATATAATCACCGAAATAACATAAAAAAGATATTGCACAGTACGGTTAGCGAATACGCTATTCGTAATGGCAATAAAACATTTTTTTCAGCCAAAAAAAGAGACGATGCGATAAGAAAAAAAAAAAAAAAGCCACAATGCCATGTATGTGCGTGTGCGTGTGTACAAATGGTAAATTACATGTTATGTGCGCGTGTGTGCGTGTGCACGTGTGTGTAAGTGCAGTGAGTGTAAGTGACCCCCCCAATCCCCAAAAATGTATGTGTAAGTGTGTGTAAGTGTGAATCTAAGTGTGTATTACTGTAATAAGTGTGTGTTGGTGTGTTAGTGTGTGTAATTGTTGCACTAACCTGAAAAAGTCGCTGTAGACTGTTGCACACGATCAGGAAGACTCCCTGGAAGAAATCTGCGACGTCCTCTGTGTTCCTGTGCTGTGGGGGCGGAGATCTCCAGCGCCGTGCAGTCTGCAGCAGCAGGACACGTAAGTAGCATGTGCCTGCTGCTGTTTTTGGGCCCCTGGGCGATCGCGCCCCAGGGGCCACTCGATCCCCTGCTCTGCTCGTTGCCTAGGGGCAGGGGATCGAGCAGGAACGGAGCGAGCGGCTCTAACAGCCGCGTCTCCGCTCCTGAACCCGGAAGTGCTGCAGAACGTAGAATCTACGTTCTGTGGCATTTCAAGTTACTTTTCCACAGAACGTAGATTCTACGTTCTGTGGCACTTAAAGGGTTAATGTATAAAAATCCAAATTATGAAAAGATCTCCCGTGAAAATTTTCATGATTTTTTTCATAAATACGTTGCAATTGCTTGATTTTTTTTGTGAAAATATTCAAATGGCTAAATTTTTCCGTGAAAACGTTCGAATTGCTTGATTTTTTTAGTGAAACTTTCGAATTGTGCGTTTTTGTAGTGAAAACATTCGAATTGCTTGATTTTTTTGTGAAAACGTTCGAATTGCTTGAGTTGTTTGTGAAAACTTTCGAATTGCTTGATTTTTTTGTGAAAACTTTCGAATTGCGCGTTTTTGTAGTGAAAACGTTCGAATGGCTTGATTTTTTGCGAAAACTTTCAAATTGCGCGATTTTCCGTGAAAATGGGCAAATTTCCCAATCTTTTCGCTAACTTTACGATTTGTCGCAAATTTTTCCCCGTTTTGCGAAATTTGCAGGAAATTTGCAGGAAATTTGCAAATTTTTCGGCAAAACAGGAGAAATTTGCCCATCACTAATTGTAATCTAAAACCTGATAAGATTTTGTAGAAGTCAATGGGAGGTATATTTTCAATAGGGATCCACCAAATCAACTATTTGGGATTGAGCCAAAGCCTCGAATCCTTTATGAAAAATTCGGCTGAATACCGAACTGAATTTGAATCCTAATTTGCATATGTAAATTAGATACAGGAAGTCATATGCTCCTCTACTGACCTGCTACTTAACTCTTCTCTCATTATCTCCTTGCATTCAAGACTTTGCAAGGGCTGCCCCCCTCCTCTGGAACTCTCTCCCACGGTCTGTCTTAATTTCTCCCAACTTTTCTGCTTTCAAGAAAACACACTTCTTTCGAGAAGCCTACCCTCACAGACCGTGGGAGAGAGTTCCAGCGGAGGGGGGCAACACTTGCAAAGTCTTGAATGCAAGGAGGTAATGAGAGAAGAGTTGAGTAGCAGGTCAGTAGAGGAGCGTAGTAGGAGCGGTTTGGTGAGTATATAGAGATGGGTGAGTATATAGAGATGAGTTCAGAGATGTAGGGTACGTCTAGACTACTGTAACTCTCTTTTAATTGGCCTTCCCCTCCAGAGACTGTCACCTCTCCAGTCCATAATGAACACTGCTGCGAGGCTCATACACCTCAGCAACCGCTCCTCCTCTGCCTCGCCATTCTGTCAATCCCTGCACTGGCTTCCACTACCTTTCAGAATCAAATTCAAATGAATGACCCTGACATTCAAAGCACTTCATAACTCTGCCCCACCCTACATCTCTGAACTCATCTCTATATACTCACCCATCTCTATATACTCACCCAACCGCTCCTACTACGCTCCTCTACTGACCCGCTACTCAACTCTTCTCTCATTACCTCCTCACATGCTCGCATTCAAGACTTTGCAAGGGCTGCACCCCTCCTCTGGAACTCTCTCCCATGGTCTGTCTGACTTTTCTGCTTTCAAGAAATCTCTTAAAACGCACTTCTTTCGAGAAGCCTCCCCTCACTCTGCTTAACTACCAAACACAACACCACATACAGTACCACATTTCTCACCCACTTCATTCGATCTTGCCCACTCCCACACCTTGTGTATTACTCCCTTACTTTTAGAGTGTAAGCTCTTTTGCATAGGGCCTTCCTCACCTTTTGCACCAGTATTGATTGTGATGTATGTAACTCCATATGTTCTATGTATATAATTCATGTGATTTAGTTGTATAATCACATTTACTTCTCAGTGCTACGCAATATGTTGGCGTTATATAAAATACATATTATTAATAATAATAATAATAATAATAATAATAATGGCTGCCAAATAAATTCCAAATTATCAGTTCTGCCTGAAATTGTCTTGGAAATTATGGTTCCTGCCAGGGGATGAAGGGTCCTTGATAAACACAGCTCTGATGGGAGCCACAACAATTTCTAAGATTGATTTGTATGCCATTAACATGTAACACATACAGGGCAAGAAACACTCTAAGTTAATACATTTATTACAGTCTTCAGCTGCTTTGTCATTCTCTATTAACTTCCATTTACCTTGTCAGTTCCTCCCATGTAGCTCTCGTCTCCATCTCTGTTTCAGGGGCAGCACAATCACATCATTTGATTAAAAAATGACAATAGATTTGAACTTTTTAAATTTCTTGAGGGAGCAGATGGTCCTACAATTGGAATATGGATTGGCTATTTTATAACAATATGACCAGTCATTCACTTGTTTCTTTAGAGCGGCTTGATGAGGAATATGAAACTTTTCCAAAATTCTAATTTGAAGGTGCCAGTAACTTAAACTGACATTTCTTGCACTTGAGATATTTCTGTGGGCCCATTTATTGAACCTCAAATCTATCTGGACCGAGTTTTTAAAGGGTAAAACTCTTTAGAGATTTATTATACCCTAAACATGTGAATGTGAAAATACTCCATCTCAAACCTGTCGAGGTCATGTAGAAGTCAATGATAGATGTCCCTGAAGATGTTTCTTGTGATCATTGTGATCTGAGCTGGATAATCTGATAAAGTCTGGGTTTTCGTCTGATAAAGTTGATTTTCGCATCGACAATTCGATAAAGTTGAGTTTTCGTAGCTTCAGTCATACGCTACTAATTGAGGCTCAAGTTTGTTGCGACATCTTTTTGCTCTGAATTTGTTGAGAAAAATGATTGATTAATGAGTTCAAGGGGCACATTTACTTAGGGTCGAATAATATCGAAGTCAAAGGATTTACCGCATTTAGTACGATCGAATGATCAAAGGAAAAATTGTTTGAATGATTAAATCCTTTGAATGGAAGGATTTTAATCCATCGATCAAACAATTTTCCTTCAATCACAAATTGGCTAGAAAGCTATGGGGACCTTCCCCATAGGCTAACATTGATGTTCGGTAGGTTTTAGGCAGCGAAGTAGGGGGTCGAAGTTTTTTCTAAAGAGACAGTACTTCGACTATCGAATGGTCGAATAGTTCGATTCAAAGTCATAGTCAAGGATCGAAGTAGCCAATTCGATGGTCGAAGTAGCCAAAAAATACTTTGAAATTCGAAGTATATTTTATTCTAATCCTTCACTCGAGCTAAGTAAATGTGCCCCCAAGTGTTCATAAAAAACTGAGAGTTTTCATAAAAAAATTACATAAACTTGAGTTTTAGTAAGTAACCCCCTACATGGATAAACATTAATTATATCGTGAATAAAGAACCCCCTCTTGTAAAATATAAATATACATTTTTATATGGTCATGGAACTCCAAGGTGACTTCTAATATCTTTATTTACTTATATACTTTATTAGAATACAAGTTTCAGTGAGTCATGTGCAGAGATGACATCACTAAGCTCTGATTATAACCGATTACATCACTAAGCACCATTTATAAGGATATCATTTACAGGATATTCATGGCTCTTGTGTATTACAAAGTAACATTACAGTGGCCGTCCGTGTATTATTTGACTTCTCCAAATTCTTATACTGACAACGTAACCAATATTAGTCCACAAGATGCACATTGTCCTGTCCTCACTAAGGGGTAGATTTACTAAAGAATGAAGTAGCTAACGCTAGCGACTTTTCACAGGGACATCACCAATTTACTAACAGGTGCAGGCGCCAATTCGCTAGCGAAACAGACCGTCACTAGTGGTCATTCGCACTCTATAGCCAGGCGACTATTCGCTCTGGCGAATGGACTTTACTCACTCAAATGTGGATTTTACTGAACGTTACCTCTTTCGTCAGAGTTACCCTCGCCACCTAAGACCAGGCGAAGTGCTATAAAGCAGTGAGATCTTCCTCAATCTTCTATCACTTACATTATATTCTGTGAGCCGAAAATGCATCAAAGTTCGAAAAAAAATTGGCAACTTTTCCTTTTTTCAGCATGATTGCCTGGAAAGTTTTCCAACATATAGAACATTAATTTTACAGTGGGCTCATGTGTAGGGCATTAAAATAACTTGTCTTTATTAAGGTTCCCTGGACATGTGGTTTAACAGGTGGAAATGTTAAGTATTTGAACCAACATTGACGTCCATACAGCTTTAAATTTCCCGCCCTATGCAAAATGACCTGAGCACAAGATCACTAGCAATTTGTTGCTAGGCAGAAATGAACTTCACTTTCAAATGCTCGCACAGCCGAAGTACCGCTAGCGAAAAATCGTCCAGGACGAAACTCCGCATATTAGTGAATTAGCTTTGAGCGCATTTGCGCCTGGTGAAATGTTTTGCGCTGGGTGTGAAGCGGATGCTGGCAAATTTTCGCTGGTTAATGAATGTGCCCCTTTGTGTTACCCTGGGGTAATGTGTAGCTTGACATGCAGCTAAACTCCTTCCTGGAGGGCTATGGTATTTGATAGGGAAGGTGCTTGTTAAATAATAGAAGCATAAGCAAAATTAAAGGGCTTATTTGCAACCTGATCACAAAAGTTGTGGTCGCCAGGGCCGGAACTAGGGGTAGGCAGAGTAGGCACGTGCCTAGGGTGCAAAGCTGGGGGGGCGCCAGGCACGTACCTGCTCTGTTGCCTACCCCATTGTCCGGTCCTGTCTCTCCCCGACTGCCGTGGATATTTTTCCATAATTGCGCTTCTGTGCATGCGCGCGTAGTTTTGCACATGCGCATCATAGCGCAGTTTCGCACATGCGCAACAGAGCAATCACTCAGCCGGCGCCATGGCCAGCCAGGTTGCCTAGGGCGCCTGGCTGGGTTGGCCCGGCGCTGGTGGTCGCACAAAGTTAGAGGCAAAAAGTTAGCAATTAAAGGCAGTTGTGTCTAACGCTCTCCATGTACTTCCATTTAGTTGCGCCCACAACAACTCCGGTAGTCCAGCTGACCAGATCCAGGTCTTCCCAGAGCAGCCTTAAAACTTCAAAACCTTTTGTGACCAACATTTCTCTTGGACTCTTATTAAATCTACAAGCTGAGCTGAGAACACTATAATAAATGCTAAGAAAAACCAGGCAAACTCAGTATACTTAAATTTAGTATTCCATTTGGTGCAGAGGAAAAAGAAGAGAATGGAAATGTATTACATGTATTGGATCTGTTATCCAGAATGCTCGAGACCTGGGGTTTTCTAGATAATGGATCTTCATGTAATTTTGATCTTCATACCTCTTTTTTTTTTTTTCTCCTAAAAGGGAAGGCTAAGGACGGCTATTAACATCTTCAAATGGGTCACTGTCTATTGACTTCTACATGAACTCGGCAGATTTAGGTGGCAAATAGTTAAATCCGAATCCGAATTGTTCCCAGGGTCAAGGTTGATAAATCTCGAATTTGAATTCCCAACTCGAATTTTTGAGTTTGACCAAAAAACCCAACTCGAAAATTTGAATTACAATTTCAAACCTTAATAAATCTGCCCCTTAGTCTACTAGAAAATCATATAAACATTAAATAAACCCAATAGGCTGGTTTTGTTTCCAATAAGGATTAATTATATCTTAGTTGGGATCAAGTACAAGCTACTGTTTCAAAATCATTTTTAAAAATTTGAAAACGAGTCTATGAGAGACAGCTTGTTCATAATTTGGAGCTTTCTGGATAATGGGTTTCTGTATAACAGATTGCATACCTGTATTATTTAATGATGGGCGACTTTGTACCAGCGAAAAATTTGCGAAACGCATTGAAGTCAATGGGCATAAATTTTGACGCCCGTGACAATTTTTATCCAAATGCATTAAAGTCAATGGGCCTCCGAATAATTTTTAAAAGCTTCAATATTTATGCACGCGGCTATTCTGACGCTCGCCAATATTATTTTGATGCAGAGTATTTCTCGCCAGCAAATTTTCGCCGCCATTTATTCTCTGGTGGCAAAACGCGGCATGTGCCGTGAATTTGTGCCTTGCAAATTTATTCACAAATCACTCGTATTATTATTATTATCATTATTAATAAATATATTGCAAATAAAACTAACCTTTTAAAGGGCAATGCTCAGTTTTTCCCCATCCTCGCTGCTTCAACCAACCAACTCGCTGGATAATTCTAATTAGACACTGTAAAACTATTGGATTCCCTTCGGATTTTCATATCTTTGAAAACAGATTCCCAGAGGATGACAAAGAAATACTCATGGCAAATAACAAGCTGGTGGTGTTTAGTTGGAATTGTTGTGTTCCTTTAGAAAATAAGGGTTGGCCTTTGGGTTTTAGATCCGGTTTCAAAATCGTCTTGAAAAAAAAAAAAAATGCAATAAAAATATCTGATAAATTTGACAAGCAACTAAAAACCTATTGTGAATCCAGCACAGTTTAATGTCACATTCTCTTTTATATCTCAAGACCTTGAGAAGACAATGAATATAAAATTCTGTTGTAAATGCAATTGTACACTGAGTACATTCCGTGCATTATGTATTCATCACTATACCAAGGATTCTGGTGTTAAGGAAATTGACAACATGGTCAGATAATCTAACATCATATTCCCTACGGGGATTTCATCCAGAGATGCTTCAAATCCTTCATGCCTTTGTAGACCAAAAAAAAAAAATAATAATCAAACCATAAAAGCTTTTGTATCCCCTACTGTAATTCTGAGATCATATAATGGACTTCCATAATGTCATAGAAAGTCATTGAGGATTTCATTGATAAGGAACATGACTGCGGGCCCAGTGCTTTTATACAGGTCAACATCATATTGCCTAAAACAAGTGGCCTTCTTTGCAGGTTAATATTTGCTAGCATATTTTTCTAAGATAGGAATGGTTTCTCAACCTAACGTGTTTTTCGTATGGCCAACAATCCAACCATGCTGTGTGCCAGTCTGTGACTCCCAGCATGAGTGCGTTAGTTGTAGCCAGGAGAAAGGGAACATGTTAGGTTGAGGAGTTCATAAAAAAAAGACTTAAAAATGTTTTAAAAAACTGTTTGTGAAGTTAGTTTAGTGAATATTAATAGTGCTGATGGTTTCCCCTTTAAGAGTGAGGGTTTTTAAAGAAGTAAGTGTAAATCAGCAGTAATTAACTTTTCCAAATAAATGTTTTTACAAAATCTGTCTGTCTGTCTTTCTGTCTATCTGCCTATCTATCTATCTATCTATCTATCTATCTATCTATCTATCTATCTATCTATCTATCTATCTATCTATCTATCTATCTATCTATCTATCTATCTATCTATCTATCTATCTATCTATCTATCTATCATCTCTCTCTCTCTGTCTGTCTGTCTGTCTGTCTGTCTGTCTGTCTGTCTGTCTATAAAATTAAATATTACAAAGGACAGCACATTGCTCTTTGGGGTTTTCCATCTGTATTCTGTATATGGAACTTTGCATTATATTCTTGGCTGCAGAGTACATGGACAAGACACCACATTCTCCCCCCAAATATACTGAGGACTTGGGCTTTGAACTCAAACAAAATCATTATTTAGCAGTGCTATTACTGGCTCCAGACTGTTATAATATAGGTAGCAAACTCTTAGAACAGCCTTGGTGGGAGCACATGGCTGTCCATTCTAAGCATCACTTTCTGTCAACTACAGTACCTAGCAATCAATGTGTGAAAAAGGGGCAATATTTGCCCACTTGACCTATAGCAGAGTTTGCAACTTTGATTAGATTACCATGACTCTATTATTATGTTCTCCACATTCTAACAATAAACAGCTTAGCTTGTCTTATTTGTCTCAAGCAGACCCCCATTCGTACTCTGACTAACATTCTGCTTGTTAGAGGCTCATATACAGAATGTAACTCTTACTGTGACATATAATCCACTGTGCATTTCCTTTAGCATACAGTACTCACACCTTAATGATATCCCCCACTTCTTAGGATCAGGATGTGTCTGCTACATGCCTTTAGCATTGGCCTCATATTACTAAATAGTGGTTATACTTTAAGTCATGTCTAATTCTGCTCACCAGGGTGGTGTGCATTACGGTGCATTAACTCCACTAACAAGCCTTTAGCTGCTCAGATTAAAATATCTCTCTAACCAATAACTGCTAGTAGAGCCTCAACCTAAGACTTACTGACAATGGCTACTGTGCAGTTTTCGTCTTTCTCGCTCAAATGGGACATTATTGAATTAGAGAGGCTACAGAGAATGGCAAAAAGGTAAAAGTCATGGAAAATCTTAGCTTTGAGGAAAGACTGGACAAATTGGGGTTGTTCATGATGTTCACGCTGAAGAAGAAGTGCTTAAGGGGTGATATGCTAAGTATAAATATATAAGGGTATAATAATCTAATGCTTTATTTACCAGTAGGTCTTTCCAGCTGACAAGAGGTCACCCATTAGAAGAAAGAAGGTTCTGGCTAAATATTCAGAAGGGTTTTTTTACAGTGAGAGCTGTGAAGATGTGGAATTGTCTCCCTGAATCAGTGGTACAGGCTGATACATTAGATAGGTATAAGAAGGGGTTGGATGGTGTTTAGCAAGTGAGGGAATACAGGGATATGGGAGATAGCTCATAGTACAAGTTGATCCAGGGACTGGTCCCATTGCATTTTGGAATCAGGATCAACTACCAGTTGGGCAGGTCATCTATATACACTTGACATGATGGACTTGATGGACGTGGGTCTTTTTTCAATAAAACCTCCTATGTTATGACGTATGTTACTATTTTACTAGGTTCCTTCAAGTACAAAAAAGGAAGAGATTAACAAAAGGATCCCTAGTAAGGTTCCAGGCTGGTGTTATAAGTTTAAACTCAATCTGTTCTTGCTGTAAGAATATGAAGGGATTTCTCAGTTGACTCACAGCCTGGCTACATTTTTGATTTCAGGTTGGTTGAACTCAATGGTAGGTAGCCTCTACATCAAGGTAAGATATGGCCAAAAAAAGCATTACTTCCAAATGAAGGAAAAGAAAGTCAGTATCTGCTTATGTAACTGGGAACTGTAATTGATTTCACTGTTCTGCAAATATATTCATTCAATTTTCTGATACCATCTAACGTCTGCTTTGATATTATAAATAGTCAAATGAATATTGATGAGCAGGTTAATAAACATGAACTGTATGATAATGTTATTAGAAAAAATAAATCCAAGCAAGTGTGTTTTGTGTGAGCAGTTTTATACTGCAGGGTTAGGCAGTTGGAGAGAAAGAACGGGTGAAGATATTGTTTTCTGAGTTAAAGTAAGGAGAAATGCATGGGGAAGATGATGCCTCACATATACACTATACAATAGAGTCTCCTCGGGTGATCTAGGGCAGGGGTGTCCAACTGGAGACTGCAGGCTGGATGTGCCCCCTCCAGAAGAATTTTAAGGTCCCCCAATTTGCTCAAAGGCTCCATAGACATCACTATATGATATGAGAATTTCAATGTGAGAATACCTGGTGGTCTAGAGGGGGTTCAGCGGGAACGCTGCCGGCTCCTCTTCGGCACGCAGCCGCACATGCTGTTCTTCCAGGTTGACGCATGGGATTGACGCCAGCGTCTTTTACTTTCAAGTAAAATATCGAAATTCGAATATTTAAAGCTGCAAAGTACTATTTCCAATCGCCCAATGTAGGTTTCTTTCCATAGTTTTTGGGTACGTTTATAGTTTGTCTGATCCTTGTTTTTGACCCTAGTCTGTCCCTGACTTTGCCTGTACTGACCATTGCCTATTCTTGACAATTCTTTGAATGATTTTATACCACGATACTGTTGGCATTAACTACGGCCTGTGACCTCAACCACCTGATTTGGTACCGCATTGTCTACTGATTCTGACCCTGTCCTGTGCCTCTGCCTACCAATCTTGTACTGTATTGCCTGATTGGTTCCCCATTCTTCTACTATACATTCAGTTCCTTAGCCTGCCCAGAACTCTCCCCTTGCTCCTCTCACATTTAGACCTCTGAGTAGGCATCTGAGTAGCTGAGGGCTCCTCCCGAAGCCAAAGGCAGCTGCTATTGGCAGAACAGTAAGCAGATACTGGGTCCTTGGAGTTTGTTCTGGGTTTGGGATACCCTACCTTAAATTTAATGTAATTTGGCCCTCTGACACGCTGTATGAGATATTATTGGCCCACTACATATCATATGTAGACAGCACTGATCTAGAGCTCTATGTTCAGCCCCTTAGACTTTGAAGCAGAATCACAACAGTTTCATTAAAGAATCTGAAAATGTTACCAAATTGTAATTATTTCTATTAATTTGCCATTTAGTCAAAGAAACCCCTCCAACCAAAGATTCTAATACAAAACTGCACCAAGTAAAAGCTGGAAATATATGAGACATTTTGCAATTTTGACGATTTTTTAAAACCGGTTTAAAAACGTTTTAACTGGAATCGGTTCAGAGGAAACTGATTAAGTGAATTGTTTGGACAAGGTGGTTTCCCAGATGAGTTTATCATTTTTTTCTTTTTGAAATCGTTATACAGTTACCACCAAGTAAATCAAGGCTACTGGTATTAGTACTAATCAAGGGTCTAGTCTGGTTGTCATTTGGGAGGATTTTTTCACATTTTAAGGCAATATGAATGCAGTTTCAGATTTTTTTTCATACTTTAAATTCTTGGAGACTGAACAATCAACTTGAACCTGGGGAAAAAAAAATGTGATCATGGTAAAATAAAAACAATTCAGTTCAAAAGGTAATTTTGACCACCATCATTTTTTTTTACTCAATAGTGTATTTTGTTTACTGTGATTGCATTTTATTACACGATTCTTTAGGAGTGGAGTTGTATTTTTAATATTTTTAAAAGAAAAAAAAATGCAAATTGCAGCAAAAAACTTTGTGATGATGGCAAAAACCTAAATTTTGTTTACATGGTAAAAAAAAGTATTACTTTTTTTTTCTCATGTTGTCATTTTTTTTACTTTTCTTTAGCAATTAAAGTTTTCTCAAAAAATCGCAGAAAATATAAAACCCACAGGTTTTAGGTGTCAATCTTGTTATTTTTTTTTTTTTACATTAAATATTGCGGCAAAAATCAGCCACTATATTACATGTACAGGATCCATTATCTTGGAATTACCAGAAGGCCTCCTCCCATAGACTCCCTTTTAATCAAATATTTAATTTTTTTTTAAAAATGATTTCCTTTTTCTTGTACTTGATCCCAACTATGATATAATCAATCCTTATTGGAAGCAAAATAATCCAATTGAGTTTATTTTATGTTTAATTTATTCTTTAGTAGACCTTTAGTATGGAGATCCAAATTATGGAAAGAGCCCTTATCCGGAAAACCTCAGGCCCCAAGCATGATGCCTGATAATAGATCCCATACCAGTGCTATAACTTAGGTAAGAAGGAGTGATGGCCGAACAGTATAATTTCAGGTCTGACTAAGCAACTTAGCCATATTTTTGACTTTTAAGACATGCTCTGCCCTAGATACCATACAATACATTCCTTCCTTATTTTGGAATTACAAGATGAAATCCCCCCATCTTGTAATTCCAGAATTGACAAGAGACTGCCCAACCTCTGCTTATCTTCTGATAGATCAAAGGAATGCGGCCATCCATGCATGTGGACAAATCGCCCTAACCAGTTAACAGCTCCATATATTTTCTATGTTTCAATAAATCCAGGCACAGGGCCTATGAAACATCAAAACAAAAGTTTCAATAATTAATGGAATTCATAGGGAGGGATTGATGGGGGACCCCATCCTATTCTCCCAGCTTGATGGACAATCTTTCTTCAGGCCCTGGGCACTGTCTGAAGTTCTAGAACATTCAGTTAAGCACTGCAGTTAACAATGCTGTCTACATCCGTTTAATGGGTGTAAGCAAAGGAGTAAATATAGTGGTATGGTTTTTTTTTATTACATAGAGGTGAGAACTTCACACAATTAAATTTAATAACCATTTGACCTATATTATTGCGCCACTGTACAAGCTGTGAAAGTAAACTGTAACATGATTTGTTAAGACGACTTCTTCTCTTTTGTCTTGTAGAATTTGCAGACCTCGGAGGAACATTACGCCCAAGCTGATGAGTTTGTGAAGCAGATAATTAATTTGCACATTTGGACGAGACCCAAAAGCCGCCTCCAACGTTGAAATTTGTAATTACTTGACATGATTCTTCCAAGGTTCCTTCAAGCGTCCGGGACACACAGCTCGCTGCTCTTCCAGAGAAAATAGGAAAGTTCTTAGGTGATGTGCTTGGAATTTTGTTTCACGCTATTTGCATATAAAAGCTAATTTTGCAGAGATCAGAGTTCCATTATGCATTATCTTACCCACTCTTGTCTTGATTTGTCTTGAAATTTTAATAGCTAGTGTAGCAAAATCTGAATTTCAAAAAGCCACTTCAGAAATAGAACAGTGTGATTTTATTATAATCAAATCCAGCAAATAACTGCTGTGCAAGGTAATTATACAATGGGTTTAGAAGGATATATAGATATGTGTATCGGTCAGTGTTTGAATGCAGAAGATGATGAATTTTAGATCAGTGGGTAAGAAGGCCACCCATGGCTGATGGATTCCAGACACAGGAAATGTGTTGCTCTAGGCCTTTGATGTAGAAAACATACACGGTACACCGGAATGCATAGAACAAACATATTGCTTTTATTATACTAGTATTATTCATTTATGGGCATTAATGGTACTATAGTCTCACAATACTAATGGTCTTAAACAATAAATTAATGAATATCTTCTCTTTCTTCTTTATCTATCATGAAGCTCTTGGTGCCCAACTGTAGCCTGCGTAGGGCAACTCACAATGTGCCATTAGCCACTACTCGTTTAGGGACCACTGGATTAGAGCTAATGCCTTAGTCTTCTCTTTCTGTCATGTCCAGCAATGGTCAAATCCAACTGCTCCCACTTCCAGTTCCCACTAACCTACACCTAAACACTAATATGATCTCTAAATGGCACACAATCACCTCTACTCCTCTTCCTCATTAACTAAACTCTTCTTTGGGGCAGCAAGTTGTCCTTGCTAGCTATCCTATCTGTCTCTCACATCAAGGTAAGCCACCAACAAATCTCTCCTTCTCTTAGCCAGCCCTTCCAGGAACAACTTATACCCAAGGGAATCTCGCTTGAATAGTCTGTTATCAAATGTTTGTAGACCAAAGAGGCTCTTCCAATTTCGAGACTGGAACTTATATATGTTATATATGTTATATATGTTTAAGCCTGGGACCTCCCCCACTAGAAATTTCATAGGGAAATCCCCTTTCTAGGGCCAACCTTATTTACACTTTATAATAGTTAGATAAGTTCCTACTAGGCCAGAGTTTGTTAGTAATGTGCTGAGGAACAGTCAGTTCTCTGATGTTTTTACATCCAACCAAAGTGGTTGGCAGTGCCATATGAACAGCACTGCTAAGACCATCTTAGAGGTGCCATCTTTCCATTTCTACTCTTAGGTTTCACAGGTAACATAGTAACATAGTAAGTTAGGTTAAAAAATGACACACGTCCATCAAGTTCAACCTTTTAACTTTTTTAACCTGCCTAACTGCCAGTTGATCCAGAGGAAGGCAAAAAAAACCCACCTGAAGCCTCTCCAATTTGCCTAGTGCAGTCCCATTAAGGGTATAAGTGGTACCCAGTAAATCTTCAGATAGTTCTTGGTGGACCCTAGACACTTTCTTTGCTTGTATTCTTCCAACTGCTCATCTATCTGTACTAGAGTGCATGTAGGTTCCAGGCCAACCTAAACTATTTGCAAGTTGTTATGCAGGGAGGCCCAGCCTATTTTATGATGAGTAAAACTGAACATCTAGTGCTTTAGAATACATTGTACAAATCCAACTCAGCATTAAAGGAATGGCCTGGATTCCCAATATTGCATGAGACAATACATTAGAGCGTATTTACTTTGGTACAAAGTGCACCATTCTGTTTCTTTACCCATAATGTAAATGTTGCACCCATAATCCTTGAGTGTCAACATTACTAATAGAACATATTTTATTTCAATGATACATGGTACACATAGCACTAAGAAGCCTCTCAATTTGTGCTAATAATAGATTTTGTTACTATAAAAACCCATACTCACTGACTCACCTCTTATTAGTAGTCTGGAGGCACTAATTATCCCGTGAGGGATTCTTCTGACAATAAAATAGGAGATGTAAATGAATTATTGAGGTCAGGAGATCTTATTCATCTGAACAAATACAAGCCCACCAACTATTCCTAGATAAACACAACCCCCATGATGAATATTTCCAAGTCAAATTTAAATAAGTTTATTTAAACTCTATTTCTAGTGAAGAAAAGACAGGGCTTGTTAAATATTGGGTATTGGAAAAATGGTTATATTCCAGTATTGATTAAGTTTTTCATTTGTGCACTCATGACTTGTCATTCACACATCTCTCACACACTGGACACACACACAGACACACACTGACTCTCACACAATACAGACATACACAAAACTTTTATACAACATATTGATACATACATTATTATTTGTATTATTTTGGTAGGCTGTCAATATAACATTTGACTGGCTAGATATCTGATAATTTATATGTATGTTCTGTAACACATTTTTACACATTAAATATACTTATATATCACCTTGGTGAGTGGTGTTTGTTGACCATAGAACTTATACAAATTATTTAATAAGACATTAGGTTTTACAGGGCTCAACTATTCTGTCACAATCTGCCTACTTCTTTCTCCATCTTACATTTGTGTCACCATCTTCCCTTATTGTACATATCTCACCTTTCAGCCATTACTTTGTCTTACCACTAACTATCTTGCCTTCCTGTCACCATCTTGCCATACTGCCTCTATCTTTACCTCTTGTCACCATCCACCATACTGTACCCATTTTCACTTCTTCTCTACTGCCTACATCATTATCTTGCCCTGCTTCTTGCATCTTGCCTTTCTGTCAGCATTTCTGCCTTACTCTATCCATATGACGTTTTAACCATGACTTTGTCCTACAGTAACATCTTGTCTTAATGTCACCATCTTGCCATACCGCCAATATCTTTTCTTCTTGTCACATCCACCATGATGTCCTCATCTTCCCTTCTTCTCACTCTTGTTCTACTGTCTTCACTGAGTTTTCTTGTGATTCTCTTGCCCTGATTTTCCTTCTGTCCTTTCTGCCATTATCTTGCCTAACATGTATCCATTTGCCTTTTTGCCACCACTTTACCCTGCTATTAACATCTCACCTTTCAGTCACCACCTTGTCATACTCTCCCCTATTTTTTTTCTTGTCACAATCTACCACACTGTTTTCATCTTGTCTTCTTGTAACTCTTGTCCTACTGTCTCCATCTTGCCTTCTTGTGACTTTCTTGCTCTGCTGTCTCTATCTGTTTCCATCTGGCCTTCCTGCCACCATCTAGACTGTATTGGTCAGGCCATCCTGTCCTACCATTAGAATTGTGCCCTCCTATTACCATCATGCCATACTGTAGCCTTCTTGTCTTCCTGTCACCATCCGCCATAATGTATCATTCTTCCCTTCTTGTCACTCTTGCCTTCCTGGCACCATCAAGCCATACTGTACTCATCTTGTATTCTTGATACAATCTGCCACACTGTATCCTTCTTCCATTCTTGTCAATCTTGCCTTCCTGGCACCATTTAGCCATACAGTATCCATCTGACTTTCCTGTCAACATCTTTTCATACTGTATCCCTCTTCCTTTCTTGTACCATGATGTCCTTCAAACAGAATGTCACCATCTTGCCCTACAATGTCTGTGATCTTCCTCTCTTCCTATTAACGACTGTTCTGTGGGGTACATCAGTATCTGCAGGATCCAGGGAACTCACCCCTGTTTGGAGTCTGACAGTTTGAAATAAATACTTGCAGACAAATAATGCAAAGTCAATAATGTCCATTTTACTAGATGTTTATAATATATGTCAAACATTATCCTCACATATAAATAAATTGTATCATCTTCTTAAACTGTCTGTATGCACACTTAAAGATATTTTTGGCACTCATGCTGTGTTTGCATTGCTGGAAGCCAGGTAAGTCACTTGGCCAAGCTTTCATGTACAGAGAGGCTTATTGAGTGCAGATTTTCATTTATGAATCAGAATCTTTTACAGGTGATAAATCCATGGCAAAAGCCACAGCAAAGAAGGATTTCTCTTTATAGAAAATGATTTGCTGATCCAATTCATATAAGGATTGACCTCTGGCCTCTCCACTTCATAATGACAGAAGATATTCCCAGAAAAGTCTTTCTTTTGGCCTAGAATACATTTGTATATATATTTATCATATCGCTCAGAAGCACCTCTCTCTACTCCTGGGAGACATAGCCGGCCACAGCTTTTCATAATGAGTGGAATGCTCTGGGTGCTTGACTGGATCATTGATTCCATTGCTTACTTTGGTTTTATCTAAGGATGTCACTTTAATGAACAACACTAAAATTTTATATCTTATTGAAAATGTACTAACTGTAATGTCTTCTTCTTCGGTATGTGTATGGTGGCCTGCCAAACCTGACAAAATATCCATATACAATAGCATGATTCCACACCTGAAAGGGCTATAGTAAGCTCTCCTGCCAGGATACCATGCCATAAGGGCACTTCTCCTGGGGACACTTATTTTCTTGGAAGGTCTCTGGGACCATATCCCTATAGATATAATAAATTTGCAAAATTAATTTCTATGAAGGCATCCATTTTTCAAGTTTTCTCTATGAAATGCACATAAATGCTGCCCTTTCTAGACCTGTATTCCCACCGAGAACGAGTGCCGCCTGTTAGCATGCCGCTTCCTACATGTGTTATTAAATTAGCTCAGCAGGCAGCAAGTCCACTAAAGCACCTTCTGAATGGCGCTGATGAAGTATAATCTCCATTAAGCATGCTTGAAAGCTGTGACAGAACTAAAGATACGAGGGGGAGAGAGAAATATGTAAATAATAGCAGATAAAGTCATTTTTGGCAATAATTGTTGTAGAAAAAATCCTTAGCCATAATCACTTGCAAAAAAAAAAAAAAAAGTGTTGCGGGTATCGTCTTGTCTTTTGTTCAGCGATGCCCGTCGTTAGGCAAATATTCACACAGCGAGAGCAGTTACGAAGGAAGAAAATGAAATTAATTATGATGTTTCCTGAAGGCGTTACTGTGCATTCAGTGACTCTAATTAAACTGAAAATAGATCTGTTTTGTAAAGAGTGTTCATGGCTTGAGGCCATCACTGTATCAAGAAAAATAACTCTACTTTTAGAGGCAATAGGACATATTTCCAAATACCAAGTAAATCAGCCAGGGAGCTGATGGACGTGATATAACATTTGTTCATTTTGCACTGAAAGAACAGGAATATACAGTAGCAAGCTCACGTGAGATCCAGCAAGTTGTGCCGAAATTGGTGTTGGCATTATCATGGTCTATAGTAGGGATGCACCGAATCCACTATTTTGGATTCGGCCGAACCCCCGAATCCTTTGTGAAAGTTTCGGCTGAATACCGAAACGAATCTGAATCCTAATTTGCATATGCAAATTAGGGGTGGGAAGGGAAAAACTTCTTAGACGTCCTTGTTTTGCGACAAAAAGTCACGTTAATTCCCTCCCCTCCCCTAATTTGCATATGCAAATTAGGATTCGGATTCAGTTCGGCCGGGAAGAAGGATTCTCAAAAAAGCCAAATCCTAGCCGAATCCCGAACCGAATCCTGGATTCGGTGCATCCCTAGTCTATAGTCATCAGATTAACTAAGGAGGAAGCTGGCACTTGGGAAAAGGCAGGACTGGTCAGCTCTTTATTAAAGGCAAAGGCTGATATAACATTCATGTGCTTGGACCAGGGTCTAACCGATTGGTGAGGGGATGGGCAGAGGTCCTGTGTCCAATGTCCACAATTGAGTAGTATCTATTGATGCCAGCCTCTAGGGCAATGATCCCCAACCAGTGTTCTTGAGCAACATTTTACTCTCCACTCCCATTGATGTTGCTCACAGATGCCTCATAATAAGTGCCCATAAGTGCTTAAATTCATGTTTTGGGGGCATAAAGACACAGGTTGACTCCAAGAGAGCCTCTTGCAGGTTAGCAGTCTACACGGAGCTTCCAATTAACCTATCACAACCCTTATTTGGCATCCATAAGGAATTTTTTCTTGCTTGTGTGGCTCCCCAACAGTTAATACATTTGAGTGTAGCTCACGGATAAAAGGTTGGGGACCCCCTGCTTTAGGGGAAACTTGGGATTCATCTGATCAGGCTTTAGCAAGTTGTAGCAAGTTTAAAGAAGCATGTATGGATGCATACTACTTACTAATAAACATTAATGCACAATTAATTTGGTGTCTAATCTATTGCTTTGTCCTTATGTTGGCATTCAAGGAACTGTTTGGTCAACAACCGGGTACCTGCTATTTATTGACCAGTGATAATCCTCATTGAGCCACAGGAAGCCCCATGCTTTTTAGTGCTGCCATTAGAATTAATTAATTTTCCCCTTGTTTTGTTTCCCAACCTGACACTTTTTATTTTCCAGATGCAGGCAATAGCCCAATTTAAAGGGTATGTAAGCTTGCCGCCTCCTATTCCCTGTGCTGGGCCATTTAGCTCCTTTGCTAACACTAAGCCTTCTGAATTCCTTGAGATCCATAAGTCTGTTCTTGTTGTCATCCTTATTTCCTCATATTCGGACTCCTTGGTTTTTGACCCTGGTCTATTATTCAGATCTCCCCAAATCTACCACCGTCCCTGACCTTGTGCCTGTTCTTGGACATGGTTTTCCTACTGCCTGTGAACTAAAAGGAAAAATAGCGGCATTCAGGACTCCATGCAAGCGGGCCCTGCGTATTTATTGCAAAGTAGTAACGTTTCGGGGGCAAACACACCCGTTCATTGGAGAGTGCCGACCCTTCTTACTGAGCCCGGACTTATATTTTTCGAGAGGCCAGGGTGTCCTGGTGGTTTCCCGTTTAGACATTGCCTACTGCCTGCCCTGATCATTGCCTGTGTTATATGGACCCCCCTTTCCACTTACTGCTTGTACAGGTATGGGACCTATTATCCAGAATACTCAGGACCTGGGGTTTTCCGGATAACAGATCTTTCCATAATTTGAATCTTCATACCTTAAGTCTACTAGGAATTCATATAAACATTAAATAACCCCAATAGGCTGGTTTTGCTTCCAATAAGGATTAATTATATCCTAGTTGGGATCAAGTAAAAGCTACAGGTATGGGACCTGTTATCCAGAATGCTCGGGACCTGGGGTTTTCCGGATAATGGATCTTTCCGTAATTTGGGTCTTCATGCCTTAAGTCTACTAGAAATTCATTTAAACATTAAATAAAACCAATAGGCTGGTTTTGCTTCCAATAAGGATTAATTATATCTTAGTTGGGATCAAGTACAAGAGTGCTCGGGACCTGGGGTTTTCCGGATAATGGATCTTTCCGTAATTTGGGTCTTCATGCCTTAAGTCTACTAGAAATTCATTTAAACATTAAATAAACTCAATAGGCTGGTTTTGCTTCCAGTAAGGATTCATTATATCTTAGTTGGGATCAAGTACAAGCGACTGTTTTATTATTACACAGAAAAAGGAAATCATTATTCAAAATTTGGATTATATGGATTAAATGGAGTCTATGGGAGACAGCCATTCGGTAATTCGGAGCTTTCTGGATATCGGGTTTCCGGATAAGGGATCCCATACCTGTACTGTTTTATTATTACAGAGAAAAAGGAAATCATTTTTAAAAATTCGAGTTATTTGGATAATATGGAGTCTATGGGAGATGGCCTTTTTCTCTAATTTGGAGCTTTCTGTTTAAGAGATCATCATCATCATCATCATTTATTTATATCATCATTTTTAGATCCCATTCCTATACCTTAGATCAGCCTTGTCTCTGCTTTTTCATCATTATACCTTCTTTGAAAACAGTTTTCTTCATGTCCCTGTAATGTTTCCTACTGGTAACCCAGCGCATTGGCTCTTATTGGCTAATTCATTGGGTAATTCTCACAATGAGCCTTTATGAGTTCATAGACTCCGCCCATACTAGGAATAGGAAATAACTATGTTTAGGGCACATTCGAGTAAAGTCGGGGGTTTGATATTGATCTTTCCCACGCTGATGCTCTGTGAGTCCTCCGTATATTGTCCCAGATGCCCTCAGATTGGAACACCATAGAGAAAGTTCTGAATAGACGTTGAATATATACATTAGCCCATGTTAGAAGGATGAAGGGAAAGTGCTGAGATTCTATTCTGTAAGACGGACTTGTACGGCATGAATAAACCTCTAGGAAACAGGAGAAGGAAATACCGACTGAACCTGATCCCACTTTCCCATGTAACAGAGAAACCAATCGTGTTCTTGTAAAAGGGCAAATAAGACGTGTGTAATCTAAGTTTGTGCACGGAGAATAAACACAAGACACGCTTGTGTTACCGTGTAGTCAAAGGGACACGTGAGACTCCAATGTGAGGGGTGTAAGTGTAATAGAATGGGGGGGGGAGGTTCTTAAAAATACAACCAGAAGGCACCAAATCCAACTGTTATATTTAGAAAGCACTTACAGGAATGGTACATGTAACGGCATCAGTTGCCAAGTTGTGGGGCTCCCTCCTTAAGGGGCTCAGAGTTATGGGGTTCAGGTCTGAGCAAGAGATCAACTTGGGGTAAATCTATGAGCTCAGGGGGGACTCCTAATTTTTACACCATTGACTTTCCACTATGAGCTAAAGCCCACGGAAAGGTTTTGGAGAAGGCGAAGAAGGAAAACCTTTATAAGACACAAGAAAATCCTGGCAACAGTCAGACCAATGTACAGTTTACTCATCTCTTAATGTTGTCACTAGACACAACTAAATAAGGGGGGGGAGAATGTAGGTCCCTTTCAGCTTCACAGCTAAATTCAATTTGTCATAATAACCAGGTCACGGAAGCGAGGGGCTGCACATTTTCAGCTATGATAGGTGTATTACCCAGAGAAGGAATAATGCAATTACACTATGGCATAGATGTCACCATTCTGGGAAAAGAGCTCATCTCATTGCAGGAAAATGATGGATGATAATGTTTGGTCCGGATAGCTTAATGGCATCTGTAGTACTTAGCTGAAATATATACTAACGTGTCCTTAACCTAGATTCTATCTGCTTAACCTATATTGTATCTGCTATGTACATTCAGCATCAGACTGGGGCATTGGGGGGCCCACCGGCGCTGAGACGCCCAGGTCCTCCCAACATCCGCACCCATCACATCCAGCTTCACTCCTTCATTCTTTAACCATTGAGGAGGCGGCTGTTTGAGGGAAAGGAACTGGGCCAACAGGACCCATGAGGACCGGGGACCACTGGCCCAGTCTGACCCTGTGTACATTACACCAATTCCTGGCTTGTAAGAGATCTACTTGTCTCTGTCCACTTCTTCATTGCATGTTTCCACTTCCACTACTCTCCATGCTGACACTGTTAACTTATTCTCTTAAAGACTGTTTGAAGGCCAACAGCTCTCCCAACTGTACCACGGTCCCTCCTCAGAGACTATTATCCACTGTTACTATAGGCACCATCTCTCCCTACAATACCTGCTATCCCACAGTCACACTCCCTTCCCAGAGACTATTATCCCTCTGTTACTATAGGCACCATCTCTCCCTACAATACCTGCTATCCCACAGCCACACTCCCTTCCCAGAGACTATTATCCCAATGTTACTATAGACACCATCTCTCCCTACTATACCTGCTATCCCACAGTCACACTCCCTTCCCAGAGACTATTATCCACTGTTACTATAGGCACCATCTCTCCCTACTATACCTGCTATCCCACAGTCACACTCCCTTCCCAGAGACTATTATCCCACTGTTACTATAGACACCATCTCTCCCTACAATACCTGCTATCCCACAGCCACACTCCCTTCCCAGAGACTATTATCCACTGTTACTATAGACACCATCTCTCCCTACTATACCTGCTATCCCACAGTCACACTCCCTTCCCAGAGACTATTATCCCACTGTTACTATAGGCACCATCTCTCCCTACAATACCTGCTATCCCACAGTCACACTCCCTTCCCAGAGACTATTATCCACTGTTACTATAGGCACCATCTCTCCCTACTATACCTGCTATCCCACAGTCACACTCCCTTCCCAGAGACTATTATCCACTGTTACTATAGACACCATCTCTCCCTACTATACCTGCTATCCCACAGTCACACTCCCTTCCCAGAGACTATTATCTCACTGTTACTATAGGCACCATCTCTCCCTACTATACCTGCTATCCCACAGTCACACTCCCTTCCCAGAGACTATTATCCCACTGTTACTATAGGCACCATCTCTCCCTACTATACCTGCTATCCCACAGTCACACTCCCTTCCCAGAGACTATTATCCACTGTTACTATAGACACCATCTCTCCCTACTATACCTGCTATCCCACAGTCACACTCCCTTCCCAGAGACTATTATCCACTGTTACTATAGGCACCATCTCTCCCTACTATACCTGCTATCCCACAGTCACACTCCCTTCCCAGAGACTATTATCCACTGTTACTATAGACACCATCTCTCCCTACTATACCTGCTATCCCACAGTCACACTCCCTTCCCAGAGACTATTATTTCCATTGGTGCATCACACACTGTCTGCACAGCCAAGTGGAACATTTATAGTACTGGTTAATGGGGTTCCACTATATATTATTTTTGCAATGTATCCTTGTTTTCCAAAATACAAACAAATAAGAACGGATTTCAAGATCTGTTATATATTTATAGTGTATAAAGTAATAAATATACAAGTGAACCCCTTGTTAAAGAAGAAGAGCTCCTGACGACACCCAGTAATCTAAACAAAAGGTTCTTGCCAACTCACAAAGATGAATTGTCCCATGTCTGTCAGGCACAGTCTCTGTTACTTATTAAACTCACACCCTGATCTGAACAATAGATCCCCTGTAAAACGCTGCATTTGCTTGTTACTGGAGTATGTTGGAAAGTGTAAGTACACAGGGATTGGTGGGAAATACAGAGGTTATAAAAACCAATGACAAATCAGTACAAACATTTGTATAAGTGAAACACCATCATGTAAAGGTGAGTCTGGGGTGGGGCTTGACCACAACTTGGGAGACAAATTTTGCCAAAAGCTCAAAGAACAAACCCCTGGGAGGTGTTTAATTTATTTAAGTGGTTCTCAACACTTTATATGCACTTTACATGTGTTTTAATTTTTTTTGTGGTTTCTAAGATATTTGCAGTTTTAGACTACTAACACCAGGCTTTCGGATAAACAGTTTTCAGATTCAGATGTCAGCAACCGTAACTGACAGTGCACTGCCTCCATATCTCTAGGGTGGATGAAGCTTATTCGGCACAGCAAGGGGCAGATTTACATATGGTCGAATATCGAGGGTTAATTAAACCTCGATATTCGACTGCCGAAGGTAAATCCTTCGACTTTGAATATCGAAGTCGAAGGATTTACCGCAATTCATTCGAATCGAACGATTCCAAGGGTTTTAATCCATCGATCTAACGATTTTTCTTCGACCAAAAAAAGCTTGCAAAGCCTATGGGGACCTTCCCCATAGGCTAACATTGAAGTTCGGTAGGTTTTAGATGGCGAAGTAGGGGGTCGAAGTTTTTTTTAAAGAGACAGTACTTCGACTATTGATTGGTTGAATAGTCAAACGATTTTTTAGTTTAGTTTAGTTCGATTCAAAGTCGTAGTCGAAGGTTGAAGTAGCCAATTCGATGGTCGAAGTAGCCAAAAAAAAAAAATTCGAAATTCAACGTTTTTTTCATTCTATTCCTTCACTCGAACTGAGTAAATGTGCCCCCAAGTGTCTCGTGATATATATATTGAGTCTCACGTATAGAGGAGTGTGAATTTGGCTTCGGTGTGTTTCTCTGTTTCTCGATTCCACTGCTTTATTATTTTATGTATTTGTTTTATTTTCCATGAGGTTCCGTAATGGGGACGGGAACAATTTCTCCGTCTGCTGGAAACAAATGAAGCGGCGTGGCTTCCGTTGAGCAATCACCGTCCCCGCGCGAATCTTGTTATAATTGCATCGTATTAAAGATTGATGATGTCATTAGGTTTTAATTTTCTCTTTGTGTCACTGCACCACTTACCCAGCGCAGGCAGAATACATATACGACTTATTTAGCTTTTTAGCTCACAGCACAATTAATACAATCACTGGGAAAATCATTATATTGGAGACTGTTTCACCCCAACACTTGCCCGTGGCTCCTTTCTTTTTCACATTACTATAAGTACCCGGGATTATATTGTATACATATAGTGTGACACCTTCCTACCACTATCATTATATAGTATATTGTATTTAATTGTATATGAAGCCCTTTCAGGGTAGAAAAATTGCTGTTATTCTCTGCACTCCCAAACAGAGCACAGACACCTGCATTCACTCATGGAGACAGTGGGGGTCATTTATCAATGCTGGGCAAATTTGCCCATGGGCAGTAACCTATGGCAACCAATCAAAATGCTGCATTCATTGTTCTACTTACAGCTGGCTTTAAAAAGTTAATCACTGATTGGTTGCTAGAGGTAACTGCCCATGGGCAAATTTGCCCAGTGTTGATAAATGAGCCCCACTAGTTACTTGTGTTCAGCATTGTGATTTTGATGAGGCATACAGGTACCCTCATCTTACACCTCCTATTAGTCCCCTTATTTGTATTTTATTCATGTGTACAATTAAAAGAGCTCTAGTGCCTATGACAGGTGTTAAGGACAAGGCTTCATGTTTATGTTACTTATATTATTACGATATTTTTTTTTTTTTTTTTTTTTTCCTGTTCATTTGTTTATTTTATATTTAAATGTCATCTTGTAACATGAATGTTTTTCTTTAATGAAAAAAGAATAAAAAATATATTTAAAAAAAAAAAAAAAAAAAAAGGACAAGGCTTGCACCCGCTGAAACTTTGCCTTGCCCTGAACCACACTTATGGGATCTCTCTGTACAGACTATGAGCAAACTTAGGGGCTGTTCCTGCTGAATTGTGCTTAGTACAGGGAATACCTATGCTGCCATAGTTTTATAGGATCTCTCTGTACAGACTATGAGCAAATTTAGGGACTGTTCCTGCTGAATTGTGCTTAGTACAGGGGAATACCTACAGTATGCTGCCATAGTTTTATGGGATCTCTCTGTACAGACTTTGAGCAAACTTAGGGGCTGTTCCTGCTGAATTGTGCTTAGTACAGGGGAATACCTATGCTGCCATAGTTTTATGGGATCTCTCTGTACAGACTATGAGCAAATTTAGGGACTGTTCCTGCTGAATTGTGCTTAGTACAGGGAATACCTATGCTGCCATAGTTTTATGGGATCTCTCTGTACAGACTATGAGCAAAGTTAGGGGACTGTTCCTGCTGAATTTTGCTTAGTACAGGGGAATACCTATGCTGCCATAGTTTTATGGGATCTCTCTGTACAGACTATGAGCAAACTTAGGGACTGTTCCTGCTGAATTGTGCTTAGTACAGGGAATACCTATGCTGCCATAGTTTTATGGGATCTCTCTGTACAGACTATGAACAAACATAAGGGGCTGTTCCTGCTGAATTGTGCTTAGTACAGTGGCATCTATTTATAGTATCTTTCATTACAGGTTATAAAGACACGTGGTTACCAAATTGTGGGGCTGGACCCAGAGCCTCAGAGCAGTGTCTGGGGGGGCACATCTTAAAGGTAAACTAGGGTGATGTTTGGGGAAGTGGTTGTTACTAAAAAACATAGTAAAAGTACCAATGCACTTTCCTTGGCCCCATTTTTTATTAGTAGTTATTTGCTCATTTAGATCCTCCTAAAAGTCCAGCTTGAAGGACAAGTAGGATGAGATTTAGAATTTACACTTATTTATTCTGAAAACTGTCCCATTTGGCCATTTGTCTAGTCATGCTCCCAATGTTAACACGTTGAGCCACTGGAACAACTATATAGGAGGTTTTTATCAAACGTCAAAAACTTGGTTCTGCAAGTTTGAGTTGCAAAACCCAAAAAACTCGAATCGATCGATCATGCAAAACCCTCTGAAAAAAACTTGAACATCAAGCAGGCTTTGGCTTCTGAACTATTGACTCCTCGACAGGTTTTAGATGGTGTATTTTCGGATTCCAGCTATATCCAGAGTTGGGGTATAATAAATCCAATATTCTTGGTATTTTGTATAACCCAAAAATGTGAGCTTTGACCAAAAAATATTCAAAAACTCGATTTTTTTTGTGGAAAAAAAAAAAAATAAGTCCCATAGTGTAATGGGCTTATAAATTCTACAGCAGCCCAATGGAAGGGGATAAGGAACCACGTGACTATCCTGCCCATGAGAAGATGCCTGATTAGATTTCAGATTAAAATTGCTGGATGAGCCAGTAACGTCTTTGAAGAAGTTGGGGTCATAAAGCAAATTAAAAAATCAAAGAAATAGAATATGAAATTACTGGTATGTTACTTTCTAAAATGAGCATTTCTGACCTGAGTCGTGGGCAGGTTGGGGTTGACTCAGCCAGAGACAACAGGATGGAGGTGGCATCACCGTAGACTGTGAATTTTTAATGATATTGGTTACGTTTGGCCAATGTTCTGTGTAAGAATATAGAGTATGAAAACAAACACATCCAGACAAATAAAAAAGTCTTTTGTGTGAAATCCTGAACTGGAGCCAATCTTGATGCATCGGAGCTACGTAGAATTACAAGGGCATTCTGTGATATTTACAGATAAACAAGGAAACCTTCCCTGAACTCGTAGGAACTCTCAGCGCGGTTCCCTGTTGAGTTCTGGGGAAAGAGTCTTTGCGATACGTCTGGTTCCTTCTTAATTGCAAAAATAAAAACAAAGTTAATGTTGCTTAATAATGACAGGGGGCAGGTGAGGTTCATCAAGCCAATAGCCTGCAGCAAACAACTGCCCCCAGGCTCATGGTTCCAGCGAACCCTTCTTTGTTTTGGAATAAATCAAGTATCCCTCGCCAAATTAACAGCATAGGATTCTAATGGGTTGTAACTGGATACTTGTGCCATTTCCTTATAACAATGGATAACCTGCTAGGAAGGTCATAATGTGGCAGCTGATTTTGAGATGGTGACCCGTAGGTCACCATAGAGAAGGTTTGGCCTGAAACATCTCTAGTAAAGGGAAAGAAGGGGGTGGAGAAATATTGATGTAGCTACAACTTAGATGCTGTGACAGTATCAATAACGCCCCCTGTCATTGTAACCCATGAAACAAAGGTTTACTTATCTTTTTAAACATCAAGATTGAGGCAATAGATTTAGCAATAGTTATCAGGTAACAAAGAGTACCAGATATACAGTGGTCCTGCAAGGGACTATACTCTGCCCTGAGCCTTACCACACTGAAATCCCTAGTCTACTGGGTGTTGCCTGCAGAATACTAATCCCACTATGTCTCCTTGTTGGAGCATAGAACTGCTCTTTCTCCATAGCCCCAACTCTCTTCCCCCCTAGGATGTACTATGATAGGATGATAGTCTCTTACTTGCTAACCTCAATCATAGGGTTCCTGTTACTATTAAGGAATGCCTTAGGGTAGGGGTCCCAAACCCCTTTCTACCTGTGAGTCACAATCAAAATAAATTGTAAAAAGAGTTGGGGAGCAACACAAGCATGGCTGGAAGAGCCATATAAGGGCTTTGATTGGCTATTTGGTAGCCCCCATGTGGACTGTCAGCCTACAGGAGGCTCTGTCTGGTACATATGGTTTTTATGCAACCAAAACTTGCCTCCGAACCAAGAATTCAAAAATAAGCACCTGCTTTAAGGCCACTGAGAGCAACAACTGTTTGGGGATCACTGCCTTAGGGTGTGACCTCTTCTCCTTGGACACTGATGTCTATCTTTGCTCCAGATCCTGTTATGATGGAGTCCAAAAAGAGACTGGGCACTTGTTCCCTCCCCTTTAATACATCAGGGAACCAAGGTCTTGTAAGTTACCATCAGCCAATGGGAAATACATCTTTCCCACAGGCTATAGTTTAATGACCAGATATCTCCTGAGCAGTAGGCTGGAGCAAACATATGGCATGACATTCATGAGCAATAAACAATACCAGGCATGTTGCCAGTGGTGTAACAACAGCCCCCACTGGGTTCCCCCCTTCTGGAATTGAGCACCAGCGCACTCGCTTAAAAAAATTCTTCTACAACAAATATAAGTTGCCTCAAGAAAAAACGCCCATTGACTTTATATATCGTAGTTCTGCCGTGCCCCAAGGAGTCGTGGGTCATTACTTACGGCTCTGCGTGTTGCAACCTGGGTGTCAAAGGCCCAAGTCCAGCATTAACAGAGGAGATAAATTTGATTCTCGGAATTTAGCGAGATGGTGGTTTGGGTGCAATAGTCCTGCAGCCGAAATACACGATCTACAATGTGACAAAGGCTTGTACACCAGATAAAAACACATTCCTTTATTCCATTAGTGGCATTAAAACCACCTGACGCATTTCATCCCACCAGGCTACATTGAGTCCATAAGAAAGACACTATTTAAAAACAACGTTAACAGTAAATGACATCATGCAGGAACCTAACTCTCTACATGCCTTAACCCTTATGCATTCAAGTCAACGGGAGTTTTTTCTTTAGGTCATTTTTTTGTCTTGGTGACTTTTTGTCCATATGCATTAAACTCAATTTTTTTTCTTGAGGCGACTTTTTTGTTGAGATGGTGAAGTTCAGAATCCATGCCTTCGTTCATCACTAGGTATGAAGTTCCAAATTACTGAAAGACCCCTTATCTGCCAAACCTCACATCCGACCATGCTGGATAAAAGGTCCCATAGCTGTTTTTAATAATTCACAATTTGAATGTATGTAAATTATAAATCCAGTTTTTAAATAAAAATCCATATAACTTTACCTTTAAGAAAAATATGATACATCATAATCCCTTTCCACCTTGAAGAAGAAGAATACCCTGAATGTTTAAGAGAGCAAAATCACCACTAAAGGTAGAAAACTATTTTAGAACAGTACTACTTTTATAATAGATTTTTAAACATTCCCAATAATTAAGAACATAAATAAAATGGGAGCCAGTTACATCAACATGTAGTAAGGACACCTGCACAGAACTTTTCATTCTTCTTCTATAGAGTCAGATTTAGAAGAGAGCCACTGCCACGGAGCCTGACACATTTGATTTCTAATACAAAACAGCTTCAATTACCTGCCCGGGATTTCCGATTCTCCATTTGTCTTGGGGAAATGATTAGTTGCTATAAAAACGAGACGTTATGGCTTGGCTTGGAATAAAAGTGTTTTGACATATAGAGAGAGTCACGAGGACTTCAGGTTTTGGAATAAACATGTTCCACACCTTCAATCGGCACAATGATGGAACTCTAACTTGTACATATATTGTAATACAGAAGTGCCCTATTATTAAACACTTACAAATATGCATGTGTCTGCTTGTGCTCCTCTATACTAGTGGTGTGTTTCTACCTCCTGCTGGTGTGGTATGGACGCCTTTTGTGTGTTTCTCTATCTTTACAGGCACCAAGCATTTAGTAAAAGGGATCATTTGATTGCACCTCTTTGTAAAAGTAATGAAACATAGGGGAGTGTTCTTGCTGGATTATTCCTATGCTTCTACAGATTTATGTTATCTCTCTGTACAGGCTAAGAGAAGAGATAGAGAAGTGTTTCTGAATCAGCCATTGCTTGAAGTCATGTTGGGTTGGCTATGCCAACGGTTACATTGGACCATTCATCTTCTGGCTGGTAGATCACCCCCTACATAAAGAGGCTATTTCATTGCTATAACACAAGTAGCAGCAATCAACGGTCAAGCCCTCATAGCAAGTGACCATAGAAATATTTTCATGGATTAGCTTCAGGCCTATGCGAAGTCCTTTGAAGTCTAGAAGTCATTAGTAAATTCCTCTTATGACCAAGCAGATCTGTGATCCACAGCAAGCTCTATAATGTATGACTAGATGGCTCTTTAGCATTAGATGTCTCTTATAGAATTTCTTTAGGATTAACAAGTAGTAAAATAGTTCTCAAGATACCAGAACACAAAAGTAGGTCCTGATCATGATTAATGGATGGACTGCATTGAGCTGGTTCAAGTTTCCACTGCTGAATTACCAATTTATAAGCACGGGCTCTTGTGAGGATGTAAAGGAACAATAGAGACTATCGAGGTTGTTACTGTATTACCATAAACAAAACAGCACAGTAAGTATCTCAAGGGGATACTGGGCCTTTTGTTCAGAGCTGGTATGATAAGACCCATGTAGGCAGGAGGTTGTGGCCTCCAGTAGCTTCTATGGAAACAGTTAAACTAGTCATTCTCAGAAATACTGGTTAATAACATTTGAGCAGCAACTAAAAGGACAGCTGTTTCCCAAATCTCCACTTGTCTTCCAAGCCCTGTCCAACCCATAGGCAGGGAGCCATGCTAAGAAAAGGGACTAAATGATCTCCTGTCTGGAAATGACTATAGAGATAAAAAGGACCATTTACTGTATAAATGCAAGTGCCCAATTACACATTACAAATCCATCTTGAGGTGCAGAGAGCAGTGTTGGTGGGTGCAAGGCAGTCCGGTTGTTTCTGTTTACCCTATGTACCGAATGACAAGTGATTTAGCCAGGGCTGGAATTAGGGGTAGGCAGAAGAAGCACCTGCCTAGGTCGCAAAGATGTGGGGGCACTTGGCAGGGACCTGTTCAAAAGTTTTTTGCTCCCTGTTGCTCTCACCTCCCTCCTCTCCTCTCCCCTCCCCTCTCCTCTATCACTCTCCTCTCCCTCTGTCACTCCCCCCTATCTCCCTTCCCTTTGTCAGTCTCCCCTTCCTTCCCTTTTCTTCTTATGGTGCATGCACACTCATGTATATGTGCAGTCATGAGCACTCGGGGGGCGGGGGTACCCGACTGGCTGCCTAGGGTGCACTGTTGGCTTGGCCCGGCCCTGCATTTAGCAGAGGTTGAGGGATGTTTACATTCCTCCTCCTTTGCAAGCCAAAGTGCCGCAGAACGCAGGAAATGCACTTTTCTTCTGGGAAAACGCAGGTTCTTATGCTCCATTTTTGAGTGCAAAGACCATACCCTAGTGGTTCACTTATGGGACAGGGAGCAAAGTACAATAAAAAATACATTAAACTTAGCTCCATGCTTCATAAGTACCTGCTCAAATCAGCACTAGACATTTCTAGCGAAGAAGTACACTTCCCTTCTGCTCCTGAACATTCCCTGCCTTGGAACCAGAGTTGTGCTCAGAAGTAGCGGACAGAGCAAGAAGAAGTGGGTACAGTTCAGGTAAGGGTCCTACAATGGCAACATGTGGGTTAGGGATGGGGGCGGGTTAAGGCTTTGTGGGTACAGGTTGAGCATTTCCTGACTTCACTAGTATATAGGGAGATAAACCCACACCCCAACTGTGAGGAGGTCACTTCTCTTAAGCACTTGTAAAAATTGTCGCGCATCAAAATTATTTTGACGCAAAGTAAAACTGGACAAATTTGCCCATCACTAAAGAGAAGCACATTATCTTGTGGATACCTGCTATCAGGCCCGGATTTGTGGAAAGCCCCGGGTCTAGGACGGCAGGATTTTAGGGGGGCGAAATGCTGCCCAACCACATCCACATTGGTTCAAAAACACTGGGGATGCGCTGGAGATACAATACTTTTTTACATTTCCTGTCCACCAATCCCCATTGCTCCTGTCCCTCTGGAGGGGACTGTGAGCCTAGGGGTGTCCACTATGTAAATCCGGCCTTGCCTGCTATAATCCTGGAAATATGGGGAAAATGCAGAATTTTGCAGGTGGGTGGAAACCTTTGTATGCATTTTTGCTTTGCTGGGCCCGGTTATATTACATGCCAGTGGTTTGGCAGCCCCCGTACAATACAGTTTTATATTCGTATCAGTGTCAGGAGGCAGAACGAGATTGTGTTTTCCTTTATTAAGTTATAATTTTAGGTGTAAAGATGCAAGTACGACCGAATGCAGAATGTCCCCAGGCATCGCTCTCCTTCTCCATCGCCAGCAAATTTCATTACAGAAAGACAAAGTTACATATTTTTTTCCAATAGATATTTTTTTGCTGATGAAATTATTTTCCGAGACAGTTGATATATCAGCTTCACTCAGCGGCGGCAGCGCAAGCAACACATATTCTTTAAAGCCCCACATAAATAATAGCCGGGCGCAGAACGGAGCATTCACTTATGAAGCATGATGCAATATTTGGCTGTTTTATGAACTGACGGATGTTATTTATGTCTCGCTCGGCGGCCTGCTGCAAATCTCCCGTATGCATGAAATATTAAGCATCACTTTCATTAAAAGTCTGCCACAAACTTCTGAAAAAGAATTCTTACAACAATGTCAATATCCTTCTAAGGGGCAAATTCACTAACCTCCGGAAATTCAACAGCGACGGCTTTGCTCACATCGCCGCACTTCACCAGGCGAAAATTTGGCAGGACAATGCTAATTCACTAAAATGCAAAGTTTCGCTAGCGTTAATTCAGCAAGCAAAGCAAAGTTGCGCCAGCGTTGGCTAATTTGCATACGGCGGGAAGTTAAAGTTGAATTTACGTATATGTTGCAGCAAATACATTACACTACACAAGTCCAGGGAACCTTAATAAAATAAAATAAAGTTGTTATATTGCCCTACACATGAGCCCAGTGTATAGTTTATGGTCCATATGTTAGGAAATGTAGGGGGGAAGCTGGGTACCCTAAAAAAAAAATTACAATCTTTTGCAGCCTATCACCCTGAAAAAGTTGCCAGCGTTTTTAGCTACTTAGAAAAATTTTAAAATTTTTTTTTGGAGGAACTCATATCTACTCTATTGCATTTCACCTGGTCTCAGGTGGTGAAGGCAAGTCTGGCGCAAGAGGTAACGTTCAATAAAATCTGCATCTTAGTGAATTTGCCTGGCGTTAGAGTGCGAAGTAGCGCCACAGTCTCCTTCGCTAGCAAATTTACGCCATTAGTAAATCAATGAAATGACAGCGTTAGTCACTTTGCCCTTTAGTAAATTTGCCCCTAAATCTCCACAAGTAAAAAAAAAGAAAAATTTTTTCCAAAAAAAAAAAAAACCTTTCCAATATGGCAGGTGGTGGGTGTGTCAATCAGGGTCAGACTGGCTTACCCAGATACCAGGAGAAATCCCGGTGGACCCTAACCCTAGTGGGCTCTGCTGCCTCAGGTAAATTGTCCAAGGTTGGACGGGTTTGGGAATTCGGAAAGGTTTCCTTAATGGAGGGATGGATGTTATCTTGGTGGACGAAATGGGAGATGCTATTATTGGAGGCGACAGTAAGTGATAGTGGGGGCCCTTGAGGTCACATCCTTATCACACAAGTACGTTTTCGTTCACTTTCCTCCTTGTTCCCTAATTTACATACGCAACTATATAAATATTCGTTTTGGTATCGGCCAAATCCTAAAATAGTGGATTCGGTGCAATCTTACCTAGGATAGTCTCTCTTAATTTTACTTTCTTAATGAATTTTAATTGCAAGATAATCATTTCACTGTTTTTAAAAGGATCATGATGACCCTCCCTAAACAGTACAAGGACCCTGTAATGCTCCGACACTGCAGAGAATTACTCAGTAGGTACTAGGTAAGGCGGGAAGCCTGGGTTATACCCGTAGATTGCAGGACAGAGTCTAGAAGCCATGATAACGAAAAGGCTGAGGTCAGTACCGGGAGATCCACACAAAGCAGGCAGGAAACCAGGACAAAGGTACAGGAACAGGGAGAGGACTCAGAGTCTAAGAACTAGGAACTTGGAACACAGAACTTGGAATCAGGAATGGCAAGTCTTGCAGGAAAACGCAATGACCAAGCACCAGGCAAGGGTCAGGGCTGAGCTTATTAAGGGGACGTAAATGGGAAACACATGAGGGTAACGAGATGGGAGGAGACCAGGGAGGAGACATATTGGGAACAGGCAGAGTCAGGAACATAGATGAAGAGTTCGGGACCAGCCCCAAGAGCCTCCAGTTGCTCACAAGGTAAGTGCAAGTGTCCCAGAACCGAACACACAAGTTCAAGTCTGTGCTGATCCTGACAGACCCATTTTTAGTTTTGCTCACACTAAACAATTTTAAACCATTACACAGGGAACGCAACGAGGCTGTGACCATGACAATCATACAGACAAATTCAAGAGGTCCTCTGCACTCATCCGCATCAATATATTAAGGCCATTGAGACATTTTGTGCATTAAGCTACTAAAAAAATAGTTTTTTTGTCCATATATTGCGATATATTCAAGCTGGTCAACTACTTCAAAGTCATCACTTTATAAATCCCCACCCACAGCTTAAGAATGACTGACCTAGAAATTGGAACCTCCAGCTTCCCTTGAGGACACGCAAGATGCTCAAGGAAAAAGCTGTCTCTTACAAGGAGTAAACTATTTTTGTGGTTGGTCAACGGTCTGTCTGCTACTTAACCACTTGGTGTAAATTGTAAATTATATCGACCAGCAGTCAGCACAGTAGAATGTATTCTTCCAGGCTAGTCCTTGATCTATACCACACCACATATTATCTGGTGACGTGAGACCCCAGGGATGCCATAAGAATTAGTGGGGCCCTGTCTGCCAAATGACCATGACCCTGTTTGATCCAAACTCTGTCCAGGTCCACTTAAACCCAACCCTTGTCCCATCCAAACTCTACCTATTGCAAAAGAAACCATATCCCTTTCACTACAGTCTTGTTCCCTGCTTTCCTAATAGGTTCCTACCTGTCTCTCCCCCTGATGGGGAACCTGCGAGACCTGTGAGGTGCTCTGTTCTCTACAGAAATAGGGATTGGTAGCACTAGATACAGTAGGTACCTAATATATAGAGACAGAGACAAGAGGAAAGTGTTGGAAGGGTTACTGTCTGCTCTCTCTCATTTCCTTACAGAAATAAGGATTGGTAACACTAGATAGGTACCTAAAATATAGAGACAAGAGGAAAGTGTTGGAAGGGTTACTGTCTGCTCTCTCTCATTTCCCTACAGAAATAGTGATTGGTAGCACTAGATAGGTACCTAATATATAGAGACAAGAGGAAAGTGTTGGAAGGGTTACTGTCTGCTCTCTCTCATTTCCCTACAGAAATAGGGATTGGTAACACTAGATAGGTACCTAATATATAGAGACAAGAGGAAAGTGTTGGAAGGGTTACTGTCTGCTCTCTCTCATTTCCCTACAGAAATAGGGATTAGTAACACCAGATAGGTACCTAATATATAGAGACAAGAGGAAAGTGTTGGAAGGGTTACTGTCTGCTCTCTCTCATTTCCCTACAGAAATAGGGATTGGTAGCACTAGATAGGTACCTAATATATAGAGACAAGAGGAAAGTGTTGGAAGGGTTACTGTCTGCTCTCATTTCCCTACAGAAATAGGGATTGGTAACACTAGATAGGTACCTAATATATAGAGACAAGAGGAAAGTGTTGGAAGGGTTACTGTCTGCTCTCTCTCATTTCCCTACAGAAATAGGGATTGGTAACACTAGATAGGTACCTAATATATAGAGACAAGAGGAAAGTGTTGGAAGGGTTACTGTCTGCTCTCTCTCTCATTTCCCTACAGAAATAGGGATTGGTAACACTAGATAGGTACCTAATATATAGGGCCAGAGACAAGGGGAAAATGTCAAGTCAAACTGCCAAGTGGCACCCAGGAATACTTATCCTTCTTCTTTCCTTCTCAGACTGCTCACTAGCGACCCTGCTTATAACTCACACTCTTTTAAGTAAGAAGCAGGGCGAGTTCTTTGCAAGATGAGCCAATGGTTTTATATCACTTGCTGTTTGCCCATATTTCATTACAAAAGGGATTGTGTCCTCGTCTTTTTATTGTTTATCTGTCGCCATAAATCATCACAATTCATCTGGAAAATCCTATCCCTCCATCGACCGAGAGTTGGAATATAATAACTTGTCTCAGCGAATCTGCTAATCTTCTCAGCAGCTGCTTAGTGTTAAGAATGTATCTGTGCACAGTAGATCCGGGGCCACCTTTGGGGTGCAAAGATTTACTGCAAATAAAATATTGTTACATTTAATGACGTTTTTATGCCCGTTGTTGGCTTTATTATACATATAAACAACTGGACTGCACAAATCCAACTCACTGGAGACCCTTCTTCATTATAAAAGATTAGGGATGTAGCGAACTGTTCGCCGGCGAACTAGTTCGCGCGAACTTCGACTGTTCGCGTCCGCCGAATGTTCGCGAACGTCGCGCGACGTTCGCCAATACGAGTTCGCGTTCGATTCGAACAAAAATCGTTCGACCATTCGACCATTCGATTCCTTCGACCGCTAAAATCGAAGGATTTTCGTTCGAATCGAACGATCGAAGCCATTCGATCGAATGAAATCATTCGATCGAATGGCTTCGATCGTTCGATTCGAACGAAAATCCTTCGATCGAACGATTAAAATCCTTCGATCGTTCGAATCGAACGATTTTGCGGATGTTCGAAGTTCGCGAACTGTTCGCGAACTGTTCGCATTTTTGCCGGTGTTCGCGAACGGTGTTCGCGAACACATAAACGGCAGTTCGCTACATCCCTATAAAAGATCTCTGTGGCAGGAAAATAAGCACGTAATTCAATTCAGTTAAAGGAGAACTAAACCTTAAAAATGAATGTGGCTCAAAATGGCATATTTTATATAGTGAACTTATTGCACGAGGCTAAAGTTTGAGCTTGTCAATAGCAGCAATGATCCAGGACTTCAAACTTGTCACAGGGGGTCACCATCTTGGAAAGTGTCTGTGACACTCACATGCTCAGTGGGCTCTGATTGGCTGTTGAGAAGCTAAGCTTAGGGCTCGTCACTAATTATCCAGCAGAAAATGAGCTTCCCTGGCTGTAATATAAGCTGATGCTACAGGTTTGCTGATTATTCAATTCTGATGCTAATTGCACTGGTTTCTGTGCTGCCATATACCAAAAATCTGAACAGTAATTTTTCTAGTGGTAAATGCATTAATCAATGGGGGTTTTTTTAGCACAACACAGATTTGTGAAAAATTTTAAGGTTTTTGAAAGATTGAGTTTTTTCCTGGTGTCCCGCCGGCCCAGTCCGACGCTGGCGATGCCCATTTGAATCCTGGAAAGTGTCAGAAGAAAATGCCAAATAATTATAAAACTATACAATTGAAAAGTTGCTTATAATTGCCCATTCTATAACATACTAAAAGTTAACTTAAAGGGATACTGTCATGGGAAAATTTATTTTTTTCAAAATGCACCAGTTAATAGTGCTGCTCCAGCAGAATTCTGCACTGAAATCCATTTCTCAAAAGAGCAAACAGATTTTTTTATATTCAATTTTGAAATGTGACATGGGGCTAGACATATTGTCAGTTTCCCAGCTGCCCCAAGTTATGTGACTTGTGCTCTGATAAACTTCAATCACTCTTTACTGCTGTACTGCAAGTTGGAGTGATATCACCCTCCTCCCTTTCCCCCCCAGCAGCCAAACAAAAGAACAATGGGAAGGTAACCAGATAACAGCTCCCTAACCAAAGATAACAGCTGCCTGGTAGATCTAAGAACAACACTCAATAGTAAAAACCCATGTCCCACTGAGACACATTCAGTTACATTGAGAAGGAAAAACAGCAGCCTGCCAGAAAGCATTTCTCTCCTAAAGTGCAGGCACAAGTCACATGACCAGGGGCAGCTGGGAAATTGACAAAAAGTCTAGCCCCATGTCAGATTTCAAAATTAAAAATCTGTTTGCTCTTTTGAGAAATGGATTTCAGTGCAGAATTCTGCTGGAGTAGCACTATTAACTGATGTGTTTTGAAAAAAACATGTTTTCCGATGACAGGATCCCTTTAAAGGTGAACCACCCCTTTAAGGAACGAAGATCCAAATTATGGAAAGATCCCTTATCTGGAAAACCCCAGTTCCCAAGCATTCTTGATAACAAGTCCAATAACTTTATATCTTTTCCCCACAGAAATAGAAGCCATTCTACAGAAACATATAAAAATCTTTTTTAAAATCCGTAACCCCGTAAAATTCCAGGCAGAATGTATCCCATCATCATGATAATAATTCTCTCGGATCACCGATCAATAGCAAGTCGGGTTCAGTACTGATGGTTACATTGATGCTCTCGAGGAACATATGATTTATTGGCACTTGTTCCTGAGCAAATGCGGGTTGTGATCTCTTTTGTCTGTTTAATTTACCCTTCAGTGTCAGCCCAGACATGAGCATTAGAATTTATCTCTGACCTTCAGCCATTTATTCCATTCACCTGAGTGTGACTAATCACTATCACTCACAGTGGTGCTGCGGGAGGCGTTTGAAGGGCAGACCTGTGAGCAAGATATAGCGGAGATGTTTGTGTCTTGTGCAAAATGCACTTCAATAAATACACAAATAAATACTATCTCATAAATAGAACTGCAGAGCTTGAGTTGATTTGAGGGGGGGTGCAGTTCAACTGCATCTGAGTTGTTTCATCTAAAATTCATGTACAGAGCCAAAATTAGATAAAAGTTGCCTCTGTCCAAAGATTTATGGGCCTAACTGTAAACTGCTCTAAATGAATGGTTTAAGCAATGAGCTTCTTGGCTTAAATTGACTCCCCCGATGAGAAATGGTGTAGAGCAGATGATACGCTGGCCAGATTCTTCCCATCTGGGAAGACAAGGGTGTAGTTTTAGTTGACAAGTGAATAGTAACACCGAGGTTGGAAAAACATTGCCTTGACTGGTTAAGCCCAGTTTAGCCACCAAATCATAGGACTGTAATACAAGCGTTCCAACAACTTGCTTACAGAATGGGCAGTGTCATTCTGTGGCTACTAAAGCAAATAAAGTTCTGTCTTGCATAAAAAAGGGCATTAACTCAAGGGATGAAAACATAATTCTGTCTCTTTATAGGTCCCTGGTGAGGCCTCATCTGGAGTATGGGGGCAGTTTTGGACTCCAGTCCTTAAGAGGGATATAAATGAGCTGGAGAGAGTGCAGAGACTAAGTGCAACTAAACTGGTTAGAGGGAGGGAAGAGTTAAATTATGAGGGGAGACTGTCAAGGTTGGGGTTGTTTTCTCTGGAAAAAAGGCGCTTTCGAGGGGACATGATTAGACTTTACAAGTACATTAGAGGACATTATAGACAAATAGCAGGGGACCTTTTTACCCATAAAGTGGATCACCGTACCAGAGGCCTCCCCTTTAGACTAGAAGAAAAGAACTTTCATTTGAAGCAACGTAGGGGGTTCTTCACAGTCAGGACAGTGAGGTTGTGGAATGCACTGCCGGGTGATGTTGTGATGCTGATTCAGTTAATGACTATAAGAGGGACTTGGATGATTTTTTGGACAGACATAATATCAAAGGCTATTGTGATACTAAACTCTATAGTTAGTATAGATATGGGTATATAGAATTTAATTAAAAGTAGAGAGGGGTGTGTGTATGGATGCTGGGTTTTCATTTGGAGGGGTTGAACTTGATGGACTTTGTCTTTTTTCAACCCAATTTAACTATGTAACTATGTAACTATGTAACTATGAATGTGCCTGTGAACTGATGTTTTTCTTTTTGCTGATTTACTGGATAAAGTGGCCATTCGGTGTTGGTTTCTGGCCCAAATGCACCTGTGCATGCTATTAAAGCCATTATAGATGTGTTGCCCTGTATCCCAGATCTCAGAGCCATCATTTTTTAGACCAATTTAGAATAAAATAAGCCCTAGTGCACCTGAAATAACTATGATGATAGTAGTTCCAGGCCCTGTGTCATTCCTGGCACACCTTGGTGCTCCCATACAGTAAAACTCATTTTATTATGTATTTATTATTTTTATTTATTAGTACAGATTCTGGAAAAAGCAAAAATGATAAGTTGGTTTTGAACAGATTGGAAAGTCAATCCAAACAGTGGCATCTGTAGATGATGAACGATTCAGTTTATTTTCTATTGCCCAACTTTGGTGCCAGGATAAAATGTGTATTGTATGTATTGTTGCTGTAAAGCTGGCCATAGATGTTGAGATTTTTAAAAGATCCGATCCTCATCGTGAGACCGCGATTTTCTTGGAACGATCGTACGAATTGACCATCAACTAAAAAGACCAATTTGCCAGGAAAACAAAGGAGAGCTGCCTGCTTGGCCCTGCAAACATAGATACATTGCACTGGGACCGACAAAGATTTTTTAACCTGGCCGATCAATTTCCTGACAGATGTCGGCAGAAAAATCGTAAGATGTACGATTGTTCGAATACCACTAACCGCACGATAATTTCGAAGGATTGGTCGGACTTCGCTAAAATTAGTCGTTTGCAAGAAGAATCGTTGCGTCTATGGGGAGCTTAAGTCTTGCCATTTGTCTTGACCCTTTTGTTCTTGTAGTCACTACTCTTCTATACTGTCGATTCCTTGTTCTCAATTCACTCTGCTTTGATGTCATCAACTCTCCCTATAAATCTGTTGCTGTATCTGTGTTTATGACTTACCATTGTACTGGAGAAGCATAAATGTGAGCTGCGATTCTTTATTCCTTTACATTTCTTGTATTTATCATACTCAATGTCAATAAACCTTTGGCAGACCTCCACCTTATTGATCATGCCTTATACTGTATTTTACTCATTTATGAAATGACATAAGATTTCATTCAAATTTCCATCCTCCAAGGTTACGTTCTCTAACACAACTCCTATTCACACCCTTAGGGGCAGGTTTATCAAAGGTCGAGGCGAAGTTTCGAAGTGAAAAACTTCGAATTTCTAGCTATTTTTTGTAGGAATGCACTGAATCCACTATTTCGGATTCGGCCGAATCCCCGAATGCTCATGAAAGATTCGGCCGAATACCGAACCGAATCCGAACCCTAATTTGCATATGTAAATTAGGGGTAGGAAAGGAAAAAGTGGAAAAAATTCTTCTTTTCTGACGAAAACTCATGTGATTTCCCTACACGCCCCTAATTTACATATGCAAATTAGGGTTCGGATTCGGTTCGGCCACGCACAAGGATTCGGCCGAATCCTGCTGAAAAAGGCCAAATCCCGAACCGAATCCTGGATTCGGTTTATTCCTACTTTTTTGTGTACTTCGAGTAGGGAATAGTCATACTTTGATTCAAATTTGAAAAAACTTAGAAATTCGAAGGTCGAATTTTTTTGAAATACTGTCTCATTAAAACTTCGACTTCAACCATTCACCACCTAAAAGCTACCGAAGTTCTGTTTAAGCCTATGGGGGACCTCCTACAACCCGTATGGAGGCAATTGGGGGAGTTTGGGAGATCGAAGGTCGAAGTTAAAAAAACTTCAAATCTAAGTATGATCAAAGTACGATTGTACGATTCGAAGTAGGCCGAATTCGGCCCACTTTGACCCCAAAAAAACTTCGCCCTCCATTCGGTTTGTCTTTTTGAATTCAAAGTTTTTTAACTTCGACCTTTGATAAATATGCCCCTTTGTGTTGATATCACTCTAAATGCTAACGTCTCCATTATTATCTGTCAACAACGTAGGTCAAATGGGACGCAGGAAATGTTCTTTAATTAGAAGAAAAAGGCAGAGAACCAGTGAAATTAACATCATCACTGACATTTCCAGGAGATTGGTGGACATTATTGGCATGAATGTGAATCAAGGAAGATATTCTCTCTAAAGATCAGAACAGAGGCCAATTTATCAATGTTTGAATTTAAGTTTTTTTTTCAAAAAGTGTTCCCGAAAAAGAATTGTGATTACACATAGTGATGGGCGAATTTATTCGCCAGGCACGAATTCGCGGTGAATTTGCGCGATTCGCCGCCAGCAAATAAATTCGCGAAACACCCGCGAAAATTCGCAGAAAAAATTCGCCGGCGTCAAAAATGTTTTTTTTGAAAAAACGGACGCTGGCGTCAAAAACGGGCGCCGGCGTCGGAAAACGGGTGCCGGCGTCAAAAACTAGACAGTTTCGCAAATTTTTCGCCGTTTCGTGAAATTCGCAAATTTTTCAGCGAAGCGAAACGGTGCAAATTCGCCCATCACTAATTACACATAATCAAGATTGTGCTGTGTATCAGGGGATTTAGATCACATATTCGAATTTGACTTCTTACTGCAATTTGAGTTTTCCACAGCAAATATTCTTACTAAAGTTTCTGGAAATATTCAAGATTTATTAAGAGGCTGACTATTAAAACCAGAGTTGGCATAATTTTCTTTATTCAAGAAAAATTTTGAAAAAAAGTGGACACAAAAAATGCACAAGCACTTTCTTAATCCTCAGAATGTATTAAAAGAAAAAAAGTTCCAGTAAGAACTGCAATTAAAAGCTGCCATGGTTGTACAGAAGTCATTGGGAATAGTCTCTAACTTTATGTTTTTATGTATTTTCCCAGTTTATTAAAAGTTTTGAGATTTTGCATTTTCAGCTGGCAGGTGACTTTTTTCCTTGTAATATATTGAAACTTTTTTTTTAAAATTAGCATTCGAGAAAAAAAGTTTTGTCTGCCTTTATTGACATCTGAGTTTTTTCCCCACAAACTTGAATTTTTATAAATCTGCCCTCACGTGGAAAAAAACTCAAAAACTCAAGCTTAACGAAGCAATTAGGTTGGTTAGACTTATATATGAAATATATTGGTGTATCTAAAAAGTGGTAAATAAGCTGCAGTCATTCTCCAGTTGTGTGTCAACTCAAGTGTATTTATTGTGCGCCAAGTGTATTGGTTCCTTTCCCATGTGATTTCCTTGCCATTAAATAGTTTTTTCTCATTTTTAAAAGAAAATCAAGTTTTTGAATTTCAAGCATTTCTTTAATAAATAAGTGCATATTAGAGATATTCCTGTTACCTAGTTTTTTTTAAAACAAAAGCAAAAAAATTTGAACTAAAGTTTCGATCTCCTAAAACCTCTAAAACCACAAACAAAAACTTTATTGGAGATAAAAAGGAACTCCCATTGACTTCTACATGACCTCAATAGCTTTTACTTGCCGCACTTTTTTATTTGTAGATTTTATGGTACGAAAAATTGTGGATTAAATATCTACAGTACATGAAAAATGTGTTTGTTTGTGCAAAAAATACAATTTAGAGAAACGTTCGTTTATAAATTCCTGAGCTTTCATGCCAAGCTTTTTTTGGAACAAACCCGGCATGATTAGTAAACTCATGCAGAGTGTATGCTATTATTGCCTGAACATGGAAGCTTGGGCAATCACAAATGGACCCCTGAATGTACTAAAATCTTTTGCACATTAAGGGGCCCATTTATTAAACCTCAAATTTATCTGGTTGAGTTTTTAAAGGGGAAAACTCTACTTTGTAGAGGAAAAAAAAAAACATCTTTAGAGATTTATTATATCCCAAAGCTGCTAAAAATAGAAGTCAATGGCAGATGTCCCTGAAGTTGATTCTTAACATCATGATCTGCTCTGGATAATCCGATAAAGTCTGGGGGTTTTGTACGTTAATCCAGTAAAGTTTTTGCAGCGACAATTCAATAAAGCTGCTTTTTCGGAGCGTCAATCGTCCGATTCAAATGCTCGATTTTGTTGGGTCAACTTTGTTTTAATAAAAAACTGAGATAAACTAGAGTTTCATTTGGGTTGGGTCAAAACAGACAAATAGAATAGTACTAACAAAGAACAGAGGAATAACAGGCAAGTTTGGGAAGACTGGAAATGGAAACAGTTGAAGTTGAGAACAAGCCAAGTTTAAATACCAGACATCACTTTAAGGCTGTGGTTGGCTGGTGATTTTCAATACAAGACTCAATGGAGGTCTAGCCTTTGGTCAGATCATTGTTTAGCTTATAATGTTGTTTCAAATACAGTAAAATTAATGCAATCGGTAATAGGTCTGATAACATCTATGCCAGCAAAAATTTATCTATGAAAGCATTCTTCCCAAATCTCAACTTTGGCAAAATTGGTGTTCAAAACCCCTATTACTACTGCTCAAGGTTCCCTGGGGGGCATACCCATAGTTTGGGAACCAATTCTATCGTAAGGCATAGGCATGTCTGAAACACTAACAGAACCCATGGTAGTACCTGTCACGGCTGGCACCCGATACCAGAACAAATGCCAAGCACCCTGGTCTCGGCTCGGCTTCACCAGTAGTGTGACCACCATTGGGCTTTGGGAGGAGCCCTCAGCTTACTTGGGTGCCACCTGGACTTAACGAGGGGTGCAAGGCGAGATGTTCTGGCTGGCGAAGGGGCACGGCGGTTAGCAAAGTCTTTTTGGGCCGAAGGTCACGGTACAAAGGATTAGGCAGAAGGATGGTCAAACAGGCAGGGTCGAGGCAGGCAGATATCAGAATCGTCAGGCAGGCAAGGGTCAAACCGGGTTGTCCATCAAGGGGTTAAGCAGGACGAGTTGTCGTAGGCAGGCAGGGGTCAGGATACAGAGTTCAGAATAGTCAGGATACAGGCAGGGTCAAACACGGATAATCAGAATACAGAATAACAGGCACAGATGCACTAGGCTCAGAAACCACTTAGAAACAAAGTTCTATCACGGGCACTCGCTGGGAGACAGAATGGGCCTTATATAGGTTCAAATTTCGCGCCAAACGGGCGTCAAAAACGTGCTGGCGCAAAAGCGTGCCCTAGAATCCAAGATGGCGCAGGCGCCGACTCGTGAACCATGCGGCGGCCGTCCCCGCCAACGACGCGGTGGACGACTCCGCCCCACAACAGGTACTGTTACAGTACCCCTTGATAAACAATGGTTTATCTTCGAATATTTTATTGAGTTATCTTTGTTTCTTGTTCCTTTGTGTTTCTCCTCTCTCCTTCCGTATCTAAAGAATTGAAGAGCCAATTAAAGAATATCTTGACTAAACACTCCTATGTAAAGTGAAAAGCCAAGGACTTAGGAACGTATATTCCTGATAAATACTGCATTGAACAGTGGCGTATTCTTTGTGTATGTATTATACATTTAAAGAAATCTTCTACTTCTCAAGTGGAACGTAAAAATCAATAGATTCTTTTATTTTTCCTTTGTGTTCTGCCAATGTCACACTAATGGATGTCTGATGCACTTTCATAAATGTTCCTTTACTTCTGTTATTTCAGTCTGAAAATCAAAATCTCATTGGAACACTGTTTGATTGTTTATTGTATTTTCATAGTTATATTTCTTTGCAGCTTGATTCTATTTCTCAAAACTCTTTCAGTTTAATACTTTTAAATGACAATTTTTAAAGAAAAAGAAATATTTTGCACTTGTGTTGGTAGCGTAACTCATTGGTATCCAGAATATATACCTCTTTCTTAACCTCTGGCATTTCTATATTAAATTTTTTTTTTTTAATTATTATTGATATTAACATAATGTTGATATTTACTGCCATGGGGGCTTGGCATAATGGTCACCTTTCTTGGCCCAGGAACCTTTACATTTCTATTATAATAAGAGTGACTTATTCAAGAATTTAACTTGTCTTGACCCAAGCAGGGCCAGCACTAGGGATAGGCAGCAGATGCACTTGTCTACGGAGCAACCAATTTGGGAAATGGGGGGTGCAATTACAAAAATAAGTTTATTGTAGTCATTGAAGTTTTGTTGTCCAAAGCCAGTAGACTATCAATAACAGCTTTTATAAACATTGTCCTGTCTATTACAGCAGATACGTTACTAGTGCAATAAATATATAAAATCAACAATCTTCTTTTGCAGTTCAAGTGCACATTCACCAGATCTTCAACAATGGGGGTAAAGCCTACAAACAGCAAAGCAATCACTTAAAATATACCACCATGTAGATGAAGTGCAAACTATATACACTGTAATCCATTTTGAGAGCCTGACAATATTCTATTCTGGTTATTGAAGCTTTGTTGTCCAAACCAGTAGCCTATTAATAACAATTCCTATAACCATTGTTCTGTCTATTACAGTGGACATTAGATATTGGGATAGCAGTATCGTAGACTGGTGGGCTCAGAGAAAACCATACTTGGTTCAGGTGTGCAATTCCAACAAAACAATATGTAACCAGTGCAAAAAATATACAATTCAACAATATTCTTGTACAGTTCACGTGCACATGTCTCAGATCTTCAACAAGGCCAGTAAGGGGGGTAAAATCTAAATACATCAAAAAATATCAAGAAACACTCAAAAAGGACAACCATGTAGATGAATTGCAATTTTCAAACTATATACATTGTGGTCCATCTTGAGAGCCTGTCAATGTGCTTTGAGGTTGTGAGATTCACTACCTTTGCTTTGGGTGCTAAAGTTCCTTGGTCTGGCTCTGGACACAGTGGTGCTCTCAAGAATCACATGTGGTAAAAATGCCCTTGTTAATTGTCTTGTATGTCAAGTTTAAGTCTATGGATCATGAAACAGTTTGAGTAGAAATTCAAATAGCTGCCTGCACAACCTTAAACACTCCAAAAGTGATTAGCCCGGCGCACAGTGATAGAGGTACGGCAACCTCAGAAATGTGTCGTTGAAAATAAATTCACTGGCACTCAGAGCTGCTGCAAGCAAGGTGAAAACCTTTGCATGGTTAATGCTAAAGTGCAACGTTTTTGGGGCTATACCCCTTTGACCCAAGCAGGGCCAAAACTAGGTGGAGGCAGCATTGGCACTTGTCTAGGAGGCAACTAATTTGGGAAGTGGAGGGTGTTCAGTTGCAAAAAAAAATAAGTTTATTCTGGTTATTGTTGTCCAAACCAGTAGCCTTTCAATAGCAGCTCCTATAACCATTATTTGGTCTATTCTAGCAGACAGTACCATGTATAGGTGTGCGCAGAGAATGCCATAATTGGGTTAGGTGTGCAATTCCAACAAACCAAAATATAACCAATGCAAAAAAATATACAATTATCTTGTGGGGTTCTTCAGCATGGTCAGCAAGAGTATTAAAGCCTACATACAGCAAAGAATATCAGCAAGCACTCAAAAAAGGACCCCCATGTAGATGAATTGCAAACAGTATACATTGTGCTTCATCTTGAGAGCCTGCCAATGTTCTTTCATGTTTGTGAGATTCACTACCCTTGCTGTGGGTGCCAAAGCTTCTTGACTTGGGTCTGGACCCCAATGGCGTTCAAGGACCACAGTGGTCAAAATCTATCAATTTCTTCCACTGAAATGAAGAGACACTTGCTGCTTGTGGCGGTATAAGCATTCCATGTCTAGTATTGCATGTGGCAATGCCATAGGCATTGTGTTTACCGGAAGGAGGGGGTTATTCTTCCACTGTATAGAGCACTGGTAAGGCCCCATCTAGAATATGCGGTACAGTTTTGGTCTCCATCACTCAAACAGGACATTATTGTATTAGAGAGGGTACAGAGAAGGGCAACTAAGCTGGTAAAAGGTATGGAAAATCTTAGCTATGAGGAAACACTGGCCAAATTGGGGATGTTCATGCTGGAGAAGAGGCGTCTTAAGGAGGGATAGGATAACTATTTATAAATATTTAAGTTGATCATATAATAATCCCTTTAATGCTTTATTTACCAGTAGGTCTTTCCAGCTGACACAAGGTAACCCATTCCGATTAGAAGAAAAGAGGTTCTGCCTAAATATTGGGAAGGGGTTTGTTACAGTGAGAGCTGTGAAGATGTGGAATAGTCTCCATGAATTAGTGGTACAGGCTGATACATTAGATAGGTATAAGAAGGGGTTGGATGGTGTTTAGCAAGTACAAGTTGATCCCCTCTGATGACTAGTCCGATTGGAGTCAGGAAGGAATTTTCCCCCTCTGAGGCAAATTGGAGAGGCTTCAAATTATTATTTTTTTTTTTTTTTGCCTTTCTGGATCAACTGGCAGTTAGGCAGGTTTTATAAAGACTAAAAAAGGTTGAACTTGATAGAAGTGTGTCTTGTTTCAACCTAACTAACTATGTTACTTGAATGGAAAGAAATATCAGACATAGAGGTTCTACCTGAGAGGATTGTGGTGGCCCAACCACTTGTTAAGCTGTAGAACGTACGTGGATCCTATCAGGCTACTGAGAAATTAGAGTTAAAATCTAGTTCTATAGAGTCTTTTTCTGTAGAAGGCCATATTAAATGATAGCTCCTTGCATCTCTGCAGAACTGAAACCTAAAAACAACTTCTGTTATAAATTGTTAGCAGATAATGAACAGTGTTGTTCTGGTTGCTGCCATTATTTTATGTAATTTCAGTTCTAATGTAATGAGCTTGTTTCATATTGATTGCTATTAAGCCTTACACAACAAGGAAATTGGATTTCTGCAGGACACCGGAGTAAATTGTTATATACAGGGGAAAAAAATTAAATATATTCACACGGTGGATAACTTCTGAATTTAAAATCTTCATTTAAAGGTACAGTAAGGGTAGCCCTAGACGGGCAGATTAAAACTGCAGATAGCGGTCCTTTAGACCAATTTGGCAGTTTATCTGCCCATGTAGGGGGCGTTCCGACGAGTCTCCCCAATCAATATCAGGCCAGATATCGATCTGGTAGATTTGATTTTTTTTTGGCCAAACTATTGGATGAACCCAATATCGCCCTGCGTTTGGTGGGCATATTGGTTTAAGATCCACTCATTTGTCAAACTTGCCAAACAAGCAGATCTTATCGTGTATGGTCACCTTTAAAACCTGAAGCCTAATCTCTAGTGATGGGTGAATTTCTCCCATTTCGATTTGCCAAAAAAATTGCAGTGAATTTGCGTCAGGCGAATTTATTCGCCCATCACTACTAATCACATCTGCACATACCCAAGCTTCCATGTTCCACAATCTGAGATGCAGTAGCACCCTTCTTTCTCCATCAATCATTAATTTGGGTGTCTGGGTTTCGACAGGTTTCAATATTTGGGGAAGTAGAATTGTGCATTCATACAGTATTCAAATGAAATGAATGTAAAGGTGGCCATACATGGGCCGAAAAAATCTGACGACAGACCAAGTCGGCAGCTTATTGGCCCGTGTATGGGGCCCTCCGACGGGCTTCCCTGACCGATATCTGGCCGAAAGTCAGGCAGATGTTGATCGGACGGGAGTAAAAATCCCATTGGAATGCGGCCGCATCTGTTCGTTGACGCGGTCCCGCGATCCGACCGCTCGTTACCCATCATTAGGATCCGATCGTTGGGCCCTATGGTCCACGATCGGATCAGCCCAATATTGCCCACCTCAAGGTGGGCATCTCTCCATGTATGGCCTTCTAAAAGAGAGAGTGACTAGAAATCAAAAACATCCCATTATTTTTATACTATTTCAGTGATTTCCTAACATTTTGCAAACTAGGAACATTTTATATTTTTTTTATTCATATTACCAAAACAGAACTCTTTTGTCTCCTGGGGGATAGCAAGGTGAAATTTGAACTAATTGGGAAATGATATAATGAGATAAGCTTTGTAGAATACAATGGGGTTAGTTCTTACACAGGGGTCAAATATCCTTCATGGATAATGACTACCTTTGTATTGATTCCAAAACATGTCTTAAATATGAAATCATGAACACATCCATTATCTTGAAACCCCTTATCCAGAAAGATCAAAATTATAAGAAGGTCATCTCCCATATACGTAATTTTAATCAAATAATTTATATTTTTTAAAATGATTTCCTTTTTCTCTGTAAAAATAAAACAGTAGCTATAATTAATTATTATTGGAGGCAAAACTAGCCTATTGGGTTTAATTAACATTTACATCATTTTTCAGTAGACTTAAAGGGGCATATTTATCAAAGGTAAAATTTCCAATTCAGGCAAGTTTTTTTTTTTAACTCTAATAAATTTGAATATACTCGAAATTCGATTGGGGGGTATTTAAGAAAAAAATCGAATATCTAAAACTCAAATCGAATTCAACTAAACTCAAATCAAGTTTTTTCTCTGAAAAAAACTCAGGAAGGCTTATAACATCTTCAAATTGGACACTGGACTTCTCCCATTGACTTTGAAATTAATATTAAAATTCGAATTGAGTTTGGATAATTCCCAATTCAAATTTGAGAGTTTTGACCCCAAAAAATTTTGAAAATTCAAATTTGAATTTACTATTCGACCCTTAATAAATCTGCCCCTTAAGGTATGGAGAAATACCCCTTATCCAGCAAACCCCAGATCCCGAGCAGTCTGGATAACAGGTCCAATAACTGTACATATACAAAGATACATATATATATAGTAAATATATATATATATATATGTATTCTCAATCAATATTTATAACCATATTACATACTCAAGAGAAAAAAGACTTCAACTGAAGCTGAGCAGAACTTCTAGGCTTTGAAATCCACAAAATTCACAGACATAAAAAGTCCAGACTCCTTTTCATCTTGAAACAGAATCTATACAAGTTCATATTTGCTGGAATATTACATAGTATGATCGTGCCTCAGGTTGTCCGTGGGCAAATATTCACACTTTCTACAGGATTAACTCTAAACCTCTTTAGTATCTTAAAAACCCATATGCTAAAATCTTGTGTTTATCTATTTATTTTCAGCCAGCTCTACAGTCAAGAGGAGACTTCTTTATGAAGTTTGTCCTCCCTTTCAGTCTATGCCCGTCTCATGGTTAGTTATGGGCATTACTGGCACATGGGTAGGTCAGAAGCAAATGTCCCAAATTAGATGTTTGTAGCTTTACTGGAGAAGGGTCAGCAAAGAAGAGGCTGGGAGAAGGTACAAGTTTACATAAAGATGCATGTACCTCAAGTTAGAGTCCTCCACGGGTTCAATTAAAAGGACCCAAGCCCGACTCAAACCCGCTGACCCCCTAACTTGACCCACACCCGCCACATGCCCCTACCAGTGTCGGACTGGGATGTCAGGGGCCCACCAGAGACCTAAGGCTAAGGGCCCACTTTCGAAACTATTATACCTCCTCTCCTCATTAAATCTCTTTATTCTCCTAGTCTCTACATAATATACTCTATTCTTCCATTATTAAGCCTCTTTTTCACATAAATAAATAGGGAATGACCATTAAATAGGCTAAATGGTCAGAAGCAAGAGGCCCACATACACCATGGCCCACCGGGAGTTTTCCCACACTGGCCCCTATCCAGAGCCACTACTGACCCAGATCCTATAAGTCAAATGTACCACCCGACCTGGGACCCGTGAAACCGGAAGTGATCATCTCAGACTGGAAGTGACATCACTCCGCTGCCCATCCATTCGGAAAGGTAAGAAAAAAAATTCTTTGCAGCACCAGGGAGGGTGGGAGAGACCAGTCTTGCACATTTTCTGGGTACCCAAGCTAACACCAAGCAAACTACCAGCAGACTACCTGCACAGTCAGGGAATCAGGGTTTCTCTACCCGCAACCCGACTGCTTTGCAGGTATTCCGTGGGTACCCAACATGGTGCAGGACTCTGCCCCAAGTACATGCTGGGCTAGTACTCACTGCTCCCATTTCTCCCTAAACTAAAGTTGGTCATAAACATACCAACTATTGATTTCATACAGTTTTGTGTAGGCTCTCCAGATGATAAACTACAATGGTGCATCAGCAGAGAAGAGAAGAAGAGCCACAGCTCCTCTTCATTTCTGTTGTTTCATACTGTACATGACCCTAGTGCCTATGGGCTGATTAGTCAGAGACCCTAGGGGAATGGCTTGTGTATCTCAACCTTTGGACTAGCAGTTGTGACTTGACAGCGCTATACACGTATAAATAAATGATGATGATGATGACAACAAAAATGGCAAGGTTTCATCCACAGCAGTGATCTCCAACCTGTGGCTCGCAAGCAATATGTTTTCCCCCAACCTCTTGGATGTTGCTCCCAGTGGCCTCAAAGCTTATTTTTGAATTCCAGGCTTGGAAACAAGTTTTGGTTGTATAAAAACCAGATGTACGGCCAAACAGAGTCTCCTGTAGCATGTCAGTCCACATAGGGTCTACCATTAACATTTAGCACCCCCAGGAATGTTTTGCATACTCATGCAACTTTTTTTTTAAATATTTGAATGTGGCTCATAGGAGAAAAAAAGTTGGGGACCCTGATCTTCATGTGCCTTGGGCTTCTGCCCATTGTATGCAGCACTGCACACCTATACCATAAAACTAACCAAAAATGAAAGGATGAATAGCTTTAAGCACACACCTGCTTTAAGGTTAAAGAATAAAAAAAGCTTTGTTTCTATTATTTCCTATTTGTTGCCCAATATTATTCATGTTTGAGTAAAGAACGTGCACAAAAAGGAAGGCACCAATGAGAAGCAATCTCATCGAATATAATGTACGGCATAATTATTCTCCTTGCTGCCCTGTGAGTCTATATATATATATATATAAATATATAAATATATATATATGTATTTGCAAGTTGAAGTATTGTCTTTGCTGTCAGCAGAATCTAATGAGACAATCATAATGGTATTAAGAAGTGCTTGCACATTACAGCGCTCCATTAATTTCACTAATGAACCTGTGATGAGCTTGTAATTGTCAGAATGAAAAGCACAATCACAATCAGGCAGTAATCTTCAAATGTCAGCGGCTCTCACTGCTAAACAAGACGTGCAATCGAAAACCCCTGCGCAAACCCCTTATGATTTAATGCTATACCAATAACCGTACTAATAAACATTAGAGAGAGAAAGAGAGAGAGAGAGAGAGGAAAGATGAGGTCCAGTTACATAAAGATTTAAAATGAATAAAACCTATAGGAACCACTGAGATGTTTGCCTTTATTATTTTACTGCTCCAAACCGAGTGGGACTCCATGAAGCAAGACAAGCTAAATTAAGGTTATTCAATTGCTCTAAGAGGAGGAAATAGTGAAGATTTTTTTATTACAGGTATGGGATCCATTATCCGGAAACCCATTATCCAGAAAGCTCCAATTTACGGAAAGCCTGTCTCCCATAGACTCCATTTTATCCAAATAATCAACATTTGTAGAAATTGTTTGATTTTCTAGTAGACTTAAGATAAAATCTATTATCAAATCATTAAAGGGACATTTACCACCGTGAGTGCTGTTGTGGGGCCTCTAAATTGGCCAGAGTCAGTTGGGCAAAAACATCCCCCAAAATACCCCTGTTCACAACATCAACAGGAGCTCCTTCTACTTTTGTATAATTGCTCCCAGTGCTGCAGTCCTACTGCCTCCTGATTCAAATCTAGCTTGTGTAGGGGACTGATTAATAGTTTCCCCATTGATTGTGCAATCCCCTAAGGTTTGGCCATTGTAGGGCTCCTTCGTTTAAGGAGAGAGTAATACTTCTGTTCCTGAGTCAAAGCCTAACCCCTAGTTTCCCATAGTTTAGTTGAAAGGTGGCAGTATGCTAAAATATATGTTAATATGCCATGAGCTTCTAAGGGATTTTTGCCAGAGAGGGAAGTCAAGAGTGGAGCCCATATTAATGCAGGATTTAATGAGCATGCAGCTATTTACTGGCATAGGTCTCACTAAGCGAGACAGTTAGGATCAGGAATATTTATATGAGCAGTCTTGGGCTCCACCAAGAAGTGTTAGAGGGGCTTTGTCCTCGGTAGCATTACGCCTAGAGATGGAACCAGTGTGCAGGTTCTAGAGGCTAAATAGTTCCACACGTGGAGTCCCCCTTGGAAGCGAGAGAACTCTGGGTATACTGGAAGAGATTTCTCTACATGTTCTATCGCAGGTAATGTTCTGCTCTCAGTGCTGTTCGTGAGTATGTACTACTCAATGATTGAGCTTTATATTATCTCACTGATCTCCTTTGTGAATTCTGGTTAAGTCTGAAGAACCACTGGTGCCCATTCTTGTGAAATATTACAGATTGCACTCGCACAACTCCCTTCCTCCACAACATTGATAGTTTTGTGCCGCTTCATTTACTACAGCCTTACACTTACTCCTATTAATACAGGGGATGCCTGAAGCTACTGCCACCTCCAATCCAGATGGTAGCTCTAGGGTTCCAACAGAAGACTACATCCATTTCCCCTGCACTGTTGTACCGAAAGAATAGGGTGCATGCATCACTCTCCTTAACTTTTCAGCAGGATTGTGTTCAATTTGTGCTGAAGTGGAAGCATAATGACATTAACTTTGACACATTGGCCAAATTTTGCACTTAACTCAGTGTTTCTGAGGCCCAAATGACCCCGTGGTCACCTGAGTGATTCTATGCAACACTTAGGGCAGATTTATTACGTTTCGAGTTGTGTTTTCTTCGAAAAATTCAAGTCTAAAATCAATTTTTCGCGTTGAAATTGCTTGAATCTGAAAATACACCGTCTAAAACCTGTCGAGGTCATGTAGGAGTCAATTGCAGAGGTATCTTGAAACATTTGTAGAATTGCCTGAAATTTCGATGAATTCGAGAGATTCAAGGTTTTTTCCACCAAAACCTCAATCAATTTGAGTTTTCGCGTTGTAAACCCTGAAATTTTTCTTATGATTAGAAATCATTCGAGTTGTGAGTTTATTTGAGGTTTAAAAAAGACTCTAAAATTTGCCCTTGACCTGTCATCCAGAATTTGGTGGAGGCTCATTCTTGAGTCTTAGGAATGAGGAATATGATGTTCCTGGAGTAAACCAGTGCTGTGTAGGACTATCACATGGACACTTGGAGGATGTCCCTTGCCCCTACCACTTACTGGAAAATCATTGAAGAACACTGAACTCTGCACTGTGCACCAGTTTTTCAATCCAGTGCCTAGTGCTTTAGGGGGCTGATTTATGAATGTTCGAATTTGGCTTGTTTACCATGATTCAAATTCTTCGTTTAGGCAAAAACTCATGGATTGGAAAATGTAGGTTTCCAAAAGTTGGTATTTGTGAAGCACAAAATGGAATGTAAAACTTTGGCATCTAATCATCCCAAAATTCATGTGGAAGTTAATGGGGGGCTGTCATTGGCAAAATATAATTTATTTCAATTCAGATTTTTCTAATGTTTTTTGAGAGTTTGTAGACCCACTGAAAATGATGAGTAGAAGAAGTTTGTTGCATTTGTGGCTATATTTAAGTTTTTTCCAGATACAATTTTTTAACAAATAAGCAAACATTTGAATTTGGTAAAAAAAAAAGATTTCCAATAAAAACATTTGGTACAATTTTTATGTATATAAAAAAAAGCCTCAAAAATGTACGATGTTGATAAATAGACCTTCCCCTTTATGAGCTCTGTGGGGCACAATATGCCCTAGCACTTGCATTGGTACCATAATTAAAGAGCCTGTAGATTTTTAGATAAAAATAGAAAGTGGTGCTTAATATTAATATTTTATCTGAAATAGTCTCTGTTAAAACTCCGGAGAAAATATCAGCGAATGAGATATAAAGCATTTCCATCTCTCCAGATCATTGTTATTATAGAAATCTTTCTAAAAACTGATATTTGATATCAAATTTACTATCAGATACATACATTATTAGTGACTTCTGCTGCTATCCCTCTCAGATTACACAGAGTATGTGGCAACAGTGAAAAATAATCAATTAATTATTGAAGACATCGGCTCACCGTGGCTTTATTAAAAGATTCTGAATTGATGTGGGAGATTTTGCCTGAGTGGAGATTGGATAATTAATATACAATATTAATGTGTCATTTTTATCCTCCGTCAAACAAGTCTGGAACCTGCCATCATAGACCTCTGTTTAGTAAAGTGCAAGTAGAGGTAGGGACATGTTATCCAGAATGCTCGGGACCTGTGGTTTTCCAGGTAAGGGATCTTTCCGTAATTTGGATCTTCATACTCTAAGGGGCCGATTCACTAAATTCGAGTGAAGGGTTCGAATTAAAAAAACTTCGAATTTCGAAGTTTTTTTGGGCTACTTCGACCATCGAATGGGCTACTTCGACCTTCGACTACGAAAATCGAACGATTCGAACTAAAAATCGTTCAACTATTCGACCATTCGATAGTCGAAGTACTGTCTCTTTAAGAAAAACTTCGACCCCCTACTTCGGCAGCTAAAAGCTACCGAAGTCAATGTTAGCCTATGGGGAAGGTCCCCATAGGCTTGCCTGAGATTTTCCTTCGATCGTTGGATTAAAATCCTTCGAATCGTTCGATTCGAAGGATTTAATCGTTCGATCGGATGAAAAATCCTTCGATCGATCGATCGCAGGATTTGCGCAAAATCGTTGACTTCGATATTCGAAGTCGAACGATTTTAGTTCCTAGTCGAATATCGAGGGTTAATTAACCCTCGATATTCGACCCTTCGTGAATCGGCCCCGTAGTTATTTACTAAAATCTGGATTTATCTCATTGTCTCAATAAAAAAACCTTGACCAAACTCCTATGCACGATTTTGCCGTATTTAATAATAAATTAAATCTGTAAAAAAAAACTTGAAAAAATCGAGCGGAAACCTGAATCGTACAATTTTTCTGGGCTCTTCTCCCAAAAAATTTGTTGGGTTTTTTGTTGGACACTTTTTAAGATATTAGCAGTTTTAGATTGCTAGGCAGCCACTAAAATAGGAAATCCATGTTAAGGGACCAGTAACATGAAACAAAATTTTTTAAAAAAAATTGTTAGTGTACATTGAAAAAAACCCCCACAAAGACAAATAAAACTTTAAAATCGCACAGCCTTTATCAAGAAATAACTTACCAAAACTCCACCTTCAGAAAAGGCGACAGGGCGATGATCCAACGTGCGGTGCTCGATTTCTCCTCCCTGACTGTCTTTTGTAAGGAAGGCAGGGAGGAGAAAACGAACGCCGCACGATGTATCGTGATCGCCTTTTCTTGAAGAGGAGCACAAGCGGAGTTTTGGTAAGTTATTACTTAATAAAGACTTTACGATTGTAAAGTTTAATTTGTCTTGGTGGGTTTTTTTTTTCAATCTATACTAACTAATTTTTTTAAAGAAAATTTGATGTTACTGAATTTTGTGAAACTTAGCTAAAATGTCACCATGTCGTCTGACTCATCAACAAAAAAAAATACTCAGGGCTTCACTATTGTGTCAAGATCAGTGGTGTAACTAGTTATTACTGGGCTCCATTGTAAATTATTTTTCAGGCCCTCAAAATGTTTAGCGGTTGACCTGTTTTACCGTTTATTGAAACTATATATGTATTACGGCCTCATGGGGTCCCTATACCTCCTGGCCCCCCTGAAGCCACAGGGTCTGTTTCCTCTATAGTTACGCCCCTGGTCAAGATCAAAACTAGTGATGGGCGAATTTATTTGGCAGGCGCGATTCGCCGTCAGCGAAAAAATTCGCGAAACGGCCGCGAAAATTTGCGTCAAAAACGGGCGCCGGCGTAAAAAAACGTGCTCCGGCGTCAAAAAAAACGGGCGCCGGTGTCAAAAACGAGACGCTGGCGCAGTTTCGTGAATTTTTCGCCGTTTCGCGAATTTCGCGCGTAATTTGCAAATTTTTCAGCGAAGCGAAACGGCGCAAATTCGCCCATCACTAATCAAAACCATACCGTTTTTCACAGGACAGTCCCGATTTTGACAGCTCAACCCGCAGTCCCAGGTTTGTTACTGAAATGTCCCGACTTTCTCTTTGATCTACTGCACTGAACAGCCAGAAAAAAGATACAAAGTTTCTAAAACTTAATTGGCTTTTGGCAGAGAGCCCAGAATAGATACTTTTGTAACAATTTAAGATAAGCAAAGAAGCAATGTAACAATTTAAGATAAGCAGGTCTCTTGGGGGAAACTATGACTTGAAGCTTAAAGGGCAATTCACCTTCATTAGCAAAACTGTAATAACACATAAAAACCACACAAATGTGTTCAAACTTTCATAACCTGCCAAATTTTGTAATATGAATATGGTAATTAGGGGTGTGGCTACAAAAATGGGTGTGGTCAAAGAAATTCGCCCCATTCCACAAGGCAAATCTTTTTGTCTCTCTTTCTATTTCCAAAATGTTGAGAAGTATGCAAAACATATGGCATTTCAGCATCATGATCAATGTATTAAGGCCATTACCTTGTCATCTGACAAGTCTCAAGTGGAGGGAACAGGAGGCCTGTGCAAAACATGGCACCACCCATACAAAAATGCCTTAAAGGGGTTGTTCACCTCTTGAGTTAACTGTAAGTATGAAGTAGAGAGGGATATTCTGAGACAATTTGTAATTGGTTTTAATTTTTTATTAATTGTGGTTTTTGAGTTATTTCGCTTTTTATTCAGCAGCTCTCCAGTTTCCAATTTCAGTAATCTAGTTGCTAGGATCCAAATAACCCTAGCAACCATGCATTGATTTAAATAAGAGACTGGAATATGAATAGGAGAGGCCTGAATAGAAAGATGAGTAATAAAAAATAACAATAACTATAAATGTGTAGCTTTACTCATCTTTCTATTCTGGCCTCTCCTATTCATATTCCAGTCTCTTATTCAAATCAGTGCACGGAGCATTTGTTTTTTTTAGATGGGGTCAGTGACCCCCATATGAAAGCTAAAAAGAGTCAGAAGAAGAAGACAAATAATGCAAAAACTATAAAAAAATAAAAAATGAAGACCAATTGAAAAGTTGCTTAGAATGAGCCATTCTATAACAGACTAAACGTTAACTAAAAAGGTGAACCACCCCTTTAGATTTAGAATGGCAACAATCGTTTGCTAAATCAGAATCCGAGTATACTGAAGAGGGATTGAAAAGAAATAAAATGAAAAATAAACATCACATCAGTCAATAGAGATGTAACAAGCATAGTGTGTTTAGCAGCCAGATGGCAATTTATTTGACTTTCTCTTTGGAAACTAATTTACAGGTATAAAATCCTAATTGTGATATATTTGGTAAACGTTTGTTTTTCTAATGGTCTGTGCCATTGGTGAGGGCCGAGCACTTTGGGGCAAATTCACTAAGATGTGAAGTTGCGCCAGGCGCACTTCGCCAGGCGTATTTTCGCCAGCGCTCCGCAAATTCACTAAAATCCGAAGTTGCGCACAGGGGTAGCGTAAGGTTGCGAAGTTGCGCTAGCGTTGATTCGCTATGTAAAGCGAAGTTACGCTAGCGAAGGCTAATTTGCATACGGCGCCAAATTCAAATTTCAATGGAGGAACACGTATCAGCCCTACAAATGCCTAGAAAACCTTCAAATCAGCAAATAAAAATGTTATTTTGCCCTACACATGTGCCCACTGTCTAGGTAAGTTGCCATGAGTCAGGAAATGTAGGGGGGAAGGAGGGGAGCCCCAAAAATATTTTCAATCTTTTTCAGCCTATCACCCATCATGTAGAAAACACGCCAGCGTTTTTTGGGACTTAGAAAAAAATGTGACTTTTTTTGAAACAATCCCTATCTACTCTATTGCGCTTCGCCAGGTCTGAGGTGGCGAAGGAAGTCTAGCGTAAAAGGTAGCGTTCAGTACACTGCGCAAGTTAGTGAATAGTTACGTCGCTAGCGAAAATTCGCCTGGCGTAAGGGTGCGAAGTAACACTAGCGAAACTACGCCAGCGTTCGTTAGTGAATTTGCGCAGTAACGAAAAATGCCAAACGCTAGCGAATTAACGCTAGCGTTCGGCGCTTCGGCACTTAGTGAATTTGCGCCACTTGGACATTTGAATCAGTTTATGAGCAGAATAAAGAAAATGAGAGCCGGTAACACAATTAGTGTCTTTCATCAGCTGCGAATTGTCAGCTTTTCATCATTTTCTCATTTCGGTGCCCAGACAAAGTTGTTTCCCAGATGTCGGGAGCCGGAGGGGAAGGTTTGATGTTTTTGCTAAACACAACATTTTTGTTTGTTCCGTTTTTCATCGTATCCGCGGGTAAAAATGAATTGGCCGGAGATGAAAGGAGCCCGGTAAATACCTGAGCCGGAATAAGTCAGGTGTACGTGGAACGGCGGGCACGTTACTGCCAGTCTGGTTTTGCTAAATTAGAAGAATATTTCCGAATTAATTTCCATTCCAGTATTACAAAATGGAAAGGAGAGAAAATAAGAGAAAATAAATAAAAAAAAAGGCCCAGAGGCACCGAGCAATGTTAATGGGAAGCCTGAGATGGAATTAGAATGAATGTATACGCAGTGAAATAGAGTCACTCTGATTGGATGCCAGCCTCACCAACCCATTGGCCTCATCCAACATGGATTGATTGTGTTTTTACTTGTTTCTGAGATTTCAGCCTAAAGCTCCCCATAGACGCGACGATTCTTCTTGCCAAGCGACCGATTTTAGGGAAGTCTGACCAATCCTTCGAAATTATCGTGCGGTTAGTGGGATTCGAACGATCGTCCATCTTACGATTTTTCGGCCGACATCTGTCAGGAAATTGATCGGCCAGGTCAAAAAATCTTTGTCGGTCCCAGTGCAATCTATCTATGTTTGCAGGGCCAAGCAGGCAGCTCCCCTTTGTTTTCCTGGCAAATTGGTCTTTTTAGTTGATGGTCAATTTGTACGATCGTTCCGAGAAAATCGTGGTCTCACGATGAGGATCTGATCTTTTAAAAATCTCAACATCTATGGCCAGCCTAAGTCTGCACCTGTCTAGGGTGTGTGTATTAGGGATGCACCAAATCCACTTTTTTGGATTCGGCCGAACCCCCGAATCCTTCGTAAAAGATTCGGCCGAATACCGAATCGAATCCGAACCCTAATTTGCATATGCAAATTAGCGGTGGGAAGGGGAAAACATTTTTTACTTCCTTGTTTTCTGGCAAAAAGTCATGCAATTTCCCTCCCGCCCCTAACTTGCATATGCAAATTAGGATTCGGATTCGGTTCGGCTGGGCAGAAGGATTCGGCCGAATCCGAATCCTGCTGAAAAAGGCCGAATCCTGGCCGAATCCCGAACCGAATCCTGGATTCGGTGCATCCCTAGTGTATTACTGTGCTACATAAAGAAATCATACCTCCCAACTCTCCCATTTTATGTGGACACTCCCTGGACAGCTCAGCCCGAATTCTTACTGATTGGTTTTTGATCTTCCAAAAAAGTTACAATGTTTTTAAAACTTAATGAAATAAGAAGAGCCCAATAATAATTAGCACCTGCACTTAAATACAAGTGTACCTAATAAGATAAGCAGGTCTCTTGGGGAAACTAAGGGGGTTATTTATCAAAGTCTGAATTTATCTCAATATTTTCTGGTACAAACCCCGATCAAATCCACTCTGGTTTTTTACGCTTATTTACATTTTCCCCAAAAAAAATTTGCGGCAAAAAAAAAATCAGATTTTTACGAATCTGACTTTTTCCTCCAAATTTCCTTGTAATTTATACCCTGAAAACTTCAGGGTATTGCTCAGTGCACATGAAAAAATCATTGGGACTTCTCCCATTGATTTATATGCAACCCCGACAGGTCTGAGATGCCTGACTCTCAGGTTCAGACTTTTCCATCCTCTGGGTTTAATAAATTCTGAAAAATTCAGATTTTCGTGATTTTTGCATTCGAAGTTTAGTAAATAACCCCCTAAGACTTGCAGCTGAAAAGACAATTCGCCTTTATTAGCAAAACTGTCATAACACATAAAACCTGACCCTAAAACCCCCCGGAAATGTGTTCAAACGTTCAATAACCTGCCAAATTTTATAAAAAATGTTAAGGGGTGTGGCCACAAAATGGACGTGGTCAAAAAATGTTCACCGGGCTGAGCGTGGCAGATCTTTTTGTCCCTGTTTCCATTTTTTATATTTTGGGAGGTATGAGATATGAGGCTTATTTACTATGTATGTACCAAAAACCATAAGCATAGTGCCCCCTCTTTTGTACATTGCGCTGCAGGTTGTACCCTGAACCACAACACTTTGGACTCCTATAATGTTGAACAGAGGGATGCACTTCAATATGCAAACTGTCATACATTCAGAGATGGCAGGTAGTGACAGCACTTTGGCCCATAGATTGCTTCTTGAAAACCTTGTGCTTCTATAATGCAGAGGACCCCAAACTTTGAAAAAAATAGTTGGGGAGCAACACAAGCATACAATAAGTTCCTGGGGATCCAAATAAGGGATGTGATTGGCCATTTGGTAGCCTCTATGTGGACTGACAGCTAGGGACAGCCAGGCGTGAATTTGTGGGGAATTTCAACATTTCGTAATAGTGCTGCAAAATTTTTGCCTGCATCAAAAAAATTCGGAAGCGGGCCGGAAAAGTCTGTTGCGCCAAAACCGGCACGTATCAACATAATTCAGACGCCCATTGACTTTAATGCCGGTGTCAGAATTGACGCAGTCGGCAAAATTCACGTTTTCCAAAGCAAAAAGGACAAATTCGCCCATCACTACAGTCTACAAGAGACTCTGTTTGGCAGTACAACTGTTTTTTATGTAACCAAAACTTGCCTCCAAGCCTGGAATTCAAAAATAAACTCCTGCTTTGAGGCCACTGGGAGCAACATCCAAGGGGTCGGAGAGCAACATGTTACTCACGAGACACTGGTTGGGGATCACTGGTCTAATGGAAGGCAAAGTGGTACATCTAACCAGGGGCATAATCACAATATAGGCTTTAAAGGAGAACTAAACCCTAAAAATGAATGTGGCTTAAAATGTCATATTTTATATACTGAATTTATTGCACCAGCCTAAAGGCTTGTCAATAGCAGCAATGATCCAGGACTTCAAACTTGTCACAGGGGGTCACCATCTTGGAAAGTGTCTGTGACACTCACATGCTCAGTGGGCTCTGATTGGCTGTTGAGAAGCTAAGCTTAGGGCTCGTCACTAATTATCCAGCAGAAAATGAGCTTCCCTGGCTGTAATATAAGCTGATGCTACAGGTTTGCTGATTATTCAATTCTGATGCTAATTGCACTGGTTTCTGTGCTGCCATGTAGTAATTATCTGTATTAATTACTAATCAGCCTTATATTGTGACATTTCTATTCTATGTGTACTGTATATTGTGAGTGGCTCCCTAAGCTCAGTAAGTGACAGCAGCACAGAGCATGTGAATCAGTGAATCAGCAGAAAAGAAGATGGGGAGCTACTGGGGCATCTTTGGAGACACAGATCTTTACTGCTAAAGGGCTGTGGTTGCCTTGGGCTGGTACAGAAGCACAAAACATCATGTACAATATTTCTAGCTACTTCTTTAGTTAGGCTTTAGTTCGCCTTTAACTTGTCACAGTATATGGTAAAGAAAAGACCAGTTGAAAAGTTGCTTAGAATTCTATAACATGCTAAAAGTCAACTTAAAGTTGAACCACCTCTTGTCAGGGAGCCGGGAGCTCCCACCAGGGAGGTAGTCAGGATCAAGGAGGAAGCCCTCTTGACGGAGCAAAAGGGTTAAGCAAGCGGATGGTCAGAGTCCAGGCAAGAGTTCAGTGGCAGATCAGGATCAAATAACAAGAGTTCAGGCAGAGGGTCAAAACCAAGGCAGGAGCAGGAATCAGGATACAGGCAGGAAAACAGGAACCCAGGTTCAGGGTTGCAGAACCTATTCTTGGGCGCCATTCTGGCGTCCTTAAATACACAAATCTTGGTGCCATAGTGACGTCACTGACGTTCCTGCGCAGTGCTGACGTCATTGCGACGGCGCCGCAACCCACGTGGTGGCCATGGGCGCCGCCATTTTGGGAGCGACGCCGGTGGAGGAGGACATGCCGCGGGGAGCTCCTGGGACTGCTCCGGGCGGCGATCGTGACACCTCTTTAATGTATAATGTATTCATATATTGATTTTAATCACATTTTATTATTTACACACTATTAATATAATCATGTTGGTTACAATTACTTTACACACACAGGGATTATAGAAGGGAAGATGTTATTTGGGCAAAAGTATGTGATCACTTGCCTTTCCAACACCTCATTGCACATTGGGGTGAGCCAACAAGTTCATAGCAGCAGACAAAGTTGACAAACCCGCTATTGAAAAAATATAAATTACATTCTGAAATGTGAACATTTTATTCATCTGTGAAAGTTGAAAAAGCTTAAAAAGAAAAGGGAACTATGTCTCCTGTGTAATAAAACCCCTATATTAGAGCGTCGGGGAGAGAGAGCGGGGCTGAGACTTCACATACGTTTTGTCTGGACTTCAAAGTATCGACTCTCCTGAATTTCGGCTTCCAGAGCTCAGAACACAAGTACGAGGCATAATTGGTCAGGGTGGGAATAAATTGGTATAATATCCCGTGATTATCATTAATCACAGACCTTCCAGCATCAGAGCGGCGGCTGGAGAATTTATTTGAAAGATTTCTCAGTTCTTCAAAGGATTTTTGAAGAGATGGAACATGATCCAAATATTATAATTCACATAAACTGAATACCTAATTCCCACTAATTGGCCTTTGAATCCACCGTGTCATCATTTCCAAAGATTAAAATGAAATCATTTGGCGGAATGCATAGTTTTGCCTTTGGCATCCTGGAAGGATAAATCCATAACCCGTCTGCTTAGGTACGGGATCCGTTACCCGGAAACCCCATTATCAAGAAAGCTCCCAATTACGGAAGAGCTGTCTCCCATAGCCTCAATTTTATCCAAAGAATTCAAATTTTTTTAAAAATGATTTCCTTTTTCTGTGTAATAATAAAACAGTCGCTTGTACTTGATCCCAACTAAGATATAATTAATCCTTATTGGAGGCAAAACCAGCCTATTGGGGTTATTATGGTGGTTATTTATTAAACTCCGAATGTAAAAAAATATGAGTTTTTTTTAACCATTTTTTTTTATAGATTTATTATACCCGAGGTTGGAAAAAGTCATAATCTGAAAATCCGGCATCCCAGACCTGCCAAGGTTATATATAAGTCAATGGGAGAGGTCCCTATTTTATTTAGAAGTTTCTATGGTCTGCCCTGGAATTACTGTAGCCCTGAAAATTTTGGACTTTTTGGGCAAAAATATGAAAAAAAAGTATTGGGCTTTTCTGGAAAAGGCCCGAAAAAATAAGTCAATGGGAGAGGTCTAGGGATGTAGCGAACTGCCGTTTATGTGTTCGCGAACGCCGTTCGCGAACACCAGCAAAAAATGCGAACAGTTCGCGAACAGTTCGCGGACTTCGAACATCCGAAAATCGTTCGATTTGAACGATCGAAGGATTTTAATCGTTCGATCGAAGGATTTTCGTTCGAATCGAACGATCGAAGCCATTCGATCGAATGATTTCATTCAATCCAATGGCTTCGATCGTTCGATTCGAACGAAAATCCCTAGATTTTAGCGGTCGAAGGAATCGAATGGTCGAATGGTCGAACGATTTTTGTCGCGAACGTCGCGCGACGTTCGCGAACATGTGGCGGACGCGAACAGTCGAAGTCCGGCGAACAGTTCGCTACATCCCTAGAGAGGTCCCTATCCGATTTGGAAGTTTCTGTGGTCTGCGCTGGAATTAGCCTCGAAAATCCAATTATTTCAGACTTTTTGGGCAAAAAAAAAAATTGGGCTTTTCTGGAAAAAAAAAAAACAAAAAAATCTAGCGATTCGGGAACAAACTCCAGATTTTCTCTCTATTTTATCGAGCTTGTCCCCGATCTGATTAAATCAAGCTTTTTTTTATTAATAAATAAGGTCAAATCGTGAATTCTAGTTTGGTCCGACTTTTTTTATTTAAATACTTTTAAATGATAAATAAGGCCCCATGTTTATATGATTTTCTAGAAGACCTAAGATCTAGTAGATCTTTTCCAAATAGCGGAAAGATCAGTTATCCGGAAAACCCCAGGTCCCGAGCATTCTGGATAACAGGTCCCATACCTGTAATTATTGTATAAGGTTTATTGTGAGGCACTTCGGGGCGGCACATATCTGGGGGGCGTTACGAGAGCCCTCGGCAGCCCATGATTATTTTTAAATAAAATCAGAATGTATTCAAATAAACCCATTTGAGGGGCCACCCAAATACTGCCCAGGGGCTCCCTGCAGACTCAGACCACCCCTGATGGTATAAATAGATTTTCAGAGTGAGACAAAGCAATTTAATACTGGATAATTATGGCATATGTTGTGCATAGTGATGGGCGAATTTGGGGCGTTTCGCGTCGGTGAAAAATTCACGTAACGGCGCCAGCTTCTCGATTTTGACATCGGCATCCGTTTTTTACTTCAGCGTTCGTTTTAGGCTAAATTGCATTGGCGTCCATTTTTGTTTACTCCGGCAAATTTCTGTTGCGGTTTTGAGAATTTATTTGCCGGCGGCGAATTTGCCGCAAATTCACCCTCACTAGTTGTGCATTATAGATTTTTATTCAGAATATGATTCGACTCTGAATTTTCTTTAAGAACTAATGTAGCCGGATATAATGAATTTATATGCAGCCTAATGGGAAGATCTAGATTAATCAAATGGACTGATACATTTTGTCTGTCTTTAAATAAGTCATAGGCCCAGAAATAGCAGCTAATGTATTAACTAGAAGCGGCCAGCAGATACTCAGTATCCAGGACAAGACTCATTTACAGGTGTACCCTAATACAATTTATGGGGCTGTTCTTGCTAAATTGTGCTTAGTACAGGGAATACCTATGCTGCCATAGTTTTATGGGATCTCTGTACAGACTATGAGCAAACTTAGGGGCTGTTCCTGCTGAATTGTGCTTAGTACAGGGAATACCTATGCTGCCATAGTTTTATGGGATCTCTCTGTACAGAATATGAGCAAACTTAGGGGCTGTTCCTGCTGAATTGTGCTTAGTACAGGGGAATACCTATGCTGCCATAGTTTTATGGGATCTCTCTGTACAGACTATGAGCAAACTTAGGGGACTGTTCCTGCTGAATTGTGCTTAGTACAGGGAATACCTATGCTGCCATAATTTTATGGGATCTCTCTGTACAGAATATGAGCAAACTTAGGGGCTGTTCCTGCTGAATTGTGCTTAGTACAGGGGATACCTATGCTGCCATAGTTTTATGGGATCTCTCTGTACAGACTATGAGCAAACTTAGGGGCTGTTCCTGCTGAATTGTGCTTAGTACAGGGAATACCTATGCTGCCATAGTTTTATGGGATCTCTCTGTACAGACTATGAGCAAACTTAGGGGCTGTTCCTGCTGAATTGTGCTTAGTACAGGGAATACCTATGCTGCCATAGTTTTATGGGATCTCTCTGTACAGACTATGAGACTATGAACAAACTTAGGGGACTGTTCCTGCTGAATTGTGCTTAGTACAGGGGAATACCTATGCTGCATAGTTTTATGGGATCTCTCTGTACAGACTATAAGCAAACTTAGGGGCTGTTCCTGCTGAATTGTGCTTAGTACAGGGAATACCTATGCTGCCATAGTTTTATGGGATCTCTCTGTACAGACTATGAGACTATGAGCAAACTTAGGGGCTGTTCCTGCTGAATTGTGCTTAGTACAGGGAATACCTATGCTACCATAGTTTTATAGGATCTCTCTGTACAGACTATGAGCAAACTTAGGGACTGTTCCTGCTGAATTGTGCTTAGTACAGGGAATACCTATGCTGCCATAATTTTATGGGATCTCTCTGTACAGACTATGAGCAAACTTAAGATGCTGTTCTTACTGAATTCTGTATTTTTACGCACCCGAATAGGAAAATAAATATGCCTAGAAGCAGTCTATATATATTATCACTCAGCAGTAACACTGTGACTTCAGGAGTCCTAGACTCATCTAAAAGCAAAGCAAATAACAAAAGGAAGGCCAAAAAGAAGTGATAAGACAGTTGTGGCCAATCACGTCCAAGACAATGGCTAATGATTGAAGCTGCAAAATGGATTAGTGATTGTTATAGAAACTGGAGAAAAATGAAGCAAGAGGCAAATAATTAAATATTCACTATCTGATATTTTCATTTGGTAAGTGTCAGCCAATGAAGAGAAAAAGAGCACTTGGTTTTGATTCAACAGCAACCAATCAGGATGCAGTATTTAATGGCATGTCTGTGAAAAAATATGATTGGTTGCTACGAAGATGCTGGAAATTGGAGTTCAATGATTATATATAATAATACTGTATATCATTTCATCACCCCTTCAGATACAACCACCATCTTATTATCCCTAGGTGTAATAACTGCCTGATAATCACGATAACTTGTGCCTTCAATTTTCCTGCTAAAGTATCAATCAAACCCATTTCTTTTTATTTTTCAATTCAGAACATTTTTATTTTTAAATGATCAGAAGGGCATGCCATGTTTTTTTTTTATTTTTTTATTGAATAGCCATAAAGACTAATAAACGAACATAATTATTTCATAGCAGAAGGGAGGATAAAAGCAGATGCTTGTTATACCGTCTCTGTTAATGAGTTTATTTTCCAGGCACATTTGATTTTTTTTTTTCAAGAACTGTTGACAATTTAGTAGTTTGAAGTCTCATTACTTTCTGACACAATGGTAATTAGATATAAATGAATTTCTGTAGAGCAGTTAGTGCAGTGGCTTTCTGAGATGTTTTTGTATAGACATAGTGGGTCACTGCATGATGTTCTGTATGTTCTACATAAGGAAGGGTTACTGCCTACTCTTCTCTCATTTCCCTCCAGAAATAGGGATTAGGGGTAAGTACCAGATAGGTGCCTAATATATAGAGTTTTTATGGAATACTTTACAACAAAATATGAACATAATTTACATTAACATTACAATAACACTGTATTACACTCATACAGAACCAAAAACCTCAACCACAAACAAAATAAGGGTGACAAATGTGTTCTCGGTGATCTTATGCATGTACAATGAGTTCAGACTCCTTGGAGTAAGCCTCCCTCTCTTCTCTGCGTTTCCTAGCTGCCTCATCCTCCTGCACCTCTTCCACCTCCATATCTGGTGAGAAATAATCAATGTCACACTCTAATACCACAACCATCACCCCTGATTGGGGTGGGCCATGCACCTCAATGGAGTTTCATCCCTCTACCATAGGAAAAGGACATACATTGTCATCAGTATTGGTCAAGTCAATATCCGTTGAACAAACATTGGGGCAAATTCACTAAGATGCGAAGTTGCGCCAGGCGCAACTTCGCCGCACTTCGTCAGGCGTATTTTCGCCAGCGTTCTGCAAATTCACTAAAATCCGAAGTTGCGCACAGGGGTAGCGTAAGTTTGCGAAGTTGCGCTAGTGTTAATTCGCCAAGCGAAGCGAAGTTTCGCTAGAGATGGTTCATTTGCATACGGCGCCAAATTCAAATTTCAATGGAGGAATACGTATTAGCACTACAAATGCCTAGAAAACCTTCAAATCAGCAAATAAAAAATGTATTTTGCCCTACACATGTGCCCACTGTCTAGGTAAGTTGCCATGAGTCAGGAAATGTAGGGGGGAGGAAGGGGAGCCCCAAAATTTTTTTCGATCTTTTTCAGCCTATCACCCATCATGTAGAAAACACGCCAGCGTTTTTTGGGACTTTTTTTTTTTTACTTTTTTTGAAGCAATCCCTATCTACTCTATTGCGCTTCGCCAGGTCTGAGGTGGAGAAGGAAGTCTAGCGTAAAAGTTAGCGTTCGGTACACTGCGCAAGTTAGTGAATTTGCATAGTTACATCGCTAGCGAAAATTTGCCTGGCGTAAGTGTGCGAAGTAACACTAGCAAATTTACGCCAGCATTCGTTAGTGAATTTGCGAAGTACCGAAAATGCCAAACGCTAGCGAATTGACGCTAGCGTTCGGCGCTTAGTGAATTTGCACCATTGTCTGTCAAACCATCCTGATTCTTTGGAGGATTCTCCTCAACTGGACAATGTTGCAAAGAGCTATGAATACATAGAACTTTGTTTACACAGTTCAGTTTCTGACCGAAATTGGAGCAGATCATGTACTAGGGGAGAGTTCACAGACGACATCACAATTGGGGCCCCCAGGGGCACGTGGGACAAATCAGAAGCTGGAGAAGGTGCAGGCCCTGGAGCCTGGGGCTCAATTACAGACAGGGCAGCCATCAGGGGGGGACAGGGGGGAGAGTTGTAGGGGGCCCAGCCACACCACACTTACTTGATTAGCCGGCCCCCCATCTGTCTGAGAGCTGCTGACTTCGCGAGGCATGGACATTTAAGGGGCCCTGGCCACCAACATGGTGGGGGGGGCCTGGCCACCAATTTTTTTTTTCTCATATGGGGTCCTAGCCACCAATATTTTTTAATGGGGGGAGCCCCGGCCAAAAATATTTTTTTATGGGGGGCCCTGACCACCAATATCTTTTTATTTTTTTATTAACATGTGGGAACCCTAGTCACCAATATTTGTTTTGTTTTTTTACTGTGTGGTGGGGGGCAGACCTGTGGAGTGGGGAGGGCGGACCTGTAGGTGGGGCTTGCGGTGGGCACAGCCCAGGGGGCCCAGGAAATTTTGTCGTATGGGGCCCTGTGATTTCTGATGGCGGTCCTGATTACAGAGCAGCCTTTTCCATCAATTCTCTCAGAAACTACAGCATTTCCCAACTCAGAATTACTCACAGTGTGTCCAGCAGCAGCTGCTTCTCACAATTAACTGCTTTGTACAATCCTCTTCACTTACACAGGTAATGGCTGACTGGCCACACCCACCAGCAAAACTTTCATTATTCATAACTTGCGAACCAGCGCAGGGATCCGGCTCTTGCTCATCTCCCCTGATTCCTGATACATTCCCACACGTTTGTGCCAAAATTGGTGATCCTCCGGGGTCCGGTGATCCCTTAGTCTCCACTTCCATCCAGGAGGCTCACACAAACAGTCTGCTCAGAGACAGAGACAATAGGAAAGTGTTGGAAGGGTTACTGTCTGCTCTTATTTCCCTACAGAAATGAAACGCCCTATCTATACCTACAGGTACCTCTGTATTATCACTTGAGGGACTGTGCTGGGTTAATCGCAAGGCATGAGGTTATGTTTCCATTCTAGCTGCATAGAATATCTCAGAATTAACTGAAAATAAATAGTAAGAAATGATCTATCTGGTTCAGTAAATTCTACTGCCGACACTGACCAACCACCCGAATGAAGGCTGAAGACAAACTGAACAGAATATAACTTTATTTGACTGGCATAGTATAAAAACCTACCGGAGTCAGTGCTGTACCTTGTTATATCTCGAATATTTTCTCATCCATGAACTGATCAGATTTCAGGAACCTCAATGAGAAGCTTTTCACAAATTCCTGGAAGTGGCAGATTTAAGTGCCAAGATGTCGCTGATAAAGAAATCAGCGGTGTAAGGTTTGCTGCCAAGCTGTCCGGTTGTTTAATGAGGCAGAAAATGTACCTGTCGATTGATTCACGCTGCTTTCATGCCAATCCAGCTCTGTTCCATTGTTAAATATTCTCCACAAATCAGCAACATACGAAAAAAGGGGGTGGCAGGCACTCTGAGAAATTGAGCCCATGATGAAAGGCCCTGGGGGGCACGAAACGCGTGGGGTCAATGGAGATATTGTTCCTTTTTTAATGATTCTACAATAAACATTATATGTTGAACTTCACTTCCTTGTGGAATTTCTGAGTGCCTGACATCCCCTTTTTTCGTATGTTGCCGGTTTATCCGCTCCCTAAGCTGAGGGTCTAGGGCTGGTGCACCTGGACCACCTGTTCTACGAGGTGAGTGATCAACAAAATCGATATCCTGTGTCTCCTCTTTTTGGTGGTTTAATATTCACCACAAATGTCACAATCCTCATTCCATAGGGCAGATATCAACCTCTTTTCACTGGGGATTAACCAGTGGTTGGAGTTCTTTTAGGCGCAGTGGGAACCAGGGGACTGGGAGATTTCTGGTTTCCGTTAGAATGAGAATTAGGTGAGATTCTTTCTTCTTGGTTGCAAATCTGAATCTGAATTGATGGGGGCCCCATACAACATTTTTTGGGCCAGGACCCACCCTCAAGTTAAAAAAAAAAACATTGGTGGCCAGGCCCCCCCCTATACAAGTTAAAAATACCATTGGTGGTCAGGGCCCCATAGAAAATTAAACAAAATAAATTGGTGGTCAGTGGCCCCCTAACAAATAAAACAAAAGCATTGGTGGTCAGGGAACACATTTAAAAATTTGAAAAAAAAACCCATTGGTGGCGAGGGATTTAATTAAAAAAAAACCCACTGGTGTTCAATGGAACTTACCTGGGTTCTTCTTCCTTGTGCTTGGCAGATTCTTTGTTTTTCTTCTACAGCATTCGGCTTCTTGCAGACTTTGAGTCTTTCTGCGATTTGGGTATTTCGGACGTTTCCTTTACAGCTCTCTTTTCGCAGCTTCCTTTGCCGATTCAGGTCTTCGTACGCTCTTAAAGGGGACCCAGCTTTTTAAGTGAATGCAGCACAGCCAGGTCCCCCTTTTGCTTTAGATTTTGCCAGGCCCACGATAATCATCCCAACTGTGCCCCCCCAATGGGGGCCCTGCCTATTGGCCATTTTAGGATTGGGGTCTCCTGGGCCCACAAGGGCCGCAATCTAAAGGGCCCCCCTCCTGGCTTCCAACTCTCTGCCCACGCAGCAACGCATGCCTTGTAGCTCATACAGCTTCGGATTGGTGGCTGTAAACGGGTGGAGGAGCATCAGCAGCACCCACATGGAATGGGTCTGGGTTGCAGGGGCCACAAAGGCTAGGGCCCACCAGATTTTTTCCCAGTATCCAACCAGCCCAGTCCAACCCTGGATGCAGCACATCCCGGCAAAATCTAAGGCAAAAGGGGGGGCTGGCTGTGCTGCATTCAGTTAAAAAGCCGGGTCCCCCTTAAGAGCGTGCGAAGACCCAAATCGACAAAGGAAGCTGCGGAAAGAGAGCTGTAAAGGAAACATCTGAAATACCCGAATGGCGGAGGACACAATAAATCTTTTCTACAACTTGTTGGAAGATTGTCTTTATTTGAGTGCCTGCCACAGATTTATTCACGGTTGTCTGCTCCCCATGCTGAGGGCTCAGGGCGATGCACTTGGGCCACTTCCTATATGTGGTGAGTAAATACTCCACTCCATGAAAAACCCTTCTCTGTTCTGTTACAATATTGTACAGCAGTAAAGAGTGACTGAAGTTTATCAGAGCACAAGTCACATGACTTGGGGCAGCTGGGAAACTGACAATATGTCTAGCCCCATGTCAGATTTCAAAATGAAATATAAAAAAAATCTGTTTGCTCTTTTGAAAAATGGATTTCAGTGCAGAATTCTGCTGGAGCGGCACTAATAACTGATTTGTTTTGAATTTTTTTTTTTCCCATGACAGTATCCCTTTAAATCAGAGCACTCATATTGAACCTGGACCTGAAGTTTCCCCTTGTCCCAGCCAGAACCATTCAGGTCCACTGAGAATATTTTAACCAGGACAGCTGTAATAGTTTACATTAATACAATGTATTATAATTTAAAATATTGAACAACAGGTCATACATACAGGTCTGTGCTGCACTAGGAACTGGACCTCAGTCAGTGGTACAACTAACTATACAGTAGATCTTACGGGGGTACCAGAGGGACCTGGACCATGGGGTCTGCACTGCAGTATTGTATCCCCCCATCTCTATTAATCAGCTTGTCTTCCATTAATTTCTCTGGGAACTCTCCCCTATACATCTGTTCTAAAGCCCCAAGTATAATTTGATCAGTTGCCTATTCCTTATAGCGATTATAATACACAGTGAGAACCTGCAGTTCACAACAGATGTTGCAGCTCCAGTAATTATATATTAGAGGTTAAAGCCAGTCTTGGGCACTCATGAAGGTCAGATGATCATTCATGGCAGATTATATTAGGCAAGCTGACTCTTTCCAGCTTTCCAATGGGGGTCACTGACCCCATCTAAAAAAAAACAAATGTTCTGTAAGGCAACACATTTATTGTTATTGCTACTTTTTATTACTCCTCTTTCTGTTCAGGGCTCTCCGATTCATATTCCAGTCTCTTATTCAAATCAATGCATGGTTGCTATGGTTATTTGGACCCTAGCGACCAGATTTTTGAAACTGCATACATTAGAGATGCTGAATAAAAAAATGAAATAACTCAAAAAGCAGAAATAATAAAAAAAAAAACAATTACAAATTGTCTCAGAATATCACTCTCTACATCATACTAAAAGTTGACTCAAAGGTGAACAACCACTTTAAGTTAAGCAATCAACCTAGTGACTTACAGGAAATCACGACGTAGTATTCAGAGCCGCTTCATTCATGAAAGAATCACTGATTGTCACTGATTGATCATTTTGCTGATTCGTTGGGAGCGGTGGCCGTATTGATGACGCTGTGCAGGCAATGACTTCCCGGTGAACTGCCGAGGGTTTAGTATTTCTTCCTTCAGTGCCATCATGAAATATGCTGATCAATGCATTCAGGGTATGGAAAATAAGTTTACATTTTTTTGGGATTTCCCAAATACTTATATTTCATACGATGGTAGTAATAGACGGAAGTAATTTGGGACCACCGAGAACTGAACCTCTAGGGGACCACTCCCAAGCCTGCAGACAGAGACAAGAGGAAAGTGTTGGAAGGGTTACTGTCTGCTCTCTCTCATTTCCCTACAGAAATAGGGATTGGTAGTACTAGATAGGTACCTAATATATAGGGAATTTTTATTTAAAAGATCACTTTACATTAAATAATCAATTCAATCAATTCATAAACAGTTCACAAATCATACAACAAAACAAAAATAACCAAAAATCCCACAAACCCACCCATACACCCTCCAGCCCGCAGAGTCCATCCCTCTGTCCATTGGCAACTTTTCCATGAAACACACCAAGTCAAAGGCCAGTTTGCAAAGTCTTGGATTGTCCATATGGTCTTCCTTCCCCCACCAAAAACCCAAATGAGCATTCCAGAAAAAGTCTTTCCTGGACCATTGATCTGCATATTTCATGATGGCACTGAAGGAAGAAATACTAAACTCTCGGCAGTTCACTGGGAAGTCATTGCCTGCACAGCGTCATCAATACGGCCACCGCTCCAGTTTCCATCATCCAACAAAAACATAATACTTTCATATTCATATTATGAATCCAGGCTACAGAATGCTGCACCTCCAGCCTACAGAAAAAGAGAGGAGCAGTATCAGTGCCCAGGGAGCCATATACATACAATAAGTACATACCTTGAGATGAGGGCATGTTCATGAAGATGAAAGAGTAAGGTTCACCCCTCGCCATAGGTTCTGATTTGATGTTGACCTCTTTATCTCAATTCCCTTCAGGAAACTCAACTGAGCCAGAGCTGCCTTCACTACATTATCTGGGGTAGCGCCCAACTGGCCAAAAGATCTCCTGCACCTATGCTGCCAGATCTGGTACCGTGTGCATGCAAGTATAATATAAATTGTCTTACGGTCCAGTGGGTGGTGTATAGCGGGAACCCAATAGGCTGAGTCTGCATAGTTCAGACTGTTCAGGAGTGGGATATTAAGAGCTGCTGCCATCTGACTATAGACATCTCTAGTCACTGGGCAACTGACAAGAAAGTGCTCTTGGGAAAGTACTTTGACAAAGTAGACCACAGGTACTGATGATTCACTCGGTCAAAAGCCCAAAAAAAAAACCCTCATGGAGGGGGGCCAAGATGCCTTCCGCCAGGCTGTCTCTAAAGACCTCCACGAGGACCGGGGCCAACTCATCTTTGAAGGTCTTATAAAACTCGGCTGGGCCTGGCGCCTTCTTTTTATGAAGGCTGTTAATAGCTGCTCTTACCTCGGCCTCTGTGATTTCTGCTTCCAAAAGGGAAAAGTCCAAATTAGATGTATCAGGCCCTGGGGTTGCCTCCAAGTAGTCAGTCAGCCTCTCCCCATCCAAAACCTTGTTCCGGAAAAGGCTGGCATAGTAAGACCTCACAACACCCAGGATGCCCTCCCTGGTAGTCTGCAACTTACCCTGGGTGTCCATGAGGCCGGTCACTAACTTCCTGGCCACAGATTCTCGGTAATTCTTAAAAGGGTCCGGCGGATGAAAACTCCCATAATCCCTCTCCAGAACCAAAGATCGGTACCGGCTGTACTGATGTCGCCTGATCTCGGCCATCAGCTGGTTCAGCTTTGACCCATCCACCCCATCCAAAATACAGTCCTCCAACTTCTTTCGTAGGGACAGGTATCTTTTGTATGTCTCTCTCTCCCTCCCTACGTACAGATAGCTTTCTGAAGAGAGTTCGGAATGACTCCTTGGCATCCTCCCACCACAATGACACAGGGGGTCATTTATAAACAGTGGGCAAATTTACATCTGGGCAGTAACCCATAGCAACCAATCAGTGATTAGCTTTTTTAAACCAGCTGCAGGTTGCACAATAAAAGCAATCATCTGATTGCTATGGGTTACTGCCCAGGTGCAAATTTGCCCAGTGTTTATAAATGACCCTCACTGAGTCATAAAAGTCTACCCTATCAATCTCGCTGTGAAGACGCATCCTAAAGACATGATGATGACTTCTCTGCCAGGATACTGGTGTTAAGCCTCCACAGCCCTCTCCCTCTACTCGGGGTGGAAGAAGCCCCCCACAGGAAAGAAACTGCAAAGTGGTCAGAGTATTCCACAGGCTGTTCACGCACAAAAGTGACTCCCCCTTCTTAACAAAGGCCATATCAAGACGACTGGACCTCCCTGCAGAATAGTAAGTGTGCCTGCCAACATGACCATTGCAGATAGCAACATCCACTAGGTCTGCCTGCTGGATGATATGGTTAAGGAAGCCTTCTGAGTTATTTACTCTAGTTCCCGTCCTATCTTGTGGCCTTAATATCTGGTTGAAATCTCCAGCCAGAAACACTGGAAGGGAAGTGTTGAGATACTGTCTCATCTTCCTGCCTCTGGCTGTGATGTCAAGAAGGAGACACCTGCCTACCTGCATTTCCACAAGTCGATGTACAACAACATTCAATTCAGATTTAAACAGCACCCCCACACCACCACATGGCTCAGCTGCTATAGACCAGAATGAGGGCCCATGCTGCCACTCTGAAGCTGCCGCTCTGAAGGTCAGCACTTGTAGTCAGTCGAGTCTCCTGAAGGAAAAATATGTCTCCATCAGATGATGATAGACTAGAAAAAGCCAAAAACCTTGCCTTTGGCGAACAGATGCTGCACACATTAGATGTTTAAAAGTGGTTCTGTAGCCATTATGTTGTTTTATTTTTGGCCTTCTTCCCTTCACTTTCACAATCACATATCCCTTCTCCAAATCTTTTAACCTGGACCCCTGCAGGTATAGGATCCTCATCTCCAAGATGGACTGTCTCTTTATCTATGGCCAGGTCTACATTAGGAATAAGCCCAGCCCTATCTGCTTTGTCAGCCAAAGAGCTGAACCACAGAGATGCCTCCACTACCTTTTGGGGTTATCTCCTCATCCTTAGCGTCTGACTGCTGTACCTCCATCTACTCCAGAGAGATCTCATGATCTATTCTCTGAAATGCTTCCCTCTCCATCTTTGACCCCCAAGAGTCATCCTCATCTGAATCATTGCTTTGAAGCTGGGAATAGCGATTGGATGTCTCTGGACTAAAGCACATGGCTCCAGGGGTCTTTTTTGCTTTGCTAGAGCTGTAACTACTTGCCAGTTTTCTTACTTGATGGGCATGGCTGTAGTGATGATCTCTGATCTACCTCCCTGTGAGTGTTGTGCCTTCCTTCCTGCGCCATCCCGATCCTCTCTCTCTCTCTGTTGGACTTGGTTAGGTTTTGTGCCCTTGTGCCTTTGCTGTTGTTCCTCCCTCTGCTGGTTTTCTATCTCATGAACAGCCTCTATTAACAGTTGGTCTTCTTCTTGTTCTACCTGATTTTCCACTACGAGATTATTCTTATTTTTATTATGAGAGGCCATAGGGCACAAGCGGTGAGGATGTCCCATATTACTAAACAGGTTACACTTTATGTCCTTATAGAACCTCTTTGTGTGGCCTATTTTCCCACAGAGGATACATTTCTCTACAGCACAGGAACTGGCCAGGTGATTAAGTGACCCACATTTCAAGCACTTTTTGGCCTGGCCAGCATAGAAACAGATGCACTTTTCTTTGCCTATGAAAAATGTGCTAGGCAGATGTTGGGGGATGTTATTAATCACCCTGAGCTGACCTCAGTTTCCCAGCCCCCCATCCACAAATCATCTTCAAGTACACGGGCTAAAGGGGAGAGGACTGTGCACTGACGCTTCAGCCACGTGAGCACATCATCCACAGGGACCCCTTCATTTTTAACAATGATAGTGATGTTTTTTATCGCTGGCTTAGATATTGGCATGGCCTCAAAATTCTGCCATTCTGGCTGTGTTTTTAGGGTCTCAAAAAGCCACCAGAAAGCATCCTAAAGACACGCTTTTATGACTCCTCTGTGGGATTTTGAAACATCCCATTCTGTAGCAGATTGCATTATACAGGCCTCCAGGTCATTACTAGCTTTAAATTTAGCTGAGCCTTCTAGCAGTTTCCTAATAATGTAGGTTCTGTTTGGGGCATTCTCTATGTTCCCTTCCCACATCAAATTGACACAGTTTTTCCTACAGAAAGCCTGACCACCAAAGGAAGGCCCTTCATCTGCAGGGAATAATCTCATTCTCTCCCAAAACCTTCCTGATGCCTTGGGGTCCACCCCAGAAAATGAAGCCCTAGGGTCCCCAGAAGATTTAGCTTGCTCAGTAGATGTTTGGCCCTCAGTACATGTGCCTGCTGTGCTATTTTATGCCCAGTTTTCCCAGACTCTTTATTACCCACCACCAACACCTCTTGTACGCCCATCACCACTGGGTCACTGTGAGCACTCGCTTCTCCAAGCACCGCTACAGACACGCCAGCATTCACACTGGACTCATCTCCATGCACCACCCCAGACACGCCACATGCAGCTGACTGATTGGACGATACTTCCATTGCTGGAATAACATCCTCTTGTGGCCTCTGGCTCTGTGATGGTTCTTGTTGTCTCACTCCTGGTGACAATGGAGGGAATTCTTCTTGAGTTAGGCTGAAGCTCTTTGGGGTCACTGATGTAACTGTTGTCTTGCTTCTCCTTTTCTTGTCCTTCGACATCCTTTACATCAAACGCCATATGCTGCCAGTTGATGTTCTCACTTCCTCTGCCTTTTGGTGGCGCTCTCTTCAAACTCCTGCTTAGGCTTCAGGCTTTTTACATTCCCCTTCTGTATCAAATGAGGCAGAATAGCTGGTAGTGCTGGGCTTCTGGGTATGATAGGGAACCTGCTCCTTGAGAGACTTTTGCATCTTTTCAAATCTCTCCATGTTTTCAAAACGCTCCCTCCAGGGCCCCGCTTTAGTCAGCAGCATCTCAATGGACACTTCCACCTCAAAGAGTTCCCCTTTAAGGGTGATCATGTCCAACTCAAGTCTTCCTCTTTTGTTCTTATTTGCAGCTCTGATCAGCTTTTGTTGTGCCACAATTTCTGCCTCTTTCTTCCACTGCAGTGACATCAGGTAAAACACCCACAGAGGCGAGTTTTCTCCTTCTCTTCAGCTGCCCCAGGGGTCAGATCAGCTGCACCTCTTTGTCTCTGCCTTGTCCTCTCACTCCTCCTCACTTCTGCACCGTCACCTCCAGCTTCAGACTTTGTGCTCCCCTTGCTTCTCCCCTCTGAGTTCTGCCAGGCAGGTTGCAGGGCCTGGGGCTCCATGTTGTTCTCACCTGCCTGGGCTTCCACTGCACCACAATGTCTGTGGGATCCAGCTGGTGACTCCTCCATACTCACTGCCTGGGAAGCTCCCCCAGCAGCTGACAGTTGTTCCACAGATTCAAACTCTGAGATGTTGGAGCTTAAACCAGGCTGCAAACTTTCCTCCATGCTAGGCCCGAAAGCCTGGGCCTGGAGTACTAAAGAAGGCTCCACAGAGCCACAAGATCCTGGGCTTATGCTGGTCATGCAGAGAGATCAGATTACACACCTGCTCTGCTCTCATTTCCCTACAGAAATAGGGATTGGTAGCACTAGATAGGTACCTAATATATAGAGACAAGAGGAAAGTGTTGGAAGGGTTACTGTCTGCTCTCTCTCATTTCCCTACAGAAATAGGGATTGGTAGCACTAGATAGGTACCTAATATATAGAGACAAGAGGAAAGTGTTGGAAGGGTTACTGCCTGCTCTGCATATTCTACTATTTGCTATTCGCTAGAGTATTTTGGTATACTAGTAGCATTAGTACGCCATAGTTGTAATGTGTTTTATGTGTCTCAAATTACAAAAGTCCTCCGAGTGTAGGAATATATATATATATATATATATATATATATGTTTTTTTTTTCTTGCACTTTTTATTCTGCTTCAGTCATAGACTCATAAAATAGGAAATGATGGCGGAGACTGCGGGTAATAGAATTTTATGTCTCCGCAGCGCAATCCTCTATTTCTATTATATGATTTTCTTCGAAGAACAAAAGATTTTCTTTTTATTTCCCAGGAACCTTTTTATTGAAAGCAGAGCAAGTCTGCAGAGCAAAGCATTAGGCTAATATAATGTATTAATTCATATTTACCTGCACTTTAAACAGCCCTCAAGCATTTCCCCCTATTGTTACAATTTCAATTTGATAGAAAAGTCCTTGGAGCAAAACAAAATATATAGAACGTTTCTTGGTGTTTCTGTCAGAGAGAAAGTCAGCTTCTATTTGGCTGTATGAATATTTCAGCTCGTGCCGGGGAAGGAGAGTCTTTTATTGTCTCTAAACAGAGCGTAATGATAAATATGCATGATATACACAAGTACATAGACAACTTGGCAGGGGCTAAATCGATCCTTAGAAACGACAAACGATAAAGACCTTGAACATCTCAGCAACCATAATGAGCATTAAAACATATTGCCAAAGGTTTTTACTCCCAAGCAACCATAAGGCAGCGGTTTCCAATATGTGGGGTCGGCCCTCTGCTTAAGGAGAGATTTGGGCAGAATGTTCTCCTAAAAGTCCAGCTTGAGGGCAATTTAGGTGAAAATTGGGGGGGGGGAATATATTTTTTGCCCTAGATATTTTTGGAACTATGGCTTATACACCAATATTTCTCCATATCTAAGCTTGGACTTCCAAGAGGTGCTTCAACTGAATAGGTTTTAGAACAGCTGCCGTAAAGCGATATACTTCTTGTAGCAGCACTGGATTCCTGATATAAAGGGTCGTTTAATAAAAGCTATAAGTGAAACTGGACATATAGGTTGCACTGATTCTGTATAGTGTTTCTTCTCCTGAATCATGTGCAAGTATCTGTTGCCTCTCGTGAACCAAGTGAAGAGCCAAGGAAAGAACCTACTATATACAGTACACCAGGACAGAGCTTTCTTTGCTTTTTTTTCTTTATATGGTCACAGACAATCACTTCTAATATTCTTATCATTTACAGTAGGGGGTACATTATCCCTTATAATACATGAGTGATACTCAGAGTTCCCTGTATAACGCAGCCTGCAGCCTTATGCCTTTATATGGCCACATAACCCATCAGTGACTTCTAATATCCTTATCATTTACAGTAGGGGGTACATTATCCCTTATAATACATGAGTGATGCTCAGAGTTCCCTGTATAACTCAGCCTGCAGCCTTGTGCCTTTATATGGTCACAGAACAACCCCTCAGTGACTTCTAATATCCTTATCATTTACAGTAGGGGGTACATTATCCCTTATAATACATGAGTGATACTCAGAGTTCCCTGTATAACTCAGCCTGCAGCCTTGTGCCTTTATATGGACACAGAACCCCTCAGTGACTTCTAGTATCCTTATCATTTACAGTAGGGGGTATATTATCCCTTATAATACATGAGTGATACTCAGAGTTCCCTGTATAACGTAGCCTGCAGCCTTGTGCCTTTATATGGTCGCATAACCCATCAGTGACTTCTAATATCCTTATCATTTACAGTAGGGGGTACATTATCCCTTATAATACATGAGTGATACTCAGAGTTCCCTGTATAACTCAGCCTGCAGCCTTGTGTCTTTATATGGTCACAGAACAACCCCTCAGTGACTTCTAATATCCTTATCATTTACAGTAGGGGGTACATTATCCCTTATAATACATGAGTGATACTCAGAGTTCCCTGTATAACTCAGCCTGCAGCCTTGTGCCTTTATATGGTCACAGAACCCCTCAGTGACTTCTAATATCCTTATCATTTACAGTAGGGGGTACATTATCCCTTATAATACATGAGTGATACTCAGAGTTCCCTGTATAACTCAGCCTGCAGCCTTGTGTCTTTATATGGTCACAGAACAACCCCTCAGTGACTTCTAATATCCTTATCATTTACAGTAGGGGGTACATTATCACTTATAATACATGAGTGATACTCAGAGTTCCCTGTATAACGTAGCCTGCAGCCTTGTGCCTTTATATGGTCGCATAACCCATCAGTGACTTCTAATATCCTTATCATTTACAGTAGGGGGTACATTATCCCTTATAATACATGAGTGATACTCAGAGTTCCCTGTATAACTCAGCCTGCAGCCTTGTGTCTTTATATGGTCACAGAACAACCCCTCAGTGACTTCTAATATCCTTATCATTTACAGTAGGGGGTACATTATCCCTTATAATACATGAGTGATACTCAGAGTTCCCTGTATAACTCAGCCTGCAGCCTTGTGCCTTTATATGGTCACAGAACCCCTCAGTGACTTCTAATATCCTTATCATTTACAGTAGGGGGTACATTATCCCTTATAATACATGAGTGATACTCAGAGTTCCCTGTATAACTCAGCCTGCAGCCTTGTGTCTTTATATGGTCACAGAACAACCCCTCAGTGACTTCTAATATCCTTATAATATGCAAGAGGAGAATCATGATTCCCTGGAGGCACATTCAATACTGGCATATAATTATTAGTAATACAAATTATTGTTTGGAAATGTGATATCTACATTGTAATTTACAAACTGTCACGCTACCTAGATTGTTAACATTCTAATCCTGAGCTATAAATTAGACACATCCAGGAGTTTCCCTGTTTCTTGTGCAAATGGTGCGTATGATAAACTGCTCTGCTTTCCATATTTGCCGGGTGCATTAAATCAGAATCTCAATATGAATAATAAAATTTGCCGGAGTGGAGTTTTACTGCATCCTAATCAATTTGCGGTTTATTTGCCTGGAAGGGTTGTAACAGATTTAGCTATTTCTCTCAAGATCTGGTGTTTTATGAGTAAATACTGTGGCTCAGATTATTCTGCTGTAAGTTTTAGTGAGATTCTGCTCAGAAAGCGCTAAACTTTGCAGGAAACTTTTCATACACATGAACATTGGGTTCCTAAACTGCCTGTACAAACTAATTGTGCCCTGGGGGTTAGACAAGGATTCGTTGAGGATTGGATGCTGGTGATACATAGAGAGGGCACTAGCATTGGGGTGCACTCAAAGAGTGAAGGGGGTCTGGGGGGCAGTTGATTTTCAACACTACCCCAACTGGCATAAATGACATTTATAATCTTTCTCATTGGGATTTCACCTCAAGAAACAGGAGAATATGCTCCACAGCCCAAAGCATGAAACACATGCAATTGCACAGGGGGTGCTAGGCACATACATCTGCTGCCTACCCCTACATTGTGCCCTGGGGGTAAGACAAGGAACTGTTGAGGATTTGTGGCTGGTGATGCATGGAGAGGGCACTAGCATTTGGGTGCACTCAAAGGTAAAGAGCGGAGGGGGGTTCTTGGGGGAAAGTTAATTCTCACCACTCACTGAATCAGGGACACCCTACATTGGGCGCTCTCCATGATTTGCCCAGCTGTGATATGACATGGGAAGCTACTGCAACTATACAGAAGTGCCAGTAACTTCAATGGATGGGGTCAATAAGTCCAACATTTACCTCCAACACTACCACACTTGACATAAATGACCTTTATAATCTTTCTCATTGGGATTTCACCTCAAGAAAGTGCCCCACAGCTGAGTAAATCTGGCAATGAGGGGGAGCCAGTTCCAAGGCAAGTTGAAATGTTCAAGAAGTACAAGATAGAGAGGCTGTATCAGGGTGTGATTGGGCTTGTGGGACACCTGGAGAAATACCCAGTGGGCCTCACCACCTCAGACCCACTGCCTTCCTGAGATGAGACCTGACTACCTCTTGACCTCCAACCCCTACCCAGATCACAGCCACAAAAGGAGAAGGTACGCACCACTTGCAGGGAGGATGCTGTAGGAGGGTTGCAGCTTGGGCAGGAGGCCCTGATGCAGACCCTGGACCATCCTAAAGTTTTGTTAAGGGGTGTTAGGATGGTTAGCATCATGGTGATATCTACCAGCTTAGGTATATGTTTAGCGTTAGTGTAGAGGTGATCCTGGGAAGTCTGCAGAAATGTGTGCCCTGTAACTGCTGAAGGTGCCACTAAGTACCCCAACCCATACTGCTATACAATTTCTGTTACTAGAGAACTTGGGGTGATTGCAGAAATATAAGCCCAAACAAGTTGAACAATTTCTGTAGTCATGTAAAAATGACTGGCTATAGACAGATCTACAGTTACAAGGACACCGGTGCCATGAGTCAGTCTTTTGGGGAGTTCCTAGTTGTTCTTCCTGCGTTGGTAGGAAGTAGATGTCTCATTGGGAGCACTCAATAGGAAACCACCTTCCAATGGTTCTGGCAGTCCTATACAGGTATGGGATCCATTATCCAGAAACCCGTTAACCAGAAAGATGGGCACCACCCATAGACTCCAGCACTCTGAAAGACCAAGTCTCTGCATTGTTGGTGATTTGGAGAAGAGGTGGTCGAGAAATTCATTAATAGATACGTTTTTCCAATCAAAAATGTAATTCTCCTCTGCAGTAATTAAAAAGTACCTTGTACTTGATCCCAACTAAGATATAATTAGGGATGTAGCGAACTGCCGAGTATGTGTTCGCGAACGCCGTTCGCGAACACCGGCAAAAAATGCGAACAGTTCGCGAACTTCGAACATCCGAAAATCGTTCGATTCGAACGATCGAAGGATTTTAATCGTTCGATCGAACGATTTCCGTTCGAATCGAACGATCGAAGCCATTGGATCGAATGATTTCATTCAATCCAATGGCTTAGATCGTTCGATTCGAACGAAAATCGTTCGATTTTAGCGATCGAATGGTCGAATGGTCGAACAATTTTGACGCGAACGCCTATTGGCGAACGTCGCGCGACGTTCGCGAACTTGCGGCGGACGCGAACAGTCGAAGTTCGCGCGAACTAGTTCGCCGGCGAACAGTTCGCTACATCCCTAGATATAATTAATCCTTGTTGGAGGCAAATCCAGCCTAATGGGTTTGATTAATATTTACATGATTATTAAGTAGACTTAAGGTATGGAGATTTAAATTAAGGAAAGATCCCTTATCCAGAAAACCCCAGGTCCCAAGCATTCTGTATAACAGATCCCATACCTGTATCAGTGTTTTATAGTCAACATTTCATCATAGGGGGATGCCCTGGTATGCGCTTTATGAAAGGGTTCAGATACCATGGGTTGCCCAGCCAATAGACATAACTAATCATCTGAATGCAGAAATCACTAATACTAATTAAGGCGTAGGCATATATGTTTTAAGACAGGGCTGTCCAACTGGCGGCCCGCCCTTATGTGGCCCTCCATATCAAAGTCTGCCTGCTGTGTCGGTTTACCAATTGTAAACTTTAAAAGGTATCACTACAGAGATAAACTGGCCCCTGCATTGTTTAATCAAATTCAGACTGTAATCCCCTGTATTGTTCACACTTGTGACACCTCTATTGTTCACACCCCTAAAGCCCCTGTAATGTTCTACCTGAGACCCAGACTGAAACTGCCACATTGTTCTCCTGTTCACACTTTATACAAAATGCTAATGGGGCACCAGCACTGTGTCACTGTATGTAGTACATATTAGACTGCTCCTGATTCCTGTCTCCTGCTCTGTTCTGTTCTCCCTATGCTCCTGTGTGTGTCATACTCTGCCTGCTCTTTGCACCCTGTGTTTGCCAAACTCTGCCTGACCTATGATCCCTATGGAACATAAGCCTGGTATTTGTTCTGGGGGTTTGTTAGCATTTGAAAATTGTTGTTAGGGGCCCCTAAAGTGTTTAATCATATGCTGGGGTACTGTATTATACACAGGGGAGGAGGAGGCATATGGATTTATGGGTATGTCTTATATGTCTTAGCTTTTTTCACATATGAGTGACATCCCTGCCGGTGCCGGGCCAAGATAGCTTGGCTCCCTAGACAAGAGCTTCAATCAGCTCCCCCCTGTCCTGCATTACCATTTCCCTCCTTACCATGATGGTTTTTAAATAAAGAGAGCAAGAAAATGTACAACACTTTCATTTATATTACTGCCCCCTGTACCTGTACCAGCGAGCTCAGTAGCCCTCCATCATACAGCCCTCCTGCAGCCATCATATTGCCCCCAATCTTTACCTCTACCAGCAGCAGCCAAAAATAAATCTGATCCACCGGACTGAGTGACCATGATTACTGAAACAAATTATTAAATAAACGCTTGAAAAAAAAAGAAAATAAATTAAAAGTGCGTCCCTCAATGATGGAGTCCTAGACAGCTGCCTACTCTGCTTACCCCTAATTCCAGCCCTGATCACTGCAGTGAGCACCAACCATCTGGTTTTTTGGTGTTCTATTAATGTGGACATGGTCTTCCGGTAACATGGGTGTGGTTTACAGTGGGTGTGGTCTAAAAGCAGGGAGTGGCTAACTCTGTTTTCCATTATCGGCCCTTCAAAAATGCCGGCCCTCTGTACCATATAAATTGGACAGGAATTTTTTTTAGCCTATGCTTTTTTTTAGTAGAAATGGGAATAAAACGGCACCTAATATAACATAAAATGTTTATACTCAGCAGAGAGAGAAAGACAGGTACAATACTCTTTTAATAAAACAAATCTTATTTGAGCTAAAGAATATATTATATACAATATTAGACGTGACTTTAATAAAGGAACATTCACTTGCCCAAAAACATCTCTTTTCTTGTTAAAGGCAGGTTCTCTATTAAACCGTCAGCAAAGCTTAGGATTCAGTTACGGTGAAGTCAGTATTATGGGCATGATCCTATGCTAACCTCTCTCCTGGGTACAATATACGAGATATAGATCTGGAAATGTGATACAAAGGATTGTAACAGTGGTCTGACCTGCAATCATAACCTCACTCTCACCTCTCTGTGTTCCTTATTTGTCAATGGGCCTTTTCTCTCTTTCTTGACGGAGATAAATGAGACAGGTTTTTTTTTTCCCCCGCAGTTCTGCGAATGGTGAAATACTAACACCTCAATGTTGTGACCGTGCCAAGTAAATCCTTCAGAACACAATTAAATTGCTTATTCCAAGGGCCGCCTGAGAATTGTTGGGGGAAGTGACCACGGCTGAGGAGAAAATGAGAAATTCATATCAATTTACAGCAAGTTATTTTATTTAAAGGAGTGTGGGATGGAAAACAGTTGTATAATTGAACTCAGATCAAGCTTGGTGACCACCACCAGTTTTTTCTTGGATTCAACATTAAAATGGACTGAAGCTCAACAAGGCAACTTCATGCACATATGGTGGGAAAGTCCTAAAGCCATTCGATTTTGGATTCGCATTTACACACTAATAACAAACATTACCAGTTTAATGCTAAGGGCAGGGGCACACAAAGCTACTTGGGGAGATTAGTTGCCCAGCGACAAATTGCTTCTTCTTTGGACGACTAATCTCCCCAAACTGCCTCCCCGCGGGCTAGAATGTAAATCACTGGCAGGATGGCACTCGGAATGCTTCGTTTTCTGAAGTTGCCTCATGAGAAAACTTTGGGCGACTTCAGAAAACAAAGCGCTCAAAGTGCCATTCCCCCAGCGATTTAGATTCTAGCCGCTGGGAAGGTAGTTCTGGGATATCAGTCGCCCGAAGAAGAGGCAATTTGTAGCCGGGCGACTAAACTCCCTGAATCTCCACGTGTGTCTCTGCCCTAAGGAAAAACCCTGCAGAAGCATTAATACATAAAAGAGTTTCAGGAGGGAACAAACACCTCACGAAACTGATAACACATATCTTTTCAGCCAGGATCAGGGCACACACTCAGATTCGGGGAGATTAGTCGCCCAGTGACAAATGTCCTCTTCTACGGGGGCGACCCGCCTCCCGCCAGCTATGATGTAATTCGGCAGGATGGCACTCGGATCGCTTCGTTTTCCGAAGTCGCCTCATGAGGAAACCTCCGACGACTTCGCCACTGGCGATTTACATTCTAGCTGGTGGAAGGCAGTTCAGGGAGATTAGTCACCCCGAAAAAAGAATAGATTTTTCAGGGGCGACTAATCTCCGTGAATCTGAGTGTGTGCCCTGACCCTAAACAGGTCATAGCCACTCCCTGGAAGTCCCCGATTCAAGACTTCCATCTGGTTAAAGCTAAAATGGATAATGTTCTAGTTCTGGAACAACTGACCAGCCTGAAAACTGACTCCCAGAAATCCTTTTACAAAGTTTGGACTCCATGGATGCCAGAAATGTGTCATTCAGTTGACCTACCATCACCAATCTTCTCGATACAGAGAGAATAACACAGGCAGAGAGAGAACCATATAAAAATCCCCAATGTCCACCTCTTACCCACTCTGATACCAAACCCAACTCTAATAGATTTACGAACAAGAAAAATGACAGAACCCATAAAGCTGGTTTGTATTTGGTTATTGTTATTTTGTTTTACGGTTCAGGATAACAGATATTGGAACAAGTGTATTTATATTTGTGCCAACTGGGAATTGTCCAGATTTTGATGGTTCTTCTCTGGACCACTTGGAGTTCCTGGTTAAGGTGTCTGTTTCCTACTCTCTTTCCCCTTTAGTTCAGTAACTACATTACTATAATCATCTACTTCTGATCCCTTTATCAGAGCTGCTTGACATCGGCTGAAAGCAGAGAAAGGCACGCAGATTATTTTGATTTTGGATAAGAGAAGAAAAATAGTAGATCTGGGTGCTATACAGGTAAAGTGCTAAATACTGGCTGGCCCACTATGGCAGGGGGGCACAACTTTATTTTTACTCGTGAACCACATTCAAATGTAAAAGGAGTTGGGAAGCAACACCAGCATGGAAAAAGTCCTTTCGGCTGCCAAATAATGTTTGTGATTAGCCATTTGGTAGCCCCTATGTGGACAGACTCTGTTCGGCAGTACACATGGTTTTTATGCAACCAAAACTTGCCTCCAAATTCAAAAATAAGCATCTGCTTTGAGGCCACAGAGAGCAAAATGTAAGGGGTTGGTGATCGCTGCTCTATGCAAACACTTGGCCACAGATGAAACCAATGGATACCATTCAATTGACCGTACACATGCATGGCCATCTTCCCTTTGTTCAGGCTAACATCCCAGTCTAACAGAACTGTAGGTAGTGAAGAGGAGCTGTTGATGCAGATGCACCAGGCACTCACCAAAATTCTGCATCCGAATGAACCATCTAAACACCCTTCCAACCAGAAATCTATGCCACGATGGTTTAGCATTAAGATCACAATCTGCCTGACCACCATGGACATGAAGGCAAAGCTCGAAATACAATGAAGACTGTTGGAAAACAAACACATCTACACACATCCTACAAGAGGATAAGATGAAGGTACAGGAAGACATTAATGTAGCCTGACTGAACCCAGGATCAATCCAGTACAGCTTCTAAATCAAGGGCAGCTGACAAAACTCAGGTCAACTCAGAAAAAAAGTTATTCAGAGCAGGTACCACATTGGTGATCAAGGCTGATGAGCCAAATTAAAACCTGGAGCATAGTCTGAATATACAGTGAATCCCATCTAGTTTAGTAGACAACATTCTCAAGTTTCTCCCGGGCATTTGTTGCAAATCTCAACAACAGTAAAGAGAAAGATGAATGATGTCCCTGAACTGGTCAAGAATGTCCAAAAACACTATTTTCCTGTCTCGTTCGCGGCTGCCATTCCCTCTACGTTAGACCAGTTTCACCCAGAAGCTGTAACAGGGTGACAATTTAAGCAGAGTAATTAAAAATAAACATTTGCTTCGGCACAAGCAGTAGATACTCCATTCACAATGTGCAGCTAAAGTGTAGCCCTAGTTTGGATGGATATTCCTCCATGTCAATTTTTACACAAGTCCTTATCATCAATAGTGAAGAGTGAGGAAAATGAGTCCCTATTTCGGATGAACGTTTCTGCTGCCCTGAATACCCCTGGGATTATAGCAGGGCAGTATTTAAATATCTTTAACCTTGTTGCAGACATGTTATATTGGCCCCCGCCACTAAACAGTAATCCTTAAACCCAGAGCCGTTTATTTACATTCAGTATTGGACATGAACTGGGGCAGAGGACCATAATGTGATTCTCTGGAATATTTATACATCATCACCTTTGTCCCTTTTTGTTTTAACCTTGTACCAACCCCTTTCTCCTTCCCATGGGGGGGGGGGAGCTTCTTGGATTTGAATAAACATGTTTCATCTTCATCATCATCACAGCTGTCAGTGCTGGAGAACAGACAATCCCATCAGTGACTGTGAGATCCTAATCAGAATAATGCTTGACTTGCACCCATCACCTCGCTCTAGGAATGGCACCCATTTTACATAATAAAACATTTAGGGAGCCTTCGGTTTCTGAAAGCCATTACTGTGTATTCCATAACATAATAAAGGTTGTACCGAGTCCTCTAACGGTGCCTATAAAAAAACACATTCACAAAAAAAAAAACAAAAAAAAACACCCTCACAACAGCAAATATCTCTTCTCCTTGCAGTAAAAAGCATTGGAATATGAATCTTTGTACAACCATAGATTATTTTCAACAACTAGAATTATTTTTTTTATAAGTGACACGCTAATCTATAGCTTTGGAGAAAGGGATCATTTAATAAAGGACGGTGGAGGGTATAATTATGATGGCTGTGAATGAGGTGCAGAGTGCAGTGCCAGACCTGTGGAATCCCACATGAATACAGTTGGCAGCTCTGTATTCATGAGAAGCAGGAGGAGGAGGCATGTAGTGTTCAATGCCTTTCTTATTGTAAATTACCCTTTATGTGTTTTTAAAACTGTTCCATCTTGGCTTGATGGAACCTATAACATTTCCAAAAAACTGTTCTGCTCTGCCTGGTCCCCAGTACATGGGTGCCCCCATTCAGACTCAGCTCTGTGCAGTGTGGGTTCCCCCATTCAGCTTGGACTGAGAGAAAACCACCCTGTGCCATTTCAGAGATCCGGAGCTCTCAGTAAAAGAAGCTTTTGTGCAGACAAGGAATTATATCAAGAACTTGGTAGCAAATCAATGAGAATTTCATGCTGGTGCTGTACATAGGCTGGATAGCAGCGGTGCTGAGGAATAAGACGGTTTTTGTGCTGAGACAACTCAATATCAAGTCATTTTGTGCTGCAAACAATTACCAGTCCCATTATATGACATAAAACCCCAGCAGTCAGGGAGACAAGATATAGATTAGACTGCTCTGTATTTTATTCATCGTGGAGCTGAAACATCATGTGGAATAAGGCACAGCTGTAGCATTAACACCTTCTCCTGTCCAACACCAGACACCTGAGTAGGGACCCCCAGCATTATCCCACGTTCACCCAATATTAAAATACAGGTATAGGATCCCTTATCCGGAAACCCGATATCCAGAAAGCTCCGAATTACGGAATAGACTCCATTTTATCCAAATAATCCAAATTTTTAAAAATGATTTCCTTTTCCTGTGTAATAACAAAACAGTCGCTTGTTCTTGATCCCAACTAAGATATAATGAATCCCTATTTAAAGCAAAACCAGCCTATTGGGTTTATTTAATGTTTACATGATTTTCTAGTAGACTTAAGGCATGAAGACCCAAATTACGGAAAGGTCCATTATCCAGAAAACCCCAGGTCCCAAGCATTCTGGATAACAGGTCCCATACCTGTACTAGATAATAAATCGGTTTAATCTGCCTAATCTGCCTCTGTGTGCAAACGATGGCCACCGAATTTGCTATTAAACAGGAAAACAGATTAAATATAAGCATTTGGCAAAGATATAAATTAAAAACACCCGGGATCATTTACATAAAAGAATACAGTGACAATTAAAACGGTTCCACGTTGTATTTATTTCATTGTGATGCTCTGCTTGGTTTTCATCTCATTTAATTACAGCCTTCAGGGACTCGGAATATTATAGTGTAGACTCAGATACAGTTAGTCCCATAAATCTTTGGACAGAGACGTTTTTCTAATTTTGGTTCTGTACATTCACACAATGATTTTTAAATGAAACAACTCAGATGCAGTTGAACTGCAGACTTTCAGCTTTAATTCAGTGGGTTGAAAAAAAAGATTGTATAAACATGTGAGGAACTAAAACCTTTTTTTAACACAATCACTTCATTTCCGGGGCTCAAAAGTAATTAAAAGTTAAAAATACAGAAAATTTAATGTTCATTTTTAATACTTGGTTGAAAACCCTTTGCTGGCAATGACAGGCTGAAGTCTTGAACTCATGGACAAGGCCGGATTTACTCATCTGGCGCCCCACGGCCACCAGGTCCTAGCGCCCACCTGGTTTGGTGCACCACCCCCCTGCGAGCGACACGCCGGTTCACTGAGGAGCTGCGGCTCCCCTTTGCCTGATCGTATGCGACTGGAAACAACACATTTGTAGCCTTACAGAGCTTTTGTTTTTTTAGATGGGGTCAGCGACCCCCCCATCTGAAAGCTGGAAAGAGTCAAAAGACGAAGGTAAATAATTCCAAAACTATAAAAAATAAATAATGAAGACCAATTGAAAAGTCACTTGGAATAAGCTGTTCTATAACATACTAAAAGTGCACCACCCCTTTAAAGGAAAACTTTACCCCCGAACAATGTAGGTCTCTAAAATTATGTTGTATACAACAGCTCATATGTAAAACCTGCTTCATGTAAATAAACCAATTTCATAATAATAAACTTTTTTATTAGTATGTGCCATAAATAGAAAATTGCCATTGTAAAAAATAAAGGCCGCCCCCTGGGATCATATGATTCACTGTGCACACAAACACACCAAACAAACTATACTTGTTAGGTCACATGAGCCAATTAACAGACAGAGTTGTGTCTTTTGCTTCCTCACTTCTTCCTGTTACAGTTAGAGCTGCAGTATTTCTGGTCAGGTGATCTCTTCCTGTTACAGTTAGAGCTGCAGTATTTCTGGTCAGGTGATCTCTTCCTGTTACAGTTAGAGCTGCAGTATTTCTGGTCAGGTGATCTCTTCCTGTTACAGTTAGAGCTGCAGTATTTCTGGTCAGGTGATCTCTTCCTGTTACAGTTAGGGCTACAGTATTTCTGGTCAGGTGAGCTCTTCCTGTTACAGTTAGAGCTGCAGTATTTCTGGTCAGGTGATCTCTTCCTGTTACAGTTAGAGCTGCAGTATTTCTGGTCAGGTGATCTCTGAGACAGCACACAGACCATCACTAAATGGTGGTTCAAGGCAAGAGATGTAAAAGGGCAATATTTACTTAACTATATATTCCAGTTTGATAAGATTCTTTGATATGCCACTTTGATATAAACTATCTGTTGCTCAAGTATTCATTTTGGGGGTAAACTTTTCATGTAAGACTCTTATCACTTCTGCCTTCTCGGCTTCTTCCTTTTGACAGTTCCAGACCAGAAAAGAAGGATGAAGGGGGTAAAGATTCTGCAATAATTTCCAAAATTATGAAACCCCTAGATCCTTCTGTACACCAGAGAGCAGGATAATTACTCATTACCCACATTCTGTTCAAATAATAAATAATAAAGACCAATTGAAAAATTGCTTGCAATTCACAATTCTATAATATACTAATAGTGATGGGCGAATTCGCGAAACTAAGCTTTTTTACGCCGGCGTTCGTTTCTTTGTATACCGGCGACATTTTTTGACGTTGGTGAATTTTCACGGCTGGTTCGCAAATTTATTCGCCGGTGGTGAATTGCACGAATTCGCACCTGGTGAATACATTCGTCCATCACTATATACTAAAGGTTCACCTTTAAGTTAACTTTTAGTATGTTATAGAATGACCAATTCTAAACAACTTTTCATTTGGTCTTCATTATTTATTGTAGTTTTTTTAATGATTTGCCTTATTCTTCTGACTCCTTTCTGCTTTCAAACAGTAGTCACTGACCCCATCTAAAAAATGAATGCTCTGTAAGGCTACATATGTATTGTTATTGCTACTTGTTATTATTCTTCTTTCTGATACAACCTCTCCTATTCATATTCCAGTCTCTTATTCAAATCAATGTATGGTTGCTAGGGTAATTTAAACCCTAGCAACCAGATGACCAAAATTGCAAACAGGAGAGCTGCTGAATAATAACTTAAATAACTCAAAAACCACAAATAATAAAAAATGAAAAAGAAAAATGAAAAAAAAATGTAAACCAATTGCAAATTCTCTCAGAATATAACTTTCTACATCATACTAACAGTTAATTTAAAGGTGAATCACCCCATTAATGAAATTTGCAATTAAACTCAATTTTACATTTTACAATTACTGAAATTATCCACATGGATTGGTTATGTCCTTATCTAAAGCAATGAGCACCCCCTACACACAGCTCCAGTTTTATTCCTGTCTGTTCCAAGTCCTCACTAGAACCTGAAACTGAATGTTCAGTTCTGTCATTTCCTACTTACAGGTGTTGCACCGAGATAGGATTGTCAGAATCCTCATATATATTTATATTCTGAGCCCTTAATGATATCAGTGAACTATATATTTTTTTTTTGCTCATCATTTCAACGTTTTAATTAAACGATGGCCATCAATTCTGCGCCGAGCGGAACATTCCAGCATTGTCTCACCGGCGCCTAATTAATATTTAATATTCAATGTAGCGTGTGTTAAGGATACAGATAAACTAATTACCCTTCCCTGAATCGCTCAGCTGGATCGCAAATTATTTAAATATTCCATTAAAATTTCCCGGCTGGAGCCATTAAGGTAGACTTTGGCGTATCTGATGATTCTTTCTTTATAAGTCTGACTCTGTCGCTGCTTCTCCTCTTTTCAGATACTTAGCAAATGGATTAGCAGGTTTAATTTAAATTCAAATTAGGATTTTAAAAAGGCTTTGCTACTGGACTTGCATATTAAATATCAAGCAAGAATAGAGGAAAAGAATAAAAAGAGTAAAAAGAGAAAAAGAGAAAACTTTAACCAAGCCAGACAGGATGGAAGGTATTTCTTTATTTTTTGTTTGTAATTAAAAGGTTATTTTTAGAATAAGGATTGTTTGAAGATAAGCTTTCAGAACTACAAACCAAGGTAGGAGTCAAGTCTTACACCCATACTGATTTCTATAGGGAAATGAGAGCAGAGCAGACAGTAACCCTTCCAACACTTTCCTCTTGTCTCTATATATTAGGTACCTATCTAGTGTTACCAATCCCTATTTCTGTAGGGAAATGAGAGAGAGCAGACAGTAACCCTTCCAACACTTTCCTCTTGTCTCTATATATTAGGTACCTATCTAGTGTTACCAATCCCTATTTCTGTAGGGAAATGAGACAGAGCAGACAGTAACCCTTCCTACACTTTCCTCTTGTCTCTATATATTAGGTACCTATCTAGTGTTACCAATCCCTATTTCTGTAGGGAAATGAGACAGAGCAGACAGTAACTCTTCCTACACTTTCCTCTTGTCTCTATATATTAGGTACCTATCTAGTGCTACCAATCCCTATTTCTGTAGGGAAATGAGAGAGAGCAGACAGTAACCCTTCCAACACTTTCCTCTTGTCTCTATATATTAGGTACCTATCTAGTGTTACCAATCCCTATTTCTGTAGGGAAATGAGAGAGAGCAGACAGTAACCCTTCCAACACTTTCCTCTTGTCTCTATATATTAGGTACCTATCTAGTGCTACCAATCCCTATTTCTGTAGGGAAATGAGAGCAGAGCAGACAGTAACCCTTCCAACACTCCCCTCTTGTCTCTATATATTAGGTACCTATCTAGTGCTACCAATCCCTATTTCTGTAGGGAAATGAGAGCAGAGCAGACAGTAACCCTTCCAACACTTTCCTCTTGTCTCTGTCTCTATATATTAGGTACCTTTCTAGTGCTACCAATCCCTATTTCTGTAGGCTCCATAATCTCCCCAGATCCCAACCCACATACACACCCTCCAGGTACAGTAAGTCCTAAACCTAGCCAACATATGAGCTTCTGATGAAGTGACGTACTGGTCAAGAAACGCGTCAAGCTACACTCACCCTGCCTGCTTGTACTGTTTGTTTTAAGGATTCAATTAAAGATAATCGATTTTAACCTATTAGCTGGCTCCACCGCTTATGATGTCCTTCCGGATGCTACCCACCTTCCCTCTTTCCAGTGCCTGCTTTGACCTAGCCAACATACCTATGAGACTCCTGTATCCATCTCAGAAGAATCCCCCTACAAAAAGAAGAAAAAGAAAAAGAAAGGAAAACTTAAATGTACTCTGCAAGAATCACAGACCCCTAGTGAAGAAAACTGGCAAGTAGTCAGCGACTCTAGTAGAGCAAAAAAAAAAAGTCCCTGGAGTCATGTGCTTTAGTCCAGAGACATCCAATCGCTATTGCCAACCACAAAGCGATGATTCAGATGAGGATGATTGGGGGTCAAATATGGAGAGGGAAGAACTCCAGAGAATAGATCATGAGATCTCTCTGGAACAGATGGAGGTGCAGCAGTCAGACACTAGGGACCAGGAGATAACCCCTAAAGGTGGTGGAGGCATCTATGTGGTTGAGCCCTTTTCAGCCTGTTTGGTTGACAAACCAGACAGGGCTGGGCTTGTTCCTAGTGTAGACTTGGCCATAGATGAAGAGACAGTCCATCTTGAAGATAAGGATCCTATACCTGCAGGGGTCCAGGTTAAAAGATTTGGAGAAGGGATATGTGATGGTGAAAGTGAAGGGAAGAAGGCCAAAAAGAAAACAAGATAATGGCTACACAACCAGTTCGAATTTACACATCTGTGTGCAACATCCATTCGGAAAGGGCAAGGTTTTTGGCTTTTACTAGTTTCTCATCATCTGATGGAGACATATTTTTCCTTCAGGAGACTCAACTGACTACAAGTGCTGACCTTCAGAGGGCAACTTCAGAGTGGCACCATGGGCCCTCATTTTGGTCTATAGCAGTTGAGCCATATGATGGTGTGGGGGTGCTATTCAGAGCTGAACTGAATGCTGTTATACATCGACTTGTGGAAATCCAGGTAGGCAGGTGTCTCCTTCTTGACATCGCAGCCAGAGGCAGGAAGATGAGCCGTATTAATATCTATGGGCCACAATCTGTGCATGGAAGAAGTGCACTGCTGTCTGATTTGAGACAGTATCTCCACACTTCCCATCTAGTGTTTCTGGCTGGAGATTTCAATCAGGTATTAAGGCCACAAGATAGGACAGGAACTTCCTTAACCTTATCATCCAGCAGGCAGACCTTGTGGATGTTGCTATCTGCAATGGTCGTGTTGGCAAGCACACTTACCATTGTGCAGGGAGGTCCAGTCATCTTGATATGGCCTTTGTTAATATGGGGGAGTCATACAGTGATGTGCGTGAGCAGCCTGTGGAATACTCTGACCACTTTGGAGATTCTTTCCTGTGGGGGGCTTCTTCAATCCCGAGTAGGGGGAGAGGGCTGTGGAGGCATCAAAGCGTGTCTTTAGGATGCGTCTTCAGAGCAAGATTGACAGGGTTGACTTTTATGACTCTGTGTCATCGTGGTGGGAGGATGCCAAGGAGCCATTCCGAACTAACTTCTGAAAGCTATCTGTACTTAGGGTGGTAGAGAAATACAAATGATACCTGTCCCTATGAAAGAAGTTGGAGGCCTGTATTTCGAATGGGGTGGATTGGTCAAAGCTGAACCAGCTGAAGTCCGAGATCAGGCGGCATCAGTACAGCTGGTACTGATCTTTGGTTCTGGAGTGGGACTACGGGAGTTTTCACTCGCCGAATTACTGAGAATCTGTGGCCAGGAAGTTAGTGACCGGCCTCATGGACACCCAGGGTAAGTTGCAGACTACCAGGGAGGGCATCCTGGGTGTTGTGAGGTCTTACTATGCCAACCTTTTCCAGAACAAGGCTTTGGATGGGGAGAGGCTGTCTGACTTCTTGGAGGCGACCCCAAGGCCTGATACATCTAATTTGGATATTTCCATTTTGGAAGCAGAAATCACAGAGGCCGAGGTAAGAGCAGCTATTGACAGCCTTCATAAAAAGAAGGCACCAGTTAAGTTTCCTGTAGGAAAATGAGATAAGAAAGTCTGTGGCTATGGAAAGAAATGGCAATGGGTGCACCTTTCTCCTTCGTAAACTTGCCATCTTGTTATATACTGCATGAGACTAGTGATGGGCGAATTTATTCGGCAGACGCGAATTCGAATAAATTCGCGAAACGCCCGCGAAAATTCACGGTAAAAATTCGCCGGCGTCAAAAACGGGCGCCGGCGCAAAAAAGCGGGCGCCGGCGTAAAAAACGGGCCGTCGGCGTCAAAAACGAGACGCCGGCGCCGTTTCGCGAATTTTTCGCCGTTTCGCGAATTTCGCGCGAAATTCGCAAATTTTTCGGCGAAGCGAAACGGCGCAAATACGCCCATCACTACATGAGACTGTTGTATTTGTATTAATTTCATCTAACAAGATGATTTTATTGCTCTCCTTTTATCCTCAGGGTGATGGCAGAGATATTGCACAGCACAGTACGAGCAGAGATATATCCTGCAAATGATTTTGTTTGTTCTTCATGCATTTCTAGAGGGTGGGGGAGTTTAGATATTGTTTTTTTGTTGGGGTGGTATAAAGGCCATATGGACACAAACAAGACTTTGCAAGTTTGGCCTTGTGAATTGGTGGTTTAGTGAGTTTGGACTGCTGTCTATGGACAGAGGGATGGACTCTGCAGGCAAGAGGGTATATGGGTGAGTTTGTTGCATTTTTGATTCTCTGATATTATGTTTTTACGTTTTGAATTAATGCAAGTGTATTTTTATAATAAAAATCTCTATATATTAGGTAAAGATGCAAGAATCCTTCTGGCCAGTCAAACCGAATCCGGATCCTACTTTGCATATGCAAATTAGGGACGGGAAAGGAAATCACATGACTTTTTGTCACAAAACAAGGAAGTAAAAAATGTTTTCCCCTTCCCATCTCTAAATTGTATATACAAATTAGGATTCGGATTTGGTTCAGTATTCGACTTCGAATCTTTTGCGAAGGATTCGGGGGTTCAGCCGAATCTAAAATACCGTATATACTCGCGTATAAGCCGAGTTTTTCAGCACCCAAAATGTGCTGAAAAACTCAACCCCTGCTTATACACGAGTCAATACATTTTTCCAGTTTTCTTAGGTAAATTAGGTACCTCGTCTTATACACGGGTCGGCTTATACACGAGTAGTGGATTTGGTGCATCCCTAATATCTAGTGCTACTGATCCCTATTTCTGCAGGTGCCAGTTTATTTGAGGCACCAGGTGCATATTTATACAATTTCTTATATCCTTACATTAATCCAAGAGATAATTTAGAAAATAATCAGACTGGTATATGTTTTTATTTGAATGTTTTCCCCACTATATTCCCACTGCTTTTCTGCAATAAGAGTGAAATAGGCACTTGAGGACTGGGCACAATGAGAATTGTCAGGAGGACAGGGCTGCTCCATACCGCTGTGTACTGCAGCAACAGATGGAATGTTAATGTGATGCTCAGCCTCGGAGAAAGGGATAAAAGACTCAGGGTCGTCCTTTCACACAATGGGAGAGGAATGTTTGCAGACTTTTTAAATATGGAACGCAAGGAACAAAGGACAAACTGCCAATGTTGACCAGCAGGAAAAGGGGAAATTTACAGCAAATCATGAGGGAAATGTTGTTAATTTGGAGATAGATTTGATTTGAGTGGAGTGTAAGAGAAGAGACCAGCGTGCTGATTCTGTAGGAGGTATAGTGATATAGTGATGTGACTCACGGCTTGCACCAGAATAATGCAGGGATAAATGAGAAGACCAGCAAAGTGTGGGTCTTCTAATATCACAGAAACATGGAAAATCCAAAATGAGCTGTACCTCTGAAAACAATGTCTTGAAAATGTATATTTATCGTATAAAAATATTACAAGGTGAAAACACATGGGTTTAAAGGAGAAGGAAAGCTACCAAGGCAGCATTGCCAATAGATTAGCCATAAAAGTGCAAGCTATTACACTACATTTATTCTGCAGAATGCTTTACCATACCTGAAGAAACAGCTCTAGAAGCTCTCTCTGTTACTTTAGGATAGCAGCTGCCATCTTAGCTTGGTGTGACATCACTTCCTGCCTGAGTCTCTCACTCATAGCTCTGAGCATGCTCAAGCCCTAGCCCTGGAGGTTTATGCTGAAAACAGGAAGTCTGATGCAGAAGCCCATGTGTACATAATAGAAGGAAAGAAATGTGATGTTTCTTCTGAAAGAGGACTTTAAGGGTTTAGTAGTGTATTCACATAGACCTTACAGAGCATTTGTTTTTTAGATGGGGTCAGTGACCCCCATTTGAAAGCTGATTGAGAAGAAAGCAAATAATTAAAAAAAACTGAAAAAAATAATAAAGACCAATTGAAAAATTGCTTATAATTGGACATACAATGTCCTAAAAGATAACTTAATGGTGAACCATCCCTTTAAAGGAGAAGGAAACCCCCAGGGCGCAAAACCCCTCCCCCCCTCCCCTGTGTTGCCTCCCCCTCCCTCCTCCCCCCTGGCCTACCTGTCCCCCTGGGCAAATGCCCCTAACTTGTTACTCACCCCTCTGCGCAGGTCCTGTCCACGGAGTTCACGGTCACCATCTTCTCCCACGCGCGTCTTCTTCCTGCTCTGACCGGCGTCTTCTGGCGCATGCGCAGTAGGAACAGGTACCGGTACAGCTCTACTGCGCATGCGCCAAATGTCACGAAGTTTTCCGATTTCACTTCGTGACATTCGGCGCATGCGCAGTAGAGCTGTACCGGTACCTGTTCCTACTGCGCATGCGCCAGAAGACGCCGGTCAGAGCAGGAAGAAGACGCGCGTGGGAGAAGATGGTGACCGTGAACTCCGTGGACAGGACCTGCGCAGAGGGGTGAGTAACAAGTTAGGGGCATTTGCCCAGGGGGACAGGTAGGCCAGGGGGGAGGAGGGAGGGGGAGGCAACACAGGGGAGGGGGGGAGAGGGGGGAGGGGTTTTGCGCCCTGGGGGTTTCCTTCTCCTTTAAGCATTGTGGAATGGTTCCTATTTCCATGTTCACATAGCTGTTTTTTTGGACATTGTTGTCATTTTGTTGACCATTCCCAGTTAGCTCTTATAAGATATATTTGCCTATTCTCTAATGACTATAGGGTCCTGCACTTAGGTCTGTTATCTTAGCTGCACCCTTATACTAGATCCCTGAAGCTCCTTTGTGATGCCCAGGCTATGTAATGTAATCAGAGGGAAAATGACTCTGGAACTATCATTAACTCAAACTTATGGTCCAACAGCATCATTCTCTGCAGGTTGTGCTACATATTCTCATTGAAGAACTTCTTAAAACAATGCTTTATTTCAATAATTTGGTAGCACAAAACTTGTTTTGCCACCTTTGTGGTTAGACCACTTTATCAGTATGAAGATTTAGAGCAGTGGAGAAACCAGTGGAGGAACTTGCGAGGAACATGTTGCTCACCAACCCCTTGGATGTGGCTCCCAGTAGCCTCAAAGTAGGTTCTTATTTTATAATTCCAGGCAAGTTTTAGTTGCATAAAAACGATGGGGCAATTTTCAGCAACAATGGCTTTGCCACACTCTGCAATACTTTGCCAGGCACAAATTCGCTATCACTACGCTAATTCTCTAAACTGATTTCTGCCTTTCCCTAATTTCTGCCTAGTGAATCTTCATTAGTGCTCTTACACTTAGGTCAATTTGAATAGGGCGGGTACATATAGGTCATATATATGTCTTTATTAGAAATGGTGCAAATGCTTGAATTGGCCACTTATTATTACACATCTAAAATATTGCAAAATAAAAACATGAGCCCATTCTAAAAAAATGTGGCATGCCCCTCAAATGGTTAAAAAAATATTAAAATAAACATTTTTAATAGTTACAACTTTTAAAGGCAATCGATTTAAAATATGAAAAAACACCAGCTTTTTTAGAACTTTTATGACTTTTCTGCATACAGGATATGATGTCACCGACATAACATTGAGGAGGATGTAGCTTCATCTTATCAGTTCATGAAGGAAACTCTGATGAAAGAGGTAACGTTCTGTAAAATTCACACATTAGTGAATTTGTGGTCATTCGCCCGGTGATAGGGCGTGAAACTGTGCTAGCGGTGGTCCTTTTCAATAGCGAATTGTCCTCTATGCCTATGAGTAAATTGCCGAAGTGCCTGTGGATGGAATTTCTGGTGAATTTTCACTAGCAATGGCCAGTTCGCCCTTTAGTAAATCTGCCTCCATGTGTACTGCCAAACAGAGTCTCCAGTCCATATGGGGCTACCAAATAGCCAATCTTGGCCCTTACTTGGCACCCCAGGAACTTTTTTCATGCTTGTGTTGCTACCCAACTGTTTTACACTTGAATATGGAACTCCCTGCTTTAGGGTATGGGGCAAACCAATATTTAAGAATCACCAACTGTGCAGCAACATCTACCAGTATCTATTGGCAGTATAATAAGAGTTCATAGACACAGATTGAAGCAGAGGACCAGGTCACTGTCTCTTTATGGCTTTAGGATGGTTAAAAACCCAGAAATAATGGAATGTACTGTAGGGACCTATAGGATATCCTATCCCTATAGAGTTAATCCCCTACCTTTTGTATGTAGTTCTCTTTTCCCTTGTTATTGGGCCAAGCCCTTCTAACTGGTAAAGTGTAACACCCACACCTATTGGACAAAGAGTGTAATGACACTCCCCTGCCACACTGCTATATAGTGTTGTGCAGGGAGTGGCCTCTTCCTCTTTGGCTCCTGGTGCTGCTGCTAGGTGAATCCTCATTGAGCCTGGGATTACCATAGGCCCCAGTAAGCATTTACCCCAGAGGGACCTGACACCTTTGGTGCTAATTCAGGGATAGGGATGTAGCGAACGTCGGAAAAAAAGTTCGCGAACATATTCGCGAACTTGCGCAAAAATGCGAGCGGTTCGCGAACGGTTCGCGAACCCCATAGACTTCAATGGGAAGGCGAACTTTAACATCTAAAAAAGACATTTCTGGCCAGAAAAATGATTTTAAAGTTGTTTAAAGGGTGCAACGACCTGGACAGTGGCATGCCAGAGGGGGATCAAGGGCAAAAATGTATCTGAAAAATCTGCCTGTGTGTGCTTGGAAGAGATAGTGTAGGGGGAGAGCTGTTAGTGATTTCAGGGACAGATGATAGTAAGTTTGCTGGCTAGTAATCTGCTTGATACTGCTCTGTATTGGAGGGACAGAAGTCTGCAGGGATTTGAGGGACATTTTAGCTTAGGTAGCTTTGCTGGCTAGTAATCTACTGTTCTCTTTAAACAACTGCCATACATTGACCTTGTAGGCATTGTTTGCCCAGTTTTTTTGGACGCAGCCACTGAAGCACAGTTGCCAGAAAAAATATGCCATATAAATGCTGAAAATAGTCATTTTTCGCCATACGTTGACCTTGTAGACATTGTTTGCCCAGTTTTTTTGGACGCAGCCACTGAAGCACAGTTGCCAGAAAAAATATGCCATATAAATGCTGAAAATAGTCATTTTTCGCCATACGTTGACCTTGTAGACATTGTTTGCCCAGTTTTTTTGGACGCAGCCACTGAAGCACAGTTGCCAGAAAAAATATGCCATATAAATGCTGAAAATAGTCATTTTTTGCCATATACGTTGAGTCAACGTATGGCAAAAAATGACTATTTTCAGCATTTATGTGGCATATTTTTTCTGGCCTCTGTGCTTCATTGGCTGCGGCCAAAAAAACTGGGCAAACAATGCCTACAAGGTCAACGTCGTTGACCTTGTAGGCATTGTTTGCCCAGTTTTTTTGGCCGCAGCCACTGAAGCACAGAGGCCAGAAAAAATATGCCATATAAATGCTGAAAATAGTCATTTTTTTGGTCGCAGCCACTGAAGCACAGTTGCCAGAAAAATTATGCCATATAAATGCTGAAAATATAAATTTTTTTGGTTGCAGCCACTGAAGCACAGAGGCCAGAAAAATTATGCCATATAAATGCAGAAAATATGCATTTTTTTGGTCGCAGCCACTGAAGCACAGTTGACAGAAAAATTATGCCATATAAATGCTGAAAATATAATTTTTTTTGGTTGCAGCCACTGAAGCACAGAGGCTAGAAAAATTATGCCATATAAATGGACAAAATATGCATTTTTTTGGTTGCAGCCACTGAAGCACAGAGGCCAGAAAAATTATGCCATATAAATGCAGAAAATATGCATTTTTTTGGTTGCAGCCACTGAAGCACAGAGGCCAGAAAAATTATGCCATATAAATGCAGAAAATATGCATTTTTTTGGACGCAGCCACTGAAGCACAGTTGCCAGAAAAAATATGCCATATAAATGCTGAAAATAGTCATTTTTCGCCATACGTTGACCTTGTAGACATTGTTTGCCCAGTTTTTTTGGTTGCAGCCACTGAGGCCAGAAAAAATTAAACCAGTAGGGTTTGCACCCTAGTTTGTAACGGTGGCGGAGGGAGGAGGACGCTAAAGGACAGCTGTGTGTGGAGTCATGAGGCTTGAAGAGAAGGACAGCTGCATAGAAGTCAGAACAAGTCTTCCGGCGTGCAGTAACCCTCCGAGATCCACCCCTCATTCATTTTAATAAAGGTCAGGTAATCGACACTTTTGTGACCTAGGCGAGTTCTCTTCTCAGTTACAATCCCTCCTGCTGCACTGAAGGTCCTTTCTGAGAGCACACTTGAGGCTGGGCAAGACAAGAGGTTCATGGCAAATTGTGACAGCTCTGGCCACAGATCAAGCCTGCGCACCCAGTAGTCCAGGGGTTCATCGCTCCTCAGAGTGTCGATATCTGCAGTTAATGCCAGGTAGTCCGCTACCTGCCGGTCGAGGCGTTCTTTGAGGGTGGATCCAGAAGGGTTGTGGCGCTGCCTTGGACAGAAAAACATTTGCATGTCTGATGTTACAGACCGGCCAAAGGGCTTTGTCCTTGCAGGTGTGCTCGTGGCAGGATTACTGGCACCTCTGCCCCTGGAATGTTGATGAGTTCCTGAAGTGACATCACCCTTAAAAGCATTGTACAACATGTTTTGCAGGCTGGTTTGTAAATGCCGCATCTTTTCGGACTTGTGGTATGTTGGTAACATTTCTGCCACTTTATGCTTGTACCGAGGGTCTAGTAGCGTTGCGACCCAGTACAGGTCCTTCTCCTTAAGCCTCTTGATACGGGGGTCCTTCAACAGGCATGACAGCATGAAAGACCCCATTCTCACAAGGTTGGATGCAGAGCTATCCATCTCCGCTTCCTCATTATCAAGGACTGCATCATCCACGGTCTCCTCCCCCCAGCCACGTACAAGACCAGGGGTCCCCAAAAGGTCACCACTAGCCCCCTGGGAAGCCTGCTCCTGTTGGTCCTCCTCCTCCACAAAGCCACCTTCCTCCTCTGACTCCACTTCTGGCACCTCTCCCTGCGTTGCAGCAGGTGCCTGGGTTCGTTCTGGTGATTCCGACCAGAAATCGTGCGCTTCCAGCTCCTCGTCACGCTGGTCTACAGCCTCATCTGTCACTCGTCGCACGGCACGCTCCAGGAAGAAAGCGAAGGGTATTAGGTCGCTGATGGTGCCTTCGGTGCGACTGACCATATTTGTCACCTCTTCAAAAGGTCGCATGAGCCTGCAGGCATCGCGCATAAGCACCCAGTAACGGGGGAAAAAAATCCCCAGCTCTGCAGATCCAGTCCTACCACCCAGTTCAAAAAGGTACTCGTTGACGGCCCTTTGTTGTTGCAGCAGACGTTCCAACATAAGGAGCGTTGAATTCCAGCGAGTCTGGCTGTCAGAAATCAAACGCCTGACTGGCATGTTGTAGCGCTGCTGAATGTCAGCAAGGCGTGCCATGGCTGTGTAGGAACGTCTGAAATGGGCCGACACCTTTCTGGACTGGGTGAGAACGTCCTGGAATCCTGGGTACTTGGAGACAAAACGTTGGACTATTAAATTTAACACATGTGCCATGCAGGGCACATGTGTTAAATTTCCCAGTCTCAACGCTGCCAACAGATTGCTTCCATTGTCACACACCACTTTTCCGATCTGCAGTTGGTGTGGGGTCAGCCACCGATCGGCCTGTGACTGCAGAGATGACAGGAGTACAGATCCGGTATGGTTTTTGCTTTCCAGGCACGTCATCCCCAAGACAGCGTGACAACGGCGTACCTGGCACGTCGAATAGCCTAGGGGGAGCTGGGGGTGCACAGGTGTGGAGGAGGAGAAGGAGGACCCAGCAGCAGAGTAAGAAGAAGAAGAGGAAGAAGACGAGGTAGAGAGCGATGGAGGAGTAGAGGTGGTGGCAGAACCGCGTGCAATCCGTGGCGGTGACACCAACTCCACTGTTGTTGTTGTTGTTGAGCTACCCATTCCCTGCTTCCCATTCCCAGCCATTACCAAGTTCACCCAGTGGGCAGTGTAGGTGACATACCTGCCCTGACCATGCTTGGAGGACCATGCGTCAGTAGTCATATGGACCTTTGGCCCAACACTAAGTGACAGAGATGCGGTAACTTGGCTCTGCACATGTTGGTACAGGTGTGGTATTCCCTTTTTAGAAAAAAAATTGCGGCTGGGTACCTTCCACTGCGGTGTCCCAATTGCTACAAATTTGCGGAAGGCCTCAGAGTCCACCAGCTGGTATGGTAAAAGCTGGCGGGCTAAGAGTGCAGACAAGCCAGCTGTCAGACGCCGGGCAAGGGGGTGACAGTCAGACATTGGCTTCTTACGCTCAAACATGGCCTTCACAGAAACTTGGCTGGTGGCAGATGACTGGGAATGGGAACAGGTAGTCAAGGTGGAAGGCGGAGTGGAGGGTGGTTCAGATGGGTCAAGGAGAGCAGAGGTAGAGCAGTAAGATGCTGGACCAGAAGGAGTGTGGCTTTTAGTTTGCCTGTTGCCTTTGAGGTGTTGCTCCCAAAGTGCTTTGTGCTTGCCGCTCATGTGCCTTCGCATAGAAGTTGTACCTATGTGGCTGTTGGGCTTACCAAGGCTCAGTTTCTGACTGCACTCATTGCAAATTACAATGCTTTTGTCAGAGGCACACACATTAAAAAAATCCCACACTGCTGACTTTTTGGAAGTCTGCGATCTGGCGGTAACAGTAGAAGTTGGCGGCATTGGCGGCAATGGCGGGTGCGTTGGCCGGCTGAACACAGGTGCCGATACATGTTGTTGCCCTACTGATCCCTGCGGGCTGGCCTCCCTGCTTCTTCTAAGTCTTATTCTCCTACTGCCTCTCTGACTCTCCGTCTCTCCATCTGAACTACCCTCCTCTTGCTCTCTTCTACTAGGCACCCACAAAACATCAATCTCCTCATCATCATTCTCCTCAGATGCATCAATTTCTTCTGACACATCACAGAAGGAAGCAGCAGCGGGGACCTCCTCCTCATCACTCATCATTATGTCCATCTCTGTCGTGTTCTCTGCCAGAATTAAATCTGGTGTAACGTCCTCATCTCCTTCATCTTCTTCTGCCAATAATGGTTGCACATTACTCAGTTCAAGAAACTCATGGGAAAATAACTCCTCTGACTCCAGTGAAGAAGGGGCACCGGTGGTGGAGGAAGTGTTACGTGGGGTGGCCATAGCAGTGGAGGATGAGGAGGATGTTGTGGTAAAGTTAGAAACGGTAGAGGATGGGGTGTGCTGTGTAAGCCAGTCAACTACCTCTTCAGCATTTTGGGAGTTCAGGGTCATTGGCTTTTTAAAACTGGGCAATTTGCTAGGGCCACAGGATTGCATAGCAGCACGGCCCCTAGCACGGCCTCTGCGTGGCGGCCTGCCTTTGCCTGGCATTATTTTTAAAAAAACAACAACAACAAAAACTCAGTTGGTTTTTCTGGAAACGATAATACACACAGCTAGATGGCAGTTTGAAGAAAACAGTGTGCAAATAATGCCTACAAGATCAACGTATACACTACTACAGCGGTGGATACGGATTACGTAAAATATATGAATGCTGCTTGAAAAAAAGTAACTCAAGTGGTTTTTCTAGAGACGATAATATTATCAATATTTAGACAAAATGTGAACAAGCTCACACAGCTAGATGGCGGTTTGAAGAAAACACTGTGCAAATAATGCCTACAAGGTCAACGTATACACAGCGGTGGATACGGATTACGTAAAATATAAGAATGCTGCTTGAAAAAAAGTCACTCCGGTGTTTTTTCTGGAGACGGTAATATTATGGATATTTAGACAGAATGTGAACACGGGCACACAGCTAGATAGCAGTTGGTTGAATAACACACTGGGCAAAAAATGCCTACAGGGCAAATAATGCCTAAAAGGTCAACTTATACACTACTACAGCGATGGATACGGATTACGTAAAATTTATTATGGCTGCTTGAAAAAAGTCACTCCGGTGTTTTTTCTGGAGACGGTAATATTATGGATATTTAGACAGAATGTGAACACGGTCACACAGCTAGATAGCAGTTGGTTGAATAACACACTGGGCAAAAAATGCCTACAGGGCAAATAATGCCTACAAGGTCAACGTATACACAGTGGTGGATACGGATTACATAAATATACGAATGCTGCTTGAAAAAAAGTCACTCCGGTGTTTTTTCTGGAGACGGTAATATTATGGATATTTAGACAGAATGTGAACACGGGCACACAGCTAGATAGCAGTTGGTTGAATAACACACTGGGCAAAAAATGCCTACAGGGCAAATAATGCCTACAAGGTCAACGTATACACAGCGGTGGATACGGATTACGTAAAATATAAGAATGCTGCTTGAAAAAAAGTCACTCCGGTGTTTTTTCTGGAGACGGTAATATTATGGATATTTAGACAGAATGTGAACACGGGCACACAGCTAGATAGCAGTTGGTTGAATAACACACTGGGCAAAAAATGCCTACAGGGCAAATAATGCCTACAAGGTCAACGTATACACAGCGGTGGATACGGATTACGTAAAATATAAGAATGCTGCTTGAAAAAAAGTCACTCCGGTGTTTTTTCTGGAGACGGTAATATTATGGATATTTAGACAGAATGTGAACACGGGCACACAGCTAGATAGCAGTTGGTTGAATAACACACTGGGCAAAAAATGCCTACAGGGCAAATAATGCCTACAAGGTCAACGTATACACAGCGGTGGATACGGATTACGTAAAATATAAGAATGCTGCTTGAAAAAAAGTCACTCCGGTGTTTTTTCTGGAGACGGTAATATTATGGATATTTAGACAGAATGTGAACACGGGCACACAGCTAGATAGCAGTTGGTTGAATAACACACTGGGCAAAAAATGCCTACAGGGCAAATAATGCCTACAAGGTCAACGTATACACAGCGGTGGATACGGATTACGTAAAATATAAGAATGCTGCTTGAAAAAAAGTCACTCCGGTGTTTTTTCTGGAGACGGTAATATTATGGATATTTAGACAGAATGTGAACACGGGCACACAGCTAGATAGCAGTTGGTTGAATAACACACTGGGCAAAAAATGCCTACAGGGCAAATAATGCCTAAAAGGTCAACTTATACACTACTACAGCGATGGATACGGATTACGTAAAATTTATTATGGCTGCTTGAAAAAAGTCACTCCGGTGTTTTTTCTGGAGACGGTAATATTATGGATATTTAGACAGAATGTGAACACGGGCACACAGCTAGATAGCAGTTGGTTGAATAACACACTGGGCAAAAAATGCCTACAGGGCAAATAATGCCTAAAAGGTCAACTTATACACTACTACAGCGATGGATACGGATTACGTAAAATTTATTATGGCTGCTTGAAAAAAGTCACTCCGGTGTTTTTTCTGGAGACGGTAATATTATGGATATTTAGACAGAATGTGAACACGGTCACACAGCTAGATAGCAGTTGGTTGAATAACACACTGGGCAAAAAATGCCTACAGGGCAAATAATGCCTAAAAGGTCAACTTATACACTACTACAGCGGTAGTAAAATAAAAAAAAGTTAAATAAAAAAAGAATGAATATTAAAAAAAAAAAAATTAAAGTTGGTGCTGCTGAACTACTAGGAGCAGCAGATTAGCACACCAGTCCCACTCCCCAACACTGCTAGACTAATAGCACTGGGCTCTTATAGTAGTAGTAGTAGTAGTAGTAGTAGTAGTAAAACAACAAAAAAATAAATAAAAGCAGTCCTTACAAGGACTATTGCTATTGCAGCAGTCAGCAGATGAGATCAGAAGCAGGACAGCTGCCCACTGCAGCTACATACAGAGCACTGCAGTAGAAGGTAGATTACTAGCCAGCAAAGCTACCTAAGCTTAAATGTCCCTCAAACCCCTGCAGACTTCTGTCCCTCCAATAACAGAGCAGTATCAAAACGATTACTAGCCAGCAAACTTTCAACTGTCCCTGAAATCACTAACAGGCAGCAGCTCTCTCCCTACACTATCTCTTCAGCACACACAGGCAGAGTGAAAAAAAGCTGCAGGGCTTCGGTTTTTATAGGGAAGGGGAGTGGTCCAGGGGAGAGCTTCCTGATTGGCTGCCATGTACCTGCTGGTCTGGGGTGAGAGGGCAAAAAAAAGCGCCAACAATGGCGAACCCAAAATGGCGAACGTCGCGCGACGTTCGCGAACTTCCGGCGAGCGCGAACACCCGATGTTCGCGCGAACAAGTTCGCCGGCGAACAGTTCGCGCCATCTCTATTCAGGGACCAGGTAACCCCGTGAACGAGGACCAGCTAATATAGTAAGATCTTGTTATAGACTCTCTAGGAGAGTGAGACAGAGAGGTGTAGCAGAAAGAGCAGTTGTCGCTCCAACGAGGATTGTAGGAGGAAGTAGCTTCCCACAAGGCCTGTTTGCCTTTAGAGCAGGGAACTTGATAGGCTTCTAGGTTAGCAAAGGACTACCTGTACCCTACCTGATTGATCCCGATCCCCTCACTGTGCAACGTCGGTTAACTGGGAATTGATGTACACCTATCTGCAATATCCTTTGGGAGTCGCATCTGTCTGACTGTGAGCCTTGTAATGTCCAAAGTGATTCCATCTGCTGTGTCCTACATAATTTGTAAGTAAACCTGTGGTCATTTGCCTCTGGCATAATAAATCTGTGCACCTGTTTTACTATCCAAGAACCTCCTGGCGTCCATTATTCTATTTTTACACTTATATGCCTGTGAGTTGTAGTTCAACTACAGTTTAAAAGGGGAAGCTTCCATTTGGCGAAGGCTCTGCCCTGGGTGAGGATTCGCAATGTAACCCATGCTCACTACCTAGCTGGTCACCCTTAACTCCTAATTGGCAGAATAGGCCAGGAAAGCATTACAGTACCTTAAGTAAGATGCAGTTGGTGCATGAGAACGACTGGATGTTCAGAACAATAACTGAGCCCACACAATTATTCCTTATTTGTATTCCCCCCCCCAATCACCCATATTTTCCTGTGACGGAAAGAAGAGTTGACAGAGACAAGAAATCATCTTCCCGTGTCATTAAATTGGCAAAATGAATGTCACTTAAAAGGGAGTCTTTCTGACAAACCAGATCATTAAGACAATGAGATGTGTATTATGTTGTCAAACTGAGAAAAAGCAGCCCAGATCCAATTCTAATTGACCGGGTGGTTTGTTAAATCATTAGAGCGAGCTCTTTATTTGCTGGAATCAATATTTTCCAGCTCTAACAAGTCGATGCTATCGTTGCTTCTTACCTGTGCCCTGCAGAGCTTAGCCAGTGACATAACGTGTATAATGTTAATCTATATTGGAATAGGACAATTCTGGATAGAAGATTTGCTGCTATTGATAAGGGGAAATTACAGGGACATGTATGTGGAAACATATGCTAGAGCTCAGTACGCAGTCGTGATGTTTACCAAAATGAGCCTATCAAGATACATCAGGCCAATGTGATCTTTGCAGGCCACACAATGTAGTGCTTCTATGTTACCCTATACCCATAGTTGTCCTTGCTATTGACATTTTCCCTTCAGTGACCCCCTACTATCCTTGTCTGATGCCAATATTCCTTCACTGACCCATCCTTACTGTTCTTGTCTGCAACACACATCCACTGCTACTCTTTTCTGCTCCACAAGCTTTCACTGAGTTCTTATTGGTTGCCTTAGTCAACACTGTACTTATATCATCTACTACTGTAGTTCTATCTTTGACTGCACATTCTTTCTAAAGGTTTTACCATATTATAGGACACCCTAGAATAGTCCATTTTGAAGTCAGGAAGGATTTTTTTCCCCCTCTGAGGCAAATGGGAGAGGCTTGAAATGGGATTTTTTTGCCTTCCTCTGGATCAGCTAGCAGTAAGGTAGGTTATATATAGACTTATGGTTAAACTTGATGGACATGCAGGGATGAGCTGGGCAGGCGGGTGCCGGGAAAAAACTCAGTGGGCGCCGGCTCTTGTGGCCCCCCCAGGCCCAGTCCCGCTCCCTGCCCTTGCTGCCACGATCTCTGTCTCCAGCCCTGGTCATGTCCAAACCAGGCATGCACATGCGAAGCGCAGGGGGGGCGGGGCATGCCGAAAGTGGTTGCGACCGGGGTCCGGAAGGTGGTTTTGTGGCAGGGTTGGGGTGGCATCAGCCCCGGTGGGCCCTGGGCCCCCCAGTCCGACCCTGTGGACATGTGTCTTTTTTCAACCTAACTTACTATGTTACTGTGTTACCATTCTCTGCTTCTGCAGACTATTATCAATGATTTGCTCTATCTGCCCCCTTTTCTGTTTCAGCTTTCATTACAATAACAAGGATTTGCTAGACGCATAGCATATTAAATGCTTCTATTTGCCCTATTTACTTCTTCTCTGATGTCTCTGGCCCTTTCTGAGCAACTTTCTCCTCGAATCAATTGTATTCAGCCCAGACGAGGACCTCACCACTTTACATCCGACCTTTTGCTCCATTGTTCAAAAATGAGCAGTAAATTAATTCTCACTGCAAGTGCCGTATGAATCTGTAAGAAGTGTTTTTTCCCCTTGTTTTCAATCTCACATTAGTTACAGAGAGTTCAGATTCACACTTGATGTATTCAGTCTGAATGCCGCCTCGTACTCCTCCTCCTCTGCTGACTGCTGAGCTGGGCACAAAAGCTTGCGAGTAGATTAAATAGGGCTTCTCCCTATAGCAACAGCTATTTGTACCCTTGTTATACTGACATGCCTGATGGATAGTAGCAATATACCTAGAGCAGCAGAACTTGATATCACTCTGCCATTTGGAAATAAGTTTAGTATAACCCATGGGCACTAAAGGGCAATTTCTTGTAAGGATTTGTTCCTTAGACAACACAAGTTTATGTATTCCAAAATTCAGAAACAGCTTTTGTTGCACTGTTAACAAGTCTCGCAACATTTTATTTCCTTTTTAATTCTCTACTGTTTCCATATATACATAAAATTCCCCACAGGTGACCCTCTCCCACAAAACAATGATGGGGCACTGTTGAAAGGGTTGAGGCATAATCACACTCAACTGACCAGGTACAGCACTGTGCCACTACGTCTTTAGTTTTTTTTCCAATCATTTCCCTCCATCCCTCGTAGCCCTACCCCCACCCATACCACCACTGCCCTCCTCAACCCATGTTGCCTCTTCTGTTCTTTTGAATAAAAACCAAGATGGCCATGCGTTCCACTAAAGCCAAGCACTGTGGGAACACACAAGAAAGAAAAAAACCTTTGCTTTTAGAATTCTGCTTGTGCAAGTGTATGTAATGCTTTCAATCCATCCACTGATCTTATCGGCATGACTGGAGTTAATGGAATGCTAAATTGCCATTTTGCAGTGATCTTACTTGCATGTCTGGGATTAATGTACTGCTTATTGGCCATTTCTGCAGTGATTCTGCTGACACAGCTGGGGTTAATATGCTGATTATACATTATATTGGTTTGTCTGAGGATAATGTGCTAATAACCCATTTTCTATAGTAATTATACCGACACATCTAGGTAATGTCTTGTTAAAATGGGTGTGGTATTTAGGGGTGTGCTTAAAGTGGGTGTGGTTAAAACGTTGATGCTGTACTTGGCAGGATAATGTGGGAAAGGGTTGGGTGCCATTTCTAAACTGCTAAAAAGTAAGAAGTACAAGAATACAATTGTACACAAGAGGGGTTATTTATCATTTATCAAAATCAGATTTTTTCGGATTTTTCAAAATAAAAAAGTCCGACCAAACTTAAATCCACAATGTGGCCGTATTTATTATTTAAAAAAGCACAAGTTATTTGGATCAGTGACAAACTCAATAAAATCGAGCGAAAACTCGAATTGTACAAATTTCTTGCCTTTCTTGCTTTTTCCCAAAAAGCCCAAATTTTGGGGATTTTTGCCTGAAAAGTCCAAAATAGTTGGATTTTCAGGCTAATTCCAGACCAGACTACAGAAACTTCCAAATAGCATAAGGACCTCTCCCATTGACTTATATACAACCTCGCAGGTCTGATATGTCGGATTTTCAGATTCTGACTTATTTCCATCCTCAGGTATAATACATTTTGAAAAATTATATATTTTTTCCACTAAAAATTCAGATTTTATACTAGAACATTTTTTTTTCAGAAGTTATTTGGATCAGTGACAAACTCAATAAAATCGAGCGAAAACCCAAATTGTACAATTTTCTTGCCTTTCTTGCTTTTTCCCAAAAAGCCCAAATTTTTGGGATTTTTGCCCGAAAAGTCCAAAATAGTTGGATTTTCAGGCTAATTCCAGACCAGACTACAGAAACTTCCAAATAGGATAAGGACCTCTCCCATTGACTTATATACAACCTCGCAGGTCTGATATGTCGGATTTTCAGATTCTGACTTATTTCCATCCTCAGGTATAATACATTTTGAAAAATTATATATTTTTTCCACTAAAAATTCAGATTTTATACTAGAACATTTTTTTTTTCAGAAGTTATTTGGATCAGTGACAAACTCAATAAAATCGAGCGAAAACCCAAATTGTACAATTTTCTTGCCTTTCTTGCTTTTTCCCAAAAAGCCCAAATTTTTGGGATTTTTGCCCGGAAAGTCCAAAATAGTTGGATTTTCAGGCTAATTCCAGACCAGACTACAGAAACTTCCAAATAGGATAAGGACCTCTCCCATTGACTTATATACAACCTCGCAGGTCTGATATGTTGGATTTTCAGATTCTGACTTATTTCCATCCTCAGGTATAATACATTTTGAAAAATTATATTTTTTTTCCACTAAAATTCAGATTTTATACTAGAAAATGTTTTTTTCACAAGTTATTTGGATCAGTGACAAACTCAATAAAATTGAGCGAAAACCCAAATTGTACAATTTTCTTGCCTTTCTTGCTTTTTCCCAAAAAGCCCACATTTTTGGGATTTTTGCCCGAAAAGTCCGAAATAGTTGGATTTTCGGGCTAATTCCAGCACAGACCGCAGAAACTTCCAAATAGGATAGGGACCTCTCCCATTAATGTATAGGGATGTAGCGAACGTCGGAAAAAAAGTTCGCGAACATATTCGCGAACTTGCGCAAAAATGCGAGCGGTTCGCGAACGGTTCGCGAACCCCATAGACTTCAATGGGAAGGCGAACTTTAACATCTAAAAAAGACATTTCTGTCCAGAAAAATGATTTTAAAGTTGTTTAAAGGGTGCAACGACCTGGACAGTGGCATGCCAGAGGGGGATCAAGGGCAAAAATGTATCTGAAAAATCTGCCTGTGTGTGCTTGGAAGAGATAGTGTAGGGGGAGAGCTGTTAGTGATTTCAGGGACAGATGATAGTAAGTTTGCTGGCTAGTAATCTGCTTGGTACTGCTCTGTATTGGAGGGACAGAAGTCTGCAGGGATTTGAGGGACATTTTAGCTTAGGTAGCTTTGCTGGCTAGTAATCTACTGTTCTCTTTAAACAACTGCCATACGTTGACCTTGTAGGCATTGTTTGCCCAGTTTTTTTGGACGCAGCCACTGAAGCACAGTTGCCAGAAAAAATATGCCATATAAATGCTGAAAATAGTAATTTTTCGCCATACGTTGACCTTGTAGACATTGTTTGCCCAGTTTTTTTTGGACGCAGCCACTGAAGCACAGTTGCCAGAAAAAATATGCCATATAAATGCTGAAAATAGTAATTTTTCGCCATACGTTGACCTTGTAGACATTGTTTGCCCAGTTTTTTTGGACGCAGCCACTGAAGCACAGTTGCCAGAAAAAATATGCCATATAAATGCTGAAAATAGTCATTTTTTGCCATACGTTGACCTTGTAGGCATTGTTTGCCCAGTTTTTTTGGTCGCAGCCACTGAAGCACAGTTGCCAGAAAAAATATGCCATATAAATGCTGAAAATAGTCATTTTTTGCCATATACGTTGAGTCAACGTATGGCAAAAAATGACTATTTTCAGCATTTATATGGCATATTTTTTCTGGCCTCTGTGCTTCAGTGGCTGCGGCCAAAAAAACTGGGCAAACAATGCCTACAAGGTCAACGACGTTGACCTTGTAGGCATTGTTTGCCCAGTTTTTTTGGCCGCAGCCACTGAAGCACAGAGGCCAGAAAAAATATGCCATATAAATGCTGAAAATAGTCATTTTTTGCCATACGTTGACTCAACGTATATGGCAAAAAATGACTATTTTCAGCATTTATATGGCATATTTTTTCTGGCAACTGTGCTTTTTTGGCCGCAGCCACTGAAGCACTTGCCACTGCGGTGTCCCAATTGCTACAAATTTGCGGAAGGCCTCAGAGTCCACCAGCTGGTATGGTAAAAGCTGGCGGGCTAAGAGTGCAGACAAGCCAGCTGTCAGACGCCGGGCAAGGGGGTGACAGTCAGACATTGGCTTCTTACGCTCAAACATGGCCTTCACAGAAACTTGGCTGGTGGCAGATGACTGGGAATGGGAACAGGTGGTCAAGGTGGAAGGCGGAGTGGAGGGTGGTTCAGATGGGTCAAGGAGAGCAGAGGTAGAGCTGTAAGATGCTGGACCAGAAGGAGTGTGGCTTTTAGTTTGCCTGTTGCCTTTGAGGTGTTGCTCCCAAAGTGCTTTGTGCTTGCCGCTCATGTGCCTTCGCATAGAAGTTGTACCTATGTGGCTGTTGGGCTTACCAAGGCTCAGTTTCTGACTGCACTCATTGCAAATTACAATGCTTTTGTCAGAGGCACACACATTAAAAAAATCCCACACTGCTGACTTTTTGGAAGTGTGCGATCTGGTGGTAACAGTAGAAGTTGGCGGCATTGGCGGCAATGGCGGGTGCGTTGGCCGGCTGAACACAGGTGCCGATACATGTTGTTGCCCTACTGATCCCTGCGGGCTGTCCTCCCTGCTTCTTCTAAGTCTTATTCTCCTACTGCCTCTCTGACTCTCCGTCTCTCCATCTGAACTACCCTCCTCTTGCTCTCTTCTACTAGGCACCCACAAAACATCAATCTCCTCATCATCATTCTCCTCAGATGCATCAATTTCTTCTGACACATCACAGAAGGAAGCAGCAGCGGGGACCTCCTCCTCATCACTCATCATTATGTCCATCTCTGTCGTGTTCTCTGCCAGAATTAAATCTGGTGTAACGTCCTCATCTCCTTCATCTTCTTCTGCCAATAATGGTTGCGCATTACTCAGTTCAAGAAACTCATGGGAAAATAACTCCTCTGACTCCAGTGAAGAAGGGGCACCGGTGGTGGAGGAAGTGTTACGTGGGGTGGCCATAGCAGTGGAGGATGAGGAGGATGTTGTGGTAAAGTTAGAAACGGTAGAGGATGGGGTGTGCTGTGTAAGCCAGTCAACTACCTCTTCAGCATTTTGGGAGTTCAGGGTCATTGGCTTTTTAAAACTGGGCAATTTGCTAGGGCCACAGGATTGCATAGCAGCACGGCCCCTAGCACGGCCTCTGCGTGGCGGCCTGCCTTTGCCTGGCATTATTTTTAAAAAAACAACAACAACAAAAACTCAGTTGGTTTTTCTGGAAACGATAATACACACAGCTAGATGGCAGTTTGAAGAAAACAGTGTGCAAATAATGCCTACAAGGTCAACGTATACACAGCGGTGGATACGGATTACGTAAAATATAAGAATGCTGCTTGAAAAAAAGTAACTCAAGTGGTTTTTCTAGAGACGATAATATTATCAATATTTAGACAAAATGTGAACAAGCTCACACAGCTAGATGGCGGTTTGAAGAAAACAGTGTGCAAATAATGCCTACAAGGTCAACGTATACACAGCGGTGGATATGGATTACGTAAAATATAAGAATGCTGCTTGAAAAAAAGTAACTCAAGTGGTTTTTCTAGAGACGATAATATTATCAATATTTAGACAAAATGTGAACAAGCTCACACAGCTAGATGGCGGTTTGAAGAAAACACTGTGCAAATAATGCCTACAAGGTCAACGTATACACAGCGGTGGATACGGATTACGTAAAATATAAGAATGCTGCTTGAAAAAAAGTAACTCAAGTGGTTTTTCTAGAGACGATAATATTATCAATATTTAGACAAAATGTGAACAAGCTCACACAGCTAGATGGCGGTTTGAAGAAAACAGTGTGCAAATAATGCCTACAAGGTCAACGTATACACAGCGGTGGATACGGATTACGTAAAATATAAGAATGCTGCTTGAAAAAAAGTAACTCAAGTGGTTTTTCTAGAGACGATAATATTATCAATATTTAGACAAAATGTGAACAAGCTCACACAGCTAGATGGCGGTTTGAAGAAAACAGTGTGCAAATAATGCCTACAAGGTCAACGTATACACAGCGGTGGATACGGATTACGTAAAATATAAGAATGCTGCTTGAAAAAAAGTAACTCAAGTGGTTTTTCTAGAGACGATAATATTATCAATATTTAGACAAAATGTGAACAAGCTCACACAGCTAGATGGCGGTTTGAAGAAAACACTGTGCAAATAATGCCCACAAGATCAACGTATACACTACTACAGCGGTGGATACGGATTACGTAAAATATATTATGGCTGCTTGAAAAAAGTCACTCCGGTGTTTTTTCTGGAGACGGTAATATTATGGATATTTAGACAGAATGTGAACAAGGTCACACAGCTAGATGGCAGTTGGTTGAATAACACACTGGGCAAAAAATGCCTACAGGGCAAATAATGCCTAAAAGGTCAACTTATACACTACTACAGCGATGGATACGGATTACGTAAAATTTATTATGGCTGCTTGAAAAAAGTCACTCCGGTGTTTTTTCTGGAGACGGTAATATTATGGATATTTAGACAGAATGTGAACAAGGTCACACAGCTAGATGGCATTTGGTTGAATAACACACTGGGCAAAAAATGCCTACAGGGCAAATAATGCCTAAAAGGTCAACTTATACACTACTACAGCGATGGATACGGATTACGTAAAATATATTATGGCTGCTTGAAAAAAGTCACTCCGGTGTTTTTTCTGGAGACGGTAATATTATGGATATTTAGACAGAATGTGAACAAGGTCACACAGCTAGATGGCAGTTGGTTGAATAACACACTGGGCAAAAAATGCCTACAGGGCAAATAATGCCTAAAAGGTCAACTTATACACTACTACAGCGATGGATACGGATTACGTAAAATTTATTATGGCTGCTTGAAAAAAGTCACTCCGGTGTTTTTTCTGGAGACGGTAATATTATGGATATTTAGACAGAATGTGAACAAGGTCACACAGCTAGATGGCAGTTGGTTGAATAACACACTGGGCAAAAAATGCCTACAGGGCAAATAATGCCTAAAAGGTCAACTTATACACTACTACAGCGATGGATACGGATTACGTAAAATATATTATGGCTGCTTGAAAAAAGTCACTCCGGTGTTTTTTCTGGAGACGGTAATATTATGGATATTTAGACAGAATGTGAACAAGGTCACACAGCTAGATGGCAGTTGGTTGAATAACACACTGGGCAAAAAATGCCTACAGGGCAAATAATGCCTAAAAGGTCAACTTATACACTACTACAGCGGTAGTAAAATAAAAAAAAGTAAAATAAAAAAAAAATGAATATTAAAAAAAAAAAATTACAGTTGGTGCTGCTGAACTACTAGGAGCAGCAGATTAGCACACCAGTCCCACTCCCCAACACTGCTAGACTAATAGCACTGGGCTCTTATAGTAGTAGTAGTAGTAGTAGTAGTAGTAGTAGTAAAACAACAAAAAAATAAATAAAAGCAGTCCTTACAAGGACTACTGTTATTGCAGCAGTCAGCAGATGAGATCAGAAGCAGGACAGCTGCCCACTGCAGCTACATACAGAGCACTGCAGTAGAAGGTAGATTACTAGCCAGCAAAGCTACCTAAGCTTAAATGTCCCTCAAACCCCTGCAGACTTCTGTCCCTCCAATAACAGAGCAGTATCAACACGATTACTAGCCAGCAAACTTTCAACTGTCCCTGAAATCACTAACAGGCAGCAGCTCTCTCCCTACACTATCTCTTCAGCACACACAGGCAGAGTGAAAAAACGCTGCAGGGCTTCGGTTTTTATAGGGAAGGGGAGTGGTCCAGGGGAGAGCTTCCTGATTGGCTGCCATGTACCTGCTGGTCTGGGGTGAGAGGGCAAAAAAAAGCACCAACAATGGCGAACCCAAAATGGCGAACGTCGCGCGACGTTCGCGAACTTCCGGCGAGCGCGAACACCCGATGTTCTCGCGAACAAGTTCGCCGGCGAACAGTTCGCGCCATCTCTATTAATGTATATACAACCTCGGCAGGTCTGATATGCCGGATTTTCTGATTCTGACTTTTTCCATCCTCAGGTATAATACATTTTAAAAAAATTGATTTTTTTTTTTCCCCACCAAAAATTCAGATTTTATAGTAGAAAAAAGTTTTTGGCATTTGGGACTTTAATAGATAACCACCTCTGTTTTCAATGGAAAGAGGGCCCTAGCCCAAACCATGGAAATAGTCCCAGAGTCCATTGGCAATTATCTTACTCATGAGGATGTTAGGGTTGTTTGCCTGTAATCACCCATAAATGCCCCACAGTCCCTTTGAAAAGTTCTTATACCGACATTTCTTCTCGAGAAAGCTTGGAACCCAGTAACTATGTTCATACTGCGGATGGGGTGTGTGGATACCCCTAACCCTAATATAGTATATATATATATCACATTTATAAAATAAAGTATCTTGTACTGATCTTCTACATGGCACCGCACAAATCCGTAGCCACATTAACCGCAGCTTATAAACCTTGGCTTTACTGCAAATTGCTCATATCCAGACTTGATTTCTTTTCACTTTCAATCTCCCAAGAAATAAAAAAAAAAGAGAATCAGGTCTGTTGTCTATGACCGTTAAGTACAAAAGTGATAAGATATTCTTAGAATTTCACTTTCTTCATTTATTGTCTTCTTTTTTTTTTTAAGCAAAGTTTCAGAGCTCATTATATCCGCGCCTTTATTATCGGCATTCTCGTTCAGAAAGCGAGACAGTATTGTAAGTGCTCCCATTATCCATTTTGATTGCATTCTTTCTCATTTAATCATGATTTTAATGTTCTTTGTATTATACCGATTACAGAAAACTGCCGGGGGCTTATAAATGGAATATTTACTTTTTTTTGTGAGCAATTTTATATTCATCCGTTGTCTTTCCGATGCAGCTCTGTATGTATTTTCCTTCTGAAAGTCAGTGTGACCTCATTGGGAATTTGTGGCAAGAATTAACTAATTGGGTTTCATCAAACTCGGAGACTGTACTTTTAATCAACATAGAAATCGGAACACTTCATTACGGAACCCAACTGATGCGTGTCCTGTGGTTTAGTCCTTTAAAAAATGGCAAATTTAGCATTATGACTCATTTTTAACAGAACTCTGTATAAAGAAGAACCTTCTCTACTTGCTGCTTGAGTAGCAGGGGGACACATACAGGAGAGTTCAGAGAAGGATCATTTTTATAAACTTACCATAAATTCTCCACCAATATCCCATGGAAATGCCATCCACTAATGCCTGCTTGAACTAGAAACTAGTGTAAAATAAAATGACTTTCAATTTAATTGTCTAACCCTAATTTGGTTACTGTCTCTTTAAATTGCAATTAACCGTTGGCAATCCAGGGGTCCTGAGTCCCTTTTGCGTATGAAAAGTACTGGGAACTGGGAATTAAAGCGCAGTGCCTCCACCTAGGGAACACTGAGGAGAACACATCAGGAAATTTTCCACTAGGACAAATAAAACACATACGGGGGAATGTAATAAAAATCGCTAACGGAAAAACTATTCGCAATGCGAAAAGTTATGCCTTTGCGCGAACAAATTTTGCTTTGTGTGAATTTAATATAGCTTTTGCGAGCCCGGAAACTGTTTAGCGACCACTTCCGACAGTGAAAGACCGTTTGCGAATTTTATAGTTTGCGCCAATGCACAGTCAATGTAATAAAACTTATTACTGAAAAAGTCGTTATGTTTGCTCCAAAAGATTACGACACCTTCAAGCACTTCTTATGAGTGCGCAATTAAAATTCGCAATGCGCAATTAAAATTCGCAATGCAATAACAGTTTAAGGAACAATATTACATTGCGAGATGTGGATTTTTAGTCTTATTGGTGCGAATTGTTTTGCTCTTTACGACTTTAATTACATTCCCCTTATAGTTTGTAAATGAAACAAATATAAACTTTATATAAATAGTACTGAAAGAATTCGGGCAATCTAATACACAATACACTCCTGCACTGGGGACACGTGTTGTTTCTCCAACACAGTCCTTTTTATTATCAAAATGTCTATGGATGGGTGAATTTCCCGAAACTGCATCAATTTGTGGTGACAATTCCGACACCTGCCGACATTTGCAGCACATTAAAGTCAATAGGCGTCCATTTATTTGTCGCCCACCGCGGAATTGTGGCCGGCATAAAAAAATTGTTATACCAGCGAATTTTTGTGGAAAATTCGAAAAATGTATTCGCCGGCAGAGAATCGAGGAAATTCGCTGCAAATTGGAGCCTGGCGAATAAATTCGCCCATCACTAAGAATGTTCATTCCCCAGAGCTTTTATACCCTGGGTAGAGCTACCTTTCCCAAAAGTACCTCTCCCATTGGAACTTAGCAGCTGCTCCCATGTAGCAGGTAAATGCACAAGACCTTTCTTCAAACTGGGGCCCCATGCTTGTATCGTTGCCAGTATCCTCCCTTGGGTGGCTCGCTCACTGGGGTGCTCTCAGAGGCAGTCACATTGGAGATCACAGGCAGCTCTGCAGCAGGATCAATCTCACCAGTGGCACCTTTCTCCTTCTGAGTCTCTAGCAGCTTGGCAGGGAAAAGGGTGGGCTCTTGGGTCTGGCTGGATCTGTCACTAGGGATGTAGCGAACGTCGGAAAAAAAGTTTGCGAACATATTCGCGAACTTGCGCAAAAATGCGAGCGGTTCGCGAACGGTTCGCGAACCCCATAGACTTCAATGGGAAGGCGAACTTTAACATCTAAAAAAGAAATTTCTGGCCAGAAAAATGATTTTAAAGTTGTTTAAAGGGTGCAACGACCTGGACAGTGGCATGCCAGAGGGGGATCAAGGGCAAAAATGTATCTGAAAAATCTGCCTGTGTGTGCTTGGAAGAGATAGTGTAGGGGGAGAGCTGTTAGTGATTTCAGGGACAGATGATAGTAAGTTTGCTGGCTAGTAATCTGCTTGATACTGCTCTGTATTGGAACAAAAAAATAAATAAAAGCAGTCCTTACAAGGACTACTGTTATTGCAGCAGTCAGCAGATGAGATCAGAAGCAGGACAGCTGCCCACTGCAGCTACATACAGAGCACTGCAGTAGAAGGTAGATTACTAGCCAGCAAAGCTACCTAAGCTTAAATGTCCCTCAAACCCCTGCAGACTTCTGTCCCTCCAATAACAGAGCAGTATCAAAACGATTACTAGCCAGCAAACTTTCAACTGTCCCTGAAATCACTAACAGGCAGCAGCTCTCTCCCTACACTATCTCTTCAGCACACACAGGCAGAGTGAAAAAACGCTGCAGGGCTTCGGTTTTTATAGGGAAGGGGAGTGGTCCAGGGGAGAGCTTCCTGATTGGCTGCCATGTACCTGCTGGTCTGGGGTGAGAGGGCAAAAAAAGCGCCAACAATGGCGAACCCAAAATGGCGAACGTCGCGCGACGTTCGCGAACTTCCGGCGAGCGCGAACACCCGATGTTCGCGCGAACAAGTTCGCCGGCGAACAGTTCGCGCCATCTCTATCTGTCACCACACAACCCCTGTTAAACTCTGTCAGAGACCCTGTACAAAATGCTCCAAAGTCAAGCACTCCCTCTCTCCCAAGGATATATTTGAGTTTTCGGAGCGTCAATTGTGCGATATGAATTGACGCTCGATTTTGTCTCATGGTTTTTCGCTCTGATTTTTCCGAGAAAAATGATTGATAAATGAGTTTAACTCCTGGAAGGGAGTTTGTTCAACTTTGTTTTCATATATATATATATATATATATATATATATATATATATATATATATATATATATATATACATATATTTGAGTTAATATATAGCCTCCTTTATGTCTTTAAGAATAGCTTAGAAGCTACAGGGATCTTAAGATCTACAGTTAGTTTAGCACAGTTATGGAATCTATTATCTGGAAATCCATTATCCATAAAACTCTGGGGTTATTTACTAAATTCGGGATTTTTTTAATAAAATCTGACTTTTAAAAAAAAAAAAAAAAAAATTATTAAACCCCCCGAGGATGGAAATGTCAGAATCAGAAAATCTGGCATCTCAGACCTGTCAAGGTTAAACATAAATCAGTAGGAGAAGTCCCAATGATTTTTTGATGTGCGCTGGGTTTCTGCAATACCCCAACGTTTTCAGGTGAAAAATCTGAAAAAACTTGAAAATCGGGTGAAAAGTCTGCAAAGATCATGAAAATCTTTGATAAATAACCCCTCAAATGAAGGTAAGGGCATCTCCCATGGACTCCGTTGTATCCCAATAATCTAAATGTTTAAAAAAGAATTCCCTTTTTCTGTGTAATGATAAAACAGTAGCTTGTACTTGATCCCAACTAAGATATAATTAATCCTTATTGGAAGCAAAACCAGCCTGTTGGGTTTATTTAATGTTTATATGATTTTCTAGTGAGAGCTTTTTCAGGAAGTGGTTTGTCCACGAAACGCGTCAAAGCTATGGAGCTATTGAGCTCATTACGCTCTGTTTTCACATTTTAATGATTTTCAAATAAATGGATGTTTTAAACTTGCTGGTGCTCTGTGGTTGCAAGAGTTTGCTAATAGACTTAAGGTATGGAGATCGAAATTATGGAAAGATTCATTATGCGGAAAACCCCAATCGTGAGCATTCTGGATAACAGGTCCCATGCCTGTATTAATAAAACAGTACCTTGTACTTTATCCCAACTAAGATATAATAAATCTTTATTGATGGTAAAATACTCCTATTGTGTTTATTTAATATTTAGATGATTTTCTAGGAGACTTAAGGTATGGATATGGTAATTATAGAAAGATCCTTTATCCGGAAAACCCCAGTTCCTGAGCATTCTGGATAACAGGTCCCATACCTGTACAAGAATGTGTATAGACTGTAAATGTGCACTGACATTTGAAGGGTTTGAACCCTTGGCTTTTTTCACCTGTTATCCAGAATGCTCGGGACCTGGAGTATTCTGGATAAGGGGTCTTTTCATAATTTGGTTCTCCATATCTTAAAAACTATTTAAATATTAAATAAGCCCAATAGGATTGTTTTGTCTCATATAAGGATTAATTATATCTTAGTTGGGATCAAGTACAAGCTACTATTTTTAAAAATGTAAGTTACTTTATTATAATGGAATCTATGGGAGAGAGCCTTCCCATAATTTGGAGCCTTCTGGATAATTTCCGGATAACGAATCCCATACCTGTACTCTTATTGTAGGGCAGATTTGATTCAGATCCGATTTGAAACTGCCACCGTATCCATTCCCATCGCTATGCAGAACTAAAGCAGGTTGAGAGGGGATTAAAGGTCCTTAAATACTGAGCTTAAACTACTCACAAAAGTCCATTTCAGTCAGCGTGATAAACCGCGGCTGCCGTATCAGTATCCATAATTTACCGACATTATTTTTAGCTTTCCTTATTAAAGCAAAGTATGCAAGAGGAAATAATGAGAGGTTTCTGCCTGACAGCCTTCACTTACAGTAGAACTTCTCTTGAATAGGGGGAGTCATGAGATGTTCCAGGTGGCAGAGAGAAGTAACAAGATGGTGTGGGCATGATACAAAATCTCCAGCCAATTTTCCCTGGGATAACAGCCAAGTCTCTTAAAAAGAATTCTGTTCACTGTTGTTCTGGCAAAAAAAAAAAACCTCACTTTTGACATCCCTGGAAATGACAGCTTTCTAGATTGTACAGACAGGGGCCCTGAAATACGTGCCGTAGCCTACGTGTGGTTTTCGGACACTTTTGGCTTCTGTGAATTTATTCTGTGTTGAACATTGGCTTGTTTTTTGGCACTAATAGCTCCTTATTTAATAAATTTTATTCCAGATGTAAATAGGAACTTGCTTAGTGTACCGTTTTATCCACCCCTGGCACACGTGAACGACACAAATAAATTACACTTTTATGATGAACGAGTTTGCCCTGTGTAACAATTAAGTATTTTAAAAAAAAACGCTCTCTACCTGCTTAATTCTAAGTATTTAATGCAAGTGGCTAGAGGGAAGCTTCAATAAATGTTCCTGAAGATAAATAACATAAAGAAAAATGAATAGGCACCCAGATAATAATAAGCCTAATGGAATAGCCCCATTCATTTCTGTAGAAAATCAGAGATGCAGCATATTTCTCAAAGGACATTAGCATTCTTTTCTGTATTATGAATAGGCTTTTTAGAATATAGAAGTCTATAATGGGCAACGACGTTTCATTAAATGATACAAAGTAACCATATTTCTTCATTTTTTTTAAGATGTCCATAAGATATTTTATGGATTAATACTGTGCACTATGTTGTGCCAATAAGTCAAGGGTAATATATGTATGTATCCTGGAATGGAATGATTTGCAATTTGCATCTTACTATTCATCAGAGTGGACTTTCTCCAGTGGCATTTATGAAAAGACTACAAAGTCTGCATTGTACCACTGACACAAGATCAGTTATAACAAGCAATGCGTTATTGTTCACACTATTCTATAACATTGCAGTCTACATTATCAGGTACATGTGCATTGTCATTTATTAATCACTGGTATGTGCACACTGTAGTCTGCAATAAATGGTATGTGCACATTATAGTCTGGAATAAATTGTATCTGCAATTGTAGTCTTCAATAAATGTCATGTGCAAATTGTAGTGTGTAATAAATTGTATCTGCACATTGTAGCCTGCAAATAATTGTATGAGCACATTGTAGTCTGCAATAAATGAATCTGCACATTGCAAACTCCAATAAATGGTATGCGTTGTAGCCTGGAATAAATGGTATCTGCAAATTGTAGTGTGTAATAAATGGTGTCTGCACATTGTAATCTGGAATAATTGGTATATGCACATTGTAGTCTGCAAAAAATGCTAGGTGTGCATTGTAGTCTGCAATAAATTAATCTGCACATTGTAGTCTGCAATAAATGGTATCTGCACATTGTAGTCTGCAATAAATTAATCTGCACATTGTACTCTGCAATTAATGGTATGTGCACATTGTAGTAACCAATAAATTGTATCTGCACATTGTAGTCTGCAATAAATGGTATGTGCACATTGTAGTCTGCAATAAATGTTATGTGTGCATTGTAGTGTGCAATAAATGTATACACATTATAATCTGAAATAAATGGTATGTGCATATTGTAATCTGCAATAAATGGTATGTGCACATTGTAGTCTGCAATAAATGGTATGTGCACATTGTAGTATGTGTCCACTGGTATGTGTACATTGTAATCACCAATAAATGGTATGTGCATATTGTTGTCTAGAATAAATGGTTTGTGTACATTGTAGTCTGCAATAAATGGTTTATGCACATTGTAGTCTGCAATAAATGGTATGTGTACATTGTAGCATGCAATAAATGGTATGTGCACATTGAAGTCTGCAGTAAATGGTATGTGCACATTGTAGTCTGCAGTAAATGGTATGTGTACATTATAGCATGCAATAAATGGCATGTGTACATTGTAGCGTGCAATAAATGGTATGTGCACATTGTAGTCTGCAGCAAATGGTATGTGTAAATTATAGCATGCAATAAATGGTATGTGCACATTGAAGTCTGCAATAAATGGTATGTGCACATTGTAGTCTGCAGTAAATGGTATGTGTACATTATAGCATGCAATATAAATGGTATGTGCACATTGTAGCATGCAATAATTGGTAAGTGCACATTGTAGTCTACAATAAATGGTATGTGCACATTGAAGTCTGCGGTAAATGGTATGTGTACATTGTAGCATGAAAAAATTGGTAAGTGCACATTGTAGTCTACAATAATTGGTAAGTGCACATTGTAGTCTACAATAAATGGTATGTGTACATTGTAATAATCGGCAATAAATGGTATGTGCATATTGTTGTCTATAATAAATGGTACATGTACATTGTAGTCTGCAATAAATGCTATCTGCACATTGTAGTCTGGAATAATTGGTATTCACACATTGTAGTCTACAATAAATGGTATCTGCACATTGCAGTCTGCAATTAATGGTTGTGTGTATATTGTAATCTGCAATAATTTATGTCTGCCCTTTGTATTAACAGGGGCAGAGTTTATCCACTGGTAGTAACCCACAGCAGTCAATATGAATGTTATTGTTTTTTTGTTTTAAACAAACATTTACCAGTTGTTCCTGTGTCACGGTAGGTAATGTCTTTCTAATGCCACAAGTATTCGGTTATGTCTGATACTAAAATGTAACATATAAATCAATGCTAGCGGTGGGGGAAACAGAGAGAAAGAGTTAAGTGTGAGTGAAGCGCACGGTGATATTTTCTCTGCAGTAACCCCACTGCATTCCTCTGCCTGTGTTATTATATCTGGTTATTTAAATGTATGCAGCAAGTCTGTGCCTATTCTGAAAGAGCTTTCTGTTCTGTTTTGCCATCTGTATTAACATTTTGGCCCATGGTCCGACTGGAATATAGTGTATCTGAATGTATATGCCAAATGAATTTAACATATGCCCACAACTGCCAAACTTCTGTCATTTTGAAGCCTGCAGAGTACATTAATATTCTCCCATGCCAGAAAAATTAATTAATGTATGCCATATAAATTGTCAGTATTAGTATTCTCACTGTTACTTGGGATTTAGACACGTTAACTCTTTTTTTTTTGTGTGTGTTTTGCACAGAATCAGGGGTTCATGGGGTAAACATACTATTGTTACAAGTGGGTGCTCTTAGGTTTACTGAGATGGTCATTCTTAATCCCAGTGGGCGCAAGTTCAAGTGCAGACTAATGGGGTTCTGTAATTAAAGGCACTAAGTTTGCCCCGGTGCAATAACCAATCAGCAGGTAGCATTTACTGTTTGCTTGTTTAACCCTTTCCCTGCCAGCCGTTTTGTCCTAGATGCGAACATCTACTGCCAAGCAGTTTTTAGATATTTTGCACTCTTTCACTTTAAGGGCCTTTCCTGGGGTGGTCTTTTAGTTAACCCAGGAAAACAATATATTGTTTTTTTCAGGACAACCTGAACTTTCACAATATGCAAGAATTTTGGTGTAATTCTACTTCTCTAATAAAATATTGGATTCTAAGTGTCAAATAAAATGAAAAAAATCATGTTGCACGAAGAACAATCACATATATCAGAAACATCATTCATTTTATGTACGAGAACACAGCCGATTTAGAAAGGTCTATGTCTCCTGAACGCGACAATACCAAATATATATAGTTTTATGGAGATTTCTCACTTGTATAGCTCAAAATCTACAAGCAGTACACAACCAAATTTCCAAAGCAACACTTCCCAAACGGCATACTTTTGATTTCAAGGCCAAACATTCCGCTAACAGTAGGTTTACCCTAGAAAACTACCCATTACTAGAAAGAACAGATTCTGGTGAATCAAAAATGGGTAGAAATATCTTTGTACTCCAAACCACCAAGTTGCAATTGTTTCCTAAAGTTATAATGTTTTATAGAAATTGGTGAATTTTTTGAAAAATGACCTCAAAGCTTCCACTCTACAGCAACATATCTCCCACACATCATTAGGTATCAATGTAAAACACCCCAAATATAAAATCCTGGGTCCACTGAACAGTTTGATGCCCAATATGAATAGATGTACCCAAGCACGTGGCATAGGAGGCCCCAAAAGGAAGACCCCCCGTTTGTTCTGTCATTTCAGATACTGCAAAATCAACACATTTACATCGTTTTGGGGGGCGGCAAAGGTAGAAAAAAGTATGTTCACCCCAGAAAACCATATATTTTCGGAAAGTACACATTCCCCTGAATCCAAATTGGGTATGCATGTCTTTCTACACCAAAGTACCAAGCGGCAAACCATTTCTAAAGTTGGTGATTTTGGCGACATTTCCAAAAATCACTTAAAAATTTCTACCCTGCAGCATCGTATTACCCACATACTTTTAGGTATCAAGACAAATCACCCCAAATATGAAAGCCTAGGGTCCTCTGAACAGTTTGATGCCCAATATGTATAGGTGTACCCAAGCAAGTGGCATATAGAGGCCTGAAAAGGAAGACCCCCATATGGTCTGTCATTTCAGATACTTCAAAATCAACACATTTACATCGTTTTGAGGGGGGCAAATGTAGAAAAAAGTAAGTTCACCCCAGAAAACCATATATTTTCGGAAAGTACACATTGCCACGAATCTAAATTGGGTATGCATGTCTTTGTACTCCAAAGTACCAAGCCGCAAATCATTCCTAAACTTGGTGATTTTGGTGACATTTCCAAAAATCACTTAAAAATGTCTACCCTGCAGCATCGTATTTCCCACATACTTTTAGGTATCAAGAGAAATCACCCCAAATATGAAAGCCTAGGGTCCTCTGAACAGTTTGATGCCCAATATATATAGGTGTACCCAAGCACGTGGCATATAGGGGCCCCAAAAGGAAGACTCCCATATGGTCTGTCATTTGAGGTACTGCAAAATCAACACATTTACATCGTTTTGGGGGGGGGCAAAAGTAGAAAACAGTAAGTTCACCCCAGAAAACCATATATTTTCGGAAAGTACACATTCCAACGAATCCAAATTGGGTATGCATGTCTTTCTACGCCAAAGTACCAAGCCGCAAATCATTCCTAAATTTGGTGATTTAGGTGACAATTCCAAAAATCACCTCAAAATATCTACCCTGCAGCATCGTATTACCCACATACTTTTAGGTATCAAGACAAATCACCCCAAATATGAAAGCCTAGGGTCCTCTGAACAGTTTGATGCCCAATATGTATAGGTGTACCGAAGCATGTGGCATATAGGGGCCCTAAAAGGAAGACCCCCATATAGTCTGACATTTCAGGTACTGCAAAATCAACACATTTACATTGTTTTGGGGGGGCAAAAGTAGAAAACAGTAAGTTCACCCCAGAAAACCATATATTTTCGGAAAGTACACATTCCCACGAATTCAAATTGGGTATGCATGTCTTTCTACGCCAAAGTACCAAGCCGCAAATCATTCCTAAATTTGGTGATTTAGGTGAAATTTCCAAAAATCACCTCAAAATATCTACCCTGCAGCATCGTATTACCCACATACTTTTAGGTATCAAGACAAATCACCCCAAATATGAAAGCCTAGGGTCCTCTGAACAGTTTGATGCCCAATATGTATAGGTGTACCGAAGCATGTGGCATATAGGGGCCCTAAAAGGAAGACCCCCATATAGTCTGACATTTCAGGTACTGCAAAATCAACACATTTACATTGTTTTGGGGGGGCAAAAGTAGAAAACAGTAAGTTCACCCCAAAAAACCATATATTTTCGGAAAGTACACATTCCCACGAATTCAAATTGGGTATGCATGTCTTTCTACGCCAAAGTACCAAGCCGCAAATCATTCCTAAATTTGGTGATTTAGGTGAAATTTCCAAAAATCACCTCAAAATATCTACCCTGCAGCATCGTATTACCCACATACTTTTAGGTATCAAGACAAATCACCCCAAATATGAAAGCCTAGGGTCCTCTGAACAGTTTGATGCCCAATATGTATAGGTGTACCGAAGCATGTGGCATATAGGGGCCCTAAAAGGAAGATCCCCATATAGTCTGACATTTCAGGTACTGCAAAATCAACACATTTACATTGTTTTGGGGGGGCAAAAGTAGAAAACAGTAAGTTCACCCCAGAAAACCATATATTTTCGGAAAGTACACATTCCCACGAATTCAAATTGGGTATGCATGTCTTTCTACGCCAAAGTACCAAGCCGCAAATCATTCCTAAATTTGGTGATTTAGGTGAAATTTCCAAAAATCACCTCAAAATATCTACCCTGCAGCATCGTATTACCCACATACTTTTAGGTATCAAGACAAATCACCCCAAATATGAAAGCCTAGGGTCCTCTGAACAGTTTGATGCCCAATATGTATAGGTGTACCGAAGCATGTGGCATATAGGGGCCCTAAAAGGAAGACCCCCATATAGTCTGACATTTCAGGTACTGCAAAATCAACACATTTACATTGTTTTGGGGGGGCAAAAGTAGAAAACAGTAAGTTCACCCCAAAAAACCATATATTTTCGGAAAGTACACATTCCCACGAATTCAAATTGGGTATGCATGTCTTTCTACGCCAAAGTACCAAGCCGCAAATCATTCCTAAATTTGGTGATTTAGGTGAAATTTCCAAAAATCACCTCAAAATATCTACCCTGCAGCATCGTATTACCCACATACTTTTAGGTATCAAGACAAATCACCCCAAATATGAAAGCCTAGGGTCCTCTGAACAGTTTGATGCCCAATATGTATAGGTGTACCGAAGCATGTGGCATATAGGGGCCCTAAAAGGAAGACCCCCATATAGTCTGACATTTCAGGTACTGCAAAATCAACACATTTACATTGTTTTGGGGGGGCAAAAGTAGAAAACAGTAAGTTCACCCCAGAAAACCATATATTTTCGGAAAGTACACATTCCCACGAATTCAAATTGGGTATGCATGTCTTTCTACGCCAAAGTACCAAGCCGCAAATCATTCCTAAATTTGGTGATTTAGGTGAAATTTCCAAAAATCACCTCAAAATATCTACCCTGCAGCATCGTATTACCCACATACTTTTAGGTATCAAGACAAATCACCCCAAATATGAAAGCCTAGGGTCCTCTGAACAGTTTGATGCCCAATATGTATAGGTGTACCGAAGCATGTGGCATATAGGGGCCCTAAAAGGAAGACCCCCATATAGTCTGACATTTCAGGTACTGCAAAATCAACACATTTACATTGTTTTGGGGGGGCAAAAGTAGAAAACAGTAAGTTCACCCCAGAAAACCATATATTTTCGGAAAGTACACATTCCCACGAATTCAAATTGGGTATGCATGTCTTTCTACGCCAAAGTACCAAGCCGCAAATCATTCCTAAATTTGGGGATTTAGGTGAAATTTCCAAAAATCACCTCAAAATATCTACCCTGCAGCATCGTATTACCCACATACTTTTAGGTATCAAGACAAATCACCCCAAATATGAAAGCCTAGGGTCCTCTGAACAGTTTGATGCCCAATATGTATAGGTGTACCGAAGCATGTGGCATATAGGGGCCCTAAAAGGAAGACCCCCATATAGTCTGACATTTCAGGTACTGCAAAATCAACACATTTACATTGTTTTGGGGGGGCAAAAGTAGAAAACAGTAAGTTCACCCCAGAAAACCATATATTTTCGGAAAGTACACATTCCCACAAATTCAAATTGGGTATGCATGTCTTTCTACGCCAAAGTACCAAGCCGCAAATCATTCCTAAATTTGGTGATTTAGGTGAAATTTCCAAAAATCACCTCAAAATATCTACCCTGCAGCATCGTATTACCCACATACTTTTAGGTATCAAGACAAATCACCCCAAATATGAAAGCCTAGGGTCCTCTGAACAGTTTGATGCCCAATATGTATAGGTGTACCGAAGCATGTGGCATATAGGGGCCCTAAAAGGAAGACCCCCATATAGTCTGACATTTCAGGTACTGCAAAATCAACACATTTACATTGTTTTGGGGGGGCAAAAGTAGAAAACAGTAAGTTCACCCCAGAAAACCATATATTTTCGGAAAGTACACATTGCCACGAATCTAAATTGGGTATGCATGTCTTTCTATGCCAAAGTACCAAGCCGCAAATCATTCCTAAATCTGGTGATTTAGGTGAAATTTCCAAAAATGACCTCAAAATATCTACTCTGCAGCATCGTATTACCCACATACTTTTAGGTATCAAGAGAAATCACCCCAAATATGAAAGCCTAGGGTCCTCTGAACAGTTTGATGCCTGATATGTATAGGTGTACCCAAGCACGTGGCATATAGGGGCCCTAAAATGAAGACCCCTCCTTGTATGTTCTGTCATTTCAGGTACTGCAAAATCAACACATTTACATCGTTTTGGGGGGGGCAAAGGTAGAAAAAAGTAAGTTCACCCCAGAAAACCATATATTTTCGGAAAGTACACATTCCCACGACTCTAAATTGGGTATGCATGTCTTTCTACTACAAAGTACCAAGCCGCAAACCATTCCTAAATTTGGTGATTTTGGGGACATTTCCAAAAATGACTTCAAAATTTCGACCCTGCAGCATCGTATTACCCACATACTTTTAGGTATCAAGACAAATCACCCCAAATATGAAAGCCTGGGGTCCTCTGAACAGTTTGATGCCCAATATGTATAGGTGTACCCAAGCACGTGGCGTATAGGGGCCGCAAAACGAAGACCCCCATATGGTCTGTCATTTCAGGTACTGCAAAATCAACACATTTACATTGTTTTGAGGGGGGCAAATGTAGAAAAAAGTAAGTTCACCCCAGAAAACCATATATTTTTGGAAAGTACACATTCCCACGAATTCAAATTGGGTATGCATGTCTTTCTACGCCAAAGTACCAAGCCGCAAATCATTCCTAAATTTGGTGATTTAGGTGACATTTCCAAAAATCACCTCAAAATATCTACCCTGAAGCATCGTATTACCCACATACTTTTAGGTATCAAGAGAAATCACCCCAAATATGAAAGCCTAGGGTGCTCTGAACAGTTTGATGCCCGATATGTATAGGTGTACCCAAGCACGTGGCATACAGGGGCCCCAAAAGGAAGACCCCCATATAGTTGTCATTTCAGGTACTGCAAAATCAACACATTTACATCGTTTTGGGGGGGGCAAAAGTAGAAAACAGTAAGTTCACCCCAGAAAACCATATATTTTCGGAAAGTACACATTCCAACGAATTCAAATTGGGTATGCATGTCTTTCTACGCCAAAGTACCAAGCCGCAAATCATTCCTAAATTTGGTGATTTAGGTGACATTTCCACAAATCACCTCAAAATATCTACCCTGCAGCATCGTATTACCCACATACTTTTAGGTATCAAGACAAATCACCCCAAATATGAAAGCCTAGGGTCCTCTGAACAGTTTGATGCCCGATATGTATAGGTGTACCGAAGCATGTGGCATATAGGGGCCCTAAAAGGAAGACCCCCATATAGTCTGACATTTTAGGTACTGCAAAATCAACACATTTACATTGTTTTGGGGGGGCAAAAGTAGAAAACAGTAAGTTCACCCCAGAAAACCATATATTTTCGGAAAGTACACATTCCAACGAATCCAAATTGGGTATGCATGTCTTTCTACGCCAAAGTACCAAGCCGCAAATCATTCCTAAATTTGGGGATTTAGGTGACATTTCCAAAAATCACCTCAAAATATCTACCCTGCAGCATCGTATTACCCACATACTTTTAGGTATCAAGACAAATCACCCCAAATATGAAAGCCTAGGGTCCTCTGAACAGTTTGATGCCTGATATGTATAGGTGTACCCAAGCACGTGGCATACAGGGGCCCCAAAAGGAAGACCCCCATATAGTCTGTCATTTCAGATACTGCAAAATCAACACATTTACATCTTTTTGGGGGGGGCAAAAGTAGAAAACAGTAAGTTCACCCCAGAAAACCATATATTTTCGGAAAGTACACATTCCAACGAATCCAAATTGGGTATGCATGTCTTTCTACGCCAAAGTACCAAGCCACAAATCATTCCTAAATTTGGTGATTTAGGGGACATTTCCAAAAATCACCTCAAAATATCTACCCTGCAGCATCGTATTACCCACATACTTTTTGGTATCAAGACAAATCACCCCAAATATGAAAGCCTAGGGTCCTCTGAACAGTTTGATGCCCAATATGTATAGATGTACCCAAGCACGTGGCATATAGGGGCCCCAAAAGGAAGACCCCCATATGGTCTGTCATTTCAGGTACTGCAAAATCAACACATTTACATCGTTTTTGCGGGGGCAAAAGTAGAAAACAGTAAGTTCACCCCAGAAAACCATATATTTTCGGAAAGTACACATTCCAACGAATCCAAATTGGGTATGCATGTCTTTCTACGCCAAAGTACCAAGCCACAAATCATTCCTAAATTTGGTGATTTAGGTGACATTTCCAAAAATCACCTCAAAATATCTACCCTGCAGCATCGTATTACCCACATACTTTTAGGTATCAAGACAAATCACCCCAAATATGAAAGCCTAGGGTCCTCTGAACAGTTTGATGCCCAATATGTATAGATGTACCCAAGCACGTGGCATATAGGGGCCCCAAAAGGAAGACCCCCATATGGTCTGTCATTTCAGGTACTGCAAAATCAACACATATACATAGTTTTGGGGGGAGCAAAGGTTAAAAAAAAGTGCATTCACCCCAGAAAACCATATATTTTCGGAAAGTACACATTCCCACGAATCCAAATTGGGTATGCGTGTCCTTGTACTCCAAAGTACCAAGCCGCAAGCCTTTCCTAAATTTGCCGATAAAAGCAACAGTTTTTACATTTTTGAAAATTGCCTAAAAATATTGCAATTGGCCGCATTTATCTCACCCAATTTCTTACATACAATTCTAAAACACCATAAATACTGATGCCAAGGGTCAATTGAACCGTTTGATGCCCAATATGCATTGATATACCAAGGCAGCTGGCATGTGCGGACCCAAAATGAAAATAGTGCATATGATTTTTCTCCGCTGCCGATTCGCCTTCTGTGAACATAGACCCTTGACTTCATATTATATGCCTCAAGACCCTCCTAACAGCAAAGACCCCCCCAAAACCATATATTTTTGGAAAGTACACATTCTGACGAATCCAAAAAAGATAAAGACGTCTTTCTACACCAAACTGCAAAGCTTTTCTAAACGCAGAGGTTTTTACATTTCTGAAAATCGCCTAAAATTGTTGCAGTTTGCCGCATTTATCACACACAATGTTTTACGTATAAAGAAAAATCACCCTAAATATGGACGTCAGAGGTCTACTAAATAGTTTGATGCCCAATATGCATAGATTTACCAAAGTATGTGGCGTGTACGGACCCCAAATGAAAAACATGCCTATGAATTTTCACGCTAGCCAACTAAGCTGCAGAAAAGAGAGCCCCAACTGTGCGTTATGTGCCATAAGACCCCAAAACTGTAAAAAGACCCCCAGAAACCCATATATTTTTGGAAAGCATATATTCTGGCGAATCAAACTAAGTAAAATAAATCTTTCTATACCAAAGCACCAAACAGCAAAACTATACTAAAGATACATAAGGAACAATAATGCATGGATAAAATTGCAATAAAACCACAAAAATAGCGTAAATCAATGAAATAACAAAATAATTGATCCGGCAGCGTAATTAGTGGCCGAAATCGATTATCCAATAGTCACGCTGTCAAAATAACATGCTTTTAGGCAAAACAAACAGTACAATGAATAAGTAAAAAAAAAAAAAAAAAACCCCTGCTTGTGAGTTTTTGTGTATACATATTTGTGCACTAATAAAAGTTGTCTGAGTGTGCAAATACATGTAATTAAGTGTAAATAAGTGTACAAAATCGACTAAGTGTGCTAAAATAAAAAAATAAAAAATAAAAAAACACAAATTTTTACTAAAATGTTCATCTAAGTGTATAAATGTACTGTAGGTATGTGTAAGTGCAGGTAAGTGTGTAAAAAAAAGTGCACTTACCGTTTTTGTAGCAGGAGGATCGCTGGAACCGAAGGACGACTCCTGGCAGCGTGTCTGCAGAGTTACTGCGCAGCAGGAAGTGACTGGGCGCGTGGTGCGACGAGGAGGAGGTAAGCCAGCAGCAGCAGCGCTTACATTGCGCTTCTGCTACTTTGAAGTCGGATCTGCGACAATCGCGTCGCAGATCCGACTTGACAGCCCCCCAGCCACGTTGCCCAGGGGGCTGTCTACCCTCCTGACTCTCTGCAGAGGCGGCAAAAGCCGCCGATGCAGAGAGAAGGGCTCAGCTGCAAAAGAACGTACGAGGTACGTTCTTGGCAGCCTGAGCCCTGAACCGCCAGCACGTACGCCGTACGTGCTTGGCGGTTAAAGGGTTAAAAGCAAACATCTTATTGGTTACTGCTCCGGGTCAAACATAGTGCCTTATATTACATATGGGGTAAGTCTCTTAAACCTCATTCTGGGAGCACAGTGTCCATTTGCAGACAGATGAAAACAGAGTGCAAAGTGCAAAAAAAATGTGCAAATGAGGCCTATGATATTTCATTAAAAATCTCTATTTTCATTCATTTTCATTTAAGTTTATTGAGGTGCTCTAGACATTAAAGGGATACTGTCATGGGAAAACATGTTTTTTTCAAAACGCATGAGTTACCAGTGCTGCTCCAGCAGAATTCTGCACTGAAATGCATTTTTCAAAAGAGCAAACAGATTTTTTTATATTCAATTTTGAAATCTGACATGGGGCTAGACATATTGTCAGTTTCTAGCTGCCCCCAGTCATGTGACTTGTGCTCTGATAAACTTCAGTCACTCTTTACTGCTGTACTGCAAGTTGTGATATCACCCCCCCCCCAGCAGCCAAACAAAAGAACAATGGGAACGTAACCAGATAGCAGCTCCCTAACACAGGATAATAGCTGCCTGGTAGATCTAAGACAGTGGTCCCCAACCAGTAGCTCGCGAGCAACATGTTGCTCACCAACCCCTTGGATGTTGCTCCCAGTGGCCTCAAAGCAGAGGCTTATTTTTGAATTCCAGGCTTAGAGGCAAGTTTTGGTTGTATAAAAACCAGGTGTACTGCCAAACAGAGTCTCATGTAGGCTACCAGTCCACATAGGGGATACCAAACAACCAATCACAGTCCTTATTTGACATTCTCATGGACATTTTCATGCTTGTGTTGCTCTCCAACTCTTTTTTACATTTAAATGTGGCTCTAAGAACAACACTCAATAGTGAAAGCCAAGTCCCACTGAGACTGATTCAGTAGGAGAAATAACAGCCTGCCAGAAAGTACTTCCATCCTAAAGTGCAGGCACAAGTCACATGACTGGGACAGCTGGGAAACTGACAATATGTCAAATTTCCAATTTGAATATAAAAAAAATCTGTTTGCTCTTTTGAGAATTGGATTTCAGTGCAGAAGTCGGCTGGAGTAGCACTATTAACTGATGTGTTTTGAAAAAAACATGTTTTTCCATGACAGTATCCCTTTAACCAAGAACCATCAGAGAGCCAGGAAAGTTTTCATGTTTTAGCCTGTTTAAGTGTCTAGAGTACCTCAGCGGATGTCCCATCCCATCATTCCAACCAGCCAACAAAGGGAGACCCATCTTAGAAACAGGACATTTTTGATGCTTGATCCAATTCCATATGTCTATAGCACCTTAGTGTACCTAAGAACACCCCTTTGCAACATTTAAAGAACCAACCAACCAAGATAAAGCTAAGGATCTGGAAATTACAACCTTCAGGACCTCTACCTCTGAAATTTGACCCTGCTAAATTGCAGCTCAGCATTCTGGAGGGACATCAGCCTATACTTAAAGGAGAATTCAACCCTTAACTAAGAAAAATTCTACCCCCCTGCCCTACGTAGACCCCCCCCCTTCCTCCTCCCCCAGCCTAGCTGCTAACCCAGGAAAAATGCCCCTAACTTTTTATTTACCCCTTGGTGCAGATTCAGGGATCGAGATCTTAGTGTCTTCTTCTGGCACTTTTGCAATTTCCATCTATTTCGGCGCATGCGCAGTTGTCGTGGACCGGGAAACTGCTCCAACTGCGCATGCGCCACCACACCGGTCTCAGATTACCGAAGACCCGGAAGATGGCTGAAATAGATCGAAATTGCCGAAGCCCATACATAAAGTAAAGGTGGCCAGACACAGGCCGATAAAGGCTTCAAACAGACCAACTCGGCAGCTTATTGGCCAGGGTATGGGGGCCTTCAATGGGCTACCCTGACCAATATCTGGCCAAAAAGCAGCCAGATGTTGATTGAGCAAGTTAAAAAATTCCATCAGATCGAGGACTGCTTCAGTTTGTTGATGTGGTCCTCGCACAGACCTTCTGCATTCCCCTCATTGTGATTCAATCCTTGGGCCCTAGGTCCCAAGATCAGATCAGCCCAATATCGCCTACTCAAGGTGAGCATATCAGGGCAATATCCGCTCAATGTGTCCTCTCCAAAGGAGCAAATTTGTACATGTATGGCTTTATTAAATCAACAGGAAAAGTAATCTGGAGCAGGACACTAGGCTGTAAGGATGAAACTTTATAAGCAAACACAAGGGCTGAAGTCTTAAAATCGGCCTGAATTGAAAAGGAGCAGAAGCAATGTCTTGGTTGATAACATATTCTTATCAATCCCAGTGAAAAACCGAACACACAGCTTGTGTCTTGTGATCCAGAAGACCGCTCAAATTGAAAAAAGTCTGCTAGGAAAACAGAACATTCAACACCAGATGCTCCTTCATTAGACTATATTATACTAAGCTATTTAAATATTTGAACAACTTCACAAGGGGCTGAAGTTGATGTGAAACCATATACTGCGACATACGTACGGGAAATGGAAACGTGCGCCAGACATGTCACCTTAAATGTCATCACAATAAATTCACTTTTTTCACCCTGTATCCAGGAATGGTTATGTACTCGACGGAAGACTGGATGGGGTCTTGGATTGGAGCAGTGGTTGTTTTTTGGATTATGTTCCACTGAAAAATGTGATGAAAATTTTTTTTAAGCACTTATTATATTAAATAGCTATTCCAAGAGAATTACCCTAAATGGCCAAAAATTTTATTTGGGCTGCTTTACAGGCTGTGAAAATACTGATAGCTACTTGTGTTGCCTCCCCATTGTTTGCATTGACATGTTACTAGTGACGAGTGAATCTGTCCTGTTTCCCTTCATCAAAAAATTTGCGAAACTGCGAAATTTTGCAAAACTCATGGAAGTCAAAGGGCGTATTTACATGCAACAATTTTTTACGCACGCAACAATTTTTCTTGCTCGAAATGCATTATAGTTAATGGCCGTTTTTTCTTATGGAAAAAAAATCTGAGAACACGCTCAGATCCGGGGAGATTAGCTCCCCCAGCGACAAATCTCCTCTTCTTCTGGCGACTAATCTCCCCAAATTGCCTCCTCCCGGCTTGAATGTAAATCGCTGGCGGGATGGCACTCGGAGCACTTCGTTTTCCGAAGTCGCAAGTCAATGGGCGTTTTTTCTTATGGAGACTTTTTCTCCAAATGCATTAAAGTCAATGGCCGTTTTTTCTTTTTCTTTGTTATTTAATGGACTTTATTACTTTTCAAAGACACATTTTCCAGAATATAAAGCTTAGTAGTGTTAACAGCATAATCTGATCAATTGTAGCATGTTTAAACAGTGGTATTATAACAATAAATGTTTGCTCATCCCCACCTTTTGTTTTCCCTGTCCATATTTTTTTATGGTGACTTTTTGTCCTAATGCATTAAAGTCAATGGGAGTTTTTTCTTTCAGAGACTTTTTTCTCCAAATACATTAAAGTCAGTGGGCGTTTTTTCTGATGGGAGTTTTTTTGCTGCAAATATTCCTGCGGCGAATTATCCAGAGGCAAATTTCTACCGCAATTTTGTAAAAAAATTCATACATGGCGAAATTCGCAATTTCATCGTAAATCCATGGCTGGCGAATACATTCACTCATCACTACACGTTACCATCAGCAATTGCTCTGCTTTTGTTGCTGTGGCTTTTGAAGAGAATGTTTCCCCAAGTAAAGATAAAGGAGTTCATTACTTTAATGGCCAGCTGTACGATTTAATTAGTTATAGGTATCAAGTCCACTCAGGGCAGCTGGTGTCACCATACATAAAGTTCCTAAAGTTCATTATTATAATGCCCACTGCACAATTTAAATGGTTATAGGTATCAAGTCCATTTGTGGTCCAACAATTCATCCAGGCACCCCCTCACCTCATAACAGTGCTGTCCAACGTTCAACAATGATCCACTATACAACATCTGTGAACCAAAATATATTAAAATGATGAAGCAATGAAGAGTCCCATGAATGAATGAATTCCATGAGAAATGTGCTGTAATAATAATTATTTGAACAGCGACCTCAGGCTCCTATGGTTCCAGCTGGGGATTTCTGTCTGAGCTTTCAAGAACATCTAGGAGATCCTTCAGGATGAGGAACTGCATCCGTTGACTTTGACATCCCATGGTTGGAGGTGCACCTTCACAAGTTGGGAACCTCTATGGGGGAATTCACAAAAGTGATGATATCGAGACAAAATAAAAGTGGAGATAAAAATGTTGGATTTCCCACCAAATTCACAAACCTCTATTTCCACTTTTGTAAATTTGTCTTTTAAACAGACAGTTTACAGATTTTGTCTTTCACACAACATTTTAATGATATTTTTTCTGATTTTATCTTTAGCTCTTACTAAACCTGTCAGTCAGCCATCAAACTGGGGGTTTATTTTACTTAGGAACATTAAACATAATTTTTTTCAGGATAACCTGGACTTTCTAAATCTACCTACTGTTTGCGTAATTCCACTTCTGTAACAAGATATAAGGGTCTAAATACAAATAAATACTATTTTGCATAATATAGGTATTTGTATCAGAAATATGTTTTATTATCTTAGATCAAGGGGCAGATTTCTCAATGGCTGAATTAAAAATTAGAGATTCGAGTTTATTTTAGTGTAATTCAACTGGGGAATAGTCCAAATTCGATTCGAGTTTAAAAAAAATCTATCATTTATCATGTACTGTCCTTTTAAGAATTCAAATTTGACTATTCGCCATCTAAAATCTTTGGTATTTTAGCCTACTACAATCAATTTGGAGTCGTTTGTAGTGATGGGCAAATTTACATCGTTTCGCCTAAAAATTAACGAATTTCCTGCGAAATTCACGAAACGGAAATAAATTAGCGAAACAGCGTTTTTTTTACGCCGGTGAATTTTCGCAGGCGTTTCGAAAATTTATTTTCAGGCGGCGAATTGCGCAATTTCGCCGCAAATTTGCGCCTGGCGAATAAATTTGCCCATAGTTTGGTGTATTTTTGGAAAAATACATTTTTTACATATTTTTTTTTTAATTTTTGTTTGGGAAAAAAAATTTGATTTGAGTTTGCAGGTCGATATTATTCACCCGAATTTAAAAAATTCAAATTTTGAAAATCTATCTTTTTTTGAATTTCAAGTTCATGGTAGTTTTTATAAACTCCCATAAACTCTGAATTCAACCCTTGATAAATATGCTGTCATGTGTCTGCCGCTAAAACTAAAAAAAATGGCTGGGAGCCTTTACTTTTTCCTTTGCATATTAAATTCATGCAAATTGCTCATTTATTAAGCTAAAACTAGTAAAATAATGCAAATGTGAGTTGAAAACTTTTTACATAGAAAATGGAATAAAATACACTTTTTTTTGTTTAATCAGTGTTTTAATGTGAAATGAGATGTGAAATGAAGTTTGGGTAAACCAAAACAGAGCAAATGATCTTAGAATTGATCTGACACATGGAGAAGTTTCATATTGAGCTTTACTCCATTTTTAAAATGTTGGGAGAAAATGTTGTTTCAAATCTCGTTGTGAATTCCCCCTATGAGTCATGAAGTTTACGTCCCTTATTACAGAGATTTAGTCAAAATACAGTTTTTCATAGTGTTTGAAGAAGAGGGTTTCTAAGGAAGGGTAGAAGGAGGCTGGGAATGATCCCACTACTTTTACACAATTGTGACCCTCTCTTTCAACTAGGCCAAATTGAGGTTGGGAAGGAACCAAAACTGCTGACACCTGACAACTCGTATGGCTCTGCTATGACACAGTGGTTAAAGGGCATGTAAAGGCACAAAATAAAAATCCCATTTTTACTTTCTTTAATGAAAAAGAAACCTATCTCCAATATACTTTAATGAAAAATATGTACAGTTTTTATAAGAAACCTGACTGTATGCAGTGAAATTCTCCCTTCATTTACTTTTGTGGATAGGAATTGTCAGACGATCCCTAACTGCTGAGCAGGGAAACAATCATACTTATGAACAGCAGGGGGAGCCCCCGCCTTACTTCCCAGCCATGCAGAACTCAAGCAGCTTTGTTTGTTTCCCTGTAGAGCAGTCGGAGACTGTGTAGAGATTTGTGTTGGATTTTATTTTTGCCTTTACTTTTTCCAACTCCAGCTGCCGGGACAAAGATCATGGAGCCAGATTTAAACAGATAAACTGGGACTCTATTTGGAGGATTATTTTGCTGCAGCCACTGGTTCTGCAGAGATGGAGAAAGTTTGTATTAAACAATACAAAAACTATAAAATCCACATCAGATTACATGACAACACAGGACCTAGTGCAGTCTGTATATTCTGATTCTTAATCAGTCTTGCTATATTGTCTTCTGGCCGATATTATTTGACTTGTGCTGTTTTGATAATTTATGATTTATCTCTAAGCAGCTCAGACTGAGCATGTGCACAAGTCTTGGTCTTGCAAAGATGTTTATCAACGTTACAAGATGGTGACCAACTTTGAAAACATAAATAATTTGTTTGATTAGGCTTGTGGTGCAGTAAGTTCAAGTTTATGTGTAGTATACAAAATACAGCATTCCTTGAGGTCCTTGTTCCTTGACTTTTCTAAGGTGCTGGGTATCTTAAGGCTCAAAGCTTGGATCTGGGGCCTTCTGCATGTTATCATGCTTATTATATAAAATAAGATTCATTTTAAAGGGACTGTTCACCTTTAAGTTTACTTTGGTATACAATGTCCTATTCCTAGCAACTTTGCAATTAGTTTCTATTTATACATTTTTAGTTGTTTGTCTCTGTCTCTTTGTATCTTCCCAGCTTTCAGAAGACCGCTTGCAAACACTAAAATATCAATGTCTACATCATGCTAAAAGTTAACTTTAAGTCAAAGCACCCCGTTAATACACAGGCTATTTAAGTCCTTACTTAGAAATGATTATGCAAATGTTTGCCTGCTAATGCTCCTTTGCACCAGCTGATATACTTTATAAGCCGCTGTGAATATCAGATAAGAAAACTCAGTACAAGGAAGGGAATTCACACAGTAGGTGACAACCATCAGCTCTTTAAAATCCATTCCCTGCTCCTATCACATAATAAAGAAATAATAACCATGATTACAGCTGCGCTTTTATACTGCTGTAATAGCCTTACTGTCATGAAAAAAAAAAAAAAAATTGGAGACACCATTCACCGCCCCAAAGAGCGTATAATTTTCTGAGTGTCTATGGAAACAGAACTAAAATTTGGTCTAAAGGAAACAAAAAAAAACAACCCCTAACTGTAAGGGGCCGATTCACTAAATTCGAGTGAAGGGTTCGAATTAAAAAAACTTCGAATTTCGAAGTTTTTTTGGGCTACTTCGACCATCGAATGGGCTACTTCGACCTTCGACTACGAAAATCGAACGATTCGAACTAAAAATCGTTCGACTATTCGACCATTCGATAGTCGAAGTACTGTCTCTTTAAGAAAAACTTCGACCCCCTACTTCGGCAGCTAAAAGCTACCGAAGTCAATGTTAGCCTATGGGGAAGGTCCCCATAGGCTTGCCTGTGATTTTTTGATCGAAGGATTTTCCTTCGATCGTTGGATTAAAATCCTTCGAATCGTTCGATTCGAAGGATTTAATCGTTCGATCGAATGAAAAATCCTTCAATCGATCGATCGCAGGATTTGCGCTAAATCGTTCGACTTCGATATTCGAAGTCGAACGATTTTAGTTCCTAGTCGAATATCGAGGGTTAATTAACCCTCGATATTCGACCCATAGTGAATCGGCCCCTAAAAGTCAAACCCAATAACAGCCTGAGGCTAAGACATATGACATAGCTTCCTAGTAGCTGAGCTTAAAAAAACATCTAATCCAAAGTTTTCCCTCTATTCCAAAACAATTATTCCTTTTTTTTGTATTACAGGTATGAGGTCCATTATCTGGAAACCAGTTATCCAGAAAGCTTTGAATTATGGGAAGGCTGTCTCCCATAGGGGCAGCTTTACTAAAGGGTGAAGTGGCCGTCGCTAGCAAAAATTCATCAGAAATCCAATCCACAGGGACATCTCCAATTTACTAACAGGTGTAGAGGACAATTCGCAAGCAAAAAAGACCTTCGCTACCGCAGTTTCACGTCCTATCGCCAGGAAAATTTCCGCTCAGGCAAAGGATTGTTACTCCACAAATTCACTAAAGTGTGAATTTAACAGAACGTTATCTCCTTCGCCAACTTAGACCTGGCGAACGGATCAGATGGAGCTACATCCTCCTCAATGTTATGTCAGTGACATCATATCCTGTATGCCGAAAAAGTTAAGAATTTGTGCTACCACTACACTAATTCACTAAAATTAGCAGTTTACACTTTAGTGAATTTGTAAAGTAACAAATAGTCCTCTTTTTCGCTAGCGAATAGTCCTCTACACTTGTTAGTAAATTGGCAATGTCCCTGTGGATTAGATTTCTGGTGAATTTTCGCTAGCGACGGCCACTTTGCCCTTTTGTAAACCTGCCCCTTAGACTACATTATAATCAAATTATCCACATTTTTAAAAAATATTTCCTTTTTCTCTGTAATAATAAAACAGTAGCTTGTACTTGATCCCAGCTAAGATATAATTAATCCTTATCGGAAGCAAAACCAGCCTATTGGGGTTATTAAATGTTTACATGATTTTCTAGTATATTTATAGAAAAATCTCTTATCCGGAAATCCCTATAATTCTGGATCATTCTGGATAACAGGTCCGATACCTGTATATATCTTAGGAGAAGCCTGAATCCAACTTAGAGTACAATCAGCCACAAGCCAAGTGTCGCTGCTGAATTCCGCAGGTGACAGTTTGGACTTTATCAGACCTGGCGGAAAGCATATGCATAAGGATGGCTCATTATAATAATCTCTAGGGTGACATGATTAATCTGTTTTATAGCTGTATTAAAATGCTGTGCCCACAATGGAAAAAAAACGAAAGACAGAACATACAGTATATTTGTGTCACACTCTGCAAGTGACACTGGTACAAACCAGAGGATTCAGAGAAAGAGAAGGAAGAAAAGTGCAGCGTAAGGCTGATGCAGGTGAACTGAGGGGGATGAGGATGAGGGCAATGCACTTTGGCACTTGGAGCTGATATTCTAATTAAAAAGAAATGTACCCTTAGCCTAGGGTTCTCCATCACTGGATTAACAATCAATACCCCCCCCCCGTGCTCTCTCTGTCACTGACATGAATGGGAACCAACAAAGACATGAGGCTATTAACCAGGCACCCCTAGCGACGTTTCCATTATAGGCAGTACAGAGGGATATTAATCATTTCCATTCATTGACACATGGCACGGAGAGGCGTCAGGATAGTTTCCATCAGCCAGTAGACATTATATGTGCTATATGCTTTAGGGACATATTTATAAACGGGTTGAAAGTAGAGTTCTCTACCATTAAGAATTCCCAAAAAAGTCTGAGTGCCGAGGACTTCCCTTCTGGTAAACTAATGATAACTCTGTTTTTATCCTTGAACCCAAGAGTAAAACTGAATGTGTTGCAGGTGAAGAACTTTAAGCAGCTTTGTAGCTACACTTTCTTCCTTGTCTGCACAGTCACCATTGGCCGCCGGTGCTCAACAACTGGAGACCCACAGGTTCAACATTCAGAAAGTTCTGGTAAACAGATTTTTTGGCCATGGAGAAACTAGAGTGGACCTGCAAAAAAATCTTGACAGTGGCCCGGCCCACTCGGATCCCCATCCTCCCACCCACTTCCTGTCCCGCCTGCATCCACTCCGACACCGCCCTCTCATTTTCCCGACTCGACTTGAGTCTCCTTCCTCGCCGCAGGTAAGAGAGCGCTAGGGAGGAGGGAGTTTTCTTATTAATTATAGAGGAATCAGACCCCCAGTTCGGGCCTCCCTGTTCCAAGGGCCCCCCCTGCAACTGCGGGGTCTGCTTCCTCTATAGTTTCGCCATTGGTTCTTGGGTACAGTCTTACTGCTACATCAAAACGAGGCACTTGTGGGTTTCCTACCTTTACATCACAAGTACAGGTATGGGACCTATTATCCAGAATGCTTGGGACCTGGGGCTTTCTGGATAATGGGTCTTTCCATAATTTAGAACTTCATACCTTAAGTCTACTAGAAAATCATGTAAACATTAAATAAACCCAATATGATGGTTTTGCTTCTAATAAGGATTAATTATATCTTAGTTGGGATCAAGTACAAACTACTGTTTTATTATTACAGAGAAAAAGGAAATCGATTTTAAAAATTTGTATTATTTGATTATAATGGAGTCTATGGGAGACAGCCTTTCCGTAATTAGGAACTTTCTGGATAACAGGTTTCCGGATAACGGATCCTATACCTGTACTGTGAAATCATGCACAAGCAAAGAGTTCCCTAGAATAGCAAGGCTGCTTCTTCAAAAAGTCCAAAAGATAAATATTTAATGAGCAGCGAGATCTACAAGCACAACAAACCTAGAGCACCTCTGTAATGATGAACAAACCAACAGGATCAAGGTATTTATTTATTAATAATAATAATAATAATCATCATCATCATAATCATAATAATCCATGAACCCACTAATGTGCCCATTCCAAACAAAGGGACAGATTCAATTCAGTGAGAAAAAGTTATCTCACGGTTTATCACGTGAAAAATCATGTACGAGATTCAATTCCAGGAAGAAAAACTTTTCTCCTAATTTGGTTTCAGTTTTTATAGCGTTTTTACAAGATAAACCGTGAGATAAGGTTTTCTGAATTGAATTGCATCTCAAATTGAATTTCATCCATGGCTTTTCATGAGATAAACCATTTTCTCACTGAATTGAATCTGGCCCTAAGTAATGGTTTCTTGACATCCATTAGATATATTTCTAGATCGAATGGATTCAATCTATTTCATAGAATCACTGCTGGTGCATTTTCCACCAATGTACGTAGATACAAAATGAACCAAATATGGTGTGCAAGTGTTTATTAATGATACAAACAATAACAGTAGCACATCAAACTCACAAGACCAATTGCCTGGTCCATTGTTGACTCCCCATTAGATACAGTCCTTGAGTTGTAGCATCCACCTAATCTTTGTGAGAAGTTGTAGGGATATTTGTTTGAAGTCCATTAAATATGATTTTTGTTTCACTGCTAGTGGGCATAATATATGCAGACAATATATATATAAACTGTATATAACAGAGGCTTTGGTGGCTCTTCTAGACTTACGTGAACTTTGGGCGAGAATTGTGGTCCATAAGTTCTCCACAAATAGGAACTCTACTGCTTGTTCACTTAGTATATCTTGTTTATAATTATTGTTGAACTTTGTTTAAATAATTCATAGTAGGGTCTACTTTTAAGGTCATACAAGAGGTAGAGTCCCATAGGATGCAGATTGTCTCTTTCCTATAATCAATGGTTGGTAATGAGCCATTAGCATTTGAACACAATCCACCATGTTTTTTTCTACCCATAGCACAATTCCAGAATAATTGCAGCTGTCTGATATCTGACTCTCCAATGGAGCTTATATCCTAAGGCCCCTTTCTCAGTCACACAACACAGACACTAGGGTCTACTTCATCAGGAGCCAATTAAGCTGCCTGTATGTTTTTGTAGTACATGGAGGAAACCCACAGGAGAACATACACACTCCTTTAAAGAACTCAGGACTCCAACGCTACAAGGCAGACGTGCCAACCTCAATACCGTACAGGTATGGGACCTGTTGTCCAGAATGCTCAGGTCCTGGGGTTTTCCGGATAACGAACCATTCCGTAATTTGGATCCTCATACCTTAAGTCTACTAGAAACTCATTTAAACATTGATTAAACCCCTTGGCTGGTTTTTTTTCCAATAAGGATTGGTTTGGATCTGTTTTATTATTACACAGAAAAAGAAAATCATTTATAAAAATTTTAATTATTTCATTATAATGGAGTTTATGGGAGACAGCCTTTCCGTAATTAGGAGCTTTCTGGATAACGGGTTTCCTATACCTGTACAAAAAAAATATCTAATTTATATTTTTACTTTATTAAATGAAGTAAATGTGACTTAGAAATGATACAACCCAGACCAGATGACACCTAAACAACGTCCAGCTCTTATAATTCATCTAAACATTCTAATCATGTTGGAATTCCTTCTCATCAATATTGGAAAAACTCATCTATTTTGCGTGAGCCAAGGCCAGTGGATTTCATTAAGTGAGGGATGAACAGGATATTAAATGCTTATGCATATCTGGCCTCTTGTATCACTGAATTCCATCACTGTTATTAGAACGCGTTTGATATATGACTATATTCTATTCATTTCTTGCAAAAATAATCAGTTGGGCTTTTCTTATCGGCATAAACACTCAGATCAGATATCTCCAATTGATGAAAAAAGCCCCCTGCCAAAGAAAATCAATTATTTTTTATTTTATCTGGATATAAAGAATTCTTAAAAAACAAAACAAAACTTGATTTATAAGGAATATTTAGAAATCAATGTGTTTTCATTGTAGTTGCAATTGAAAGAAAAAATTGTTGGAACTAACACATTACTTACCAAAGTTGTGGCTTTTTTTATCCTGCAGTACCAAAAGAAACCACACAATTAGTGATGGGCGAATTTATTCGCCAGGCGCGAATTTGCGGCAAATTTGCGCGATTCGCCGCCAGCGAATAAATTTGCGAAACTCCCGCGAAAATTCGCGTCAAAAATTCGCGGGCGTCAAAAAAATTTTTCGAAAAAAAATGGACGCCGGCATCAAAAACGGGCGCCGGCGTCGAAAAAACGGGCGCCGGCATCAAAAACGAGACGCCGGCGCCATTTCGTGATTTTTTCGCCGTTTCGCAAATTTCGCAAATTTTTCGGCGAAGTGAAACGGCGCAAATTCGCCCATCACTACACACAATGCATAGAGGGGATATTTCAAATGGGTGTCTCTGGAGAAGATCTATGGATATGCAAACTGTAGCAGCTACATAAAGATACAAAGGCAAATACGTGTTGAAAACGTGCACAAATATGAATGGTAGAGCAAGAGCTTGCTAGTAGTGATGTGCAGGTCAAGAAAAGCTCAACCCATACCCAACATTAACCGGCAACCCCAAGAACCCTCACCCAGCCCTCACCTGCCCCCCAAGAACCCACACACGACCCAAACCCAACCCCAAGAACATGCATCCAACCCTTACCCACTCCCCAAGAACCCGCAAATTGTTATAAAGCTTTCACTTGGACAAAAGTTTAAACTTGATGGTTGCATGTCTGTGGGGTAAATTTACTAAAGGGCGAAGTGATTAACGTTGGAGACAATTCGCCATTGTTACCACCTTTGGTCACTTTGCCAATTTACTAACAGGCACAGGTGACAATTCGCTAGTGAAGGAGATAGATGCTAGTGCTCACTCGCACTCTAACGCCAGACGACTTTTCTCTCTGGCAAATGGACGTTAATCCGCAAATTCACTAAGATGTGGATTTTACTGAACGTCACCTCTTCAGACCAGACGAAGTGCATAGGAGTGCATAGATCTTCCTCAATCTTCAGTCACTTACATCAGAATTTTTAAATGATAAAAGCCCAAAAAACTCTGGCAAATTTTCAGTTTTTCAGACTGCAAAAGGCATAATTTTTTTTTTTCGGGTACCCGGTTTCCCCCATACATTTTCTAACATATGGAACATTATTTTTAAAGTGGGCTCATGTGTAGGGCATTAAAACAACGGTATAAGCTTTATTTAGGTAACCTGGAGATGCGTAGTTTTCAGTGGAAATGTAATGTATTAGCTGCAACATGTAACATACAGACCTCCATTTAAGTTTAAATTTCCCGCCCTATGCAAATTAACCAGAGCGAAGTCCTCTAACGAAGTTGCACTAGGCAGATTTGAACGCTAGTGCTTCTTCACTTTGATTTGCTTGCATTGCCGAAGTAACGCTAGCGAAAATTCACCGGGTTCCGATGCCCAGGACGAAACTTCGCATTTTAGAAAATTATCGGTGCCTGGGCTAATTTTTACGATGGCTGCGAAGCCGTTGCTGGCGAATTTTCGCCGGTTAGTAAATTTGCCCCTTTGACTGGTATGTAAATTGTTAAATTAATATTATAAGGAGGAAACTAAATAATAACATGGATGAACAAGGCCTGCACTGTACCCAACATTTCATTGTTGTTGTGCTAGTTTGAAACCATTACCCTGTTCTAACACATTATTTATTCATACAGTTATACAGTTGACAGGTACGGTTTCAGCAATGGCACGGGTTAGACTAACCTGCAACTTTTTCCCGATCAGCAACAGGAGAAACCTTTTTATGGGCCTTGCTTTTCTTTACTCATTGACTGAATTTTTAGATTTGTTAATCAGAAGGACCCTGTTGGCTGAGACAGAGAAAGGAAAGTAAGTTAAATCCAGAATTCTGCTATAAGTTGAACCCGCTTAACAGGTACATATGGAATTCATTCTCATGAACTTCTACATCAGAATTTGGGTCCCTGACACAAAATGAGCTGAAAGTGGGGAAAGTGCTCGCAAAGTTTTTACCAAGGAAGGGCCCAGACCATACTAGTTATGCCAATGATTTATGCACTCGGTGAGAGTTGGGATTGCAGATTCCCACTGAACCCCTCCGATTTGTAGATTAAAATGAATAATGTACCCCCTTCTAGTGCAGTTACTAAGCATATAAATACACAACAATCTGCAGAGGTGAACACTTATCAGGAGACAATGATCACACTATGGACAGTCAACTTGATGATGTTACTTCCAGCTTTGGGCCTGCTAAGTGGAACCTAGGCAGAATATAATATACACCCAGGACTTCTCAATGACTTCTAAGGTGCTCAGGCTGTTCTCTAGCTAACCTACTCCTATCTTTTACTCATGGAGTGACCTATAACAGAAAATATCCTTACAACTAACCAAGCTTATCTTTGCCTAGGCTCCAGCCTTGTCCCAGCTGCCTGCCTAGGGAGAATCAAGGAAGAAAGGGAGACAGAGCATGGGTGCTTCCCTTTTTATAGAATTCAACTGGCAGGAGAATACTTTAACCCAGAAAACTAGTTATGTGCAGACCGGCCTGAAACATGTGGGCCGGGTGGGTTCGGGCTGACCTCTGAACAAGATTGTTGGGTCGCTTGTGGGTTTGGGTTGAGCTTCCTTACGCTATTCCTGCATCCAATCTTACTCTACCAGCCTTCCACCTTAGGTTTAAAAGAGACACATATCCATCAAGTTCAACCTTTTAAATATATATATATATATATATATATATATATATATATATATATATATATATATATATATATATATATATATATATATATATATATATATAATGCAGGGATTGACAGCACTCCACTCCAAGGAAATATATCAAGTCAATAATTCAAATGAAAGTGGAGATTTATTGGTGATCCAACGTTTCGGCTCCGCACAGAAGCCTTCGTCAGGGAAAGAAAGTTTCTTTCCCTGACGAAGGCTTCTGTGCGGAGCCGAAACGTTGGATCACCAATAAATCTCCACTTTCATTTGAATTATTGACTTGATGTATGTCCTTGGAGTGCTGTCAATCCCTGCATTTTGTCTATATACTTCTCAGACTAGCACCCAAGTTTCTGCATACTAATGGTTGTGCATTCCATTCTGTTTGATTATATATATATATATATATATATATATATATATATATATATATATATTTGTACAAAAGTAGAGTGGAGCACTTAACCCGTCCGTGACTTAGTCCATTTTCATGGACAAATCATATATATAACAAAAAAGTCCAGACCAATTCAAGGTAAAGAAAAATAATGCTTCACAAAGGGGCGGGAGCTCCGAAACGTTGCATGTTTGCATGACTACCTGTATACTGGTAAAATACAATTTTTCTTTACCTTGAATTGGTCTGGACTTTTTTGTTATATATATATCCTGCCTAACTCCTAGTTGATCCAGAGGAAGCCTCTCCAATTGGCCTCAGAGGGGGACAAATTCCTTCCTAACTCCGAGATGTCAATCAGAATGTAACATACGAGTCAGTTGGAACCTTTAGAGACATTGGGTACAATAAGATGCACAGGGCACCCCTGTGGATTCCGGTGTTCACTGACGCCCTTTTGGGGCCCCGGGCTTTCTGCTGCGGAACCTACAAGGAGTAGTGCAAAAAAATAGTAACAAGTCCAAAACGAGGTACCAGCAAAGATTAGGCAAAAACGTAGTCAAAGATCAGGCAAAAGGGTCAGGGTAGGCAGCAGGAATCAAAGTCTATAATCAGGCATGAGTCAAAAAACAGGAATTCAAACACAATGGAAAGGCTTCAGCAGGATCAGTAAACAGAAGCCAGCTTGGGCACTGTCAAAATGGCAAATTTTTAAAGGGAATCTTGGCGCCAAAATTCTAGTTTTTCGACGAATGATGACGTGGTGATGCTCGGCGTCATGACACAAGCATCATGACGCTGGCAAAGTGACGCCAGCATCACTTCGAAGATTGGTGACATCCATGCCAGAGGCTCCACCTCAACCAGGAAAAGACGCCTCGGGAGGTAAGGACGCGGGTGGATTTCCCAGCATGTGTTACACAGACCAGTCACAGTTTCGCTGGGTATAGCATAACACATGAGAGTTCTGTGGCTCTGAGGTGTCGCTTGACGTTTTGATAAGAGGAACGCTGCTTCTGTACAGCGGTAAGGGAAGAGTCCACCATTAGGTTTTCCAACCATGTCTCAGCAAATAATTCGGGAGACTTACCCTCGCTTTGTTTGGGCTGGCCAATGAGCCGCAAGTAGTTATGCTGGTAAAGATTCTCTAAGTCCTCTTCATGGTCAGTAAGAACTGTTATTAGATATCAGCTCAGTGGTGTTATTCGGAAAGGGTTCTAGCATGTCCTCAAGCGTAGAGATGTAAGGTTCGGCCTCTGTGGTCATGTCTTTAAGATTTTGCAGATCCACGCTCAATAGAGAGCTATCTATCATTATTGTTTCCAATTGTGCGGTGGTAGAGGTGTGGGCACTATCAATGGCTGCCAGCAACTCCACGTTGGAAGGTTCAATTGGTGATATGTCCTCAGTTGCGGGTGCTGTAGGTGGGGAGGCCGTCATGGAGTCCTGGCTCGCCACATCATGCTCCAGCTGGGAAGACTGCAGATATTTGTCGTTCCTTCAGCCCTGGATTGATTATTATGCTTTCCCATGATTTGCAGTATGATTTTCTAGATGGGGCCTTACCATTTGGTAGCAGGGTGATGGTGATTAAGATTGGCAATGATGAACAGAATAACGAAGGTGGTGGAGAGGAGCCGCTCTACTCACGTCCATTGAGTTCACAACTTGAACACGCCCCCCAACCGCCATCATTTAGGATATATTTCAGCAACTGCTTTGCAACTTAATAAGATTGTTTACGTTTTTCTCCAAAGTATATATTCTTAAAAATATATGAGTGCATTTCTAAACAACGCTTCATGCATAGAATCGTTAACTAGCTGGTTATTGATATGTTAGTCACATCCAGTGTTCTGTAAATTAAGGGCGCGCAGTGGGACACACACCATGTGTAGACAACAAGCGCTTCAGTCGCATGAAGAATTATGATTCAAACAGGTTGTGGATTCAGGGCCCTGATAAACGACTCGGCTTTCATACATAAACATGATATATGTGAGGAACCCTGTCTCCCCTCGCTTAAATACTGGCTTCACTTCACAGCTCCTCTGGCAAAACAAAGTATTTATTTCCGCCGAGCTCTGTGCTAATGTGCCCAAGCGTCACTGAAGAACTGAAGAACAGCTGCTGCCGATGCGAATACTCAGCATTGCTCCAAAGCTACACATTTCTGTCGAAAGTTCAAAGGAATTTGTAAGTAATGGAAGACGTTTCAGAACAAACAGATAGGTTGAACTATTATTGTTAGGACATCAAATGAGACAGGGAGGCAGGTATAAGTCTTATAGCATAAGCTGATATTAAATACGGGCACGGGATCCATTATCCAGAAACCCATTATCCAGATGGCTCCAAATTACAGAAAAGGCTCCGTTCCACAGATTTCATCCAAATAATCTAATTTTTTAAAACAGTAAAACAGTAGCTTGTACTTGATCCCAACTAAGATATAATTAATCCTTATTGGAAGCAAAACCAGCCCATTGGGTTTATTTAAAGGGATACTGTCATGGGAAAACATGTTTTTTTTTTCAAAACGCATCAGTTAATAGTGCTGCTCCAGCAGAATTCTGCACTGAAATCCATTTTTCAAAAGAGCAAACAGATTTTGTTATATTCAATTTTGAAATCTGATGGGGCTAGACATATTGTCTATTTCCCAGCTGCCCGAAGTCATGTGACTTGTGCTCTGATAAACCTCAATCACTCTTTACTGCTGTACTGCAAGTTGGAGTGATATCACCCTCTCCCATTACCCCCCATAGCAGCCTAACAACAGAACAATGGGAAGGTAACCAGACCTAGCTCCCTCAGCTCCCTAACACAAGGTAACAACTGCCTGGTAGATCTAAGAACAGCACTCAATAGTAAAAGCCAAGTCCCACTGAGACACATTCAGTTACATTAAGTAGGAGAAATAACAGCCTGCAAGAAAGTAGTTCCATCCTAAAGTGCTGGCACAAGTCACATGACTGGGGCAGCTGGGAAACTGACAATATGTCTAGCCCCGTGTCAGATTTCAAAATTGAATATAAAAAAATCTGTTTGCTCTTTTGAGAATTGGATTTCAGTGCGGAATTCTGCTGGAGCAGCACTATTAACATTTTTTCCCCATGACAGTATCCCTTTAATGTTTAAATGACTTTCTAGTAGACTTGAATCATGAATATCCAAATTAAGGAAAGATCCATTATCCAGCCAACCTCAGGTCCTGAGCATTTTGCATAACAGGGGTCCCATACCTGTATATACAAATTCAGGCTGAGGTGTGGAAAGGGTTGAAGTAGATGCAATTTTAGCATTATGTTGCACTCTGCATTGTTCTTGCCGCAGTTGCTCTACAGACCTTTCTGGAGGCCCAGGAGTGTACAAGGAGCACCAGGGTCCTAACAGTAGGGAACTTAAATATATGTTTAAAGCTGAATATTACTTTGGAGTGAGGGTTGTATAAAGATTTTATTGTTCGTCCCAGTTACTTGTTGGTCACCCACTGCCACAAAGCAAAGCAATTATGTGACTGCTAAACCAGTTAAATTTTTAATTCTGCAAAGTTGTTGGGTTAAAGGGGTGGCTCATCTTTGAGTTAACCCTTAGGGTCTTATTTATCAAAATCCAAATTTAATTTAAATTAAAAAAGTCCAACCAAACTAGAATCCACAATTTGACCTTATTTATTATTAAAAAAGGATGAATTAAATTAATCATTTTGGGATAAAACCTGAAAAAAATTGCACAGAAAATCGAATTCTATGATTTCTTCATGGTTTTTCCCAAATCGTACCACTTTCTGAAAAGTCTGAATTAGTCGGATTTTCAGGCTAATTCCAGCGCAGACAACAGAAACTTCCAAATAGGATTGGGACCTCTCCCATTGACTTATATACAACCTCCGCAGGTCTGAGATGCCAAATTTTCTGATTCTGACTTTTTACTAAAAAATAATTAAAAAAAAACCCTGAATATTATTTTCGAGTTTTTTGCATTTTTGGCATTAGAATAGCTAGTTCTAAGCAACTTTTCATTTGGCCTTCATTTTTTCTTTTTTATTGTTTTTGAATTATTTGCCTTTTTCTTATGACTCTTTCCATCTTTCAAATGGGGGTCACTGACCCCATCTAAAAAACAAATGTTCTGTGAGTCTGTCAAGTCTAGTAAATCAGGCCACATATTTTGTAGACAATTTTGACCCAAGTGGCCATCTGCTCATGTGCCACTGGAGAGGTTTGCTGGAGCTTTGAGGAGACATTGTCTGAATTTGGAGTGGGGTCTTCTCCAGACATTCTGCTCAACAAACCTGCATCTCCAACCCATTTATAAATAAGACCGTCTGACTTTACATTTGCATCTGCTAGAGCTAGAATGCGAGATAATACAGGTATGGGACCTGTTATCCAGATGCTTGGGACCTGGGGTTTTCCAGATTACAGATCTTTTGTAATTTGGATCTTCATACCTTAAGTCTACTAGAAAATCATGTAAACTTTAAATAAACCCAATAGGCTGGTTTTTCTTCCAATAAAGAATAATTATATCTTAGTTGGGATCAAGTACAGGTATGGGACCTGTTATCCAGAATGCTCGGGACCAAGGGTTTTCCATATAATGTTTCTTTCTGTAATTTGGATCTTTATATCTTGTCTACTACAAAATCATGTAAACATGAAATAAACTCAATAGGTTGGTTTTGCTTCCAATAAGGATTAATTATATCTTAGTTGGGATCAAGTACAATGTACAGGTATGGGACCTTTTATCCAGAATGCCCGGGACCTGGGGTTTTCTGGATAACAGATCTTTCCATAATTTGGATCTTCATACCTTAAGTCTACTAGAAAACCATGTAAACATTAAGGGGCCGATTCACACTAACTTCGAGTGAAGGATTCAAAGGTAAAAAACTTCGAATTTCGAAGTTTTTTTGGGCTACTTCGACCATCGAATGGGCTACTTCGACCTGCGACTACGACTACGACTTTGAATCGATGGATTCGAACTAAAAATCGTTCAACTATTTGACCATTCGATAGTCGAAGTACTGTCTCTTTAAAAAAAACTTCGACCCCCTAGTTCGCAATCTAAAAGCTACCGAAGTCAATGTTAGCCTATGGGGAAGGTCCCCATAGGCTTTGCTATCTTTTTTTGGTCGAAGGATAATCCTTCGATCGTTCGATTTAAATCCTTTGAATCATTCGATTCGAAGGATTTAATCGTTCGATCGAAGGAATAATCCTTCGATCGTTCGATCGAACTATATGCGCTAAATCCTTCGACTTCGATATTCGAAGTTGAAGGATTTCAATTCCTAGTCTAATATCGAGGGTTAATTAACCCTCGATATTCGACCCTTAATGAATCGGCCCCTTAGTGGCAGATTTATCAAAGGTCGAGGTGAACTTTTGATTTAAAAAAATTCCAATAATTTTTTGTGTACTTCGACTAGGGAATAGTCCAAATTCGATTTGAATTTGAACATTTTTTCGAAAATTTGAATATCAAAATGTATCATGTACTGTCTTTTTAAAAATTCGACATTGACCATTCGCCATCTAATCTAATAATTTTTTGGTAAAAACGTGGATTTGAATTCAATCGAATGCACTGTTACTTCGATGCGTACAATTCGAATTAAAAAAAAAACCCCCTTCGACTTGATTCCAGTGGGTCTTTTTGAATTCAAATTTCGAAGTTTTTCAAATTTGAAATGCGACCCTTGATAAATCTACCCCTAAATAAACCCAATCGGCTGGTTTTGCTTCCAATAAGGATTAATTATATCTTAGTTGGGATCAAGTACAAGCTACTGTTTTATTATTACAGGTATGGGACCTGTTATCCAGAATGCTCCGAACCTGGGGTTTTCTGGATAAGTCGGATCTTCATGCCTTAAGTCTACTTGAAAATCATGTAAACATTAAATAAACCCAAAAGGCTGGTTATGCTTCCAATAAGGATTAATTATATCTTAGTTGGGATCAAGCACAAGCTACTGTTTTATTATTACACAGAAAAAGGGAAATCATTTTTAAAAATTTGGATTATTTTATTATAATGGAGTCTATAGGAGATGCTCTATAGGAGCTTTCTGGATAATGGGTTTCCTGATAAGGGATCCCATACGTGCACTGTTTTTTTTATTACAAAGAAAAAGGAAATCATTTTTAAACATGTGGATTATTTGGATAAAACGGAGTCTATAGGAGACAGTTTTTCTGTAATTCTAAACTTTCTGCATAACGGGTTTCCAGATAACAGATTCCATAGCTATAGCAAGATTTTCATATTACAGAGCAATGAGACCAGTGAATATAATAAAGAGCGACCCCAGCTGTATTGCCACGGCCTCTTACTTTACTAAACGAAACATTTTGATGCCAAGAGTTCCACTTATTTATGTTAAGTAAGTTGCTCTGTGCTCTTATCCACACTGAAAGTACAGATTTTCCCATGTTCTCGATACAATTTTGCATAAAGGAAAGTGCTTTTTTTTTTTCTAATTAGCCACTTGAACGGGAAGAAATGCTTCATTTTTCTTGAAAATGTCAAGCCGAGAACATTATTATGGCATGACAGTATAATGGATGAGAAGAAGAGAAGTAGCACATTCTAAAATGTCATTGTCTATTACGCATTTCCATAAGTACATCTATACGGGGATAATAAAAAACATGGGAACTATTAGAGATGAAGCGTTCGCTCTGGGTTTAAATGAGTGGAAATAATGTGTTGATTGCATCTCACTGTCTGAAGATTTATTACAGAAAAAAAAAATGGTTTTCCCGTTACTGTGAAATTATTCTATTGAAACGTTTTGCTCGAGGGTTGAGTTCTTCCTAAGTAGTACATGAGATCCCTTACCGGAAACCCGTTTTTTTTTAGAAAGCTCTGAATTATGGAAAGCCTGTCTCCCATAGGGGCAAATGCGGGTGAAAATTCGCCAGTGTGACGTCATTTCGGTACATCGCCGATTTGCTAACAGTCGCTGGCGTAACTTCGCTAGTGAAGAAGATCGATTCTAGCGGTACTTCGCTCCCTAACGCCTGGTGAATTTGCGCTCTGGCGAATGGACGTAACTACACAAATTCAATAAGATGTGGATTTTACTAAACGTTACCTCTTGCGCCAGACTTGCCTTCGCCACCTCAGACCACGCAAAGTGCAATAGAATAGATAGGACTTCCTCAAAAAATAGCTGAAAATGTTTCCCCAAAAAACTCGTTTTTCAGGGTGATAGGCTGCAAAAGAGCGTAAGTTTTTTTGGGGTAACCGGCTTCCCCCCTACATTTCCTAACATATGGCACATAAACTATACAGTGGGCTCATGTGTAGGGCAATATAACAACTTTATTTTCTTTTATTAAGGTTCCCTGGGCTTGTGTAGTGTAATGTATTTGCTGCAACATATACGTCCATTGTACTTTAACTTCTCGTTGTATGCAAATTAGCCAAAACTAGCGTAACTTCGCCAGCTTTCAGCGCCCTGGATGCAACTTCGGATTTTAGTGAATTAGCGTTGTCCTGGCGTATCTACACCTGGCGAAGTGTTGTGCTGTGAGCAAACCCGTCACTGGCGAATTTTCGGAGGTTAGTGAATTTACCCCATAGACTCCGTTTTATCCAAATCATCCAAATATTTCAAAATGATTTCCTTTTTCTGTGTAATAATAAAATAGTCGCTTGTACTTGATCCCAACTAAGATATAATTAATCCTTATTGGAAGTAAAAACAGCCTATTGGATTTATTTAGGGGCAGATTTACCAAGGGTCGAATATCGAGGGTTAATTAACCCTCGATATTCGACTAGGAATTGAAATCCTTCGACTTCGAATATCGAAGTCGAAGGATTTAGCGCAGAAAATTTGATCGAACGATTAAATCCTTCGATTCGAACGATTCGAATGATTTTAATCCAACGATCGAAGGAATATCCTTCAATCAAAAAAACTTAGGCAAGCCTATGGGGACCTTCCCCATAGGCTAACATTGACTTCGGTAGCTTTTATCTGCCGAACCAGGGGGTCGAAGTTTTTTTTAAAGAGACAGTACTTCGACTATCGAATGGTCGAATAATCGAACGATTTTTACTTCGAATCCTTCGATAGTCGTAGTCGAAGGTAGAAGTAGCCCATTCGATGGTCGAAGTAGCCCAAAAAACACTTCGAAATTCGAAGTTTTTTTACTTCGAATCCTTCACTCGAATTTAGTGAATCAGCCCCTTAATGTTTACATGATTTTCTAGTAGACTTAAGGGGGTATATTTATCAAAGAGTGAAGTTAATAGTGAAGTTCCGCCACTAGAGTGAAATTCCGCCACTCTCCATTCATTTCTATGGGATTTTTATAGGCGTATTTATCAAAGGGTGAACTTTCACTTTCACCCATTGATAAATACGCCTTTCAAAATCCCATAGAAATGAATGGAGAGCTGCGGAATTTAGTGGCAGAACTTCACTCTTTGATAAATTTCCCCCAAGGTTTGAAGATCCGAATTACAGAAGGATCCATTATCTGGAAACCCCAGGTCCCGAGCATTCTGGATAACGGGTCCCATGCCTGTACATGTAAATACCCACACAGCCCATTGGTGCCGATAGAGACTTTGCTACAATGTAGGAGGTGAGGGGTGGGGGCTAAATTGGTCCTTTTTGATACTGTAAGTAACACTCCGACCACTTCTTTCATTGCTCCATGGACTTACAGAACGAGGACTTGTTTATACAGTCAATATGCCAGGTAACCAGCCTTCTTATATAATGTTTCTTTTAAATCTGTTTATCCATGATTTTATCTAAATACTGTATATATAAACCAACCAATCCACCGCTTCTTCTTGCTCACTGTAACACAAGTCTACCCTACATAAAGTCTTCTCTTGACCTTCACATTAGTGTTCTGATTCCACCCTGGGCTTCTTTTATTCATTGCATGGACACTGTCTGCCTTGACTTTTCCTTATGACCCTCAACCAAAGGGGCTTATTTAATAACATTCGGATTGCCTTTATTTTCACAAATCACATTTTTTCTCTAAAAATGTGTGTTTTTTTATTTCTCTTAAAATCCGGCCTGTATGTTAAAACCATGAAAAACTCTAATACAAAACCTCACTATAAGTATTCAATGTTCCATAGGCATCAATGGGAGCTACACTGATCCTCTAGGATATTTTTTTAGCCATTCAGACTTTCAGAGGTTTTCAGAATTTTATTTGCTTGTATACTGTATGTTGTATAAATACGGGGGGGGGGGGTTTCGGATCTTTCAGCACTTTTTTCCATTGGGACTATTTATATTTGGATCTTTTAATAGTTTTCATTTGTGGTTTTAAAGAAATCTGGGGGAATGTAACAAAAAACCTTCAAAGACGCTTTCCAACTTTAGTGTCTGATTATACACTTGAACGAATTCATCGTAAAATTTGCGATCAAATGGCTTTTGTTAACATTCGCAGTGTATGTAATAAAATTTTGCAATCGCAAAGCTTTTTTGCGACAAAATATTTAACGAAACTCCAGAGCAAGTGCTAACGCTAAACCTTTGCTTATCGATAACGCGCAATGTCATATTCGCAAGCGATTGATTTTATATTGCGCGCAGTGCTAAACATTTGCAAAGACACCATTTTAAATAACACTTGTGACTTTTAATTACATTCCCCTATAGAGTTTAATTGTGGTTTCAAAAAGCTCTAATAACATTAATGGGGTTATTTACCAAAATCCAAATTTCTAGAAATTTTTATTTTAAAAACCCACAACCAAACTCCCATGCCCGATTCGACCTTATATATTAATAAAATAACCCAAATTAATCAGATCATGGAAAAACTAAAATGGAGCGAGAACCCGAATCATATCATTTATTTGAGTTTTTGCCTGAAAACCCCAGAAAAGTTGGATTTTCAGACTAAACCCAGCGCAGACCACAAAAACTTTTTAATTTAAATAGGTGCCACTCCCATTGACTTATACATGATCTCGACAGGTATGAGATGGCAGATTTTCGGATTCTGGCTTTTTGCAGCATCAACGTGTAATAAATCTCTGTTGATTCAAAAAGTTGTTGCCCCAAAAAGCCCAACCAGATAAATTTGAAGTTGTAGTAAATAACCCTCTAAAATTTGACCTTTAATAAATGGGCCTCCCCATCTGCCTAATGGCTTTTGATTGCATGTGGTTCCACCACTTGCTTCTAGGAGAGCTTCTGGATCCTTCTGCAAGTGAGAGACTTTGGTTAAGACCTGATGCCAAAGCAATAGAGCATGCCATAAGTGCAACCTAGGTCCTTCTTTTGGGTTTGGCATTGCCATCTGTGACATTAGGTCCAACAGCAGCCAGCCTGTGGTACTACACAAACTTGAATCTTATATTTGTGCAGAGGAATTATTAATCTTCCCATTGCTGACCCATAAGCATTTAATAAATGACCAGTTATCACCTGTAAGGGGGCCTATCAGCTCCCAGCGGGAGGAGTGAGGACCAAGGAGGAAGCTTTAGGGTTCAAGTCCAAGTTCACGGTATCTGAAAAGGGGTCAGGCGTAAATGTAGTCAGGATCAGGCAAGAGTTCAAAAGGCAGGCAGAATAGGATCAAGGTCAAGACTCAGGCAAGATTAAAGTCCAAGAAATGGATCAGCATGAATAATACAACACCCAGAAATGCAGTAATTTGCATTAGCATTGAACCCGTGACCTGGAGGAGCTTTTATCTTGAATTTTCGCACCAGGCTTCGCTGTTCCCCACGTGTTGGCAAAGGGCGCCGCCATCTTGGACGCAACGGCTGAAGAAGATGGATGCGCTAAATTCCTGACATTTCCACCTTTAAGAAAAGAGCTCTAGGGATCATAGACTTCTACAGTTTCCCAGTCCCAGGATTTTAGACTTCTGGTTCCACTTTGGGGTTCTTTTAGGCTTTGCATGGAAACTGCCCTGCCATAACCTAGAGTTAAGACCCTTAACTGTAAATCTAATGTCTTTTGATTGCTGACTAATGTTCTGATATTGCTATGCAACCCCAACAGCCCCAGCTCCTACACTGGGTTCCCTCACTTGCTTCTAGGGGGGCTTCTGGATTCTTCTGCAAGTTAATGAGGCTTTGGTTAAGACTTGGTGCCAAAGCAATAGAGCATGTAGCAAACCAGGTACACTGTATCACACCACACTTGAAGATTGGTGCATCAAATTTTCTTTATTGGCCCCAAAAAGTAGATACATGCAAGGCAACGTTTCAAACCCCACTAGGCCCTTTCTCGAAGCAATAGAGCATGTCATAAGCACAAGCCGAATCCTTCTGTAGAGACCCTGAGATTTGGGTGTATTTATCTCAGGCATTCCTCTTTAGTATTTGGACACCTAAGGGTCCTTTAGTTAACTCAGGCAGCTATGTCCCTAGCTGGGTCCACACTAGTACCTGGGGATTGTCCACTAGATGGCACTGTTTGATAATATAAAAGGGTTTAGCACCATGCGGTCTGGGTCTGTCCTGGGACTTTGCCTCAGTGTGAGGTACTACAGGTCCAGGTCTGCCAGGAAAGTTAGTTAAGTGTAAGATAGTGATAGTATTACAGTAAGAGTCGCTCTAGGAGTGAAAGTCAGCGCAGGGTAGCTAGTGAGCAGATGTGGCTCCAACGAGGAGAAATAGTGGGGTTAGGACCCCGTGGTATTTGAACCACTAGTGCAGGGACTACAGTGGGTGAGTTGAGGACCAGATAGGATACCAAGACCCAAGATCCCAGGCTGAATACAGTGGTTGAGGTGAGGATCAAGTCCGGTGCCAAGATACAAGACCTCAGGCTGAGAAACCCATGCCTTAGTGCTTCACCAAAGGGATAGTGCCCAGTGAGAGTGGTAACTATTCCCCAAGTCTATTGTTGCTGTAACTTTGATATATATTGAATATTACCCAGTCTGCTGCACCTTGCCTCCCTGGAGGGAATACTACTGTTTTAAGCTACTCTATGATTACTGTGAACATCGAAGTGCTTGTGAACTACAACCTTGCCACTGTTCTCTGTTAATAAACAAGTTATAGTTTACAGCAAAGAAACTGTCTGGCTGAATATCCTGCTGCATTGATCTACTCCAGGTACCGGGAGTTGCAGGGAGTTGCACGGGTACACTGGGGGTCCAGGGCACACTACAAGCAGTGTTAGCCTGGTCACACACAGCCTTAATACACAGCAAAAGCCACACCTACGGGTGCGCTACACTTCTTTTGAATTTGGGATTGCCATCTGTGACATTAGGTCCAACAGCAGCCAGCCGGAAAAAAAAAAACTGCTCTTTTCTACCGTTCTACAAAAAACGACTGTTTTTCTACACAAACTTTAATTTTATATGTGTGCAGTGGTGTTATTAATCTTCCCATTGCTGACCATAAGCATTTAATAAATGACAAGTTATCACCGCCTATGAGAAAAAAGCTCTAGGGATCATAGACTTCTTCTGTTTCTTATTCCCAGGGTTTTATTTCAATTACCTGAGCTGTCCCACATACAGAGGGGAACCCGTGGGCCACTCTAGTAATCCCATTCATTGTAAGCAAGCTGAAGCTCTGCAGTCGGGAAATAATGCTTCCACTAAATCTCTGCAGAGTGCAAACGCTCGTCATGGCCATTGGTAGGACCGTCTATTTTCCTGTAATAGCACCGGTCGCATTACTCAAAGACACAATTTTATATCCAGACAGCAGAAACACATTCAGGGAGGATGAAGAATATCCAGACAAATCCCTCATTGCCTCAGACACTGACCATTTTTCTTGTTATAAGTCTTGCAATATCCAATCTCTTACCAAACAAGGTATAATTCCTCAGCGAAGGGAACATCGCGGCCCATTCTAACATTCAGCTTCACTAATCAAGAATATAAATGAGATCATTATTCTGGTGGCAGCTCTTTGCTACTCTGAGTCATTAATGCAGTCAGTTATATTCACAGCTGTTAGCAAACATGAAAGTCTCTTGTTTTTTCCTTTTCTGGTTCATCTAGGCATCAATTAGCTCAGTGGTATTTACACTAATATCTTTATTTATTGGGTGCGATCGTCCGTCTGTTACAGTTCAGATTAAATTACGCTGATCCCGTTAATGAAGAAAACAGGAATCTTCCTTGATGTTAACCTTTCTCACGCATGAATAATACAAATGGAATGGGGGTTTTTTTGGACAGGAAAAAATAGAAATTTAAATGATTAAATTAGTGGAAAAGTATGGAAAAGCATGCGAAATAGGATGAAAACATGGCGAAACGAAGGGGGCTACTTATCAAATGTTCAACCACATTTGAACGTTGATGGAATTGATCCAATGGATATTGTAGGCTAACCTAGTCCAGTCCATACAACGATGGGTCTGGGATGTCAAATTCCAAAGACAGCAAAGGTCAGTAATACATTTTATTCAAATGCATACATTACACAGTTAATTTAGAACGAAAAAAGACCAAAATCCATTTTGTTCAACCCCTCCAAATGAATCACAGTGCACAGAAATGTCCATACTTATACAGACCTATCTACAGACTCATTTATATTAACTATACAGTATGTAGGGACCCTGAGATTTAAGTATGATCTACTCAAGCAGTCTCCCTTATATTTGGCCACCTTAAGTGGTCCTTGCGGTTCTTTAATAAACCCAGGCACCTATGTATCTTTTCCTTGGTCCATATTATTTCATGGTTTGTCCACTAGGTGACATTTAAAAGTATAAAGGGGTATAGCCCAGTGTGCTCAAGGTCTTTCCTGGGACAAAACCTCTCTGGGAGGTAATTATAGGCCCAGGGCTACAGTTTGCTAAAAGTTTAGACAGGATTAGCTAGTGATAGTTAGTTTTGTTTTAGTTGCTCTAGGAGCAAGAGGAAGGCTCAGGGAAGATAGTGAGCAGCCTTTTGCTCCAACGACGAAGGAATAATGGGGTTAAGACCCTGCGGTGTGTGAACCACTAGTGCGGGGATTTCAATGGGTGAGTTGAGGACCAGATAGGGTGCCAAGATACAAGACCCCAGACTGAGAATCCTAAAGCCCAGTGATCTACTTTCATGGAGGAGTTCCATCAGGAGTCTGGTAACTTATACTTTAACTGGATTCCATTTTGCTAAGAGGAGCATCCAAGGTACAGGGAGTTGCTCAGGTTCAAGTGGGTTGTGGCACAATACAAACAGCAGTAGTCCTGTCCACACAATATAATTCACACTCAAGGATGTGCTACATATACCAATACCTAGACTAACTGCAGATCTTGAGATCATATTTAATGTTGATCAAAGACACTTTACTTTTTGCAAATGTGTGATTATAGCATTTGATTTAATTCAATCCAATTCAATATTGAGGCTCCTCTGTTAACCCCCCACCATTATGCCCTTTCATGATATCTATCTATCTGCTGTAGGCCTGGGCAGGGTGATGGGAACATCTAGCTTTCTGCTGACTTTGAAAGAATTTCAACTGAGATGAGGTCCTCAGTCTGGGTCATGGCAGAAACACTATAGGGACCAATGTTTAGGTCATGGCCTCTTGGCTAATTACCCCTGGTACCTGGTGAAGTTATAAATGTTTGGAATTTGGAAGACCAGGATTTTTACAGTAGTAGTTTTTTACTTGGGATTCAAGCCCAACATGTCCATCCTTACCTTGATCAGAGTTTTACTCCTATAAAAACCACCTTAGGCATCTTAGTTATACTTACTATACTATCTAGAATCAACAGGAAATCAACCTACACCTAACCCTAACCCGCAAAACCTCAACCTGCACCTGACCTTACCCTCAAAATGTTGTAGGACCCGCCCTCAAATCTGTACTCGACTTCTGTGTGCACCTCTGGTTCCAAGACATGGAATCTTCAGTAGCAGTGCAGGAGTGTACTTCAACAGTCTGACTCGCACCCAACCCTAACCCACAATGGTTGGCCATATGTCAGCCTCAACTCGCACAACTCAACCCACGAGTTGCTACTGGTTTCAGATCAACCTACACATCACTAATATAGGTCACACTGCATTCCTTTGTACTTCCATAAATTTCTTCCCATAAACACTCTAAATGAGAAACAAGGTGTTCCAGGTGACCCCATGAGTTGTCCATTCTATGCAGCTCCTATGAATTCAGGCAGAATTTCATACAAAGCGGGCAACATGCCCAACGTGTTTTTGCACCCCATACTTTGTAAATGAGGCGGTTTAGCTTTTCTTATCTAAAAGCCAAGTAAGTGTCTAGTAATTATTGTCTATTATTAGAATAATTTGGCCCCTGGAGAGTCAATGCTTCGTTGTTGGGTGCAGTCCCACCTACTGGGTAACTCCAGTAAGTCTGGGAATATTTCCAGACTAAACAACTTGATGATCCATGTTTGCTGTTGCTTTAGCAGTGCAGGTTGCCTACATTTTGGGAAATGCTTTCAGGCTTTTCTTATTGCTTTCAATAGAAAGAGGAAGAGTTTAATTGATCATATTTTTCTTCTATCTAGACTGAGCCTTTGGGGCACGCACTAAATAATGATTAGTTTCCATGAATAGTACAACTTCCTTATCATGTCTCATGCACCACTCTAGATATATTTGACAAAGCTTATAAGGGCTTTGACTCCGTCTTTTCTTGAATATACAATAAAAAAAGTGTTTGAATGAGATATTCTATTCATCGTTCTTTGTTTGTGTTGAAAAAACAATTTGTAATTCATACGCATCGTGAATATCTAATGAATATATCATCATTGTTGTGCATAAGGACGAATTAGCTTGAATCCATAGATTTCAGTATCTGGTTGCAGTTGGCAGTAGATTTGTTACTGAGCTTTTTCTTGTAGTAACAAATACATTTTATATCACAAAATAAGCATGAACATCGATCCTCGGAGGGATTCTTTTATCTAGCGTCTGGCCAGTTTCGAGCCACACGGATCGATAGAATTATGAGAGTATTGCAACAGGAATGGCTAATTGCAGATGAAAAATGACAGAAGGAGATTTTGTTCTCTGCAAAGAATTCCACAGATGGGCTTTAGTTATCCTTCTATTTCTACTATGTATGACCCAGTTGAACTCATTTATTGTTAGTGGGCATAACGCTAGGTACAATACATATACACATATATACATATTTATAAGTACACAGGCAGAGTAATCATGTCCCTTGGCATGCAAGAGAAAACAACCCCAACCTTGATAGTCTAACCTCATAATTTAAAGGGATACTGTCATGGGAAAAAATGTTTTTTTCAAAACGCATCAGTTAATAGTGCTGCTCCAGCAGAATTCTGCACTGAAATCCGTTTCTCAAAAGAGCAAACAGACATTTTTATATTCAATTTTGAAATCTGACATGGGGCTAGACATTTTGTCAATTTCCCAGCTGCCCCTGGTCATGTGACTTGTGCCTGCACTTTAGGAGAGAAATGTTTTCTGGCAGGCTGCTGTTTATCCTTAATGTAACTGAATGTGTCTCAGTGGGACATGGGTTTTTACTATTGAGTGTTGTTCTTAGATCTACCAGGCAGCTGTTATCTTGTGTTAGGGAGCTGCTATCTGGTTACCTTCCCATTGTTCTTTTGTTTGGCTTCTTGGGGGGGAAAAGGGAGGGGGTGATATCACTCCAACTTGCAGTACAGCAGTAAAGAGTGATTGAAGTTTATCAGAGCACAAGTCAAATGACTGGGGGCAGCTGGGAAATTGACAATATGTCTAGCCCCATGTCAGTTTTCAAAATTGAATATAAAAAAATCTGTTTGTTCTTTTGAGAAATGGATTTCAGTGCAGAATTCTGCTGGAGCAGCACTATTAACTGATTCATTTTGAAAAAAAAAAATGTTTTTTTCCCCATGACAGTATCCCTTTAAGTTTAGTTGCACTTAGTCTCTCAACTCTCTCCAGATTATTTATATCCCTTGTAAAGACTATAGTCCAAAACTGCACTGCATAGTCCAGGGGGCAGATTCACTAAAGGGCGAATTGTCACCAGCAACCACTTCGCACACATCGCACCACTTCGCCAGGCGCAGATTCGCTACAACTATGCTAATCCACTTATTTGCGAAGTTGTGCCCTGGGCGACGAATACGGGCAAGTTTTCGCTAGCATTACCTTGGCAGTGTGAGCATTTCATAACGAAGATGCGCTAGCGTTCGTTTGTGCCTAGCAAAAATTCGCTAGTGATCTTGCGCTTAGGTCAATTTGCATACGGCGGGTAATTTAAAGTTGTATGGACTTCTTCATTATAAATGTTGGTGCAAATGCTTGGAGTGACGACTTTTTCTTACAAATGTCCAATGAACCTTAATAAAGACAAGAAAGTTAATGCCCACTGTAAAATGAATGTTCCATATGTTACGAAATATCTGGAGAAAACTGGTTACCCAAAAAAAGTTTGAGTCAGGACTTTTGCAGGCAATTCTGCTTCAAAAAAGGAAAAGTCGCCAGTGTTTTTTGAACTTTAATGCATTTTCGGCTCACAGGATATGATGTGACAGGAGATTGAGAAAGATCTCGCTGCTTTTTAGCACTTCGCCTGGTCTGAGGTGGTGAAGTCAACTCTGGAGAAAGAGGTAACGTTTAGTAAAATCCACACTTTAGTGAATTTGCGGAGTAACGGCCTATTACCACAGTGAAAAGTCGCCTGGCGATAGATTGTGATAGAGTCACTGTGGATGGTAACGCTAGTGAAAAATTCGCCAGCATTAGCCACTTTGCCCTTTAGTGAATCTGCCCCCAGGTGAGGTTTTACCAAGGTCCTATAAAACTTTGTTTTCATCCCTCAAGTTAATGTCCATTGAGAGAGGAGAACTAAAACTTAACTAAAGAAATAGGCTATAAATGTTGTACATTATGTTTTGTGTACCAGCCCAAGGCAACCACAGCCCTTTAGCAGTAAAGATCTGTGTCTCCAAAGATGCCCCAGTAGCTCCCCATCTTCTTTTCTGATTTACTTTGCTAGAATTGCAGCCACCCCGTTGAATTCTATCCAATGTTCTGCCCAACTTTCTCACAATCTTTCTGCTTTCAAAAGATCTCGTAAAACACATTCACATAGAGAATTGCATCCTCATCAAGTTTAGTATGAACTATATGCCGCTAAATGCAATGCTTAATGCATATCTCTTATCTTGTCCACTCCTAGTCTTGTCCATCCCCAACACCGTCTCAAGGTTCGAGGCAGTTTGGGGTGGTAGACCTTGAAGTTGGAGAATGCCCTAAGGGTGCTATTCTGATGGCAGGTTCTATTAATGCCTCTAAGAGTGGCTTGGATGAGTTCTTGGAGCTTAAGATCCAGAGTTAGTGCGCTGGGGGTTCAATTGGAAAGGTTGAACTTGATGGACTATTATCTTGTTTTTTCAGCCCAAATTAATTATGTAATTGTGAACACTTCATTGAATATTAAAAACCTCCTCATCTATTTATGTTTTCCTTGAGTTTCTCCAGCTCATAATAAGCCTGTTTGCTTGGCAATTCGAGAATTTGGAAATAGCTCAAATTAATTATTTTCTATTAATTTTCAGGCTAAAAATGGCCTCTGGCAATTTTAACAAACCAGAGACTACTTTTTCTATAGAGATCAATCCCATATCTGTATATTAGCTGTATATTCAGATTATACATCTAATATCTATATATCTGTGTAACAAGGCTGCTACAGAGGGAACAGGCATTGGGATGGAATATGTTTGTAAGAAATACTAACAATAAATATATAAATGTTGCTCATTAACAGTTCATTAGTTTTTATTATGGTGGGCATTTTGGACTGATGATTGTGCAGGGGAGAGTGGAGGCAATGATATAGTGATTGCCTTTAACCTCATATAATAAAGGAAGCCTGTATTTTTTGGGCTGATATTTAAATAGAACAAATTTCTTGTATCGGATATTTTCTTTTTTGACAGATGCAAGGCTCCAAATATTCCTTATGCTTTGTATTCTCATGTTAAATGAAGATATCCACACAAGGGTAGACTTACATATTTTGTAAGGTTATTGGGAGATTATCTATTAAAATTCCAAATGTTAAAATTTTCAAGCTTTTTTTTCAGTAGCATCTCTAATATTTAGAGGGGAAAAAAACTAAAATTTTTAGATTTATTGGAAAAAGCCCAAATCCAAAAATCTACCGTCTCAGACCCGTTGAGGTCCTGTGTAAGTCAGTGGGAGAGGCACCTATCTCAATTTGAAGTTTTTGTGGTCTGCTGGGTTTGCCTTGAAAAAACTAAAATTTAGGCAAAAAACAAAATATTCGAGTAATTCGGGAAAAAGGCCAGAAAACTTAGAGTAATCCGTTTTTTTCTTGATTTTATCGAGTTTTTAAGCTAAATTATTAAATTGAGGTTTTGTATTAATAAATAAGCTAAAATTGGGAATGGGAGTTTGGATGTTTTTTTTTAAAATAAAATACAGTATGAGATAAATTCGAATTTTAGTAAAAAAATCCCCCAAAGTGGATACCCAAATCAGACTGATCCAATCGTCCTTCCTCTGGGCCAACAACTGGACCACATTAGGATCCCTCTCCTATTCTGATTGACTAAACTGGTCCATGAAATGGTCCGTAAGGGGTCCAAATGGCACAACTGAGTAATCCTCAATAACTATATCAATAAGCACAAAAAATATATTTAAATTCAAAAGTATTTTGAAAGAAGTTGTTTTTAATAGACTCTTACTCTACATGAAAAGGGAGGGAAGAGGAGCTTCAATACCTGTCCCGTTTGTATAATCATTGAAAATGTAAACCCAAGATCAATAACAATGCAGAGGGTCAGTGTAATAACTCACCCTGGTGGTCTAGTGGGGGTGCGATGGGGACGCCCGTCGGGAATGCCTGCTGCATCCGTCCAGGATGGCGCAGTTGCGTGGAATGTGCATTCCTTCTGGGTTCGCGACTTTGGCTGTTTCCGGCTTTATTTGGAAAGTGCCAAATGTGACGTCACTGGCCTGCGCAAAATTCAAATATTTAAAGAGTCGTCTATGGGGAAATCATTGGCCAACGTAAAGGTCTTTTCTTAAAGTTCCTGGGTGTGATTCTTCTGTGTATTCCTGTTAGTACTGATCCTGCCTGTCCCTGGTTCTAGTCCTGTCTGCTGTTTGTCCTGACTATTGCCCTTTTGACAACTCTTATGGATTCAGATTTTGTACTGCGATTCTGGTGTGTTTGACCTACGTCTCCTGCATGTTTACCATATTGACTACTTGTTACTGACCCACTTGGCTTTTGACTACGTTCCTTATTTCCCATTCTACAATACCACGCTTGGTTCTCTTGCTCACTCAGAACTCTCTCCTTGGTTTTCCCACAATAAGACCTGGCAGCATCTGGGTTGCGGAAGGCTCCACCTGAAGCCAAAGGCGGCTGTTACACGTGGAAGAGTGGGCTGAGACCGGATCCTTGATGTTTGTTCTGGGTTTGGGATACCCTGCGTTACAGCCAGGTCTCTAGTTCATTACACTCTAGGACCTCTTAAGACAGTAGAGTTCCAAATGTAGCAGTTACTGTGTGGTTCCCAGTGCCCACAAAACTCAACTCACCCTGGTACGCACAATGAACCTGTATCAATGGGGACAATGCTGCATTGCGAGTTAAAAACATACCAATTTATGTCCCAAATCACACTTTGCACATTGCACCTCAGAGTGTGTGTGTGTATATATAAATATATGGAAAACTGGCCAGCAAATGTTGATAAATGCAGGTTTTGCACTTTGGCAAAAATAATATAAATGCAAGTTATACACTAAATGGCAGTGTGTTGGGAGTTTCCTTAAATGAAAAGGATCTAGGGGTCTTTGTAGATAACACGTTGTCTAATTCTGGGCAGTGTCATTCTGTGGCTACTAAAGCAAATAAAGTTCTGTCTTTTATAAAAAAGGGAATTAACTCAAGGGATGAAAACATGATTATGTCTCTTTATAGGTCCCTGGTGAGGCCTCATCTGGAGTATGGGGGCAGTTTTGGACTCCAGTCCTTAAGAGGGATATAAATGAGCTGGAGAGAGTGCAGAGACTAAGTGCAACTTAACTGGTTAGAGGGAGGGAAGACTTAAATTATGAGGGGAGACTGTCAAGGTTGGGGTTGTTTTCTCTGGAAAAAAGGCGCTTGCGAGGGGACATGATTACACTTTACAAGTACATTAGAGGACATTATAGACAAATAGCAGGGGACCTTTTTACCCATAAAGTGGATCACCGTACCAGAGGCCTCCCCTTTAGAAGAAAAGAACTTTCATTTGAAGCAACGTAGAGGGTTCTTCACAGTCAGGACAGTGAGGTAGGGGAATGCACTGCCGGGTGATATTGTGATGCTGATTCAGTTAATGACTATAAGAGGGACTTGGATGATTTTTGGACAGACATAAAATCAAAGGCTATTGTGATACTAAGCTCTATAGTTAGTATAGATATGGGTATATAGAATTTAATTAAAAGTAGGGAGGGGTGTGTGTATGGGGCTGGGTTTTCATTTGGAGGGGTTGAACTTGATGGACTTTGTCTTTTTTCAACCCAATTTAACTATTTAACTATGTAACTATGTAACTATATATATATATATATTATACCAAAACAGCACAAATATAACTTTTAATATTTTATACCAACTTGCTTGATTCTTAGGAGAAGTTGGCAAATGTCCATATTCTTGGTAAATAACAATTATATATATAATCAGAACCGCAATCATACATTTATAAATGGCCATTCAATTTTATTTCTTATTTTGCATTGTGTAGTTCTTGCAGCAAGACAAAAAAAATCAAATATGAAAGGAAGAGATTGTATAAAATGTTCCCAATTCCTTGGCTTTGTTTTCAGCCTCTCTGTTATCGGAACAATGTCCTGAAATCTGATTGACGTCCTTTTTAAACTTATTTTCTGATGTTTTGAAGAGGCTGAAGAAATGCCTTCTGACAGAAAATACCTAATCAGACTTGTGCAGTGGATGCAGCCCGACTTCAGCAAGATTTATTACCTCTTATCTAGACAGGTTGTTGCTGCAAAAAAAAAAGCCATCCTTTTTATAATGTTGAAACAGATTGGGGAAATTTATGGAGTATTGAGGTGGCAGACAATATCAACATTTAAAAAACATCCTTTAACAAGGAAAGGTCGCCATGAGTCATTTCCTGTTTCATAAATCTGGGCACAAAGACGCTTTAGACAATGGAACTGTGGTGTGACATTTAGACGCTTGCTAAATTGGTTAGGGGAGGTTTTGCTTAATGTTTCTGGTTACCCACCCAAAAACTAAACAGATTTATTTTTGTGTGTCTGTAATAGTGTTTGACCTGTTCTTCTACCCCCTTCCTTTATAAAGGAGACACACCATCTGCAATAGCAAGAACGCCGCCATATAATTAAAATTTGTCAACTTAAGACTTATGTTGATCTTTCTCATATCAGATTAATAGGTCCATAAATTCATGGTTAAGGGCAGGTTTCTTTCAATGTTTAATGTTTCTGGTTACTCACCCAAAAACTAAACAATCTATTTTAGTTTGTCTGTAATAATGTTTGACATGTTCTTCTCCCCACTTCCTTTATAAAACAGACACACCAACAGCAAGAAAGTGGCCATAAACTTAAAACTTGTTAACTTATGACTTATGTTGATCTTTCCAATATCATAGGTCCACACACCATGCCATAAATACAGTACATATATGTAGGGGATGTTAAGTTGGGAAATTCTCCTACTGTTCAAGAAGTCCCATGTAGTAACTTTTGCCCTGTATAAATTAGGGATTCCCACTGGTCCAAGTGTAGTATAGGGAGTGTTCCCTAGTCTATGTAAGATGAGCAAAGCCATGCTTCTTTATCTTTGGTCTTCTCCTAGTGCAGGGGATTGATATGGACCTAAGGTAAATGGAGAAAAAGATTTAAGCGCTAAGGCAGTGATCCCCAACCAGTGGTTAGCAAGAAACATGTTCCTCTCCAACCCACTGTATATTGCTCCTAATTGCCTCAAAGCAGGTGCTTATTTTTTAATCCCTGGCTTGAAGGCAAGCTTTAGTTGCCTAAAAAACATGTTTACTGCCAAACAGAGACTCCTGTAGGCTGACAGTTCACACAGGGCGACCAATAACTAGTGTTGGGCGAATTTATTCGCCAAGCATGGTTGTGCATCGAATTTCCACAGTTTGTCGACCGTGAATGTTTTGCGAAACTGTTGTTAAAATTCACCTTGGAAACATTTGTTTCAACAAAAAAATTTTTTCGTGCGTTAAAATTATTTGGATGCCCATTGATTTAATGCATTTGGACAAAAAAGGCGCGCCTATAAAAATTGACGATTGCGTAAAATAATTTTGACGTCCATTGACTTCAATGCATATTTTCGTGGTTTTCTCAGTTTCGCGGGGTTTCGTCGAAGCGAAACAAGACAGATTCGCCAATCACTACCGATAACCAATCACAGCCCATATTTGGAAGCCCTAGAAAATTTTTGGATATTTGTGTTGGTCTTCGAATTCTTTTACATTCAAATTTGGCTCACAGGTAAAGCAAGGTTGGGGACCCCTACCCTAAGGTATATGTTACCTTAACAAAGGTAGGGGTACAGGGACCCTGTGAGTAAGGTTTAGGAAGAGACTGACAAGCTCCTGTTATAGAACAGTTTTAGTGAGACAGGATAAACTAGCAAGTGTAAATCTGTGTTCCACCAAGGAAACATAGTATGGGGTTAGTATTCCCTAGGTGACCCTTGGTTAGTAAGGGGACTAAAGTATTCAGATTATTTGTTATTGTAGGTGAGACAATACATCTATCTTTTTTATCTACCTACCTCAACTGAGCTCATGGAAGTTATGTGAGTACAACTAATCAGCCTTTCACATTGAGATGAGATTTGATTTGTGGCATCATTGTTGTACTACCAAAGCACATTTCCCTGCTGTGTTCAATAAACCTTCTGCTTATGATTTAGAACCACTACCCCCAACCCTTATGGATTAAATAAAGTTTAGAACCATTAGCTCCCTTTCATTTGATAATTACCTAAAGTTACATTTCAGCTCCATTGTCTTTTCTCTAGCTTCCACTAGGGCTAAGTAAAATGTTGTGTATAAGAATGTGCTCCTGCCCAGCTGTGGTAGCAATGGAAATCAATTTACCTTTCTATCAGGTTACATATATATATATACTGTAAGTAGGTGGTAGAAGCAATCTACTTCCACACCCTACCCTTATGGCAAACACCTGTGTTCCAGCAGCAGGTAGATTTACCAAATGGACACACACATGTGCAAGGAGAAGGACACCCTGTAGTCTGGTGTGATGCTCAAACACTGAGGGAGGAGATGGAGAACCTATATTAGTAGCCAGGAGCCCATGGGCTGGTGGAAATGGGACTCCAGAACTGCAAAGTAATGTACAATTCTGCATGAAGATGGAGAGGGAACAGCAGCTACATGTCAGGAATGTAAGGGTGTCCATGTGAAGGAGCACATTAGAAGGTTGTGCTGAGAGAGGAAATAGAAGACCCATGGATTCACCCAGGAATCCTATTACAGTTGAAACTGTTTCTAAAAAGGTTCTAGGGGCTAATGCAAATTCAGTTCCTTAAGGTTATACATGGAGAGACCTTTAGCACTTTCCTTCCAGATACCACTATGTGAGGCACCTCAGAAAGTCCTACCTGGTAGCCAGTTCTATTAAGAACCAAAAAAGTTAATGCCATGCCAGCAGGTTAATGCCATACCCCACACAACCCAGAAGAAGAATAAAGCCAGAGAGTCCAGTTCCAAGGGATTTACACGGTCCTCTGTTATAGATCCAAAACCAATCCAAACTGGTTAATTCTAGTTTGTTTTGAGAAACTGCAGGGAGATGTTCAGCATAATGGCAAATGGTCAATTTGGCTGAAGTTAAGTATCCACAACTATCCAGCTTAAAAGTTGGGTTCAACAATTATTTCATCCAAACACACAGCGGAATTGCAACAACCCCAACTGTGTGAGCATATTGGCACAGAAGGCTGTCAGCACAAAGGTTTGGAAAAGCTGTTATTTCATACAATATTTTCTGCTCTTGTATTATTTAATGAAGGAGTAAAATAAAATCTATAATTCTGCTTTATTTCATACCATACTTTTGCTTAACACCGCAAAAAAGGAAAGACTGTGTCAAAACCTATTAATAATTCTATGTAATTGAGTAAGTTTCCGAGTTACGAGGGACATACTGTAAAGGTTCTAAAAAGATCCACTTGTCTCTTGTGGTTTTCTTGGGTGACAGCTACTTTTAAGAGTCCCGTTCTTTTGTTATTCTTTCAGCGCTGTGCTCCCAGTGGGAAGGCTTTTTGTTCTAAAGCTCTTCTTTAAGTGCATTCTGTGAGTGCTAAAAGAGCTTGTAATTTCAGCACATAATTCTCTAAAACTATTTCTGTTGCATTGATAATTAGAGAAACATATGCTTTGAGTATTTCACACCTTTAGACTGCCGTTCATGTTCAAATACAATTTATTCACTGAGATTTCACTTAACATAAATATCTAACATAGGTTCAAGTGATCACACCTTTATTGCCATATAAATGTTAGCTTAAATTGGTTGATTTAGTTTGACATATATCCTTTAACTCATAAGGCTTCAATAAAATAATGGCAGTCAGTTATAAGCAAGGACTCTTAGTTCACCCCACATCTTTCTTAGCTCTTCTTCAATGCTCCTCCACCATATTATTCTTGGTCTTCTCAGCTTCCTTTTTCCTTGGGATTTCCATAGCAAGTGTTAGCATGTCCATGCCCCTTTGATCTTTCCACAGCATGTGTCCAACCCATAACCACATCCTCCTTTTAATTTAAATGGCAATATACTCCTCCTTTGCTTGTCTCCACAGATTTTCATTGGAGATAACATTGGGCCAAGGATTCTTCTCAAGTACCAGTTGAAGAAGACTTGATAGCTGTCGGTGATCACAATGTTAAGTTACAAGAACAAGACTGAAGAAGGTTTACAGAGAATCCTTAATCATTTCATTGTTTTCCAGCAGATCACTGTAGAGGGATGGCATTTTTGTATGGACTTGTGCAAACCTGTATGGACAGTTCCTCAAGCAACATGGAGAAGGCTGACCAAAATCAGAAAGAAAGTGAACTGTAAGGGAGTATTGTCTGGTGTTCTCGACCCCATTGGGTTTTTAAATTTTACCTACAACCCCCCCCCCCCAGGTGTGGGACATGTTATCCCGAATGCTTGAGACCTGGGGTTTTCCAGATAAGGTATCTTTCCGTAATTTGGATCTTTATAGCTTAAGTCAACTGGAAAATCATTAAATGAATTAAATAAACCCAAGAGGCTGATTTTGCTTCCAATAAGGATTAATTATATCTTAATTTGAATCAAGTACAAGCTACTGTTTTATTATTACAGGCAAAATAATTTGGGATTTTTTGGATTAAGTATGGATTATTTGGATAAAATGTTGTTGGGAGATGGCATTTCCATAATTCTGAGCTTTCTGGATAATGAGTCTCTTCAGGGCAATCATATGACTAGAGCTATGTGTTTACCCGTGATGTTATATAAACCAGTGTAAGGTTCTTTCTGTTCTTTCATTTAACTAAGATTGAACTCCATGCCTCATAATGTTTCAGATAAAAATACTGCTTTCTCATCTTGCTATCGTTCCAAGAATATTTAAGAAAGCCAATATGTATATGTAATCAAGTAAAATCGTTCCCAGTTGACCTTTTAGCTGGAACACACATCCGCTGATTCGGTCTAAGGGGTTCCAGATTAACCCTTTGATAACTTCTGCCCTACAATGTATGCAGAGCCCAAGCAAAACAGAACACATACAAGAGATCAACAAACCAATGCGAATCCATATAAATTGGTTGGGTCACCAATATTAAACTCATTTTTATTGGCACAGAGATTACACCAATGTCAGAGTTTTCCAAAAAGGGGGAGCAGAAAGGGAAGGGGCTTTGCACCCCCAGTGTTTATGAGAAAGTGCAGGACACAAAAAGCACTACTCTAGGGGATGAAGGTGACTATAAACACAATGAATTTTGCTGAATACTAGGACCATGCTTGCTACAATATGATGAATCTTTTGATACTGAATCTTCAACAATTCTTTTCTTGACTACATTGCCATTTGTGATATGATTATATCTGACATTTCCCTTGTTCAGGATAAATGTCAGGGGAGAAACCCAATTGGTTATATTGATAAAAGCATAAAATAGCAAAAAAAAAAAACGATAAAAGAAGAAGAGAAAAGAAACCACTGGAAAAACACATTTCCTACAGATATCCTAATATATATCCTTATATACAGGGCGAGGGCATTCAAATTCATAAAAATAAAAAAGTCATAACAGTTTGAGCCAAGATTTATGGTTCCCTGTATTGGGACTGGTACTTAGGACACGCTGCAATCCATGAACTGTGCATGAATGGTACTGACTCTCTGTTTATCTATGGCTTCCAGAGTTTGTATTATTTATTACAGCAACATGTTTTACCTGTGAGCCACATTCAACTGTAAAAGAGCAACACAAGCATGAAAAAAGTTTTAGAGGGTGCCAAATAAGGGCTGTTATTGGCTATTTGGTAGCCCTGAAGTGGACTGGCAGCCTACAGGAGGTTCTGTTTGGCAGTGCACCTGGTTTCTATGCAACCAAAACTTGCCTCAGGAATAAGCACCTGCTTTGAGGCCACTGACAACAACATCCGATGAGTCGGTGAGCAACAATTTTTTCATGAGCCACTGGGTGGAGATCATTGTTCTAAGGGGAAGCTACACAGGGAACACAGAATAGGTAGGGAGTTTTTTCTTACTACATCCCAATAGACAAAATCAACCACATCCATAAAGTTCCTACCATTTTCAGGTCATGCCCTAATCACTGAGTTCCATCCCCCGGTCCCAGTTTCTTCTTTCATTGCAAACGATGCCAGTTACAATGGCTGGAAATACAGACCCTTATAATCCACTGTACATGTCATTTATATTGCTACTATAGAAGTGATGAGGTACTGGAGCCCTCTGACCATGAAGACACCAATCAATCAGTGATCATGCACGGTTAGATACTGCACCAGAAAACTAAACATGAAAATAACATTTTACTCTCTACCCCAACCAGTGGCTCATGAGTAACACGTTGCTCACCGACCCATTTGATGTTGCTCCCAGGGGTCTCAAAGCAGAGGCTCATTTTTGATTTTTACATTTGAATTTGGCTCGCCAAATCTAGCCTGATCTAGCCTGAAAACAACAGCACAATGAATTTCAAATATCAAGTTTTATTTAGATGTATAAGTGTAAATGGCAACTAAATGTTAGTAAAGGCACGTTCTTTAATTATACCAAATACCTTTTCTTTAAAACAAAAAAAAACAAGATCTTATCTTCTCAGTTAAGACAAGTGAACTATGCAAATGGTTCAGCCTTGTAAGCTTGTTGCTGGCAGCTTAAGTTCCCAACATCTTCTCAGCATTGGCTGGAATGGAGTAAAGTTTGCTGCTATTGGACTCTGGGGAAATGTTCTCTGGAGGGATAAATGGCATTTAACCAAGTGTCAGTTCGACATAAAAGTCTGTGTTTGGCAGATGCCAGGAGAACGCTATCTGTCTGAATGCATAATGCCCACTGTAATATTCGATAGAGGAGGAAAATGGTTTGGGGCTGATTTGGCATTGTTGTGAAGGAATTGACATTCTTGAGAATTCTGTGCTTATGACTGTTTGGGAAATTCAGCTACCGGAGACCACTTGAAATGAAAGACAAAGGGCCAGATTTACTAAAGAGCAAAGTAGCTGTTGCTAATGAAAATTCACCAGACATCTAATCCGCAGAGACATCGCCAATTTACTAACAGGATTAGAGGACAATTCGCTAGCGACAGAGACCATCGCTAGTGCAGTTTCACGCCCTATCGTCAGGTGAATTTTCGCTCATTGGAACGATTGTTACTCCTCAAGTTCACTAAAGTGCAAATTTTACAGAACGTTACCTCTTTCGCCAGAGTTTCCTTCGCCACCTAAGACTGATAAGATGAAGTTACATCCTCTTCAATCTAATGTCAGTGACATCATATCCTGTATGCCGGAAAGTCATAAAAGTTCTAAAAAATCAGAAATCACAGGGTTTTTTATAGACTTGAGAATCTCTTCACAGCACAGAAAAACAAAGAACTGCTCTTATAACCAAACAGGTGGCTCTGCCCTCAAGGCCAGGGTAGTAGTGACCAGGGCTAGCTTGAGAACAGAATCCATCCAAGTCAGGGGGGATCATGGAGGAATCTTCATACACAGAATTGTATTCTCTCACACTACTTTGTGGCCACAGTTTTTGGAAAAATGTATAAATACACTAGTGAGGACAGACAGACACCATTTTCTTTCTTTATTACAAAAAAGCCCCTGAATGTAAATCATATGCCTTCTGCAGAAATAGCAAATATATTCCTAAACTTTACTAATGTTAAAAGCATTACTGGAAAATATTGTTTTTCAGAAAGAATATTTTCTCTTTGCAGCTGTTGCCGTTCCTCTGAAAGATCCAAATGCTTATTGATTTCTCAAATGTCAGGGGTTTTACAATGTTTCGGCGGTCCTGTGCAGCAATATAAAAGGAAGCACTACAGTATTTCTAAAACATTTCTCCCTGCACCAACTTGACATTTTAAATAGATGTTACATGAACACTTTTGAAACAAGTATAAGGTACTCGTCTTTAGATCTGTTAAATAAGAAAAAAGGGAGGGGGGGGATTTTGCATGAAGCAGCCATTGCTTGAGACTGAGGCGGTTTCTAAGATGTGCGTATTTCCATCAGTCTGTTTGCGCTCTGCTGGACACGAGAAAGAAAATATAGAGATTCACGCTCTCAGACTGGGAACATGTTCTCATTGGAATTCAGATTTTTCTCCAGAAACATTTTCAGGCATTGGAAAGAAGACTTATAATAAAAATATAATCTAAAATACAAACATTACTGAATTTCTCTTGTTTTGCATACAAAGGTAATTGGCACCTGAATATTCATTTTCATAACCTCTATGCCTTACGCCTAATAGAAGAAGAAGGCATTCATAATATTGGCGGTACTTAAAGAGTGTAATGATCATGTTAATGTATAAATATATAAGGCAAACATATAATAATCTCTCTAATGCTTTATTTACCAGTAGGTTCTTTCCAGCAAACACAAGGGCACCCATTCCGATTAAAAGAAATGAGGTTCCATCATAATATTCAGAAAAGGTTTGAAAAGGTGAAAGTTGTGGAAAGTTGTGGAATTCTCTCCCTGAATCAGTTGTATGGCAGATAGAGTAGATAGCTTCAAGAAGGGGTTGAGTGGCTTTGGAAATAGCTCTTAGTTAGGGATGGCCGAATAAATTCGCCAGGCGCAAATTCATGGTGAATCTCTGCATTTCGCTACCGACTAATAAATTCATGAAACAGGAGAAAATTTGCTGGCAAAAAATCCGCTGCGTCAACAAAAATTTGCCGCATAAAAATTGACGCGTGTCAAAATTATTTGGACGCCCATTGACTTTAATGCATTTGGACAAAATAGGCTCGTTCAAACTATTTTGGACAAAATAGTCTTGACGCCCATTGACTTCAATGCATTTTGTCAAACGCAAATCGCCCATCATTACTCTTAGTACAAAGTTGTTCCATGGACGGTGTGTTTCATACTTTCAGGTATAATGCAATATATCTAGCTCTCACATGAAGCAGCTCTGCGCTTTTTTTTTCATTCTCGAGTATTCGTCATGTATTGATGAAATTTTCTCGAACATGAAGAAAAATTTTCTTGCATTGTAAGGTAAGCTTAGGGTTCATTTTTTGGCAACTGGAGAAAATCACAGCAAAAACAAGCAATCCCATATTTTTTTAGAATTCCAAATGTCCAAAACTGAATTTGTGAGATCTATCAATTGCAAAAAATCTCAAAGATTGTAATGAAAACATTCTGCAATTAAAAGCTGGCAAGCTTCTGAAGATGTCAATGGGAGGTGTATTTCCAACATATAAGCTATCTTTCTTCTCTTTTTGAGTTTTTATGAACTGTGAATTTGTAAAAATAAATAGAACATGATTTTTTATATCTTTTTTATTCTTTCTTAAATATTCTAGCAAAAAATTTTTTTGAAAGAAACTCGCACTTTTCTAAAAATCGTGAAAAAAAATCTTATCTTAAAAATGTCAAATTCAGCATTTTAGACCTTAATGGTAAAATGACTCAAGTAATGTTAACCTCCCTAGAAAATTCTTCAGCTAATGGAATGACTTCCATTCCATATACAACATTGAAATGGTGTGCTTGTTGATTGAATGGATCTCAGCACATTTGATCTCAGCACCAAAAAACATGCTGATAAGTAGAAAAATGCTGATCTGCTGAATCAACATCATCAACAATTTTGCCTCTTTATGAGGATACAGGGTGAATGTCAACTGGTATCAGTGCTCATAGGCAGGAAAATTAGAGACGTAACATGGCTGGGTTGGGCTGGGGTTGTTCTGGGTTGGCATTGGGTTGGGTTGAGGTTGGGGATGGGTTGGAGTTGAACTTGGCTGGGTTGAGGTTGCGGTTGGTTTGTGGTTGGATTTGGGCTGGGTTGGAGCTGAGCTTGGTTGGGTTGAGGTTGCAGTTGGTTTGTGGTTGGGGTTGGGCTGAGCTTGGCTGGATCGAGACTGGGTTTAGGTTGGGTTGGACTGGGCTGGGGTTGGGCTGAGTTGTGGTTGGGGTTGAGCTGGGTTGGGGTTTAGGGCTTAGTTAATGAGTCAAGTGCTCAAAATACTGCAATGATGTAACAAAGTAGTTTAGATGTTCTATAAAGATTGTGAGATTGACATGTTAAATAATGAAGGAAATCAAGGAGACTTAACAAGTGAATACACCTGGTCCTATACAAGTACAACATTTACATCTTATTTACTTTGTTTTTATGCAATTTTTTTTCACTAAATATATGCTTTGCCTTTAGTCACTGATGCCAATGCCTTTGATTTAATTTGATAATGTATTTAACAATTTGTACAAACCAAAAGTTTCATTGACCTTTACATGAAGCCATTGTTCAGAACAGAGAAATGGCCCTGCTGCCTTTTTATTCCGAAACAGAATAACGGCGAATAGATTTGAATCCCTGTGCGCACATTAACCGAAAAACTTGTTTTGCCTGTCAGAAGTGATGAATGCTACACCTGTTTTCATTCTCCATTAGTGAAAGTAATTACATATGCAAATGTCTGTGTATCTTTGAATTTGCCCGGTTCTCTTTCAGCATAAAAATAGTTATTATGCGTTGGGAGGCGAATGGTGCAGGTAATGAGTGGAATTATATCCCCAGGAGATATGGGGCTTTTTTTCTTCTACTAAGGATCTTACAGGATATTCTGAAATATGTATCATTATGATTGCTTATAGCAGTGAAGACAAGCAGGTGTAGGAAAGTCCATGATTTCAACCATAGCCTGACAATACAGACAATATTCTATTCAAGAACATACTACACGTAAACCTTTACTATTCAGTCTTCATTACATTGGCACTTTAATCATAATATAACGTTTTTATTTGTCCCCCAAAAAATGAACAGGTATGGGATCCATTATCCAGAAACCCATTATCCAGAAAGCTCCAAATTATGGGAAAGCCATCTCCAACTCAATTTTAATCAAATAATTACATTTTTTAAAAATGTAATTATTTTTCTCTGTATTAATCATAAAACAGTAGCTTGTACTTGATCCCAGCTAATATATAATTAAATATTATTGAAGGCAAAACAATCCTATTGGGTTTATTTAGGGGCAGATTTATCAAGTAAAGTAAAAAATACTTCGAAATTCGACCATCGAATTAAAATACTTTGACTTCGAATATCGAAGTCGAAGGATTTTTCACCGAATTTGGCAATCGAACGTTCAAAGTAAAATCATTCAATCGAACGTTCCGAACGATTTTAGCGTACGATAGAACGATTTTACTTTGATGTCTAAAGACTTAGAAAAATGATCTAGAAGGTCCCCATAGGCTAACATAGCACTTCGGCAGGCTTAATTTGGCGAAGTATTGAAATCGAAGTTTATTTAAAGAGACAGTACTTCGATTATCGAATATTCAAACTATTTTCACTTTGAATCTAATTCAAAGTAAATTCGAAGTCGTAGTATCCTATTCGTTGGTCGAAGTATTCAAAAAATTACTTCGAATTTCGAATTTTTTTACTTCAAAAATTCCCTCGAATTCACTTCGACCCTTGATAAATCTTTCCCCTTAATGATTACATTTTTGTTTTAGTACACTTAAGGTATGGAGATCAACATTATGGAAAGATCCATTATCCAGAAAGCTTGTAATGCTTAATAAAGTCAATTTTGGGGTAACACTTAGATTTGGAAAGGACCCTTTTGTTCTAGCAGGTTTTCCCATACGTAATTAAAGGCACAACATGTGCCCAGGTGTAGTAACCCATAGCAACTAATAATATGTGTGCTTTTAAACAGATGACCAAATGCTACCTGTTGATTGGTATTGGCGATTAGACTTGTAGCAAACTTTGCAACTGGCACCGTGGTGGACTGAATCGCTTTATTACCTTTCAATATTTCAGTCTCCAGGTACACACTTTGTTGTTCCGACATGACGTTCCCATACTCTTGTGCAATAGTAGCATGCATGGCCATACCAGGGGGCACACGTTGCTCACACTGTAGTTGGATGCAACTTGTATTAATGCTTCAATGTCATTTCCTCTGCTCTTGGCCTTGCTATTCACCGTTTAGTGCATATAGTCTCCATTCCCCAATGGTTCCTTGCCCAAGCAATTTAGATTTTTTCAGATTCTGCTCAATCCCATTTATTTCTGGTATTGACCCTTTGCCTGACTATGATTGTTTTCTGCTTGCCCATATCTTTTGGCCTGTTTCAGCTTAAGAATTTGTCTTCCCTTGTCTGTACTCTGGTTGTGTTTGACAACTAGTGGTTGTCAAACTGTTTCAATTCAAGCCCTCTTGAAGGTCCAGCCATTGGCCAGGCTACCCCTTGAAAGTCCACCCTTTATTTCTGGTATTAACCCTTGTCTCACTCATCTGCCTATGATTCTTTGCTACTTGCCCAGCTTAAGAACATGTCTTCCCTTATCTGTACTCCATTTGTATTTGACAGCAAGTAGCGGTCAAACTGTTTCAGTTCAAACCCTCTTGAAGGTCCACCCTTAGCTCATGAAGTAGATTTAGATATAGGAAAATATTTATGTATCAGTCAGTTAGCCATAGTTCCAAGGATAATTCCCATTCAAGCTAGATTTTTCCCAGGACTTGCATCTAAACTGGTAAAAAGGGTGGAAAAATTCAACTATGAGGGTAGACTATCAAGGTAGGGGTTGTTTTCGCTGAAGAAAAGGCAAGGGGACCTTTTTACCCATAAAGTGGATCACCGTACCAGAGGCCACCCCTTTAGACTAGAAGAAAAGAACTTTCATTTGAAGCAACGTAGAGGGTTCTTCACAGTCAGGACAGTGAGGTTGTGGAATGCACTGCCGGGTGATGTTGTGATGCTGATTCAGTTAATGCCTTTAAGAATGGCTTGGATGATTTTTTGGACAGACATAATATCCAAGGCTATTGTGATACTAAACTCTATAGTTAGTATAGGTATGGGTATAAAGAATTTTAATTAAAAGTAGGGAGGGGTGTGTGTATGGATGATGGGTTTTCATTTGGAGGGGTTGAACTTGATGGATTTTGTCTTTTTTCAACCCAATTTAACTATGTAACTATGTAACTATGTAACCATAGGAGACATGATTACTCTTCAAAAGTACATTTGATGGAATTATAGACAGATAGTGGTGGGATCTTTTCTACCTTAGAAAATATCAAAGATCCAGAGCTCCCCTCCCTATCAACAGAGATTCTAGGTTTCCCAATATTTTCTTTGCCCAAGCTGTATTTTGATTTTGTCCAAATCCCCTTAAGCCCATTTTACCAGTATATTACATTTATTTCTGGTATTGACCCTTGCCTAACTTTGGTTCTTTTCTGTCTTTCCAAATCTGTTGGCCTGTTTCAGCTTATGAACTTGTCTTCCCTTGTCTGTACATCTCTTGTATTTGACAACTACTGGCAAACTGTTTCTTGAAAGTCCAGCCTTTGGCCAGATTACCCTTGAAGGTCCACCCTTTGCTCAAAATATTGGTGTATCATTTATATCATGTCATTTAGCCATAGTTTAAAGAATACTCACATTCAAGCTAGATTTTCAGATGTATCTATGAGAGCAAATGACTCATTCTCACCCTAACTGGCCTTCAGGCTAAACCTCTAGGGAAGTCAGACCAAATGTTAAGGAACCTCTGGTCTTAAATGTTATAGGGCGTACCATGTACCATGTTGGACATATTTCACAGTTCTCATATTTATTGGGGTCTTTAGTTGCCTTTTTTTTACATTCTGGATGAGCACTGAGAATATTGGAAAAAAATGGAAACCATAAAAACTAAAATCAAAATGAAGCAGGTAATTACAAATGGGGACTTTACTTAAAGGAATTAATATATGCACAGAGCTGTAACACAAAGGTAATTCTAATCAATAATGGAAAGAGGAGGAAAATGAGCTTCTAACAATCATGAAGACCAAGCAGCATGTAATTGCTCTCGGAGGCCTTTTTTTCGCCCTGGTTTTTTTTTCCTCCTAAGGAATGAAAAGTAATTTTTGCTTTTATTTTATTTCACTTTTAACCTCTCCCAGTGGAAATAGCAGATCTAATAAATACAAGACATCCTCTTGTGTAGAGCATGGAAAGAACTGATTTCTGGATTACATTAAATCTTTGACTGTTATGGGCTTGTCTCTGAGCAGAAATAGAAATAGGAATAAAGAAAAGTGTTAAAAAAAAGAGAAATTCTCTGCACAGTAAAAGAACCGTTTTGTTTTTTTGCAGTTCATTGGTTCGACGACTCTTTAAATATAAAAAGTGAAGCTATCCCTCAAGGTGATCATCTTTTTTGCGGAATGATAATGAAGCAGACGGCAAACAAGTCCGTCTCTACCTGATGTAGGGTAATTTAAGTAATTACATAATGCCGTAATGCAAAGACTTGAGAAGTGTAATCTTGTTTCTACAAATCTGAATGGAAATTGCATATAAATTGAGTTAAAGTGGAGATGTCAGTGCCATCTGTGAAACACATTTGCGCCTTTCCGGTCTCCTGAATATTGAAGCCTTTCAACAAGTTTGCCTTCCGAGGAAGATAAAAGAAAATATAAAGCTGTACATAGTCAATTGGATAAATATAAAACGCAATTGCCAGGAAATGGAATCGGTCCCTTGTCTGGGTAAGGAATACTAATGCACTAGGACTGGTATGTTGCTAACAGCAATCTACTTGCCAGGGTTTGGATTTAGTATCTGCTACATTTCAGATGTATAATACACATGTACAGTATAGGGTAATGACTTATCAGAAATGCTCACTCTGAAGCCATCCGTTAGAATAAAAATGATTTTTCAGGTGGAAACTACCATTTAGTAGTGGAGTGCATCTTAAACACTAGCAGTATCCACCAAACCAAGGTAATGAGATATTTGAGCAATTCAACCAGCATCAGATTTGGGCTCCCCCTCACCCTAGACATAACCCCTCCCCCAGACCCCCTGCCCAAGCCAGAACCCCCCTAAACTGGCCCCTTCCCTGCTCGTACCTTTTTATTAGGTTATTAGGGAAGGTCAGTGTGTTGGTCTGGGTTGGTGAGGCCACCGGGTTTTTCCTGGTGTCCCCCCAGCCCAGTCCAACCTTGAATTCAACTACTAAAACTTTATCAAATAAAATAAGATTATATAGTGTAGTATGTCAGTGTAAAAATATCTCACCCATTGTGAGTTAAGTGCCTTAATTATTTAACACCTTGTGAAAAAACACTCCACACCTCTCAATTAACCTCCGGCATGCACGTGTTACACAGACCTCAATATCTATACGTGTTGCCTATTTATAGGGTAGGCAGAGTAGGCACGTGCCTAGGGTGCAAAGCTGGGGGGGCGCCAGGCACGTACCTGCTCTGTCGCCTACCCCATGTCTGGTCCTCTCCCCGTCTTCCTAAATGCCGATTGATGCTTCTGCGCATGTGCACACGCCGATTGATGCTTCTGCACATGCGCGCCGGCGCCAACTTACGCATGCGCGCCGGCGCCAACTTGCGCATGCGCACACACAGCCTGCGCAGCGTCGGCCCAGGTTGCCTAGGGCTCCCACCCAGTGTGGCCTGGCTCTGGGGTAGACTGTCATGTTTTGGGTTGTTTTCTCAAGTATTAAGCAACATTATAAACAGATAGTGGGGGATTTTTCCTACTTATAAAAAAAAATCAAAGAACCAGAGCCCCTTTCCCCTTAAACTTGAAGAACTAAACTTTAAATTGAAGCGATGAAAATGGTTCTTAACAGTGAGGACTAGTGATGGGCGAATTTATTCGCCAGGCGCGAATTCGCTGCGAATTTGCGTGATTCGCCGCCAGCGAATAAATTTGCGAAACTCCCGCGAAAATTTGCGTCAAAAATTTAAGCTGATATAATGCAATATATTTAAGCTGAACAACTACGTCACAGTCATCCCATATCTGGCCAGTCCTACGCTCAATTTTCATCTGATTCATTAAGAATTCAATTGCTTAAATATATTGCAATATATGGACAAACAATCCCTGTTTTGTTTAAAGGGTAAGGCATTTTTCAGTAGCAGTAGCACAAAATGTCTCTGTCTTAAATATATTGATAATGGGTTGAGCGCAGAGAAACAGTCGATTCATAAATAGACTACGTTTTCTGTTTAAGTAATTATACATTGCAAAAATAACCATTGGCCAATGAAACATTTCATGCAGTTTATTAATAATAACATTAGGAAAGCTCTGCCCAGTGTCGTTTGCATCAGAGTAAAAATAGCGGATAATTATCGATCGTACATGTTGAAAGCATTTTGGATTGTGAAGAGCTGACAATAGAACGATTGGGCCTGAGCTGTGAAGCTTCTTGTCTTGTTTTCTCAATTGAAGAGGATTTTCAATGACGGAAACTTTCTCTTCCACATGAATTTCCTTTAATCTGACGAGTTCCAATTAATATCACAGCAAAGTGATGAGCTCCTTAGCCACATTAATAGATGGCTCTGAAATGTCTTCTGACTTAGGGAAGAAAATCTACCCATCAACATCAGGACTTTGCAACAAGAAGTGATGTTTCAGAAAATTTTACATTATAATGTCAGTAACATTTCATTTTTGGTGAAAAGTTGGACCGACACTTTGTAATTGTGCTATTAGGTTGAGCAGAGTAAATGTAATTTTACTTGGGGAAAAAAAACTGGTCAGTACCTAAATCATAGGATTTAAAATCACTTTGGAATTCAGTTTTAGGGACCATCTAGATTGATGTAGACCGTGGTATTCTAAAAAAAGGGCAGTGTGTCAAATTTGTCAATATTTGTTAGGGATGCACCGAATCCACTATTTTGGATTCGGCCGAACCCCCTAATCCTTCGTGAAAGATTCGGCCGAATACCGAACCGAATCCGAACCCTAATTTGCATATGCAAATTAGGGGTTGAAAGGGGAAAAATGTTTTACTTCCTTGTTTTGTGACAAAAAGTCACGCGATTTCCCTCCCCGCCCCTAATTTGCATATGCAAATTAGGATTCGGATTCGGTTCGGCCGGGCAGAAGGATTCGGCCGAATCCGAATCCTGCTGAAAAAGGCCGAATCCTGGCCGAATCCCGAACCGAATCCTGGATTCGGTGCATCCCTAATATTTGTGGATTTTGAGTAATATAACCTTTTCTTCTACATCTTATTGTAATCTGGTGTATGGACCAAGGACAATTGGGAAACAGACAAGAGAGACTGGATCAGGATCCACAGAATAGGACCACCGACCAGCAGGAGAGTAGAATTATAAATGGCCTGTTGGTGTCAATGGACTGAATTTGGAGCCACAGTTATGCTGAAGTCACATCTGTAATTCCTGAGAATTTGGGAAGGCCCATTTTTCAACATTTGAATGTTAGTGGTTTTAGAGCTATTTTAAAAATAAGATTAAAATCTATTGGGGGAATGTAATTAAAGTCAGTAATGGAAACAATATTCGCAATGCAAAATGTTATGCCTTTGCGCGAATTTAATATAGCTTTTGCCAACCCGGAAACTGTTTAGCAACCACATCCGTCGAGGGGAAGAAAGTTTGCAAATGTTATCGTTTGCGCCAGTGCGCAGTGAATGTAATAAACTACTGAAAAAGTTGTTATGTTTGCTCCAAAAGATTCAAGCACTTCTTAAAAATGGGCAATACACAATTAAAATTCGCAATGCGCAATTAAAATTTGCAATGCAATAAGATTTAAACGAAGAGAATTACATTGCAAAATGCAAATTCTTATTTGTGCAAATTGTTTTGCTCTTGGCGACTATTATTACATTCCGCCATTATCTAAAATCACAAATGCCTTGTAATTTATTAAAAGATCTAGCTGCAAAAAGCCTTGAAATATTTTAGTTTTTCAGAGGATTACTAACAAAAAAAACCTAAAAAAAACTCTAATTAACAGCTATTATGAATACTGTACCAAAACCTCTAAAATATCTTTTTTTTAAATATTAAAATATCTAATATTCACCAACTGTTTATGACAAATTCTAGTCCCACTAAAATAGAAATATTGCATTTCCCCTTTAAATGGATCTTGCCATTTGTAGCTCATTACATGAGATGCTGAGCGACTGACTTCCTTTATCCAAATGAGATTCTGCAAAATGAGTTCTTCATGTTTCTATGGGTACCGCAGCAGAAAGTAAAGCGAGGAGCAATATGTAGTATTCAGGCTGATAAACAGAAACAAGAAAACAACCCAATTAGGTTGCCTCGGGTAATTAATCCAGCATATTATGTAGTCCTTATTCTACTTGAAGCCGTATTGCCATTAAAATCAGGCAGAGTTTGTTAAACAGCCACAGAAATGATACATCACGACCCGAGGCGGAGTAGCAGTGTCCTTTATAAGACATGGGTCCAAGCTGGAAAACAAGGAGCTGACGCTGAATTCAAAATCCAGGGATTTAAAATAAAGTTAAAGGCTTAAATATAAAATACATTTCTATTTCATACATTTCATTTTCTATTTCATACAATATTACAACAGAACAACCGTTAGCCAGCCTACAGAGTAAATGCAAACAATACAATATATACTTGCTTTTTCTTATCTGTATGCAAATTTAAGGCTATAGTAAATTGAGTGGCACTGTTCTCTGTGATCTTTACCCAAATAATATGCTCGGGATGAGACCTTAATTCCCAGGGAATGAACCCTTGCAATGGTGTGAAAGCAGGGTATAGTACAACTGTAGCTATGTGTACAGTGCACAATAATTGGGCGCCAGTGTTTCTTGCTACTTAACCAGAGAGCGTGTTTATTAAACAGAATAATCCACATAGGAGTTCACATAAAGTTGAGCAGGAACATGGGACAACAGTGTTAGCCCCCGCAGGGTAAAGAACATAAGCAGCACTTGTGGAGGTAACCCCAGCTTTCAGCCTTTATCCTAAGTGGAACCTAGGGGAAACTACTAACATGCCTACGTCTGTACACATAGGGGCATGTTTACTAACGTTGGAGATAAATATCTCCAGAGTTATCCAGAGATGTTGCTCATGGCAACCAATCAGCAATTAGGTTTAAACAGTTTAAATTAGGTTTAAACAACCTACAAGTTAAAAAACAAAAGCAAAGATCTGATTGGTTGCTATAGGCAACATCTCCGGTGATCTCTACAGATATTTATCTCCAGTGTTAGTATACATGCCCCTTAGTCCCTACTGCTGGGCAATTGGTACCTGGGATCTTAATTCCACTCATACTCTTTGCGGAGCCTCAGGCTGCTCAGATAAATAGCCTGACTAGCTATCACTCCTAGAGGGACCTATGAAAGTGATTAGCCTATCCTTACTAGACATGACTTCTCTAGGTTCCACTTCACCCTTCCTGCCTGTTCAGGTAAGGGGATTCACAAAATGGACCCTGAGCACATGGCTGCCCAGGACTATATACTTTAGCACAGTGCCATCTACTGGGTACTTATTGAACCATGGGGGGCTTAGTTAAAGGCAGGATAAGGAAACAATTCCCCATCCTAACTATATTTTAGGACCCAGTCTAGGAGTCTATAACACTAGGGGACAGCCTGTTAAATAATAATGGGTGGCTAATTTACCAGTCCCCTACACATCTATTCTGTAATGGGATTTAATGGACAAACATTAGGCTCTGTTTCTACAATATATAAGTAAAACAGAAACCCTACTATTAACATTGAAAATGTAACCTTTAAGCAGTGTCTGGGCTAGAAACAGTCATACAAACAGATCCTGGTGAAATTATCCAAGACTTGTTTCTGTATGTGGGGACCTCTGTGCTTCTGACTCTGTTTTATCGTCAGAAGATCAATAAAATTCAGGAGTAATTTTAATCAATACCCGGGCAGGGCAGCGCACTGCCTCATTCTCCTGCTGATCAGCTGTTGAGAGAAAAAGAAATATGGATTTTCATTGCAATGTGAATTAAATATATATCAGAAAAATTATTGTTTCTGAAATCCGGCCCTTAGTGAAACCTTTGCACAGTTATTCCAACATGAATATTTGTATCACTTCCAAACTGGAGGAAGACGGGAGGGAGGTTATTTTCGGACAATCAGCATTTCCTCGTAACTGCCCCTTTAATGTTTATTTTATTACTGCCCCTAATTTGTCTGTTAAAAGCAAAATACAAAGTAACACACCTTGCAAATACAGGTTTGGGACCTGTTATCCAGAATGCTCTGGACCTGGGTTTTTCCAGTTAACGTATCTTTCTGTAATTTGGATCTTCATACCTTAAGTCTACTAGAATCATGTAAACATTAAATAAACCCAATAGGCTGGTTTTGCTTCCAATAAGGATTAATTATATCTTAGTAGGGATCAAGTACAAGCGACTGTTTTATTATTACAGAGAAAAGGGAAATCATTTTTAAAAAATGTGGATTATTTGATTAAAATGGAGTCTATGGGGAGTCCTTAATTCAGAGCTTTCAGGTTTCCAGATAACAGCTGAGGGTCTTAGTAACTTAGTTACAATTAATTTAAAAATCTATTGATAGCACTGCACTTTATAATTTATAAATGCCGGTGATTGTTGTTGAGACAACCAGTGAGATTGCATCTAAGTATACTAATTTCACTATCACTAAGGTATTGGAATAGTTTATAAATATATGTGACTGCGGAATTAGATAGATTAAGCGGGGTACTTTCTCTTCTATTTGTGATTTTTCAAGTACTGACTTAGGTCAGACCTCTGCTTTACTCTAAGGATAAAAACCTCATCAAGTAATAAAGGGATCATTGGTGTGTTTGAGTATAATATTTAAGACCATATAACAAATCCCTGCATTCTGATTGGATTGGCCACCATTTGAAGCAATTTATGAAAGACATCACTTAGGGGCATATTTATCAAAGGTGGAAGTTTGAAATTAAAAAGACTTCGAACTTCGAATTCAAAAAGACCAACCGAATGGTGGTCGAAGTTTTTGAATCGTTTTTGAATCGTACTTTGAATCGTACGATTTGAAGTAGCGCTACTTAGATTTGAAGTTTTTTTAACTTCGACCTTCGATCTCCCAAACTCCCCCAATTGCCTCCATACAGGTTGTAGGATGTCCCCCATAGGCTAAAACAGCACTTCGGCAGCTTTTAGGTGGCGAATGGTTGAAGTCAAAGTTTTAAAGAGACAGTACTTCGACCTTCGAATTCCAACGTTTTTTTCAACTTCGAATCAAAGTTGGACTATTCGATGGTCGAAGTACCCAAAAATTACTTATAAATTCGAAGTTTTTAACTTCGAACCTTCACTTCAACCTTTGATATATCTGCCCCTAATTGTCATATTTGCAAAAAGTTTAACTTTTTCAATACAAATGTAGGGACCCGTAGAGTTAATCCTACAGTTTAAGGGTTAATGGCCCCTCCCCTGCCTCATGGCCTGAGATATGGGTTTTCTGCCTGAATTTTCCAGGGACAGAGCCTTTGGATTGGTGCAGCATTGCTGATCCCAAAATGAACCACAAGGTGGTGCTGTGCAACCATATAAAAGAGGATGCCATGTGCTCTGTCAGCCATTACAGTTTCAGGTTACAGTGACTGCTGTTATCTGCTGCAGATCTTTGTTTCACTTTGGACAGAGTGACAACACCGGCAAAATGTAGGCTTTAGTGGAGTGTAATAGGCCTGCCAAACGCTGGATCCTCCAGTGCCTGGATAACTCAACTAAGATGGTTTGGAGATTGGATACCGGATTTCTGTATTCACCTTTTGGAGATGGGTGAGAGATGCAGTTCAGCATGGATGTTGTTTTGTGCTCGCTCTATAGACAGTGCTGGGAGCTATGAATGGAGGCTCAAACAAGCTGCATGTGTTTCATGGAATGTATTCATCGCTGTGGATGCCTGATCCAGCTCTGGATGAGCCTACCCATCTGTGTGAATCCCCAGGGTAAGGTGTGCCATGGGGAGGGTAGAAAAAAGAGAGGATCCAGGATGGTTTCTGTTTATGACACAGGCGGTTGTTGATGCCTGCCACGAGGGAGCCAGTACCTAACCGGAGGGAAAGATATTTTGGGCCGTAGCACTACCTGGGACCAAGTGTACTCTTTTGGGGACAAGGGATGGAACTCTTGGGCTGCCAAAAGGAGTAGTGCGGGACCTTGCCTGGCAAGGAGGTGTCAGGATTGGACTTGCACAGGTTCCCATGGGAGTGGGTCATTTTATATGATGTGAATGTGTTTTACTTCCCCTTTAATAGTACACTTGTTTTATATAAAGTTATATTGTTGTATAATAAAGTGTGTGGGTGATTTGTTTCCTAATGGGAATATCCTCAGGAGTATTCCAGGACCCCATTAGGTGGAGGCACTGCCAGAGAAGAGTTTTCCCAGTACCTTTCAACTTGCAAAGGGAACTCAGGACCCGAGTTGGTAAGCTGCTACAACCTTGCCGTCTCCTTTAGTCTCCACTTTATCCAAATTTTTTAAAATGATTTCCTTTTTCTGTGTATTATGTGGTACATGTGTGACAAGGAAAAGGAGGAAAAAGGTCACTCTAGCCTTTACTTTCTCCCCAGGGACTGAAAGAGGCTGCAGGAAGGGAGTTATGAGAATCAGTGCTCTGTTTAAAGACTTTAGTAGTCAGGGACTCCATTCCCTGTGGAAAGGCTATTTAAAGTTAATTAGAATGGGAGAGTGGGTCTCTCAGCAGGTAGGAGACCTGACTGTGTAAAGAACTCTCAGAGGAGCTGGGGGTGTGTCTGTGTCTGCCTGAAGCAGAAAGTAACCGGGACCGGGAGTTGGTTAAACTTGAGGCAACGTGAGTGAAGGAAGCCAGAAAGCTGAAATCTTACAGGAAAGAGTCCTGTGAGTACAGGGGTGAGCCAAACGATTTGTTTGTTCTGCTGGTTGTCCACAAGGGGCCCAGTCTAGTCAGGGACTGTTTCAAAGTGTGAAGTTAGTGCCCAGTGGGCAAGGTTTTTATTTTATGATTTATGTTTTTTTGCCACAATGTTCACCCCTGTGCAAAATTGAGTGTTTGTTTAAAAGTGGGAAAATAAACCTGTGTTTTCCTTAAAGAAGCCTGTGTCCCTGTCTTTCTGCTACTTTGTCCTATGCTGCCTGCCTACAATTGACTAATACCCCCAAAAAAGTGCATGAACAAGCTGCTTGTACTTGATCCCAACTAAGATATAATTAATCCTTATTGGAAGTAAAACCAGTCTAATGAGTTTGTTTAGGGGGTTATTTACTAAAACCTGAATTTATCACATATTTTAAATAAAAAATATGAATTATTATGTATTCATAAAAAAAAACTTGATTGAATTTGATTAGAAAAACAATAAAATAGAGCAATAACCTGAATCGCTCACATTTTTTTAGGCTTTTTCCCGAATTGCTCAAAATTTTCAGGCTTTTTTCCCAAATTGTTTGATTTTTTTTTTGCCTGCAAACCCCGAAAAAGTCAGATTTTGGGGCTAAACCCAGCTCCGATCATGAAAACGTCAAATTGAGATAAGTGCCTCTCCCATTGACTTACAGAGGACCTTATCAGGTCTGAGATGGTGAATTTTCTGATTAAGGCTTTTTGCAGCATAATAAATCTCTTTTTTTTTTATTTTTATTTTACGCGATTTCAATGTTTGGATTTTAATAAAAAAAACCTCTAAATGTTTACATGATTTTCTATTAGAAAATTGTTGTAGAGTCTGGACAACAGGTCCCATAGCCGTACCCAATATGTAACAGCCAGAAACAAAAGAACTTGGAAATCCAGAGCCTGGGACATTGTTGTAGCCATCGCTAACTGCTTATAATCATCTAATTGCAAATCATTTATTTAGTGCCTATGTTTACCCCTAAATGGGGTGTTGGTGGGTTGAATATTTATTTTGGAGCCTGATTAAATTTTGAAGAGCTCATGGTATAAAAGTGATGCGGACGTGTGGCCTTTATACGTGTGGCCTTTTTGCTCAGGATTAATTGCACCTTTGATTTCCAATCCTCATTTCATTCATCGCCCACATCTGTTGTTTCTTTCTAGACAAATATCCATCTTTATTTAATGTTCCTCAAGATGAAAATATAACTTTCTCTCCCTTATAAACAATTAGCCGACTGGTTACACCGACTCCGAGTCGATGAAATAAGTATAATTTTAAGGTCACAGAGCAGCTTCTAATTGTGCTGCGTATGAGCTGACTCAATGGCTACACACTTTTTACTGCCTTATATTTCCGCATTGCACCGTAGGCTAAAAATCGAAATTACAAAGCCTGTGTTAAGTAAAGGCAGAGGCATATTTATTATACGTGATACAAAGCAATTCCCTGTCGTTTATATAAGCGAGTCCATTACTGTTATTATTTCTCTTGGAAACAGCTGCCGATTACAAGTCTTCATAGAGTAAAGGCGCTTTCACTTCAAGAATTGCATTTGCCTGATTGTGTTTAGTACAGGGAAATCCATTTGCTCCTTGTACAGGCTGTGATGAAAAATAGAGAAGGATTTTTGATTTACCCTTTCTAAGCCTTTGTCGTTACTGGTCTGTGGCATTTAACCGACCCTTGGTGTTAGTATATGTCCCGAGCAGAAAGGTTCATTCAGGTATAGGATTTGTTAGTAAAGAAAGCTTTGGATTATGTTAAGGCCATCACTCATAGACTCCTTTTCTGTGTAATAATAAAACAGTCACTTGTACTTGATCCCAACTAAGATATAATTAATCCTTATTGGAAGCAAAACCAGCAAAAACAAGTCCGATGGTCTAAAAACTCCAAATCCGAAACCCTGGCATCTAAAAGCTCTGTATAAACCAATGGGGACGATCCCTGTGTTGAGGTCCATACCGATATCCAATGATTTTGGGGTTTCTCCGAAAAAAACATCGTTTTTGAACTTTTCGGGGAAAGCTTCAAAGTTTGCACTTCATAAATAAGAAAAATAAGGTCCATTTGGGAATTCAGAGTTGCTCGAAGTTTGATATTAGAAATACTGAGATAAATTTGGACCTTGATAAATAACACCCTTAATGTTTACATGATTTTATAGTAGACTTTAGGTATGAAACTCCAAATTATAGAAAGATCTGTTATCCAGAAACCCCTAGGTCCCGAGCATTCTGAATAACAGGTCCCATACCTATACCATGTACTTGATCCCAACTAATATATATTTTATCCTTATTGGAAGCAAAACAAGCCTATTGGGTTTAATAAGGGGCAGATTTATTAAGGGTTGAATTGAAAATTCGAATTTTCACATTTTTTTATGGTCAAAACTCTCAAATTCGAATTGTGGATTTTCCAAACTTAATTCGAATTCAACTTGCCAGATTTATCAAATTCTGGCCCTTTAAATATTCAAATTTGACTATTCGCCATGGGAGAGGTAGAGGGACCAATTTAGACACGTTACTAGCCTTCCTGACATTCAAGTTTTTTCGGAGAAAAAACCTGAATAAGATGTAGTCGTAAAATTAGTTATAAATAGTTATAAATATTCACATTTTTTATGAAATAACCCCGCTATCGAATTTAGAGTATATTCGAGTTTATAAAAAAACTCACATGAATTTGAAATTAGACCTTTGATAAATGTGCCTCTTATTTTTCCATGATTTTTTAGTAGACTTAAGGTATGAAGATCCAAATTATGGAAAGATCAGTTATACAGAAAATCACAGGTCCGGAGCATTCTGGATAACAGTCCCATACCTGTATAGAAAAAGGTTTATCTCTTCCAATATGCTCAATGGTTTTGAACATACATGAAGAAAAGCAAGGGCTGTGTTCACTCAGGCTGAATAGCCAGTACAGGTGTTGGAGGTGATTCATCGTGACTAGTGATGGGCGAATTGTCCTGTTTGGCTTCGCTGAAAAATTCACAAAATGGTAAAACAATCACGAAAAGTGAATTTTGCCACCAGTGTCAATTTGCGGACGTCAAAATTGACGATGGTGGCAATTCCAACGAAGATTAAAATCAATGGTGTGTGTTTAATTATCGCGGCATCGGAATTATCGCTGGCGTAAAAAAACTTTACACCAGCGAATTTTCGCTGCAAATACTCAAATTTATGTGAAACACAGAAATTACCCGCAAATTCATGCCCCGCGAATAAATTCGCCCATCACTAGTCGTGACCTATGAAAAGAGAGTTGGAATTGGAGTGAGCACTGTCCAGGAAGTGAGAGGCTGGTACACCTAAGAGAGTGGAGGAGAAACCTAAAAGAACCATCGGTGAAATATTTTCAATTTCTGGATTGAAAGTGCGATGTCAAGTTGGATGAGTTGGATAGACTGTGTTCTGACAGCTCTCCATGGGCCAAAGCTTTGAGCAACCCATATGATCTAATTATTGACCCAAGAGCTAACGACTCAAGTCTGTCCATACTGGCCCACCACTGGCATGGCCAATCTAACAGATTGTTCTTGTGTTTGTCAAGCTTTAAACTTCAGTTGTTTAAAGAGGTGGGCCACCTTTAAAGGAGAAAAAAACCCTTAATAAAAAAAAACCTGCTATCACGCTACCCTACATAGACCCCCCTCTCCTCCAGCCTAGCTGCACCCCAGGCAAATGCACCCTCAGTACAGATTCTGTCCAGCGGAGTTCACAGACACCATCTTCTTCTCTTCTGTAATCTTCAGAATGAGCCCTGCGAATCGGCGCGTGCACAGTTGGAGCAAAGTTGGCGCCGTAACGCCCAAAAATTGGTGAGCGCCAGTCTCATTCAGAAGATTACCAAATCAGCTGAAGATGGAGCCTGGGAACTCTGCTGGACAGAATCTGCATGGAGTGGTAAGTAAAGCGTTAGGGACATTTTGCCTGTTGGGGGGGGGCAGCTAGTCTGGGGGGGGTCCATGTAGGGTAGGGACGTAGGGTTTTTTTTATTAAGGGGTTGTTTGTCCTTTAAGTTAGTTAGCTTTTAGTATGTTATAGAATGGCTAATTCTAAGCAACTTTTCAATTGGCCTTCATTTTTTCTTTTTTGCTTATCATAGCAAACTAGAATCTGCAAAGTCAGAGCAAACTAGAATCAACGATATGACCTTATTTATTATTGAAAGAGCGATATTTAATTGGATCAGTGAAAAACTTGATAAGAATTCTGTATAATCTGAATTGTACATTTTTTTCGGATTTTTTTGCTTTTTTTTTCTGTCTTATCCACAAAACCCCCCAAATTTTTGGGATTTTTTTGCTTGTTTTTTCTGTCTTATCCACAAAACCCCCCAAATTTTTGGGATTTTTGCCCGAAAAGCCCGAGTAGAATTTTAAGACCAATTCCAGCAGGTCTAAGATGGAGGATTTTTGATTCTGACTTTTTCCATCCTTTGGGTATAATACATCTACAAAAATATGAGATTTTTTTTCACTAGATATTTGGATTTTATGAAAACAAAAATCATTTTTTTTTCCGAGTTTTTTTGCATTCAAACTTTATTAAATAACCCCCTGAATGTATTGTTATTCCTGATCTTTCTATTCAGACCTCTCCTATTCATATTCCAGTCTCATGGTTGCTAGGGTAATTTGGAGCCTAGCAACCAGACTGCTGAATTTGCAAACTGGAGAGCTGCTGAATAAAAAGCTAAATAACTCAAAAACCACAAATAATAAAAAAATGAAAACCAATTGAAAAATTGTCTCAAAATATCTACGTCATACTAAAAGTTAATTTAAAGGTGAAAAACTCTTTTAAAGTCTGTCCCATATGTGTTTATGGCCTTGATTAATGAGTCTACAGATTTTCATAATGTTGAAAATTCATCTTCCCTATTTGATTCATTTAGATACAATTTCTGCAAAAATGCATTTATTTTTTCGTTGCTATTGTATTAAAAAAAAGATATTTTAAAGAATTTTGCTTCAAAAGCCGCTACATAGCAATAAAGTCTATATAATTTAGCTTTCATGAAACAGATTCCAATGTCTCCGCAGAAATTTTTGAAATAATTACAGCTCTGTCTGTAACCGTCTGTCGTCCTTCAGCCAAAGAATTATTATTATCCAACCGAAAACTGCCCCAAAGGACCAGCTTTTATTATTATTTTCATTGTTGTCCGTTCCAACAAGAAGCTCTTTTATAGCATCCGGGAGGCATCGAATATGAGAAACACATTTGGTTATTATTGGGATGTTTGTTCAAGGATCTCTGTTTTAGAAATGTGTTTTTTCTTAAAGCGCAAGGCCGCTCTACTGAAACACGGGAGTCTCAAAGGTCCTAATTTAAATGAACTTCAATCAAACTTCAACTTACAACCAACTTTGGAGTTGATTTTATTTTTGATGTTTCTGAATAAACCCTAAATGGTAGATGGAAAAAGAGCGATTTAACAGGTACTTTCCAACATTTTCAAAACGACTTCATTTTTATTATGAGCATCCAAGTTAACCCCCCACTAAATTACATTATACAGGTATGTGATCTGGAAACCCGTTATCCAGAGAGCTCCGAATTAAGGGAAGGCCATCTCCTATAGACTCCACTTTAAAGGAGAAGGAAAGCTACGGAGGCATTTTATTGCCAATAGATTAGCTGCAATAGTGCAAGCTAGAATGCTATATTTATTCTGTAGAATGTTTTACCATACCTGAGTAAAAAGTTCTAGAAACTCTCTGTTTGTTTAGAATAGGAGCTGCAGTATTAATGTGGTGTGACATCACTTCCTGCCTGAGTCTCTCCCTGCTCTGGGCTCAGATTACAGTAGAGAAGGGAGGGGTGGGGGGAGAGGAGCAAACTGAGCATGCTCTTGCCCAGGGCAATGAGGTTTAAGCTGAAGGCAGGAAGTCTGATACAGAAGCCCATGAGTACACAATAGAAGGAAAGAAATGCAGTATTTCTTTTGACAGGGGACTCAGAGCAACATAACTTGGGGGGTTTACTGGTATATTTAGATGGACCTTTCTGATAAGGCTTACTTAGTTTTAACCTTTCCTTCTCCTTTAATGAAATAATCCAAATTTTTAAAAATGATTTCCTTTTTCTGTGTAATAATAAAACAGTCGCTTGTACTTGATCCCAACTAAGATATAATTAATCCTTATTGGAGGCAAAATCAGCCTATTGGGTTTATTTTATGTTTACATGATTTTCTAGTAGACTTAAGTAGGGATGTAGCGAACGTCGGAAAAAAAGTTCACGAACATATTCGCGAACTTGCGCAAAAATGCGAGCGGTTCGCGAACGGTTCGCGAACCCCATAGACTTCAATGGGAAGGCGAACTTTAACATCTAAAAAAGACATTTCTGGCCAGAAAAATGATTTTAAAGTTGTTTAAAGGGTGCAACGACCTGGACAGTGGCATGCCAGAGGGGGATCAAGGGCAAAAATGTATCTGAAAAATCTGCCTGTGTGTGCTTGGAAGAGATAGTGTAGGGGGAGAGCTGTTAGTGATTTCAGGGACAGATGATAGTAAGTTTGCTGGCTAGTAATCTGCTTGATACTGCTCTGTATTGGAGGGACAGAAGTCTGCAGGGATTTGAGGGACATTTTAGCTTAGGTAGCTTTGCTGGCTAGTAATCTACTGTTCTCTTTAATCAACTGCCATACGTTGACCTTGTAGGCATTGTTTGCCCAGTTTTTTTGGACGCAGCCACTGAAGCACAGTTGCCAGAAAAAATATGCCATATAAATGCTGAAAATAGTCATTTTTCGCCATACGTTGACCTTGTAGACATTGTTTGCCCAGTTTTTTTGGTTGCAGCCACTGAAGCACAGTTGCCAGAAAAAATATGCCATATAAATGCTGAAAATATAAATTTTTTTGGTTGCAGCCACTGAAGCACAGAGGCCAGAAAAATTATGCCATATAAATGCAGAAAATATGCATTTTTTTGGACGCAGCCACTGAAGCACAGAGGCCAGAAAAATTATGCTATATAAATGCAGAAAATATGCATTTTTTTGGACGCAGCCACTGAAGCACAGTTGCCAGAAAAAATATGCCATATAAATGCTGAAAATAGTCATTTTTCGCCATACGTTGACCTTGTAGACATTGTTTGCCCAGTTTTTTTGGTTGCAGCCACTGAAGCACAGTTGCCAGAAAAAATATGCCATATAAATGCTGAAAATATAAATTTTTTTGGTTGCAGCCACTGAAGCACAGAGGCCAGAAAAATTATGCCATATAAATGCAGAAAATATGCATTTTTTTGGACGCAGCCACTGAAGCACAGAGGCCAGAAAAATTATGCCATATAAATGCAGAAAATATGCATTTTTTTGGACGCAGCCACTGAAGCACAGTTGCCAGAAAAAATATGCCATATAAATGCTGAAAATAGTCATTTTTTGCCATACGTTGACCTTGTAGACATTGTTTGCCCAGTTTTTTTGGTTGCAGCCACTGAAGCACAGTTGCCAGAAAAAATATGCCATATAAATGCTGAAAATATAAATTTTTTTGGTTGCAGCCACTGAAGCACAGAGGCCAGAAAAATTATGCCATATAAATGCAGAAAATATGCATTTTTTTGGACGCAGCCACTGAAGCACAGAGGCCAGAAAAATTATGCCATATAAATGCAGAAAATATGCATTTTTTTGGACGCAGCCACTGAAGCACAGTTGCCAGAAAAAATATGCCATATAAATGCTGAAAATAGTCATTTTTTGCCATACGTTGACCTTGTAGACATTGTTTGCCCAGTTTTTTTGGTTGCAGCCACTGAAGCACAGAGGCCAGAAAAAATTAAACCAGTAGGGTTTGCACCCTAGTTTGTAACGGTGGCGGAGGGAGGAGGACGCTAAAGGACAGCTGTGTGTGGAGTCATGAGGCTTGAAGAGAAGGACAGCTGCATAGAAGTCAGAACAAGTCTTCCGGCGTGCAATAACCCTCCGAGATCCACCCCTCATTCATTTTAATAAAGGTCAGGTAATCGACACTTTTGTGACCTAGGCGAGTTCTCTTCTCAGTTACAATCCCTCCTGCTGCACTGAAGGTCCTTTCTGAGAGCACACTTGAGGCTGGGCAAGACAAGAGGTTCATGGCAAATTGTGACAGCTCTGGCCACAGATCAAGCCTGCGCACCCAGTAGTCCAGGGGTTCATCGCTCCTCAGAGTGTCGATATCTGCAGTTAATGCCAGGTAGTCCGCTACCTGCCGGTCGAGGCGTTCTTTGAGGGTGGATCCAGAAGGGTTGTGGCGCTGCCTTGGACAGAAAAACATTTGCATGTCTGACGTTACAGACTGGCCAAAGGGCTTTGTCCTTGCAGGTGTGCTCGTGGCAGGATTACTGGCACCTCTGCCCCTGGAATGTTGATGAGTTCCTGAAGTGACATCACCCTTAAAAGCATTGTACAACATGTTTTGCAGGCTGGTTTGTAAATGCCGCATCTTTTCGGACTTGTGGTATGTTGGTAACATTTCTGCCACTTTATGCTTGTACCGAGGGTCTAGTAGCGTTGCGACCCAGTACAGGTCCTTCTCCTTAAGCCTCTTGATACGGGGGTCCTTCAACAGGCATGACAGCATGAAAGACCCCATTCTCACAAGGTTGGATGCAGAGCTATCCATCTCCGCTTCCTCATTATCAAGGACTGCATCATCCACGGTCTCCTCCCCCCAGCCACGTACAAGACCAGGGGTCCCCAAAAGGTCACCACTAGCCCCCTGGGAAGCCTGCTCCTGTTGGTCCTCCTCCTCCTCCTCCACAAAGCCACCTTCCTCCTCTGACTCCACTTCTGGCACCTCTCCCTGCGTTGCAGCAGGTGCCTGGGTTCGTTCTGGTGATTCCGACCAGAAATCGTGCGCTTCCAGCTCCTCGTCACGCTGGTCTACAGCCTCATCTGTCACTCGTCGCACGGCACGCTCCAGGAAGAAAGCGAAGGGTATTAGGTCGCTGATGGTGCCTTCGGTGCGACTGACCATATTTGTCACCTCTTCAAAAGGTCGCATGAGCCTGCAGGCATCGCGCATAAGCACCCAGTAACGGGGGAAAAAAATCCCCAGCTCTGCAGATCCAGTCCTACCACCCAGTTCAAAAAGGTACTCGTTGACAGCCCTTTGTTGTTGCAGCAGACGTTCCAACATAAGGAGCGTTGAATTCCAGCGAGTCTGGCTGTCAGAAATCAAACGCCTGACTGGCATGTTGTAGCGCTGCTGAATGTCAGCAAGGCGTGCCATGGCTGTGTAGGAACGTCTGAAATGGGCCGACACCTTTCTGGACTGGGTGAGAACGTCCTGGAATCCTGGGTACTTGGAGACAAAACGTTGGACTATTAAATTTAACACATGTGCCATGCAGGGCACATGTGTTAAATTGCCCAGTCTCAACGCTGCCAACAGATTGCTTCCATTGTCACACACCACTTTTCCGATCTGCAGTTGGTGTGGGGTCAGCCACCGATCGGCCTGTGACTGCAGAGATGACAGGAGTACAGACGCCGGGCAAGGGGGTGACAGTCAGACATTGGCTTCTTACGCTCAAACATGGCCTTCACAGAAACTTGGCTGGTGGCAGATGACTGGGAATGGGAACAGGTGGTCAAGGTGGAAGGCGGAGTGGAGGGTGGTTCAGACGGGTCAAGGAGAGCAGAGGTAGAGCAGTAAGATGCTGGACCAGAAGGAGTGTGGCTTTTAGTTTGCCTGTTGCCTTTGAGGTGTTGCTCCCAAAGTGCTTTGTGCTTGCCGCTCATGTGCCTTCGCATAGAAGTTGTACCTATGTGGCTGTTGGGCTTACCAAGGCTCAGTTTCTGACTGCACTCATTGCAAATTACAATGCTTTTGTCAGAGGCACACACATTAAAAAAATCCCACACTGCTGACTTTTTGGAAGTGTGCGATCTGGCGGTAACAGTAGAAGTTGGCGGCATTGGCGGCAATGGCGGGTGCGTTGGCCGGCTGAACACAGGTGCCGATACATGTTGTTGCCCTACTGATCCCTGCGGGCTGTCCTCCCTGCTTCTTCTAAGTCTTATTCTCCTACTGCCTCTCTGACTCTCCGTCTCTCCATCTGAACTACCCTCCTCTTGCTCTCTTCTACTAGGCACCCACAAAACATCAATCTCCTCATCATCATTCTCCTCAGATGCATCAATTTCTTCTGACACATCACAGAAGGAAGCAGCAGCGGGGACCTCCTCCTCATCACTCATTATGTCCATCTCTGTCGTGTTCTCTGCCAGAATTAAATCTGGTGTAACGTCCTCATCTCCTTCATCTTCTTCTGGCAATAATGGTTGCGCATTACTCAGTTCAAGAAACTCATGGGAAAATAACTCCTCTGACTCCAGTGAAGAAGGGGCACCGGTGGTGGAGGAAGTGTTACGTGGGGTGGCCATAGCAGTGGAGGATGAGGAGGATGTTGTGGTAAAGTTAGAAACGGTAGAGGATGGGGTGTGCTGTGTAAGCCAGTCAACTACCTCTTCAGCATTTTGGGAGTTCACGGTCATTGGCTTTTTAAAACTGGGCAATTTGCTAGGGCCACAGGATTGCATAGCAGCACGGCCCCTAGCACGGCCTCTGCGTGGCGGCCTGCCTTTGCCTGGCATTATTTTTAAAAAAACAACAACAACAAAAACTCAGTTGGTTTTTCTGGAAACGATAATACACACAGCTAGATGGCAGTTTGAAGAAAACAGTGTGCAAATACTGTCCACAAGATCAACGTATACACTACTACAGCGGTGGATACGGATTACGTAAAATATATGAATGCTGCTTGAAAAAAAGTAACTCAAGTGGTTTTTCTAGAGACGATAATATTATCAATATTTAGACAAAATGTGAACAAGCTCACACAGCTAGATGGCGGTTTGAAGAAAACACTGTGCAAATACTGCCCACAAGATCAACGTATACACTACTACAGCGGTGGATACGGATTACGTAAAATATATGAATGCTGCTTGAAAAAAAGTAACTCAAGTGGTTTTTCTAGAGACGATAATATTATCAATATTTAGACAAAATGTGAACAAGCTCATACAGCTAGATGGCGGTTTGAAGAAAACACTGTGCAAATACTGCCCACAAGATCAACGTATACACTACTACAGCGGTGGATACGGATTACGTAAAATATATGAATGCTGCTTGAAAAAAAGTAACTCAAGTGGTTTTTCTAGAGACGATAATATTATCAATATTTAGACAAAATGTGAACAAGCTCACACAGCTAGATGGCGGTTTGAAGAAAACACTGTGCAAATACTGCCCACAAGATCAACGTATACACTACTACAGCGGTGGATACGGATCTCGTAAAATTTATTATGGCTGCTTGAAAAAAGTCACTCCGGTGTTTTTTCTGGAGACGGTAATATTATGGATATTTAGACAGAATGTGAACAAGGTCACACAGCTAGATGGCAGTTGGTTGAATAACACACTGGGCAAAAAATGCCTACAGGGCAAATAATGCCTAAAAGGTCAACTTATACACTACTACAGCGATGGATACGGATTACGTAAAATATATGAATGCTGCTTGAAAAAAAGTAACTCAAGTGGTTTTTCTAGAGACGATAATATTATCACTATTTAGACAAAATGTGAACAAGCTCACACAGCTAGATGGCGGTTTGAAGAAAACACTGTGCAAATACTGCCCACAAGATCAACGTATACACTACTACAGCGGTGGATACGGATCTCGTAAAATTTATTATGGCTGCTTGAAAAAAGTCACTCCAGTGTTTTTTCTGGAGACGGTAATATTATGGATATTTAGACAGAATGTGAACAAGGTCACACAGCTAGATGGCAGTTGGTTGAATAACACACTGGGCAAAAAATGCCTACAGGGCAAATAATGCCTAAAAGGTCAACTTATACACTACTACAGCGATGGATACGGATTACGTAAAATATATTATGGCTGCTTGAAAAAAGTCACTCCGGTGTTTTTTCTGGAGACGGTAATATTATGGATATTTAGACAGAATGTGAACAAGGTCACACAGCTAGATGGCAGTTGGTTGAATAACATACTGGGCAAAAAATGCCTACAGGGCAAATAATGCCTAAAAGGTCAACTTATACACTACTACAGCGATGGATACGGATTACGTAAAATATATTATGGCTGCTTGAAAAAAGTCACTCCGGTGTTTTTTCTGGAGACGGTAATATTATGGATATTTAGACAGAATGTGAACAAGGTCACACAGCTAGATGGCAGTTGGTTGAATAACACACTGGGCAAAAAATACCTACAGGGCAAATAATGCCTAAAAGGTCAACTTATACATTACTACAGCGGTAGTAAAATAAAAAAAAGTAAAATAAAAAAAAAATGAATATTAAAAAAAAAAAAATTAAAGTTGGTGCTGCTGAACTACTAGGAGCAGCAGATTAGCACACCAGTCCCACTCCCCAACACTGCTAGACTAATAGCACTGGGCTCTTATAGTAGTAGTAGTAGTAGTAGTAGTAGTAGTAGTAAAAGAACAAAAAAATAAATAAAAGCAGTCCTTACAAGGACTACTGTTATTGCAGCAGTCAGCAGATGAGATCAGAAGCAGGACAGCTGCCCACTGCAGCTACATACAGAGCACTGCAGTAGAAGGTAGATTACTAGCCAGCAAAGCTACCTAAGCTTAAATGTCCCTCAAACCCCTGCAGACTTCTGTCCCTCCAATAACAGAGCAGTATCAAAACGATTACTAGCCAGCAAACTTTCAACTGTCCCTGAAATCACTAACAGGCAGCAGCTCTCTCCCTACACTATCTCTTCAGCACACACAGGCAGAGTGAAAAAACGCTGCAGGGCTTCGGTTTTTATAGGGAAGGGGAGTGGTCCAGGGGAGAGCTTCCTGATTGGCTGCCATGTACCTGCTGGTCTGGGGTGAGAGGGCAAAAAAAAGCGCCAACAATGGCGAACCCAAAATGGCGAACGTCGTGCGACGTTCACGAACTTCCGGCGAGCGCGAACACCCGATGTTCGCGCGAACAAGTTCGCCGGCGAACAGTTCGCGCCATCTCTAGACTTAAGGTATGAAGATCCAAATTTCAGAAATATCTGTTATCTGGAAGATCCAAGGTCCCGAACATTAGGGAAATCAGGTCCCATACCTGTACTAGAATTCAATACCTTGGTCACCTATATAAATGAAGTTGTTAAAATGTTTTACAAAAACAAATACATATCACTCAATTATATTATTATTATTATATATTATTATAGATATCATTCAATTCTTAACATGACTTGTTTCTTTCTGTGTGCCATATTTCAATAGAGAAGAGTATTATATATAATACAAGGGAAAGTTGTGCTCACCACTATTTTTTAAAACCATTAGGAGGGGGTGCAATGAGGGTGTGACCACAAAATACATATAGACAAATACAAGAGTCCTCTGCACTCAACCCATTATCAATATATTTAAGACAGAGACATTTTGTGCTACAGCTACTGAAAAATGCCTTACCCTTTAAACAAAACAGGGATTGTTTGTCCATATATTTTGTTATAGTTATACAGGAGCAGTGACCAGCTCCATGTTGTAGCTCCCACCCTTCCCAGCTATAGTCAGGTGATCCCACTGGTGTCTAATAAAAGGGCAGCCAAGTTTGGGAGTTTTACTTTGAAAGCAGCAAGTAAGTTGCAGGTAAAACTCAGTCCCTTTGTAAAATGTATAATGAAGCAATAGAATTCTTAATGAATCAGATAAAATTAAGCGTAGGACTGGCCAGATATGGGATGACTGTGACGTAGTTGTTCAGCTTAAATATATTGCAATATATGGACAAACAATCCCTGTTTTGTTTAAAGGGTAAGGCATTTTTCAGTAGCAGTAGCACAAAATGTCTCTGTCTTAAATATATTGAACAAAGTCTATGAACAAACTTAGGGACTGTTCCTGCTGAATTGTGCTTAGTACAGGGGAATAGGGATGTAGCGAACTGTTCGCCGGCGAACTAGTTCGCGCGAACTTCGACTGTTCGCGTCCGCCGCAAGTTCGCGAACGTCGCGCGACGTTCGCCAATAGGCGTTCGCGTCAAAATCGTTCGACCATTCGATCGCTAAAATCGAACGATTTTCGTTCGAATCGAACGATCGAAGCCATTGGATTGAATGAAATCATTCGATCCAATGGCTTCGATCGTTCGATTCGAACGAAAATCGTTCGATCGAACGATTAAAATCCTTCGATCGTTCGAATCGAACGATTTTCGGATGTTCGAAGTTCGCGAACTGTTCGCGAACTGTTCGCATTTTTTGCCGGTGTTCGCGAACGGCGTTCGCGAACACATTGGCGGCGGTTCGCTACATCCCTACAGGGGAATACCTATGCTGCCATAGTTTTATGGGATCTCTCTGTACAGACTATGAGCAAACTTAGGGGACTGTTCCTGCTGAATTGTGCTTAGTACAGGGGAATACCTATGCTGCCATAGTTTTATGGGATCTCTCTGTACAGACTATGAGCAAACTTAGGGACTGTTCCTGCTGAATTGTGCTTAGTACAGGGAATACCTATGCTGCCATAGTTTTATGGGATCTCTCTGTACAGACTATGAGCAAACTTAGGGACTGTTCCTGCTGAATTGTGCTTAGTACAGGGAATACCTATGCTGCCATAGTTTTATGGGATCTCTCTGTACAGACTATGAGCAAACTTAGGGGACTGTTCCTGCTGAATTGTGCTTAGTACAGGGGAATACCTATGCTGCCATAGTTTTATGGGATCTCTCTGTACAGACTATGAGCAAACTTAGGGGACTGTTCCTGCTGAATTGTGCTTAGTACAGGGAATACCTATGCTGCCATAGTTTCATGGCATCTCTCTGTACAGACTATGAAAAATGAATAATTCCTGCTATGGAGTGTTATATCATGTACTTTGGGGCAATTTGATACTAATAAAATAATTTAAAAAATGCTGAATAAAAAACATATATTTTGCTTTTATGATTCAGTCAAAATTCAAGACGTCTCACATGATGCTGCACCTAAACATTCCATTAACGAAGAGACATTTCTTGATTAGAAATCAGCAAAAAAATAAAAAATATAAAATCTCTGGGCACACTTGAAGGACATGGGAAATTGCAATCTATTGTTTTTGAACAATGCCCCAAGCAGCACTAATCATTTCATTTCCTATTTACATTCTTTCTGTTTATGATATTAAGCAGGGGCTACAGAATGTTTAATTTTCCACGGGGAACATAACGGAAGATGGTATCAGAGTAATATATTTGTTATTTGGAAGAACAAAAATCCCTTGCCGTGCATTGGCTAGAACAGTAAGAAAGGTCACTTGCAATGGCAATTATTATTGTGAGTGCCAGCTGCTCTGACTGTCATCTGACATGTTGCAGCTCATGTGCAGTAGAATGTGACAATGTAAAACCAGGACACCGATGGATTAAAAATGGCAACTGAATGGCGTGCTTCACACTGGCTGATCAAAAAAAGACTTTGGGGCAGATTTATCAAAGGTCGATTTTCGAAGTTAAATATACTTAGAAATCCGACCATCGAATGGCTATACTTCGACTTCGAATTTTAGCCTATGGGGACCTTCTCATGAATTTTTCTACGTTTTTTGTAGTCAAAGTAAAATCGTTCGATCATACGATTAAATAGTTCGATCGTCAAATGCAGTCCCTAGAATACGATCCATGACTGGAGATGTGGTTACTGACCCAGAGGATATTGCATTGGCCTTCTCTAGATACTAACAGGACCTTTACACTACGCAAGTTGATTACACTCTACCCCAGCTGAACACCTACCTTGATAGGATCCCCATCCCTAAGTTACCCCAAGACCTGAGGCAACAGCTGAATACCCCGATAACAGTGGAGGAAATATCTCTAGCTCTAAACTCAATGTCAGCTAACAAGTCGCCAGATGGGTATCCAGCAGAATGGTACAAAAAATATCCAGAAGTAATTATACCGCCTATGCATGAGACGCTTGAGGATGCAATAGAACGCAGAGCCCTTCCTAAATCCTACCAGGAAGCGACCATTGTAGTTATCCCTAAGGAAGAGAAGGACTCCCCAGGGTCGTATAGACCCATATCTTTACTAAATGTGGATGCTAAGATCATGGTGAAGATACTGGCCAATAGATTAAAGCATGTGATTACAGAAATAGTTCACCCAGATCAGTCAGGGTTCATGCCAGAGAGGTCCACTGATATTAACATCAGAAGGCTCTATACCAACATCTTGACAGTGCATAGAGAGATAGGGAGTAGAGTGGTAGTCTCTTTGGATGCCGCAAAGGCCTTCGACTCTGTGGAGTGGGGGTACCTATAGGGGGGCATGAAGAGGTTTGACTTGGGCGAACACTTTATTGAATGGGTAAAACTCCTATATCAGAACCCTCAGGCACGGGTCAGCGTCAATGGGGTGATGTCACAAGAGTTCCGGCTAGGCCGGGGCACCCGCCAGGGATGCCCCCTTTCGCCATTACTATTTGCCCTGGCCATAGAACCCCTTGCGATCCTAATATGCATGGCCCATACTATCAGGGGAATGTATTTGGGGCAGGATGAGGAACGGATATCCCTATATGCGGATGATGTGCTGTTATACCTGAATGATCCTGGCCCCTCCCTACAGGCAGTACTTGGAATCACTACAGAATTTGGTCGATACTCAGGATTATGCATTAACTGGGACAAATCGAGTGTCTTCCCCATGGATGAAGGCTTAGAGCCTATGGATTACCCCCCCTCGCCATTGAAATGGGTTAACTCATTTAGATACTTGGGTATTATAATTGAAAAAGACAGCTCGAGATACAAAGACCTAAATCTAACCCCAATCACAGATAATATGTCACTTAAGCTTAAGCAGTGGGAAAATTTACCTCTTACCTTATGTGGTAGAATCAACTTGCTAAAAATGGTCTTCCTACCTAAATATCTGTACATCCTACATAATTCCCCTGTATATTTGCCCAAAACTGTTTTCCAGCGCATAGAGCAAATCCAGTCCTCGTTTATATGGGAAAAGAAATCCCCCAGATTCTCTAAATTTAAATTAAAAGCCCCGCTCAGTGAAGGGGGACTGGGATTCCCAGACCTATTCTTTTATTTCCTGGCCTCGCAGCTGTTTTATATAGCCTGGTGGCTTGTACCAGACCCACGCAACCCCAATCTTAAATTGCAAACCACTTTGGCTGGCTCGGTCGATTCCTTAAAATATATACTGTATCGGAAATTATCAGACTTACCTGTAAAACATTCCTTACTATCCCCCATAAGGCATGGACAATGGCCATGCGAACTCATCTCCTTTCCAATCCATTGCTTACGAAGGATCTCCCACTGTGGGGCAACTCACACTTGCCCCACTTTGAGACACTCCTAACTTACATGAGATGGCCAAGGGCTGGAATAATGACGCTGGGGGATGCGGCGTCGGATGAACTACTCCTCACTAGGGAGCAAATGATCCAGGCACACCCAGGGGCACAGATTAGTCACATGGGCTATTTGCAATTTCGACACGCCTTCGTGGCACAATTTACACCTAGCAGGATGGAGTTGTCTTTGCCTCCTGTGTTACAAATACTGCAGCCTCCATCTCAGAAAAAAATGGTAACCAAATTGTATAGTAATCTGCTCTCTACATTTCCCTCACCGTTTGCCAGGGCATACACAATGTGGCAGACCGGAATTCACGATCTTACACAGGAGGAGTGGGATGAATCCACCTCTACGGCATATCAATATCTCATTGCAACTAGGGACAGGTTAATTCAATTTAAAATAATACATCAGCTCCACATTAGGGATGTAGCGAACAGTTCGCCGGCGAACTAGTTCGCGCGAACTTCGACTGTTCGCGTCCGCCGAATGTTCGCGAACGTCGCGCGACGTTCGCCAATACGAGTTCGCGTTCGATTCGATTCCTTCGACCGCTAAAATCGAAGGATTTTCGTTCGAATCAAACGATCTAAGCCATTGGATCGAATGAAATCATTTGATCGAATGGCTTCAATCGTTCGAGTCGAACGAAAATCCTTCGATCGAACGATTAAAATCCTTCGATCATTCGAATCGAACGATTTTTCGGATGTTCGAAGTTCGCGAACTGTTCGCGAACTGTCCGCATTTTTTGCCGGTGTTCGCGAACGGCGTTCGCGAACACATCGGCGGCGGTTCGCTACATCCCTACTCCACATTACACCATTAAGAGTCGTATGGGTGATACAAATAACGTGTGCTGTCCCAAATGCCAACAGAGGGAGGTGGGATATCTCCATATGATATGGGAATGCCCTAAGGTGAATAGATATTGGAACAGAGTGATGACCCATATACAAGAAAAAACAACCTTGCCCAAAATAATGTCACCACAAGTCTGTGTTCTTGGAGTTATCGACGAGGTGACCCCCTTTAGAGCAAAGAGAGACCTCTGGCGTAGCCTACTGTATTATGCTAGGAAAGCGATCCTTATGAAATGGATGGACCCAAAAGTACCCTCCTTACAGTTTTGGTTGGACCTTATTAATAAAAATCTTCCACTTATTGAGATGACATATCTAGCTAGAGGGTGCCCTGCCAAATTTGAGAAAACCTGGGAGGAGAGGCCAACTCCTAGATGATAGGGCTTTCTATAGTGGTACACAGGCTCGTGACAGGAGACAAATTTAGGTGCACCTGATTTCACAATGTCTCTAAGCATTTATTACTCTGTGCTTCTTGTATATGCTATGCATTGTGTACTGAGATGAGGTCTAATATCTCTGCTATTATACTGTATTTTGTGGACTGTGTGGAATGTACCTGATACCCCCCCTTTTCTCCCTCCCCCTTTTGCTCTTCTGTACCCCCCTAACTTGAAAACAAAATAAACACTGTTAAAAAAAAAAAAAAATAGTTAGATCGTACCATTAAATCGTTCGAATGTACTACAATTTGACTACAAAAAACTTAGAAAAATGCATTAGAAGGTCCCCATAGGCTAACATAGCACTTTGGCAGGTTTAATTTGGCGAACTATTGAAGTCAAAGTTTTTTTCAAGAGACAGTACTACGTTTAGTCGAATATTGGTCGAATATTCGAACGATTTTTACTTTGAATCGAAGTCGAAAAGGCACATATTCTTAGTTTGAGTGAAGGAATAGAATAAAAAAAAACTTAGAATTTCAAATGAATTTTTGGCTACTTGGATCATTGAAGTGACTACTTCGACCTTCGACTATGACTTCGAATCAAACGATCCGAACTAAAAATCGTTTGACTATTCGACCATTCGATAGTCGAAGTACTGTCTCTTTAAAAAAAACTTTGACCCCCTACTTCGCCATCTAAAACCTACCGTACCTCAATGTTAGCCTATGGGGAAGGTCCGCATAGGCTTTGCAAGCTTTTTTTGGTCGAAGAAAAATCGTTCGTTCGATGGATTAAAATCCTTTGAATCGAACGATTCGAAGGATTTAATCGTTCGATCGAACGATTTTTCCATTTGATCAAATGAATTGCGGTAAATCCTTTGACTTCGATATTTGAAGTCTAAGGATTTACCTTCAGCAGTCGAATAACGAGGGTTAATTAACCCTTGATATTCGACCATATGTAAATCTGCCCCGAAGTAAGTTCGAAGTCGTAGTATCCTATTCAATGGTCGAAGTATCCAAAAAACTACTTCGAATTTCGAATTCACTTCGACCCTTGATAAATCTGCCCCCTTATGTTTGTACCTGGATTTTGTTTGTCAATAAAGTAGAGCTGGGGTAGTCAGGATTGGCCAAGAGTCCAATGTACAGAAGAGAATAATGGGGTTATGTAATAAAAGACACTAAGTTTGTCCAGGGGCAGTAACCCATAGCAACCAATCAGCAGGTAGACTTTACTGGTCACCTGTTTAAATGTAAAAATCTTATTGGTTGCTATGGGTTAGTGGCCCTTAGTGTCTTTTATTACATTTGGGGGCGAGTGTCCATAGTTCTTGGGGGATTTCATGCCTGTGTTTTATTGAATGTTAAGAGCTTGTAGGCCTATCCTGCCTATACAAGCTCAATTAACAAAGAGAGTTCCTATTGCTATAGAGGGAAGAGTGGGTGAAAGTCATCTTCCCGGCAGAAAACAAACCACTGATAAATGCTGATTTTGCAGATGTGTTTTTCAAAGAAGCCACTGAAACACTACCCCCACATAGGCGCTATGACTGCCCAGTTGATCTAATCCCAGGGTCTACTCCTCCTAGAGGGAGAACTTATCCTCTTTCTTTGCCTGAGGCTCAGACTGTCTTGCCGAGATTTCCTACAGAGATAGAAATAACACACATTGATCAAGATTAGATAAGAATAATATATTGTAAGAAAATGAAAACATCACCGATTGAATACAAAGCAACGTCTATCCATCCCTTGGTAGACTTTTGAGAGGAACATCAGCTCGGGGACCCCGGGCCAAATACGGCGAACTCTCAAAGCCAGATCAATCGGGCAAGGTTCTACACAACACGTCTGCTTGTAGATAAAGTCCCGAAGCCCCCTCTCTTTTTATACTAGTGTAACAATAAAATAATCAATCATAAAAGAATTTGGTCATTATCCTAATTGTGGACATATACCAAAATAATGGCCATACGCCCAGAACTGTGACCATGAGAATGAAAACAATAGTTGTATGCCTAAAATTATAACCATGTGAATGAGATATGAGCTTCCTCCTTGATAAACATGTTTATAAATGTATGAGAAAATTACCTGAACTCCGGTTGTTCCCTTGACTCCAACTAATGTCAGTACATCCATTTTGTAACTAAGGAGCCATATTGTATACTTTTGATCACACTCACATTCATACATGTCCTGCCATGTCACATTTGTATCACACAGGCTATGAAAGATTATATTAAGGAAAACTTAGAAAGAGGTTTTATTAGACCTTCCAATTCCCCTGCTGGGGCTGGTTTCTTTTTTGTGGGCAAGAAGGATGGGGGTCTTCGCCCATGCATTGTTTATCGTGGTCTTAATAAAATGACAGTAAAAAATGCTATCCCCTTCCGCTAATTTCTGAGCTGTTTGATCAAGTCAAGAATGCTACTATCTACACTACTTGATCTTAGAGGTGCATATAACCTCATTCGTATTAGGGAGGGGGATGAGTGGAAAACGGCCTTTAACACCAGAGATGGCCACTATGGGTATTTAATAAAGCTGTTTGGTCTATGCAATGCCCCCGCAGTGTTTCAGGAATTTGTCAATGACATTTTCCGGAATTTACTTGGGCTATGTGTAGTAGTGTATCTTGATGATATTTAAATTTTTTCTTCTAACTTGGGTGACCACCGACAGCATGTGTGTGAGGTTTTACTCAGGCTAGGGAAGAATAATATGTTCGCTAAATTAGAGAAATGTACCTTTGAGGTTTCTTCAGTACAGTTTTTGGGGTTCAACATATCTGGGAAGGGGTTGGAGATGGATCCCGGGAAAGTTAAGGCTGTATTGGACTGGGCTCAACCCTCCCAAAGGTTTCTAGGTTTTGAAAACTACTATAGTATCATGTTCGGCACCCTAAATCCAGAACCAGTGCTAGGCTCCCTGTTCTCAGCTCTTGCTTCTGCATTTAACAGCCACCTTTCACTTTGGGAGGAGCCCTCAGCTAATTGGATGCCGCCAGATCTTATTAAGAGAGGAGCAAAGCCAAAGGTTCTGAATGAGCAAAGGGGCACGATCGTTTCACAAGGATACTGAAATGCAAGACAACTCAACTTGGAAGACAGGCCAGATAACACAGAGTGGAACAGGCAAGCAGAGGGTCGGTGCAGGTAGAGTTCTAGGAATGGTCAGACAGGCTAGGATCAGGATTGGAGAGAGTAGAATAGTCAGGCAGGCAAGGGTCAGATTGGAGAGTTCAGAATAAACAGCCAGGCAAGGGTCAGGATACAGAGCTCAGAATAGTCAGGCAAGGCAAGGGTCAATAACCAGAAGATCAACAGGATTCTAGTAGAAATAGCACACCCAGGAACTAACTAATAGAACCTAACAACGGGCAATATCCTAAACATTGAAATCCCCTTAAATAGTTTGAATTTCGCGCCATTTCACCGTGACATCATCACGCCGGCGCATAAACCCGGATGAGCGCGCCATAGGGGAACCGGCACAGGAGCAACAAGGATGCACGCGCCGGGCATCCCCGCCGGCCACTAAACCACCAGGAAGAGTCACTGGACCACTAGTGTAAATTATCATCATTACATATAGGAAGTTCATAAAATTTTCTCTGGTTGTATCTCCAATTATGGATCTGACCAAGAAGGGTGTGGATCCCAGTATGTGGCCTCCTCAGGCTATCCAAGCCTTTTGCCCCTATTCTTCATCATCCTGACACAACCCTACCCTTTTTTGTGGAGGAAGATGCCTTAGAGGTTGGGGCAGGGGCAGTTCTTTCTCAAAGGCATTCCATAACTAACAAGGTGCATCCTTGTGCTTTTTTTCTTCTGAGACCAGTTATGACATTGGTAATAGAGAATTGTTGGGCCTTTGAGGAATGGAGCCAAATTTAGGAGGGTGCTAAACATACCATCACGGTTTATACTGACCATAAAAACCTTCGGTATATTGAATCTGCAAAACGTTTGAATCTGAGACAGGCCAGACGGGCTTTATTCTTTACCAGATTTCATTTCTCTCTAACTTACAGGATTTAGGGAGCCGGTCGTGACACCAACACAATGGTTGGCTAAAAGATATGATTAAATGTGGCTGCACACTGGATAAACCTATATGTGTCTGCAAGCCAAATTTTTGGATGTGATGTTATCAATAGAAGATCAGGTAATAAACACGAGTATTTTTCGTAAACCTTGTAGTGATTACCTTGTAGGTAATACTCTCCTGCATGCCTCTTCCTGTCAACCAAAAAAACTAATAGAAGGAATACCGGTGGGACAGTTTTTGAGGCTTTGAAGAAACTGTTCCACAAGTAAGGATTTTGGGAACCAGGCACAGGACATGCAGTTGAGATTTTTGGAGAGAGGATACAAGCAAAGAACTATACAGAAAGCTTTACAGAGGGCAAAAGGGAGTGTCAGAGGGGATTTATTAAGGACTAGTGTAAAGCAAAACAAAAGTCATAATTGGTCAGATAGAGTGGTACTTACTACCAGATATAGCAAACAATTTTTTGAAATATCTAGGATTGTAAAAAAGTTTTTGCCCATGCTGTATGGGGATGAGCACTTTTTCAGAGTATTGAGCCAAGGAATCAATGTCATTCCTAAGCGGGCCCATACCCTGAAGGACATGCTATCACCTAGTCATTTCAAAAAGGGAGGCCAAAGACGAGATTTGGGGCCACTTACATCAATTGGTAACTATAGATGTGGGAGCCACAGATGTATAACGTGTAGGCATATGAAAGTATCAAAAAGATTCAAATCAACAGTGACAGGGAGGGAGTTTGACATTAAAGGATATATCAATTGCAATACTACTTATGTGATATATCTGATCACGTGCCTTAAATGCCAAATGCAATATGTGGGATGTACGACTAGAAAATTGAAGGAAAGAGCAAGGGAGCATATGGGTCCGATAAAAAACCCACGAATGGCGGAAAAGAGCAATATTACTAGACACTTTACTGCCTGTAATGGGGGGGACTTGGAATTTTTCAGTATTCAGGTGATAGAGAGAGTCAGATTGGGAGAAAGAGGAGGCGACCAGTTGAGCCTTTTAGAAAGGAGAGAAGCGTTTTGGATTTTCCATCTGGGCACACGTTTGCCCCTAGGTCTCAACCATGAGTTTGATGTTACCTGCTATACCTGAAGGGGTTAACAATGCTTAGGGATTCGAGGGAGTTATCTAAAATAGAGAGCCAGTGACGGTTTATGAATAATAAGTGCAAAAAAAGTGAGTGCAATTTATTTTTGGAAACTACACTGTTTTGATGTGATATATGATGTATGTATTCTATAGTTATTGACATATTTAAAATAATATTTGAATTTACAAACAGTGATACATGTAAAAGAATACAAACAAGTTTGAGATGAAATTAACAAAGTAGGGTTAATCCCTCACAGAATTTGATTGGTTTTAAAGAAAATGGGAGGGATTGATAGGGTATAAATCCCACAGAGGACATGCTGTTTACAGATACACCTATGACTAAGCGCCGGAGGGTGCGAAACGCGTAAGGTGAGCCTGGTGGGGTTTGTGTGTAACTGAACTTTAATGCTAATTTAAATAAAGTAACATTTTTTATGGAAAGAAAGCCTCGGGACAGTTATCTTTGGATAAAGGAATCTCTTGCAAGCCAAATGGATCATGAATAGTCAGACAGGTACATGGTCAGATTTCACTGTTGAGCTTGAGAGAATGAGAATGTAGAACTGTAGCTCCTTATCACTTCCCCATTAATGGAAGAACCATGTTCTTGCTGATACAGTACACTGCAAGGTAATATTGAAGAGGACAAATAATTGTCATTCCAATAGGATTGGCGGATTGTTGTAAGGATCCCTTACCCTGGTGGTCTAGTGGGCGGTCTCTGTTCCTTTGGCGATGGTTCTCCTATGGTGCGTGCGGCCGCGCTCTTCCAGGTTTATGTGCTGGTGTGATGACGTCACGGTGCAATGGCGCAACATTCAAAAGTATAAAAAGAGGATTCCGGCTAATAGACATTGCCCGTTTATTAGGTTTAACTGAGTTGGTTTCTGGCTGTATATTTCTAGTGAATCCTTTCTGATTATCTTGGTTTGACCTTTGCCTGCCTGTTGTTGACTACTCTGACTTCTCCAAGCTGACCCTTGCCTGCCTGACTATTCTACACTCTCCAATCCTGTACCCGGCCTGTCTGACCATTCCTTGTACTCTGCCTGTGCTGGCCCAGTCTGCCTGATCACGCTTGTCTGTCTGGCCTTCCGAGCTGCGTTGTCTTCCATCCAGTATCCATGGTAAAACGATCTTGCCCCTTTGCTTGTCCAGAACCTTTTGCCTCGCTCCTCTCTTATTAAGACCTGGTGGCATCCAATTAGCGGAGGGCTCCTCCTGAAGTGAAAGGAGGCTGTTTTAGGCAGAGGCAAGAGCCGAGACCAGGGAGTCCAGCACTGTTTCTTGATTTAGGTGCCAAATGTGACAATTGTCTTTCATAACCAAACTTTGACCTTCAATACATGCTCAGATGGTAGAAATTGCCCAGAATGCCCACCATATCTGGACATATATGAAGGTGAAAAATACAAGATTCCTCTGCACTCAACCCATTATCAAGACATTTTGTGCTACTGCTACTGAAAAATGCCTTACCCTTTAAACAAAACAGGGATTGTTTGTCCATATATTACAATATATTTAAGCTGAACAACTACGTCACACTCATCCCATATCTGACCAGTCCTACACTTAATTTTCATCTGATTCATTAAGAATTCAATTGCTTAATTATACATTTTACAAAGGGACTAAGTTTTACCTACAACTTACTTGCTGCTTAAAGTAAAAAGTAAAACTCCCAAACTTGACGTAGTTGTTCATCTTAAATATATTGCAATTTATGGACAAATGATTTTAAAAATTAGTGGTGAGCACAACTTTCCCTTGTTTGTCATATATGAAGGTGATCCATACTCATGTCTACAGTGGGATTGTTGCAAATTCCTAATGATTAATCTCAGATATTCTGGACATGAGCATTAGCATTGAAAATGCTAATGCTTCCAGATAAACACCCTTCCTGTTAGCCTAATCCTTTCTACTCTTCTTCATCGCCACTATGTTTATATAAATATTCCTATTTAGGGAACATCTATTGTGGCAACAGGAATTCCTCAGTACATGCAGTTGTTAAGAATAATTTCCTTTCCATAAGTGAATTTTCTTTCATCTGATCTCAAAGGGGCATTTCACAAGTTCTATTCTGCCCAAAGGAAGTAGAGCTCCCAAGAGAATGTTTGCATTGAAACTGAATATATTTATACTAGGCTCCTGTGATCAGTATGAGCTTAACAAACCTTGTTTAGTGGTTTATTTTACTGATTATTTTTCTTTGTTTGCCGTAACTTTTCCTTTGTATTTTTATTTCATTTTGGTATGACTTTTTATAGGTTATCAATCTTGGTTTGAAACCCTAGCTAATGCGATATTAATGTGTGAGGGTAGACCAGTAGACTGCGTCGGGTTGGGTACCTGCAGAATACCCACAAGGTGGTCAAGTTTTGGCCATAAATTTCTGATTGTCTGCAGGTTGTAGGACTGGTACCTCTCGTCCTCCCCTGAGTTTGTGTGAACATTTATTACCATACCAAGCAAAAAATGCTCCGGTGTGACATCATTTCCGGTTAATAGTGACGTCCCTTTTGGTTTTTCGGGTGTCGGGGGGAAAGTGAGTTATTTGCAGGCCAGTTCTGGGTAGTGGGGCATAGTGGGTGGTGGGTGTGGGTTGGCTTGCAGGTCAGCAGGTCCTCATTGGGCATGGGTCTGTCCAATTGGACCTGCGCAGGACTCTAGCTACAGGTAGCCCTGCTCCTTCTCTAGTTCTGCACCCTGACATGTTCTTGTCCCACTTCTGTTTGTCTTTTGTTCCTAATCTAGTTCTATTTTTGCTCCAATCCTTGCTCCATTCCAGTCCTGTTCCAGATTCTGCCTCTTCATCCCACACAGCCCTGTGTCAGTCCTGTCTCTATGTCCACTCTGTCCAGTCACTGGTTCTCCTCCTGCTCTGTTCCAGTCCTGTTCTCTTCACCCTCTCCATCCCTATTCTGTCAGATCCTGATTCTACACCCTTGTCATCCTGATCCTGCTCCATCAACCATTCTTGTCTCTTATGTTCGCAATACTAGTTCCCACCTAATAGACGCATCCTCTATTGAATCGCTTATCAGGGTCAGACTGGGCCGGCGGGACAAAACCTGCTGGGCTCCAGTCGGCCCAAACCAGTCTCCCGGGCTAGCTGTTTCGCTGTGGCATTCTACACGCATGCGGACACATAGTTTTTCGTAAATTTAGAGGTCAGGAGGGCCCTTCATTGTGCAGCCCTGGTGGGCCCCCAAGGCTATAGCCCAACTCTGTCCCTTACTATACCTTACACTGGGCAAAAATCTTGCCTTAGGAACACTATTCTCAAGTGTAGTCAGGGTGAATTAACAGGGATCCATTATCCAGAAAGCTCTGAATTATGGAAGTTCCTATTGTGAGGAAAACTTACCCTGGTGGTCTAGTGGGCCGGCAGGGACGTCCACCACGCTGCTGTTCTTCTTCCTAATGCCGCTTTCCTAGGGCACACTCGGCATGCACTTCTTTTTCTTCTTAAAGGCATAGTAACAATGGCGTATAACGTCAGCACGCAATGGTGCCAAATTCAAACTGTATTTAAGGGGAAACCTGGATTGTTATCATTGCCCGTTGTTTGGTTCCATTTGTGAGTTCCTGAGTGCGTTATATTGTTATTCTGATTCCTGTTTTGACCCTGCCTGCCTGACTTCCGTGACTTCTGTAATCCTGACCTTGACCTGATACTATTCTGACTATTCTGAAATCTGTAATCCGACCTGTGCCTGTCTGACCCTTCTGATTGATCTCCTGGTTTTGACCCTTGCCTGTCTGACTTCGCTTGAATTCTGCCTGCACCGACCCGGCCTGTCTGACCATTCTTTTGCCTACCCCTTGTACCGTGACCTTTTGCCCAAAGACTTTTGTTTAATGATCATGCCCCTCTGCTCGTCCAGAACCCTTAGCTTGGTTCCTTTCTTATTAAGATCTGGCGGCATCCAATTAGCCGAGGGCTCCTCCTGAGGTGAAAGGTGGCTGTTAAAGGCGGAAGCAAGAGCCGAGACCAGGGAGCCTAGCACTGGTTCTGGATTCTGGGTGCCGATCGTGACATTTTATCCAAATAATTCAAATTTTCTGTAGAAATAAAACAGTAGCTTCTACTTGATCCCATCTAAGATAAAATTAATCCTTATTGGAAGCAAAATCAGCACATTGGGTTTATTTAGGGGCCCATTTACTTAGCTCGAGTGAAGGAATAGAATAAAAAAAATTTCGAATTTCGAATGATTTTTTTGGCTACTTCGACCATCGAATTGGCTACTTCGACCTTCGACTATGACTTTGACTTCGATTTGAACGATTCAAACTAAAAATCGTTCGAATAGTCGACCACTCGATAGTCGAAGTACTGTCTCTTAAAAAAAAACTTCGACCCCCTAGTTCGCCACCTAAAACCTACTGAAGTGCCATGTTAGCCTATGGGGAAGGTCCCATAGGCTTTGTAACAATTTTAGGTCGAAGAAAAATCGTTCGATCGATGGATTAAAATTCTTCGAATTGTACGATCGTACCAATTGCAGAAATCCTTCGACTTCGATATTCGAAGTCGAAGGATTTACATTCGGCAGTCGAATACCGAGGGTTAATTAACCCTCGATATTCGACCCTATGTAAATCTGCTCCTTAATGTTTACATGATTATCTAGTAGACTTAAGGCATGAAGATCCAAATTACGGATCCGTTATCCAGAAAACCCCAGGTCCCGAGCATTCTGGATAACAGGTCCCGTACCTGTACCAAAGTTATCATGGTATATTTCTGAGGGAACTGTTATGTGACTCAGACCATGAAATTATAGTGGATATTATTAAACCACTGAAAAAGTAGAATCGCTTTGCAAACAAATCACTTTAAAATTCACGAGCCAGTCTATGATTCATGTATGGATTTGCCTCCTATTGCTCTGAATCAATTCCCAGTGGAATTTCAATAGATTGTGAAAGTTTACAAATTGATAGGCTGCAACAGCCAATAATACAATTAAACTGCATTAACGATACAGCAGGTTGGACCTCTTTATATTCCTTCTCAATTCATAGGCGCAAATTCACTAAGCGCCGAAGCGCCGAACGCTAGCGTCAATTCGCTAGCGTTTGGCATTTTCGGTACTTCGCAAATTCACTAACGAACGCTGGCGTAAATTCGCTAGTGTTACTTCGCACACTTACGCCAGGCGAATTTTCGCTAGCGACGTAACTACGCAAATTCACTAACTTGCGCAGTGTACTGAACGCTACCTTTTACGCTAGACTTCCTTTGCCACCTCAGACCTGGCGAAGCGCAATAGAGTAGATAGGGATTGTTTCCAAAAAAGTCAAATTTTTTTCTAAGTCCCAAAAAACGCTGGCGTGTTTTCTACATGATGGGTGATAGGCTGAAAAAGATCGAAAATTTTTTTGGGGCTCCCCTCCTTCCCCCCTACATTTCCTGACTCATGGCAACTTACCTAGACAGTGGGCACATGTGTAGGGCAAAATAAAATTTTTATTTGCTGATTTGAAGGTTTTCTAGGCATTTGTAGTGCAGATACGTGTTCCTCCATTGAAATTTGAATTTCGCGCCGTATGCAAATTAACCATCGCTAGCGAAACTTCGCTTCGCTTGGTGAATTAACGCTAGCGAAACTTCGCAAACTAACGCTACCCCTGTGTGCAACTTCGGATTTTAGTGAATTTACGGAGCGCTGGCGAAAATACGCCTGGCGAAGTACGGCGAAGTGCGGCGAAGTTGCGCCTGGCGCAACTTCGCATCTTAGTGAATTTGCCCCATAGACTCAGGCTGCCTGTTATACTGCTCATGGGAAACATAACATTATCCCAATGTACAATTTATACCCTGCAATTATACCCCACGTTCCCCCTTTCCTAGAAAGTAAAACAGCCTGCAGACCACTAACCCACACACCACTATTTGCCTTGACCAACCATTTAAATATATTTAGAGATTTCTGTTTGGTTTCAGTATAAAAATAGGAAAGTGCTTAAGAGAGACCAGTACGGAACAAAGTGTGGCCTTTGGACTTGTAAATAAACTCTGCGCAAATATTTACTAGACGGTGTATTGGAGTTATATTTATTACACGTGGGTTACGGCCATTGCATTAGTGCTACATTGATTTGGCTGTAGCTGTAGGTTTTGGGGAGTAAACAGCAAAGACAGTATTTGTTATGGTTCAATTTTATGCATTGGTACCTTTCTAAAAAAATTACTAATACTCGCATTTATCTAAATCTTCTATTAAAGCAAAGTTGACCTAACTCCCATCCACAAATTTAACTCATGTATCAAAAAGTTATCCTGAATAAGTCGGAGAGAAAAAAAAATAAAAAAAATCATGCGTCAATTAGAATTGTGTGTCTAGGTTTTTTCCCAGTGTCCCGCTGACCCAGTCTGACCCTGCTCCCAGCCCCTACCTTTGCCCCCTGGTGACTAGTCACTAAGGGGCCGATTCACTAAATTCGAGTGAAGAGTTCGAATTAAAAAAAATTCGAATTTCGAAGTTTTTTTGGGCCATTTCGACCATCGAATGGGCTACTTCGACCTTCAACTACGAAAATCGAACGATTCGAACTAAAAATCGTTCGACTATTCGACCATTCGATAGTCGAAGTACTGTCTCTTTAAGAAAAACTTCCACCCCTACTTCGGCAGCTAAAAGCTACCGAAGTCAATGTTAGCCTATGGGGAAGGTCCCCATAGGCTTGCCTGGGATTTTTTGATCGAAGGATTTTCCTTCGATCGTTGGATTAAAATCCTTCGAATCGTTCGATTCGAAGGATTTAATCGTTCGATCGAATGAAAAATCCTTCGATCGATCGATCGCAGGATTTGCGCAAAATCGTTCGACTTCGATATTCGAAGTCGAACGATTTTAGTTCCTAGTCGAATATCGAGGGTTAATTAACCCTCGATATTCGACCCTTCGTGAATCGGCCCCTAATTGTAGCATCTCTACTTCTCTACTGGCTTCTTCAGTCTGAGTAAACACAGCCCCTAGTTTTCTCCAAACCTGCTTTGTCTTATAGAGGATTCTGGGAAAGAAACAGCCTACCTTCTAGGGTCACTGTGCCACAATATACAGGAACACGTATCTCTTTTTCTATAAATTGAGTTTTTCCTCTCATTAATTTACTTGTCAAAGCTCTTAAATTAAAAGCTTTAGAAAAAAGGTCAGGATCCCGTCCTCTGCCTGAATTGATCCAACCTCGGCGGTCAGACAAATGAATATCAATCAATCAATAACCTACATTATTATTATTATTATGATTATTATTAATTATTATTATTATTATTATTATGATTATTAACCTGCAGGAGAGAGTATGAACATATACGATACAAGATATCAGTCCAGGCTGTTTTGTACAATGAATACAGACGGACAAATGTATTTACCAATAAAAATAAAATAGGCAGTAAAGACATTTCTATCTAATAGAGTCATAAACATCAGCAGGATCCATGAAATGCTTTTTATTATTATTATTATTATTTCATATTTAATTAACATTGCTGTACTAATACAGAACACAGTTTTGCTCCTTAAATTCCCACATTCATGGAATAGCCTATAGACTACAGCTCACCCACTGGGGCTTATTTATAAATATTGGGCAATTTTGCACCTGGGCAGTAACCTGGCAACTAGTGCTCAGTGAGCTGCAGGTTGAACAGTGAAAGCAATTCATCTGATGGTAACTGTTACCCCAATGTTTCTATATATCTGTAACCTTGTTATGAGCTAAGGGGACCCACCCTGAAGGCCAGTTAGGGGGAGATTTGGGGTGAGAGCTAATTTGTATCCTGGGTACCCCTGGAACTATAGCAGGGTGACTGTTACCCCAATGTTTCTATATATCTGTAACCTTGTTATGAGCTAAGGGGACCCACCCTGAAGGCCAGTTAGGGGGAGATTTGGGGTGAGAGCTAATTTGTATCCTGGGTACCCCTGGAACTATAGCAGGGTGACTGTTACCCCAATGTTTCTATATATCTATAACCTTGTTATGAGCTAAGGGGACCCACCCTGAAGGCCAGTTAGGGGGAGATTTGGGGTGAGAGCTAATTTGTATCCTGGGTACCCCTGGAACTATAGCAGGGTGACTGTTACCCCAATGTTTCTATATATCTATAACCTTGTTATGAGCTAAGGGGGCCCAGTCTGAAGGTCAGTTAGGGGGAGATTTGGGGTGAGTGTTTATTTGTACCCTGGGTACCCCTGGAACTATAGCAGGGTGACTGTTACCCCAATGTTTCTATATATCTGTAACCTTGTTATGAGCTAAGGGGACCCACCCTGAAGGCCAGTTAGGGGGAGATTTGGGGTGAGAGCTAATTTGTATCCTGGGTACCCCTGGAACTATAGCAGCGTGACTGTTACCCCAATGTTTCTATATATCTATAACCTTGTTATGAGCTAAGGGGGCCCAGTCTGAAGGTCAGTTAGGGGGAGATTTGGGGTGAGTGTTTATTTGTGCCCTGGGTACCCCTGGAACTATAGCAGAGTGACTGTTACCCCAATGTTTCTATATATCTGTAACCTTGTTATGAGCTAAGGGGGCCCAGTCTGAAGGTCAGTTAGGGGGAGATTTGGGGTGAGTGCTTATTTGTACCCTGGGTACCCCTGGAACTATAGCAGGGTGACTGTTACCCCAATGTTTCTATATATATGTAACCTTGTTATGAGCTAAGGGGGCCCAGCCTGAAGGCAGTTAGGGGGAGATTTGGGGTGAGTGCTTATTTGTACCCTGGGTACCCCTGGAACTATAGCAGGGTGTCACCCCAATGTTTCTATATATCTGTAACCTTGTTATGAGCTAAGGGGGCCCAGTCTGAAGGCAGTTAGGGGGAGATTTGGGGTGAGTGCTTATTTGTACCCTGGGTACCCCTGGAACTATAGCAGGGTGACTTGGGGTGAGTGTTTATTTGACTCCATAGGTGACCCCGGAACTATTATCACTTATAAATCTGAAAGCCCTAGACTCCCCAATCATAATCTTTATTCTGTGCGATGCTTCCCTTTTATGATTGACAGTTGTTTGACATACATACGGGCACACGACACCTAATGAATGTGCTTTCCATTAACAAATACAAAGATGTTTAAAAAGTTACAAGTGAAGTCAATGTTCCTGCTGCTCCTGATCCTTGAAAAACACTCAGAATGATATTTGAATTAATCGATTGCTTCCCATATTTAATAAACGTCATTTTTTTTAATGTTCCTCAATATGTTGCTCTGCATTTTGATTTGCTGCATCAGTAAATTTTTATTTCAGCCCTCGTCTCCCTGGTGGCGTTCTTTTATCAATCCCTCACGTAATTATTATAATAGTAATTGCTCCATCATTCCTGGGAAATGCTAATTAGCGCTCATTATGGCTACATATTATTCACAGCGTTATCATTTACATAACAATGGCGGAGAGTCGATTGCGTTATGTCATAATTAAGAAACGTCAGGGAATTTGTCTTTGTACATTTTTTACCGTTAACAAATAACAGATTTTAATATGATATTTCAGTGACACAATCTTCTTTAGATCAGGGGGCAAATATTTATTCACAATATCCATTAAATGATAAATATTTAATGGTTTAAAACAGATTTTGGGTGAAGCACTTCCCAAATATGCCAGCGATAAATAATAAATAAGCCCAAGGGCTGTATAAACTCGTATTAGTTTGCATTCTTAAATTATAATAGCAAAGTAATCAAATTCCCTGTTTCTCCAGAAAAAGGATTGTGCTGTGTTTGCACTCTTCCCTGACAATTTAACCCCTATTAACAAGCCAGGGTCCGTAGGCCAGAGAAATTCGAAAATACCACTCTACAATACCACTCCGTTATCCAGAAACCCATTATCCAGAAAGCTCCAAATTACAGGATGGCCGTCTTCCATGAGTAGAACAAGTAGATATAAGCTTACATCAACAGGAACCCCTTTGTGATTTCAATACAGATATGGAATCCGTTATCCAGAAATCCATTTTCCAGAAAGCTTCAGATTATGGGAAGGCCATCTCCCATTGGCTCAAATGTAATCAAATAATCATAACAATAAGGGGTACATTTACTAAGCTCAAGTGAAGGATTCAAAGTAAAAAAACTTTGAATTTCGAAGGTTTTTTTGGGGTACTTCGACCATCAAATAGGTGACTTCGATTCGAACGATTCAAACTAAAAATTGTTTGTCTATTTGACCATTCAATAGTCGAAGTACTGTCTCTTTAAAAAAACTTTGACTATCTACTTCGCCACGTTAAACCTACCGAGCTACAATGTTAGCCTATGGGGACCTTCCCCATAAGTTTTCTAAGCTTTTTTGATCGAAGGAAAATCCTTCGATTGATTAAAAACCTTTGAATCGTTCGATTCGAAGGATTTAATCGATTTTTCCTTTGATCGATCGATCAAAGTATTTGCGGTAAATCCTTCGACTTTGATATTCGATGTCGAAGGATTTTACTTTGAGGGTCGAATATCGAGGGTTAATTAACCCTCGATATTCGACCCTCAGTAAATGTGCCCCTATGTTTAGTGCTATAGTAAAATGAGTGCATCGTTCTTTTTCTATGAGCTCCACTCCAAATACTGTGCTCCGGATGAGACCTTAAATCTTAAAGAGTAGGGTGCAAGAATTGGGCACCAGTGTTTTTTATAACTTAACCAATGAACATATTTATTGAACAATACAATCCTCATGGAGTGTACATAAGAGCAAAACAGGATCAACAGTGGATAGGCACATACTCACAGCACCTTTGGTCAGTGTTAATCCCCACGGGGAAGAGAACACGCACAGCGGCAATGAAGGTACACTCAGATTTCAACCTTTTCCCTAAGTGGAACCCAGGGGAATCACTACACCCCTAAATCTATGCACTTAGTCCCTAATTTTGGTTAGGGATCTTAATCCCTATGACTCTCCTTGAGCTGCTCAGCTAAATATCCTGCACAAAGCCCTGACTTCAACCCAACTGAACCCTTGTGGGAGGAACTGGAAATATAGGTATTCAAAATGAATCAGTTAATAGTGCTGCTCCAGCAGAATTCTGCACTGAAATCCATTTCTCAAAAGAGCAAACAGATTTTTTTATATTCAGTTTTGAAATCTGACATGGGGCTAGACATTTTGTCAATTTCCCAGCTGCCCCCAGTCATGTAACTTGTGCTCTGATAAACTTCAGTCACTCTTTACTGCTTTACTGCAAGTTGGAGTGATATCACCCCACTCCCTTCCTCCCACCCCCAGCAGCCAAACAAAAGAACAATGGGAAGGTAACCAGATAACAGCTCCCTAACACAAGATAACAGCTGCCTGGTAGATCAAAGAACAACACTCAATAGTAAAAATCCAGGTTCCATTGAGACACATTCAGTTACATCGAGAAGGAAAAACAGCAGCCTGACAGAAAGTATTTCTCTCCTAAAGTGCAGGCACAAGTCACATGATCAGGGGCAGCTGGGAAATTGACAAAATGTCTAGCCCCATGTCAGATTTCAAAATTGAATATAAAAAATTCTGTTGGCTCTTTTGAAAAACGGATTTCAGTGCAGAATTCTGCTGGAGCAGCACTATTAACTGATACGTTTTGAAAAAAAATATGTTTTCTGATGACAGGATCCCTTTTACATAGATACGGCCATATTGATGCCATTGAAATTCCCTTTTGGGGCGGCTCATCTCTACCCACTCTTTTTGCTTTGAAGATTTACAATTTTATTATGGTCGACAAATGTTTGAAAGACAATCACAGCCGCCGGAGGATCATTCACAGATAAAGTGCAAGTTTCAAGTAATTGCTTCAGTATGCTGGCGACTTTTATGACTGTACCAGAAAAGCACTTTACTAGGGGAGATAATAATGACTGTATCGATGTTGCTATTAGTAATGGAAAAAAGAGAACAGCGAGTCCTTTTTAGCTTTCCGGTTGCTGTGAGATTAACAGGGGAATGTAATAAAAGTCGCAAAGAGCAAAACAATTCGCACCAATGAGAAGAAATATCCACATCTCGCAGTGTAATATTGTTCCTTAAACTGGTATTGCATTGTGAGTTTTAATTGCAAATTTTAATTACTCTTAATTGTGCACTGCTTGAAGGTGTCGTAATCTTTTGGAGCAAACATTACAACTTTTACAATAAGAAGTTTTATTACATTTGCTGGCGCAAACTATAAAATTCAAAAACACTGTCGGAAGTGGTCACTGAACGGTTTCCGGGTTCGCAAAAGCTACTGTATATTAAATTCGCGCAAAGTACATTGTTTACACAAAGGCATAACTTTTTGCATCGCGAATAGTTTTCCCGTTACCGACTTTCATAACATTCTCCCATAAGGGGGTTATTTATTAAAAATCGAATTAATCTAAATTGTTTTATTAAAACAAAGTTGACCAAACTCCCGTCCATGAATTTAACTCAATTATCAATGTTCGAAAAAGTCAAAGGGAAAAAAAACACTTCACAACAAAATTCAGCTTCAATTCTTATCGTACGATTGATGCTCTGAAAACTCCACTTTTTTTAATTATCGGACACAAAAAACAAGAGTTTATCAGATTATAATACACAAAAGCCACCAGTATCCTGTAAATTATATTCTTATAAACGGGGAGTTCTGATGTCATCCGTAATAATCGGTGAGTTCTGATGTCATTTCTGTCACATGACTCACTGAAACTTGTGTATTATAATAAATAAAGTACCCCAGTTGTAAAATATGAGGATATTAGAAGTTACCTCGGAGTTCCATGACCTGTATAAAAACACTCGGCCTTCGCTAACTTATAATATCCTTATATTTTACAAGAGGGGGTACTTTATTCACTATATCCAGCACAGATCACAATGTCAAGAAACAACTTCAGGGACATCTGCCATTGACTTCTACATGACTTCGACGGGTTTGAGATGGAGTATTTTTGGATTTGACTTTTTAGCAATAAATCTCTAAAAACGCAAGATTTTTTTACATGAAAAATAGTGATGGGCGAATTTATTCGCCAGGCGCGAATTCGCGGTGAATTTGTGCGATTCGCCGTCAGTGAATAAATTCGCGAAATGCCCACGAAAATTCACGGAAAAAATTCGCCGGCGTCAAAAAAAATTTTCCAAAAAAACGGACGCTGGCGTCAAAAACGTGTGCCGGCGTCAAAAACGAGACGCCGGCGCCGTTTCGTGAATTTTTCGCCGTTTCGCGAATTTCGCGCGAAATTCGCTAATTTTTCGGCGAAGCGAAACTGCACAAATTCGCCCATCACTAATGAAAAATTCAAGTTTTAAAGCTTTAAAACCTCGACCAGACAAATCTGAGGCTTAATAAATGGACCCTTAGGGGCAAATTCATCAAGGGTCGAATATCGAGGGTTAATTAACCCTCGATATTCGAGTGGGAATGAAAATCCTTTGACTTCGAATATCGAAGTCAAAGGATTTTGCGCAAATATTTCGATCGAACGATCGAAGGAATAATCGTTCGATCAAACTATTAAATCCTTTGAATCAAACGATTCGAAGGATTTTAATCCAACGATCGAAGGATTATCCTTCTACCAAAAAAACGTAGCCAAGCCTATGGGGACCTTCCCCATAGGCTAACATTGGGTTCAGTAGCTTTTAGATGGCGAACTAGGGGGTCGAAGTTTTTTCTTAAAGAGACAGTACTTCGACTATCGAATAGTCGAAGGATTTTTAGTTCGAATCCTTCGTTTCGAAGTCGTAGACGAAGGTCGAAGTAGCCCATTCGATGGTCGAAGTAGCCAAAAAAACACTTTGAAATTCGAAGTATTTTTTCTTCTATTCCTTCACTCGAAGTTAATGAATTGGCTCCTTAATCTTTTGGGTCATTAGGAAACACCTATAGAGGTTTAAAGAGCAGTACAATTAAATGTAGCAGGATAAACTTAAGACGTGAATGTGGAAAAGCTTGCCCAAATATCTGACTGCATTAATTAAAACTTCTGGCTTAATTTTGCCAAATTCCAGAACTCAGAAGCTCACACATATTTCCAGATGGAATAATATTTTTGGGTTAATTGTCCAATGCGAAATTCTTAATTTTGTTAGACTTGCAAAATTCTTCACCAAAAAAAGACTCTGGGACAACTTTTTCAGGGTTAAATATGCAATTTAAATAATGTTGTCATTCTATAGATACTTGGGGGAAGCTTATCCAGCTAACGAACATCTCAGTCACTTGTTAATGGATGGAAATAAAGGCAAACTAAATAACTCAATAGGGGTTTCTATTTAATAGGGTTTAGGGCCGTACCAAATCCATAATGTTTGGGTTCACCCAAATACCGAATCCTCCACAAAAGATGTGCTCAAATACTGAACCAAATCCAAACTCTAATTTGCATAATCAAATTTGAGAAGAATTTGAAAATTGTATCAGTTGTAACGTTCAGTTGTCCTGAGATTTAAATTTCAGGGTGATTTGGACCCTAGCAACCAGATTAGTGATGGCCGAATGTTTTCGCCAGGCATGGATTCAAGGCGAATGTCCACGTTTCGCCAAAGTTTTCACGAAAACTGCAGTGAAAATTTGTTGCAACAAAATAAAATTGTTGCTCTGCAACATTGTCGCACACATAAAAATTGTTGCATCACTAAGCCAGATGGCTGAAACTGCAAACTGAAGAGCCGCTGAATAAAAAGCTAAATAACTCAAAAACCACAAATAATAAAAAATAAAAACAAACTGCAAATTGTCTCAGAATATCCCTCTCTACATCATACTAACAGTTCATTTAAAGGCAAACAGATGATGTTTATAACTACCCTGCTCTCTTATTGTTCTAGACCAAATTTAAGGCAAATGTAATGGCTAAACCCGCATCGGTTGACTGAGCCAACACTTTAGGTATCAATTGATTTAATTCTCATGTATAATGTTTTGGATCATCAAGGCAACAGGCTTGTGGGAGGACCAAAGTTTATAATTAATGCCGCAGATCACACAAATTTAATTAAGATTTGCAGAACAGACCTGAGGGAGGAAGATTTACTTCATAATCTTTATTCCCTTGTAGTTCTCTGTCTCAGCTCAGCATGACAAGGAAAGTATTTGTACAATATAATAGAGTAATGTAGATGGTTATATAAATTGGGGTGGGCACCATAGCTGTGCTACAGTATTTATAATGCAAATCCATTTATCCTCAGCGGCAAGCTATTGTTCTAAAGGGAGAGAAAGCCCAGGCTGAGGGCTCAGGAGTGTAAGGTAAAGCACAGATTTTTGGGAACCAGTTGCTCCTCATAAACAGAAGCAATGCAGTCCCTATTGGATTTTCAAACCTGCCTGATCAATATCTGGAAGGACCTCCTGGGAGCCCGATACACAAACCTAAAAGCTGCTCACCCAGCCTGGAGGGGCCAAGTCAGCTGTTTGCAGCAGACTGTGTTTGGGCAGATTTACTCAGTAAGTCCTGTCTCAATCAACCCTGCGCCCTACGGGCCCTAAGCATTGGAAGTTGTCCAGTTATGAGGGTGCTGATTGGCTATCTTAGATATGATGAAAGCTATAGGAGAGTTATTGTCATTATGATGGAACTTTGTTAGCTTATGGGCCTTCTATATAGACATTATGATGCTGATAGATAGATAGATAGATAGATAGATAGATAGATAGATAGATAGATAGATAGATTGATTGATTGATTGATGGATGATATATAGATAGATAGATGATTAATAGAGAGAGGGAGAAAGAGAGAGAGAGAGAGAGAGAGAGAGAGAGAGAGAGATGATAGATGGATGGATGGATGATAGATAGATGATAAATAAGAGAGAGAGAGAGAGAGAGAGAGATGATGGATGGATAGATGATAGATAGATAGATAGATAGATAGATAGATAGATAGATGATAAATAATAGAGAGAGAGGGAGAGAGAGATGATAGACAGACAGACAGACAGATAGATAGATAGATAGATAGATAGATGATAGATACATAGATAGACAGACAGACAGATGATAAATAGATAGATAGATAATAGATAGATAGATAGATAGATAGATAGATAGATAGATAGATAGATAGATAGATAGATAAATGTGTGTGTGTGTGTGAGAGAGAGAGAGAGAGAGAGAGAGAGAGAGAGAGAGAGATGATAGATAGATAGATAGATAGATAGATAGATTGATTGATTGATGGATGGATAGATGATAGATAGATAGATAGATAGATAGATAGATAGATAGATAGATAAATGTGTGTGTGAGAGAGAGAGAGAGAGAGAGAGAGAGAGAGAGAGAGAGAGATGATAGATAGATAGATAGATTGATTGATGGATGGATAGATGATAGATAGATAGATAGATAGATAGATCAATAGATAGATAGATAGATAGATAGATAGATAGATAGATAGATAGATAGATAGATTGATGGATGGATAGATAGATAGATGATGAATAATAAAGAGAGAGAGAGAGAGAGAGAGAGAGAGAGAGAGAGAGATGGATAGATAGATAGATGAGAGAGAGAGAGAGAGAGAGAGAGAGAGAGAGAGAGAGAGAGAGAGAGAGAGAGAGAGAGAGATGGATGGATAGATACTGTAGAGAGATAGATAGATAGATAGATGATAGATAGATAGATAGATAGATAGATAGATAGATAGATAGATAGATGGCGTATCTTGACAGCGCTATATAAATAAATGATAAAGATAGATAGATAGATCCAGCATATTAACAATAGCCTGTTGTAAGATTAACTACAATTTCTTGGCTTCTTTCCTTCCTCCATCCTCCAGGGTAACCAAACATGCAGAGATGTTACATTTTTTTTCTAATTAGCATAATTACTTAATTAACTTTGTCATTAGCTCTTGGCGTTTTTATTAAGCCATTTGTTGGTAGGAAAACAGGGTTGTTATAAGCCTATAGGACTCACAATTTCACATGGTTGATGATCCAATGGGACTAATGTAATGACCTCATTTAAACATGTGTTTACATAAATATACATTTTTATCATTACTTTTACTATAGTTGAAAATGCAACATTGTTCCATAATGCAGTTTTCATACATAAGCAACAGCATTTCTAAGTCCTCACTAGTTAGATCCTGTTGGCATTTACTAACTTTATGGGACAAATAATTTACACTACAGGTATTCATTCTTTTAGGCATATTTCACCCAGAACAATGTTCTTAACTATTAGTTCAGATTTTATTAATTCCCCATATTACTGATAATTAGACTAGGTATGCACCGAATCCAGGATTCGGTTCAGTATTCAGCCAGGATTCGGCCATTTTCAGAAGGATTCGGATTCAGCTGAATCTTTGTGCCTGGCCGAACTGAATCCGAATCCTTAAAATCATGTGACTTTTCATCACAAAAAAATTAATAAAAAATATTTTTAACCCTGGCTCTCTTTTTCCCTCCCTCTCGCTGATTTGCATATGCAAATTAGGGTTCGTATTCGCTTCGGTATTCAGCCAAATCTTTCACAATGGATTCGGGGGTTCGGCCGAATCCAAAATAGTGGATTCGGTGCATCCCTAAATTAGACCCAATCAGAGGAGGTGGTTGTGGACCAGCTCCTCCAGCATTGAAATGTTATTTAATCCTTTCTTGAGAAACTTGAAGAAGAGAATACGTTCTTCCAACTTGAACCTCCATTTACAAATTTGTTAGTGGAGGGTTATTTACTAAAATCTCATTTATAAAATAAAAACGACCAATTTTACCTTATTTATTATTAAAAAATATTGATTTAATCAGTTTGGGTAAAAACGAGATAAAATAGAGCAAAAACTCGAATCGTACTAATTTTGAAGGGTTTTTCCCAAGTCTGTCAATTTTTTAGGGCTTTTTCGGATTTTTCCAGAAAAGCTCAAAATGTTCAGATTTTCAGGTGAATTCCAATGCAGACTACAGAAACTTGAAAATAGGATAGGGACCTCTGCCATTGACTTAAACACAACCTGGACTGTTCTGAGATGGCGGATTTTCGGTTTCAGGCTTTTTGCTGCATCGAGCTTTAATAAAGCTCGAAAAATTTGAGTTTTTAAAAAATCAATTGAGATTTGAATTTCCGACCAGAGTTTAGGAAATAACCCCCTAGGAGAAACATAGGAAACAGCTCTTTGTAAGGGAGACAATTGATATTCCTACTATGTGGCCATGCATGACATATTAGGGCAGAACTGTATATACAGATATGGGACCTATTATCCAGAATGCTTGGAACCTGGGGTTTTCTGGATAATGGATAATTCCGTAATTTGCATCTTCACACCTTAAGTCTACTATAAAATCATTTAAACATTAAATAAACCCAATAGACTGGTTTTGCTTCCCATAAGGATTAATTATATTTTAGTTGGGATCAAGTACAAAGTACTGTTTTATTATTACAGAGAAAAAGGGAATCATTTTAAAAATTTGAATTATTTGTTTAAAATGGAGTCTATAGGAGATGGCCTTCACATAATGTGAGGCTTTCTGGAAAGTGGGTTTCTGGATATCAGATTCCATATCTGTTTTGTACAAAGGGTTTCCTGTTGATGAAAGCTTATAGTCTATTTGTTCCGCCCAGTATTGAAATCTGTTGTTATTTAGGGTAATTTACTAAAACTTGAGATTATCTTAGTTTTTTATGAAAACAAAGTCGACCAAACTCCTTTCCATGACCTGAGCTCATTTATCAATAGTTTCTCTCGAAAAAATCGGAGTGACAAAATGTTGAGGCAAAATTGAGCGTCAATTTGTAGAGTGCGATTGACGCTCCAAAAACAACTTTATCAAATTGTCACTGAGAAAACCTGCCTTTTTTGGATTATTGGAAGATAACATCCACTTTTGGCCAGATTCAATTCAGTGAGAAAAAGTTATATCATGGTTTATCACGTGAATTCAATTCACGAGATTCAATTCGAGGAGAAAAAACTTTTCTACAAATTCAGTTCCATTTTTTCCCCATAGACGTCAATAGAGTTTTGACGTGATAAACCATCAGATAAGTCTTTCTGAATTTAATTGCAACTTCAGTTGACTCTTGTCAAGAGATAAACCCTTTTCTCACTGAACTGAATCTGGCCCTTTATTGGATTATCCAGCGCAAGTCACAATGTGAAGAATCAACTTCAGTGACATCTTCCATTAACTTCAAAAACTTGAGTTTTCCCCCTAAAAATTTCAACTAGAAAAAAAAATCGAGGTTTAATAAATGGGCCCCTAAATGTCAAGGAAAACGTGTTCGTTCTTGTTGGCTTTTCTAAATTCTGTATGAACAGTCGTTACTACAATTAATTACCCCCATTTTAACATAAAACATATTTTCAAGCCATTTTTTTCATTGTCCATATCAAAGGCATTTTCAGGTCAATATTCTTCTGCGAATCTGAGCATAAATCTTTTAAGGTCTTGTTAACACCCTCAAGGCATTGTTTGACTCAACCTAAAGACAACAATGAGATCATTTATCAGTTAAGTGCTTAATCAATACCTTTCAAGGATTTTGTAGGTGAGAGCTGGCAGCGTCTCTGTTCGGAGAATAAAAACGTAACTGTGAAAGTTATTGCAACCTATAGAAAGAACAAGGAGGAGATAAAATATAACTCATGTGTAGGTCTATCCTTTGTTGGCTATTTTACTGAACAACAGCTGCTCAACTCAGCAGGGCCCTTGAAGAAATGTCTTCAGGCTAAACTATAACTCTTAATGCAGTCACTCTCATAAAGAGACCTGGATGCCAGTGGTTTCTTAAACAGGAAGAATATACTCATTAAAATAGAAAGGTACTTCCTTTGTAGACCAAATATTCATATTACACACCACGTTTGCAATGAGAATTATTCACACTACATGTGTCTGTTCCCAAAGTAGATATTTCCTCAAAGGGTGATCTGAGGGAATTACATTATGATTTCCCAATTGAGTCCCTACAGCTTGGTGACTGTGTCCTGTGGAACGTTCCCAGACGTGGAGCTCAAAGCTGCTCTTACAGGCTAGCCCTGTCTGTCTAACACGTAGTCCTTTATCCTCAACTTCACTAAGGCTTGTGTTACATTAGAGCAAACCTTCTTACTGAGGCCTTCTACCTCAAGCTCTCCAACAGCCTTCACTCTCACCATATAGTGCTGTCCAAAGAGACAGAAACATGAGCACCCTCCTCTGATTTAGACTAGGGAACAGGAACTACAATGACTATCCCCGGGCCAATGGGAACATATCCTTCCCCCAGGGTATAGCTACACTACATTCCCTACATAACGGTTTTCTTTTTTCCAGTAGTCAGTAGTTGCCTGACTATAATTTTTACATTGTACATTTACTATGTTCAACGTCCAAGTCTGTGCACATGAAATATATATTCATCTAGCTCAGGAGCTCCCATACTTTACTAATGCAGGGTCTACTCTTTTAGTGATGGTCTCCCATTCTGATCTACATCCATAAAAGCATTGTTAGCATTCTGTTCCATGGAAAATATCACTTGAATACTGATTAACGGGAAAATGTATATTGTTATATTTAACAAACTTCTATTTCTTATGTGACCTTAATGTAATAAATATCTGAATGAAAAGAATGAAACAGGAGGGTGATATAGACAAGCTGTTTGTTGACAGTGTCTTGAGATCTACTGATCACCAGCTATAGGTCTACTGGTAGATCCCGATCTACCTTTTGGACACCCCTGATCTAGCTCATCATATGAAATTGGAAAAGCTTCCATCCATTTTCAGTCTCGTCAGAAATGAGTCAAAGGTGAAAATCTTCCTGCAGAATCAGCAGGTGCAATATATTAATGGCTTTTAACATCGTATTGGAGCCTTTGGTCCCTTGTGACATGTCAATGACCATACACAAAAATATGAGTTATTAAAGCTTGTGAGAAGTGATTCTGAAAGTGTAAAATCAGTCTACCGCTTCTATAATACTTTTTCTTTCAGTTCCAAAATGAAAACCAAGTGAAAAATACTGCACAAACGGCAAAATAATCTGCTTGGGAAGGAATTTGACTAGAAGGTAAATCCCAGCACTATAGAAATGTATTAATTAACAATGTTTCAATTTAAAGAGATTCTGTCCTCGGAAAACATGATTTATTCCAAAATGCATCCGTTCATATTACTGCTTCAGCAGAATTCTACACTGAAATCCGTTTTTTAAAAGAGCAAACAGATTTTGTAATATTTCTTTTTGAAATCAAATATGGGGCTAGATATGTTGTTGTTTCCCAGGTGCCCCCAGTCATGTGACTCGTGCTGTAATGAACTTTTTATTGCGCTGCAATAAATATCACCCCCTTCCTATTCACCCCAGCAGCCCATCAAAAGAACAATGAGAAGGTAACCAGAGTTCAGCCACCTGATGCAAGATAACAGCTGACTGGTAAATATCAGAACAGCAATCAATAGTAGTTAAAAAAAATAGTAAAATCCAAGTCCCACTGCGACTCTTGCAGTAACATTGAGTTGAGAAACAATAGCTTATCTGAAAGCATTTCCATTGTGAAGTGCTGGCTTTTTCTGAAAGCACAGGGTCAGGCACAATGCACTGAGATGGCTGCCTACTTATCAATATTACAAAAAAATATACAGATGCAGCCACTTTGGTTTGTCTGTTTGACACAGAATAACTAAACACAGATATCCCATTTATCTCATTTAACACAGAAAACTGTGTCACAACATCCCATCTAATTAAAGCATTCACCATTGTGAACAATGGAGCTTTGGTATGCTAATGAAAAGGTTAAATGCATTAAATGAGTTAAGATGACTTAAGATAACACAGTTTCTTCAATTACCCCTGAGTCATGACGCATTTAACTCACAAATCCAAGTGGCTTCATCTGTATACACTTGTTGGTTGAGGAATAAAACTTTATATGGCGATTGATTATTTGTAATTTAATTCATGTAATTTTAATTCATGACATAATCCTTTTAAGTCTGCTGGTTGTTTCCCAATAAAGACTTTGAACATCAGTAATTTAAAGCTTTGCCCCACCCATATCAATGTTATATAGTAACTTTCTGTCAGTGATATCACACAGGGTTGGCAGATAAGGGAAGTGCTTTATCATGCCCCATAGCCCTCCTAGCATGTCATAATAACCTTCCAAGGCAATGATCCCCAACCAGTGGCTCAGACGCAACATGTTGCTCACCAACCACTTGGACATTGCTCCCTGTGGCCTCAAAGCAGGTGCTTATTTTGGAATTCCTGGCTTGGAGGAAAGTTTTGGTTGCAGAAAAACCATATATACTGCCAAACAGAGTCTCCTGTAGGCTTCCAGTACCAAATAGACAATCACAGCACTTATTTGGTTACCCCCAGGGACTTGTTTGTGTTGCTCCCCAACTTCTATTACATTTGAATGTGGCTCATAGCTAAAACAAAAGTTGGGAACCTCTATTTTAAATAGATGGCAGTGGGTTTGTAAGGAAATCACTTTTGGAAACAAGGAAGGCTATTTAGATTTTAGCACAGAAGAGAAGATTTATGTTATGACAGTATATTAATGAGGACAGAAGAGTCATCAGATTTCCCTCCCAAACTCAACCCTATCCAAAAAATAATAATCATCCTTTATTTACCTGTTCCAACCTTCGGTTGACAACTATTTAATTTGATGTTGCAGTTCTTTGCTACTTCTCATTCAATGCTGGTCTTTCGTAGTCAATTGGTTAAAGGTCAAGGAAATCAGCCTTGCTCTACAGGGGTTGACTATTAAACAAAAGAGGTGCAAGTTTATGTAGATGTATAAAGAATCTGACATTTAATTATAGTGCTTGATCATTTATTTTATTGTAGGACAACCTTAAGTCTAATGGTGCCGGCTTCGGGTATTTTAACTACACTAATTGTGTGTCTTGTACCAAATTCTGGTTTGTGTTTACCTGCCCTTCACATATTGAGTTGTTCTGTTTATTAAACAAATACATTGTGCTTTATTCCAAGTTACTAATTAGGAGATGGAAATTACAATTATCTCCTCCAGTATCCTATTCATTAGCATTAGACATCTAATTTCTCTACTGAGCATTCATCATATCCCCGTTGCTACCAAAAACCTGCAGATGACAGTTTGGCCCGACTGGATGACAGAATACAATAGGAGTGCCATAAAGCAGTCTCTTTAATGAAAGTCTGGGCAATCAGCTCCGAGGAACTTGCTGCCTCATTAATAACAGAAAATCTAAATCGGCGACAAACTGGGAAATTATTATTAACATATTCTATACTTGCCAGAAACATAATTTGATGTTACCCATTGTACTATTCCATGTTTCTAATCAAAAGTATATGGATAAATGGATAAATAAGGATCAAGGTTTGCTTAAATATTTCCAAACCAATAAGTGACCCTATGCATGTAATTCAAATGAATGCAACTTCATAATTCAATTAGTTAATTAATTAATTCAACTGCTGGGAATCAGATTGGGAGAAATTTGGACAGAAAAGGTATGCCGTTAATTAAGTCCAATGACCTGCCTAGAATTTATAGGCATAGTAGCATATATAGATATTACAAAAGAAAATATCTGATTGGTTGCTATGGGTAACTGCACCGGTGCAATTTATCACAATGATAGTAAATCAGTGAGAAACTCCATGGGTGGTGCACTGTTGGGCAATGCCAGACTGGTGCTTTTGATAAGCGACGTTATACAAAAGTATATGAAGAGCAGTTACTATGTTAGGTAACAGGGCTATTTTTAGTTGTAGTGGGGCCTTAATGAAGCAGACTTTGGGGGAATATATCATTATAGACAGTAGAAACCATCCAACCAATTAAACCTGGTTTCATTAACAGCTGAATGACCAGTGGCCTGTACCCCCACTAGTTATGCCAATGTAAATGACTGTAGGTTGGGTACCAGTGGAATACAATAAGGTGTAACTATCACTGGTGGCACAGAGAAGCTTTGGATACCATTGATGGCTAACTACATGGGGGTCCTGGATTTGATTCCCACAAGGGCATCATCTGGAAGTATTAGTATATCGCTCTTGTGTCTGGCCTGGCTCTCTGTTTTCCTCCCACCCTCCAAAAACATACAAGCAGGTAAAGAGGATTCTGCTGACCCCAGTGTGTTTTGTAGACCTGCAGACTGTAAACTCCAGTAGGGAATTATGAGAGTTATGAACAATCTCTACAAAAGGGTTGGGAAAAATCCTGGGGCAGGGTGCTATATAATTAAAGGGGTTATTTATTAAAGGTTGAATGAATGAACTCAAACAAACTGACAACTTGAATGGTTTCTTATTTAAGAAGGAAAAAACTTGTCTCAGCGAGTACGAGTTGCAGAACCTGAAAACTTGAATTAATCGAGTTCTCAGCAAAAAAAACCCTCAAATCGATTGAATTGATCAAGTTTTCGGGTAAAAATCTCTGAAAAAAACTCTAACATCATGAAGGCTATTAACATCTTCAGATGTTTCAAGGGACTCCTACATGACCTCGACAGGTTTTAGATGGTGTATTTTTGGATTCAAGCTATTTCCAGGGTCGGGGTATAATAAATCTTGAAAAATTCATGTTTTGACCAAAACAATAACCTCCATAAATAACCCCCTTAGTAAGTGTTAATAATAATAATCTTTGTCTATGCTCTTCTTCTTGGCCTACTATAATTGCTGTTAATTACACTTTTCCTACCTACTCATGCTATTTTACCCTCTAAGGTCTTCTGATGAGTCTCCTGACTGTCCACTAACCTAATATGCAACTTTACCTAGTAAGGTCCACTAATGTAGTGTTTTCTTTCAATAATGCAGTATCAAATAATGGTATAGATTCACCTCAAATAAGGTTGACTGCGGGTGCAAATGTCCCAGACCTACAGCTTTAAGACTATCAGAGGAATTGGGCCATATAAGTTGGAAGCTGATGGCTCAGCAGGGCCTTTAATCATGGGTTTGTTATGCATGAAACTTATAAGGGCCTTTTCATATATGTATAGGGGACTGGTAAATTAGTTCCCCAGTATTACTTAGCAGGCAGTACCCTAGTGTTATAGACACCTAACTGGGTCCTAAAATACAGGTAGGAGGGGGAACAGTTTCCTATTCCTGCTTTAAGCTATGTCCCTTGTTGTTTCTCACAGTGACCAGTAGATGGCACTGTGGCAAAGTATACAACCCTTTGAAGCCATGCTTTCGGGGTCCAACTTGTGCTGGCTCTAGCCTGATCAGGCAGGCAGAGCTCGAGTGGAACCTAGACAGGTGAAGTCTAGCAAGGATAGGCTACTCACCTTCATAGGTCACTCTATTAGTGACAGATAGACAGGATATTTAGCTGAGCAGCTTGAGGCTCCTCCGAGGATTGTGAGTGGGATTAAGATCCCGGGTACTAATTGCCGATAAGTAGGGACTAAGAGTACAGATCTAGGAATGATAGTTTCTCCTCAGGTTCCACTTAGGGAAAAGGCTGAAAGCTGGGTGTACCTCCTCAAGGCTGTATACATATATTGTCCTCGTTCATGAGGGGACTTATATAGCCTATCCAATGTTGATGTATGATCCTGCATGTTCTCTTTGTCCAATAAATCTGTTCAATGGTTAAGTTATAAGAACCAATGGTGCACAATTATTTGCACCCTAAATACAGTTACAGTTGCACTACACCCTGCCTCCACACCGTAGCGAGGGTTTACTCCCTAAGATTTTAAGTTCTCATCCGGAGCACAATATTGGGAGTGGAGCTCATAGTCAGAGAAAGGTTCACTCATTTTACTATAGCGCTACATACTGTATGTTTAGGATGTTGTCTCCCTGAATGACTTTCAACTGATGTGGCTCAGCTCCTAGTGCCAGCCAAGAAACACTGTTTTCTTCAAAAACCTGTCATTCTTCCTAAGGTGATCACTGCTCAATAACTTCTTTGTGACACTATGAATCCATATACGTCATGGTGAAGAGCTCCAAGAATCAGAATAATTGCCCAAAAAAAGTGACATGGAAGCATATGGTGATCCAAACAAACAATAGGATATCTTAGTATAAGTAAAAAAGCATTTGTTGGGAAATTAAGGGTTTAAAAACAGTTAACATGATTTTTTCCAATATAAAGTCCACTAAGTTGAATGAAGGCACATGGCACATTAATGCACATCAGCAGTAAAAGCACTGGCACATCAAATGTTGGGAGGAAGCAAATTAACCTTAATCACAAAGTGTTACCCTGTTATAAAAGATGTACAGAAAATAACGAGAGCAGTTTAAGCGCTAAAGTTCTGTAACCAGCACTTTTATAGAAGAGAAATCGAATTCTTTCCCCAGGCTAGAAGTTTATCATCGGGGCTGTTATACTGCCAGAAATGTTCCCAATAAGCTGTGCGCACACACATTTTGAGGTCAATGCACACAAAGAAATTGTGGTGCACACAAATAATTTTGTGTAAAAAAACACAATATTTTGTATTAATTCTGACCTGAGCATGCCGTTTTTAAAAACTGTGCACTCGAGTTTAAAATGTGTGCACAAAAGAATTTTTTTAGTTCACATAGTAAAGAAGGAATTAGAGGGAACATTGACCGCCAGGACTCATACACAAATGATAAGAGTGAAGGTGCTGGAGACCTTAGGGGCCATATATGGAGCACTTTAAGCCTATGACTAAGGGATATACTCCCGAAACGCATTAGGTTTTCTACAGCAGTAACCCCAATAAACCTTACCCCAGAAGTGCCATCTGCCTGTTGAGTTTTGCTGTATCTACAGTGGGGACATCTGGATTTAAGGGAAGAACGGTGAGCTGTAGCGGTCTTTTTTGTGTTTTATCTATGAAGCACTTTAACCCATGTCATTGGCAGGTGCAAACATCTGTATTTAGAATCTGGCGCAATATACAGAGCACAGTTTAGAGATATACTAGGAAGCCCTGTGCTTGGTCTTCTTGCAACCCACTGAGCTTCTGATCGCTTCCTGACCCTCAGGCAGCATTACATATAAAGTAAGGTTCAATTCTAGGAACACAAAGAGATGCACAGTGGGATGCTTTGATGATGTGTAGTGATGGGCGATTCAATTTGCCAGGTGCAAATTTGCAGCAAATTTCCATGTTTTGCTGCCAGCGAATAAAATTGTGAAACTGCAGCGAAAATTCGGCAGCGAAAAATCCACCATATCAATAAAATTTGGTGCGTATAAAAATTGTACTTTAATGCATTTGGACAAAATATAAAAATTGTCGCGGGCGTCAAAGTTTTGTTGCCCATTGACTTAAATGCATTTCGTGAATTTTCTGCCACAGTGAATTTCGCGGTAAATCTGCAAATTTTTGGGCGAAACAAGACAAATCCGCCCATCACTAGTGATGTGGAAAAGTGCCTTTTTTTGCAATTTGCACCTTGTCCCAAATATTGCTAAATGTGCCATAATGTCTTCTTTAGGAATAGACAGGCACTTCTACATTCTACCTCCATATTAGGGCAGTCTGGGTTGACTGTAGTATTGTCACATGATTAGAGAAAACTGCAGGGCAGTGAAATGCGTGGGGCCTAACTTTGTTTTGTCTCGAAGAATAAATGTAGGCTCTGTAACATTCAAAAGGGAGGGGCAGAATCATTTCCCTTCTTTTACCCCAACTTCTCGCCAGTAGAACAGTGTTCTCTCATCTAGGCCCTCGCAAGATAGTGGAGGACTAAAGCTTCCAAGTGGGGCCTTAGATTCCAGGCTCCCAGCACATCCATTCTTTATAGTAGGTGGAGACCAACGAGGATGAATCATTTGCTCCCTTCCATTATATAACCTATGGACAGGTCACAATAGCCTCAGACCAACTGGGGAAACCTCCCTCCCTCAGGGTCTAGGTAACAAAACTGAGACTTCATGAGCAGTAGGAAGACTGAACTCTTTGAGCCCCTTATATCTCCATGCCTTGCAGCTCTTCTAAAAGCAGTTGGTTCTCCTGAGGTTTTCTTTCTCCACTCTCTAGCAATATTCAGAGTTTCTAAAAGTAACACATTTAAAAAAAAAACTTTTTATTAGATAACTCAACCCAAAATTCTATATATTTCTTCCTTTCTTAATTTAACCAGAAAGCAATTTGAGCCTTACACTTGAAAGCCTTCAGTCTGAAAGCAAGAGAAAGTTCAATCAAATTGTCTCACTGAATCAAGGTCAATTGCTTCTCTTAAGGGATTGAGATTTCATCAAAGAGGTTGTGGATATAATTGCCATCCTGTAATATGGTTGAAAATTATTCCCTGAAGGTTAGACAAAGGTTTATGTGATGCTCAACGATGTTAGTTTTCTCATATTCATTTTACTGTAGATTCTGTCTGAGAAAATTGTCTGGAGAAAACAGACTTTTTGTGGTTTTAAACTTCTCTTTCAAGTTTTTTTTTCTTTAATTCACAAGCTGCACAGCATTGAAAGTTACCCCGTGATACCCTATGAAAGACAAAGAAACCATAAGAAATTATTACTCATAAAGAAAGAGGTTTAATATGTTAGTTATGTAAATTGAAAGGAGAGGTTCCAGAACACTGTGGCCATCAGACTTAAGGTGGCCATAGACATAGAGATCCGTTCGTTTGGCGATTGTCGCGTTCGGCACTCTATACCCAGAACCCAAGCTAGGCTCCCTGGTCTCGGCTCTCACTTCTGCCTTTAACCGCCGCCTTTCACCTCGGGAGGAGCCCTCGGCTAATTGGATGCTGCCAGGTCTTAACAGAGAGAGGAGCAAAGCTAACAGTTCTGGACTAGCAAAGGGGCATGATCATCTTACCAAGATACTGAAGGAAGAACACCACCAGAAACAGACAGGCCGGGCCAGCACAAGCAGATAGAATAGTCAGACATGCCAGAATCAGGATATAGATCGTAGAATAATCGGAGGACAGGCCAAGGTTTCAGGATTGGAGAGGTCAACGTAGTTTCAGACAGGCAAGGGTCAAAGACAGTAGATCAAACAGGAATCACTAAGAACAAACACCCAGGAACAAGCTAATTGAACCTAACAACGGGCAAGGTCCTGTAATCCAAATTGGCTTTAAATACATTTGAATTTCGTGCCAAATGCGCGCTGGCGTCATCACGCCAGCGCGACTGTGCCTTTGAATGAAGAAAGTGCCTATAGAGGAAGCCGGCACAGGAGGAGGAAGGAGCTGCGCAGTGGGTGTCCACGCCGAAGGAGCGGTGGTGGACCCCGCTGCCCACTAGACCACCAGGGTAAGTCCTGACAGCGATGTTGCCAAACGAGTGGATCTCTCCCCAATGTGCCCACATTGAAGTGGACGATATCGGGCTGATCCGATAACAATGGATCCAAAACGGGCGGTCGGAACGCGGGACCGCATACACGCACAGATGGGGTCACGATCCAACAGGATTTTTTAACCTGCCTGATCAAGATCTGGCCGACTTTCGGCCATATATCGACTGGGGAAGCCCGTCAGATGGCCCCACACACGGGCCAATAAGCTGCCAACTCAGCTTTTATCGGCCCGTGTATGAGGGCCTTTAGTAGTGATGTAGGTTGGTTTAAAAAAGTCTCTAAAACTTGGTGGTTTCACTGTCATTTCAGAAATATTGAGCATATGATACAATGATTCATGAGATGGTCATAGACATTCATAGATATTCCTTACCCTCTTAGCCAGTGGTTCCCAAATTAATGTACTGTGCCCCTGGATGGTCTTGGAGCAGTGGTAGTGGGGGCTCAGCCTAAAGGCCAGTCAGGGTAAGAATTGGAGGGAATGGCCAATTACTCTCCAAGATACTTGACTTAATTCTTGAATATCCAGTATGAAGGCCCGCAAGGGTGAAATTTGGGGTGTATTTATATTTGCTGACCTAGGTATTCTAGAAACAATGAATAAATGACCGATAAAACAATAATTTCCTATAGCTGAACTAATTTTCTAAGTATAGAGGAGACCTGTTCAAAGGTGGGACCTTTCAGGCAGTCCCTTTCCAAAGGTGGGACCTTTAAGGGGGGGGGTCTTTCCAAAAATGATATTTTCCAGAACAAGTTTTATAACCACTGATCTAAGCCCAAGATCCAAAAGTGAAGGACAGAGTTAGAAGGTACCTGGGGCAAAATGGTTTATGGTTATAGGGTAAAATACTTCAATGTAGTTCTGATGAGACAAGTTGCCTCAAAGTTGCATTTACAGAAGATATGGGGAACTGAATGGTTTGAATTAAAGTTTATTCAGACACAAGTGAGTAGTATTGCAATGCTCTTCAGCTTTGTTCCCATCTCAGCAGTAGAATCAGTATGGAAATCTCTTTTCATGTCCCTGATGTGGATCCCATTGTGATGATGATCCAAAAGTATCACACAGAGTAGAATATAGACCTTGATACCACCAAACCTCTCTATTATGTTCTTCATAATCAACTGCCATATGCCATTAGGAAGCAATGGGAAGGCTCTGAATACAAGTTGAAGCCGAAAGCAGCCATATACATTAAACATCAATAGCTTATTTTAGTCCACTTGACTTGACTTTATCTTGCATTTTATGGTAAAGTGAAGAAATCTACTAACTTACAAAAAAAAATAATATTCGGCAGAATACCTTAAAACACCAAACACCATCCAAACACAGGCAGCTAATATTTTCAAAAGTATGGCATTTTTATATATTTTTCCTCCAAAGTGATCATGCTCCACGTAATGTAACATATATATATATATATATATATATATATATATATATATATATATATATATATATATATATATATATATATATATATATATATATAGATGCAGACAGTACTAAGTGGATTTCAGCCCCGATAGATTTTCAGAGATTCAGTCATTCAGTAAAAGCCAATTTCCCAAATTATTGTAGAAAAAATGAAAATGACAGCCACTTTTTTTTTTCCTCTTTATGTTTTCCTTTTCCTTTAGTGTATCTCAAAAAGTAAAACTGCCACTGTGATTGGTAAAAAAAATGCTCACGAACTACAGAAGTAAGTGATTTTCTATTAAGCTTCAGATTCTCAGAATTCAGGCACTAGTGGGACACCAAGAAAGTGGAAAAGGCCACCTTGAAAAGGGGTGACCCTCGGTCAGAATGAGAGTTGTCTAGGTTGCTTTCTTAAAATGGGGTACATTAGGGTGGAGTGTTTACTAAAATTAATCTTTTTATCTCATGTTTATATTAAAACAAAGTCAAAGTAACTCCCATGCACAAATTCAACTCATTTATCGACAATTATTCGATACATTTCTCAAAAGAGCAAACAGATTTTTTTATATTCAATTTTGAAATCTGACATGGGGCTAGACATTTTGTCAATTTCCCAGCTGCCCCTGGTCATGTGACTTGTGCCTGCACTTTAGGAGAGAAATACTTTCTGGCAGGCTGCTGTTTTTCCTTCTCAATGTAACTGAATGTGTCTCAGTGAGACATGGGTTTTTACTATTGAGTGTTGTTCTTAGATCTACCAGGCAGCTGTTATCTTGTGTTAGGGAGCTGTTATCTGGTTACCTTCCCATTGTTCTTTTGTTTGGCTGCTGGGGGGGGGGGGGAGGGAGGGGGGTGATATCACTCCAACTTGCAGTACAGCAGTAAAGAATGATTGAAGTTTATCAGAGCACAAGTCACATGACTTGGGGCAGCTGGGAAATTGACAATATGTCTAGCCCCATGTCAGATTTCAAAATTGAATATAAAAAAATCTGTTTGCTCTTTTGAGAAATGGATTTCAGTGCAGAATTCTGCTGGAGTAGCACTATTAACTGATGCGTTTTGAAAAAAAAATTTTTCCGATGACAGGATCCCTTCAATGTCTTCAATTTTGAATTCTGATATGGGGCTAGACATTTTGTCAATTTCCCAGCTGCCCCATTTTGAGAAATGGATTTCAGTGCAGAATTCTGCTGGAGCAGCACTATTAACTGATTTATTCTGAAAAAAAAAAAAATACAGTATCTGTGTGGCTTATCCATGTAACAATGCTTGTGATAGGACATAGGGACACCTGCATTGCTACAAATTTACCTTTATACCAAAGTTGTGCAGTTGAACAATTTAGTTTAAGGTAAATGGTACACTGGGTGCCTTCTAAAGGCCTGTCCCAATATCATTAGATAGCTTCATGGGTGGGAGTTAAACTGCTCAAAATAGCCCCCAGAACATTGAATGATGCATTTCTCTGCACAAGTGGCTGACAAGTGAGTGCACCCGCACTAAACGAATAGGGCTGATTTTCAGGTATTTTTTTGGCAAGCAAAAAAAACACTCTGAAAATGTCCCATGTGCCATTGTTCTGCCACTTCACATAAATGATAGATTTGTCTACATCTCCTTCTGTCTCTCTAAGAACAACGCCACCAAAAGGCAGGGCACAAAAAAAAGGCAATTGCAACACCGAAGAATAGGAATAAAGGCAGTGGTCTTTGGTGAGACAAACGGAACATTTTCCAGGTGAATTTATTTACCCAATGCTGCTATTAATGTAGCACTGTCAGTTTTAATGATTTAATGGTGCATGAATACCTACCCCTCAAGGAATCTATATAATGTTTATAAATATATATATATATATATATATATATATATATATATATATATATATATTTATACACACACATTGATTATAGTCATATGGAACCTAGCAAGAGTCCAGGGGTTACAAATATATTTTCGATGTCCCCCATGGTTAAAGAATTATCTGGAAAAGCTTTGCTCATACACTTTGAAGACCAATATTTTTAGACTGTTCAAGGGAGAATTTTACCCTCTAGCTAAAGAGATGCCTCTCCCATAATGACCTTGTTAGTTTGTGACATTCTTTACAGAGGAAGATAAGAAATTTGGAATTACAGAAACAAAACTGACATGAAACATTTACATGATGAGGCTAAGGCCACACATTATAAAGGGGTTAAGAGAACCCAAATAAAGGAGCTGGCAGGCCGTCTGAGACATTTAGAGCAAGGTGCCAAAAGCAGCATTAACCAAATATCTGTTGAAATATTTCCTACCTAACCTCAAAAATCAATATTATATAGCTAATAATTCCTCAGACTCGTGCCCATCGTTCGCATAGAGCAGGCATTATTCCTTCATGAGCCGAAATTACCCTCACAAGGGAAACTAAGAACTTTCAGAAGTCTCTAAACTTCCACAAATCCTTCAAACAGGTCAACTACCCCCTAATAAAGCATATGGGTGTGAAATACTTTACACATTGCAGGTTTTAGTGAAAATTAGTGGAGAGTGATACAATGTATCTTTATATTTAATAAGCACATAGGAGGGATGTTGTTGAACTGATGACCAACCTTACTGATGGACCATGGCGCCATTGTTATCTCCTGAAAATCCATATACCAATGGAGCTCCCACTCTGTTGACATCAGAAGGGTGCATGGAATATTCTGATCAGAACAGAGCATGCTCAGTAAGCACCCAGCAGCAGAAATGCATTGAGCATGTGCAGTGCCACTGACACCAGGGAGAAGACTAACCAAGTTTGGAGAGATTTAGAGAGTTTAGAGGACACAATATTGAATGTATGCACTCTCATGGGGATGCTGACTCTATCAGCTGCTTAGTAAGTCATATACATGGAGTAAAAAAATAGAACTTATCCAATAGGATATAACAGGAGAAGAGACAGAAGAGAAACAGGTAGTCCAAAGGGTAACAGGTTGACCAACCATAGTGAAGGGCCATAACTCCACTATCTTCTGAAGAACTAATGCAATCTTTTCTGCACACCTCTTGTCTACTGTCAAAATCAAAAGAATGTCCACAATGTCAGAACTAAGTAGCAGGTATTCTCAAGGGTAACAAGTTGGCCAACCCTGCTAAAGGTCCATGCCTCCATTGTATCTCCTGAAGACCTACATGTATATGCTAATGGAGTCTTTGTTGTCAGTTATACATTATAGTTACTCTGGTCAGGGTATAATTATACTCACAAAAGTTGGGGTATAACCACCATCCCAGAAGAGCAGGTTGGTAAGGTTAAAATCTTGACAAATTTCTTAGACCTTTTCAGAAATAGAAACGCACCCTGAAACTCATAGCAGAAGCGCTACTTCCTATTACTCTTTAAATAACTCATTCATTGACATCTGTGCCCAATTAAACAGGTGCACGATGCTAAAAAAATGTTGTGTTAAAGCTTCATACTGTATAATAATATACTGCCACAGAATTCAGCACAGTCAGAGGCTGAATGAAGATATTATTCATGGCGTAACAGGCAAGTTAGAGCTGCCGACTCTCATCGTGAACACGTTTCATTAAGGAAAGGAACATAATACACTAATTGTACTTGCTGTATGGAGCAGAAATATAATAACTGCTTATTTTTCTTTATACTTTGCCCAAAGCATAACTTAACCTAAAGCATAAACTGGTGTTCAGCCCTTTCGCTTTTAAGTTTGCATGGAGTGGATCTCTTCAATTGTGGTTAGGGAAAAGGTGAGTGAGAGATGTGAGTTCCAGTGAGTAGAGTATAAAGTATAAGTATAAAGTATATTCCTGTATTATCTCATGAGCTTGGTTCAAATATGTACACTAATAAGTATATCAAGGTAAGAGCCAACATTCTCTCCACTTGTTAATGTCAACATTAATCCAACTAGTAGCGCCCTTGAAATTTAGGTTTAATATTAATTTAACAGGTAAATCCATTTTGGTTGCTGAGCTACTCTACTTTCACTATTTAAGCAGGACCAAATGAATAAGCTGCTACTAAAGAAGGTGGAGAGCTTAGACACATTGCGACTAAAGTGATAAAAGGAATGGAAGAGCTCAGATATGGAGATAGACTGGCCAAGTTGGGATTGGTTACACTGGAGAAGAGGCACTTAAATCTCTAATATAATTTAATTAAAAAATGTGTACAGTTTTTATAAGAAACCTGACTGTATGCTTTGAAATTCTCCCTTCATTTACTGTTGTGGATAGAAATTGTCAGACGGTCCCTTACTGCTCTGCAGGGAAACAATCATACTTATGAACAGCAGTAGGAGCCCCGCCTTACTTCCCAGCCATGCAGAACTCAAGCAGCTTTGTTTATGACGATCCCTAAGCAGCCCAGACCACACTGAGCATGTGCAGGGTCAGGGTCAGGCAAAGATGTTTAACAAAGTTACAAGATGTCAGCCCCCTGCGGCCAACTTTGAAAGTATAAATCATTTGTTTGATTAGGCTTTGTGGTGCAGTAAGTTCATACTTATGTTTAGTATATAAATTACAGCATTTCTAGACTTATTCTATTTTAGACTTTACTTCTCCTTTAAGGGAGATATCATAACTATATATTAATATATAAGGGGACCATATAATGATCTCTCTAATGCTTTATTCAGCCGTAGATCCTACCAGCCCTACCAGCAGACACAAGGACATTGTTTCAATTTTGAAGAAACTTAACATGTAGAAAGGGTTTGCTACATTATGACCTGATTTCTGGCCTGGGTGCTCAGTTTGGCCAAGTATGTGGGTGACCAAGAACCTCACCAGATGAGTGGATCTTTACGTATGAAATGAATGAAAATAAATTTGATGGAGCTCCATCTAGAGGCCATAGTAGTAAAACTCAGTCAAAAAAACAGAAGCAAAAATGGCAGATCTCAGCCTCCGTACCTGAAAGCCCCAATTAGTCTGCAAGATGTCATCTTCTGTAAATCCCTGCAACTTTAAATGTAACTTTAGTTTGCTCAATAAACTTCCGCTATATGTATGAGGCATAAAACAACTTAATGTTCATAGCAAAAGCAGGAGTGATTAGGGCATTTATAAAATACCACACTTTCAGCCAAAAGGCCTGATGTTGGCGGATTCACTTCTTTCTGACAGAATGATAAAGATTAGAATCAGATATGCCAGCTATGCCGAATGTGAGATTATTCCAGTGCCGGTTTTGCAGATAGAAAGTGAATATTAATTGGAGCGCAGGTGCCTTTTTGCATTGGAATTATCAGAACAGCTGTCGTTCTTATCCCCCCAGTATGATGTACTGATCACAATGACAGAATCTCGGAGATGAAAGGATCCCGAGGAACATTTATTCTCTATCAAATTGAAATTTGCTCATTAATTAGTTTGCATTACTGGCGCTTTGTGTTCTCTGTGATGGCGCCATGTTGGGAAAGTGGAGAGAAAAATCTAAGTACAATAATTAGAGGCATTTTCATTACATTTCAAATGAATTAAAAAATATTTGTTCCGCGCGGTGACTGAGACGTTTCTCATGAAATGTGAAGCTTCTAAAGTCTGTAAGTCTTATTTGCAATTGTGATTTCTCATCCATGTTCCTAGCAACTTGCAGCAAATTGCCAATGCACCCACTCAGGACCGCCATCAGAAATCGCAGGGCCCCATACGACAACATTTCCTGGGCTACGCCCACTGCAAGCCCCACCTACAGGTTGGCCCTCCCCACCACACAGTAAAAAAACAAAAAAAATACTGGTGGCTAGGGTTCCCACATGTTAATAAAAATAAAAACATATTGGTGGTCAGGGCCCCCCATAAAAAAACATTTGTGGCCAGGGCCAAAAAAAATTGGTGGCCATGCCCCTCCCCCCACATTATAAGAAAATTGGTGGCCAGGGCCCCTTAAACATCCATGCCTTCCTGAAGTCAGCAGCTCTCAGAAAGATGGGGGGCCCGGCTAATCAAGTAAGTGTGGCGTGGATGGGCCCCCCTTACCCTCTGGGCCCCCTACAACTCTCCCCCCTGATAGCTGCCCTGCACCCACTCATCATACTCTGGTGAATTACCCTCAAGTGCACAAATTGACACAAGGGAATCCTGGAATTACCTTCAGTTTGGATGTGTCTGTAGTTCCAGGAAGAGTTGGACTGGGGTACCCAGGGCCTACCAGGTACCCAACTCAAGGACCTACCACCGAGACAAAGAAGGGTCCATGACCCAGCCACCACATTGCTTAATTTGCTGTCAATTCAACCTACAGGGGAAAAAGTAAAGATGGCCATGTGTTCCACAATGGAATGCACAGCAGTGGAACTGACTTGTGAATAGATGGCACGCCCAACAGACTGGGGCCCATTGTGATTTTTACCAGTGTTTTGTTGGTAGAGTTGCCATATGCCTGGTTTTGACCAGGACAGCCCAGTTTTTGGAAGGGCTGTCCAGGTCAAAACTGCCTGCCAAGTTTTCTAAATTAGAAAAATCAGTCAGCTATCTCTGAGATTGAGGGGACAATCGGCCAGTCTGCAATCGCCAATGGCATAGCCCCGACCCCTGACTTCACTGGTCCACTTCTCAGTACGTCACTGCCCACCTGTCCCCAATACATCAATACATCAACTCACCCATCAATGTTATTGTCCCACCCCTGCCCAAAGTTAAGGGCAGCTAAAGGTGGCAACCTAATCAGCTGTCCCTGGTTTCAGAGCTGCACTAGTGGTTCGCGCTACTGACTAACACCAAATAAATTCTAGTTATTAAGAATGGTGCAATTCCCATTTTGAAAATATTTGCCACAACATGCCCTAAATAAAGAAGTCTATACATGGGCCGAGAAGGTCTGCTCTGTACCTGGTACATCCATGGGCCGAATGGAAACTATACCAGGAGTCATACGTGGTGTGGTAGAGTTATTATTATTTCATTTGTTCATGTAAAGATCATGAATAAACAGAACAGCAGTGGGTCGCCATATACATACCAATCATCGTACATTATTTCTTATCCTACAATATGATTGGTACATTCATGGATGGGTGATGGTTTGGGTTTACAATGTGCAAGGAAAGTAAACTAAATAAATAATTTCATGAATATCAACTGCTTTTGTTTTTCAACCAAAAAATATGTTTTCCTTTTAGTTTTCATGATATTAGCAGTTTTACACTGTGTATATATATATATATATATATACACAGTATATATATAATGTGGGCCGAAACGTTGGAAAAATGCAACAAAAAATAAATTAACACGTTTGTTCACGAAAAAGGAATTGGAGTGCGAGTCCTTTGATTATCTTTGATTATCTATATATATATATATATATATATATATACAGTATATACCGTAGTAGATTCTGACCACCCGATGGCAGTAGAAAGCAGTCTACAAACTACCATATCAAAGGTTCTATCTTGTCTCAACGTCCCGTCTTTTGTTCTTAAATTTCCCCAATGCTGAATTTTGCCATATTATACCTTCTTCCCCGTCCCTTCTTGCTTCCAACAGAGTTTCTATGGGAGCCCCTCTTTTCTGGCACACAGGGCTGTTGTCTCTGTTTGACTCCTGTCCCAAGAAGGCATCTGTGATTAGATAAGAATAGGCAATATAACCCCAGCTTTTATTGGGGACCCGGCAGGCTCAGAGTGAGCTCATGATAAACAATTTGCTATTCACACAGATATATGCAAAGAGGAAAATGAATAATTGATTTCAAATTCTTTTCACCTCATTTTACCTTTTCTTTTTAAGCCTATTTAAATAAGTGAAGATAATAAAGCACACCCGCACTTACTTGTTATGCACGTTTCTCTGTCTTTTCCAATCTGTCCAGATGGACAGTGGAATTAAAAGTAGGATCTACATCGTTATGGTTCGGTTTTCTTCCTTTTATCATTTTTGTTTTATTTATTTTGCACGTGGAGCCCTAAATATCAGACATGTACAGCACTTTGTACAGGAGAGGGTTCTTCAGCCTAAGGTGGCATCACCTTCAGTTTATCTGAGCCTTTGTCCCTTGGTCTCCAGACCTGACTATCTTTCACTTCGGCCAAACTAGTGGATAACAAACAGCACTCATCTGCATCAACATATGACAAAAGTCACTTTTTTATCTGTGGCATTGGAATTTGATGTCTAGACAGAGCAGCTCAGAGATCTCAGGATGCTGGAATTGGGTCAATCTGGATTAGAAAAGTTTTGTTTGTCGAGAAGGGCGACAGAATGAAGTCCAAGAGGAAGTGTTTATGATACCACCACCACTGATTCATATCCTAAATGCTTTAAAAGCAAGAGTGGTAAGGGTTGCACTTGCACCTGGGGAAATAGCTCCACCTTGCTACAGAATAAATTATCTTAATGAGGTTTCAGAGCATTCCAGAGCATTCTAGCGAAAGGATTGTCCTTAAAGGAGAACTAAACCCCCCCCACTGTAAAAAGTCCCCACTGGCCCCCCTGCTAAGTGTTACCCCAGAATGTGTCCCCTGTAGGGTTACTGAGCGCACATGCAGAGTGAGTGCAGCGTAGCTCACAGGCGCCATCTTCGGTAATCTTCGTAAAGTGAGCGCCGTGTTGGAGCATGCTCAGTTGGAGCAATGTTCCAGTTCAAAACAACTGCACATGCGCCGGAAGTGATGGAAATTGCCGAAGGGAAGGAAGAAGACCCCAAGATTACCGAAGTGCCCGAAGATGGGGACCTTTCACCGTAGGGGGTTGAATTCTCCTTTCATTTGGAAAATTGTCGCATCAACATGGATGTAGGCTTGTAAACATCATTTGCAAGACCCTATGGCCCATTTACAACCAAAAGAGCAGTCTGCCATGTTTTTAACAATAAAGCAGAACTTTGGGGCTGGTTCTTCCCAGTAGAGCAGGGACTGTTATAGCAGCAAAGGGAGGAGCCACTTCATATTAATCCCCTTGGTTTGGGAATGAGATGTTGGACAGACAGGTGTCACAGAACTTGTGGCCATGCACAGGGTCGGACTGGGCCAAAGGGACACTGGGCAAAGCCTGGTAGGCCACATTCATTGTTGGCTTTGCCGACCCAGACCCTCTCTCCGTGTATGTCAAGAAGTAAAAAAAAATTTACATATGGGGGGGCTGAAAGAGGGGGTTGTGGCTGGTGCCGGGGGAAAGGGGTTGCAGCTGTTGTGGGGGGCTGGGAGGCCCCTGATTTAGCAACCCCTAGTGGGCCCAAGACCCTCAGTCCGACGCTGGACATACAGTGTATTTGTTGCACTAGTAAATAATGACTGAATGATTTCCACCTTTAATAAGCTTATAAAACAATTGTCATGTAATTATTTTACTTTGGTCATTTTAGTATCAAAAAAAAATGTTAAAAATTGTATAAGTTTAAAAAAAAAATGACTAATTTTAAAAAAATCAAACTCAAGGAAACAATGGACTGATGTGAGACTATTCTGCAATCAGATTAAAGGATGACCCAGTAATTCCTTTTTTATTACAATCTAATCCAGGCAGATAAAGCATGCACTAGGATAATAACTTGATCAGCGGCACAGCCATGATAATACTGAAACCATATTGTTTCCCATACGTGGATACAGCCAGCCGAAACTCACTTAACCTCAGCCGACCTCACGCAGACACAGAACTGGTATCCCGGACAGAAACTTGTTCTTGATGATTTTTTTCTCCCGTAATTACTTTTACCTCTGATCCTTGAATGGAGAACACATTCAGGAAGGTGGAATATTATTACCGATGAATATCTATTATTAGTTAAAAGGGACGTTTATTTTTAAAGAGCTTGTTTATTGTACAGAAAGTACCAGTTACTCCAATGATAACAACCCCGGGGGATAGAAGTATTTCGGAATTTATGGCCCTGCTTTTATTAATGGAAAGAATATTCACCAAACAATAAATCATAATGTATCACAGAGGAGACTATATATTAATAGCTCCTCAAGCCAGCTAGTTCTGTTATTCTGTTCATCTACTCCTTAACCATAGGGGCAATAGGGGCTGTGGATCAGGAGCTTGACGGAGAGAAGGTTCAGCAGATCCCTCAAATTGCTAAAAGCATAGACAGACAATATATGCACTTTGTTTTTTATTTTGTTGGGAATTCAAGTAGCAGTCTATAAAGAAGCCAACTCTGTTTGGTTCTGTATGACTTGGGGGCAGTAGGAAGTTTGGTTAATGAGTGGTCCATCTTTTGGTATAAATGTCCACAGGGACTTAAGTAGAGTAGGGCAATAAATAGATAATCCATTATATTACTTTTGCCTAGCAGGGATAGGTATGGTTCCTAGTACTTGCCAAGAGTATCCTCCATGACTTTAACAGTTGTAGATGTTCTCCTAGTTGTAGAGGTTCTCCTAACTCTATCAGCAGGCTGCAGGGAAATATATCTTCTTACTTTTTGAGCCTTATCAAAGGCTTAGCAGTGAGTTCTGTAAAGTCTAATGAACAGTCTAAACTCCCTTTCTATCAGTCTGGCTTCACCAGGACAGCCAGCATCAGCCAAGTGCCCTACCAAGACTCTCACCTCTTTTAAGAGAGGACAAAGACTTCTTTCCATCATCTTTGTTACTTCAAGCAAGGATACAGCTGTAGCAAACCTTAAGTGCAACGATGGGCAGAACACGCATTCAGCGCATTTCTCAGTCATTACATTTATGTTGAATAATGTATACGGCGCATGTGATTTTCACCATTGTGCTCTGTGCCATGTCTCTAAATGAGAAATTGGACAGGTAATTGAAAAGATTCTCCGAATGATTAAACTGTAATAGGCGAGCTATCAATAGGCGAGCTATTAAATATTAACTAGTGCTGTATAGGATTTATAAGGAAATACATTTCAGTTAGATATTTTACTGGGTGAAATCACTGCTCTTTTAGGCTTTGGGCTTGACTTATGTCTATGTAGAAGAATTTAACAGCAAGGCATTGACTGTTGTTGAGATCTAAACCCATCTCCATATGGAACAAAGCTCCCTGTTCAACTTGCTTCTCCGTACAGCTTCCCTTCAACTACATAACAAGGCATAAAATTAGAATTTCTTCCATATCACTCTGGGGTAAAGACCATCAGATGTCAACCTGGGTGAATCCAATGGTTCCTCCACCTCACTTTTGCATAATAACAAACAATTAGCATTTCTGTGAAATAAAATAAAAGAACTTAAAATTAATGTTTATAGTCTTAATTGAACTTAACTAAGAAGGGCTGAAAATATGGGCCATGCACGAGGCGGGGCAGGCGCAAGGATTCTCTGGCCTAGAGGCACCTGAATTAAAAAAACAGGCCTGGGTGCAACACTTCACCTGGATAGTCTGCAGTAGCCAGTAACACAGACAGAAGGGTTAAAGGGATACTGTCATAGGAAAAACATTTTTTTTTTTCAAAATGAATCAGTTAATAGTGCTGCTCCAGCAGAAATCTGCGCTGAAATCCATTTCTCAAAAGAGCAAACAGATTTTTTTATATTCAGTTTTGAAATCTGACATGGGGCTAGACATATTGTCAATTTCCCAGCTGCCCCAAGTCATGTGACTTGTGCTCTGATAAACTTCAATCACTCTTTACTGCTGTACTGCAAGTTGGAGTGATATCACCCCCCTCCCTTTCCCCCCCCAGCAGCCAAACAACAGAACAATGGGAAGGTAACCAGATAGCAGCTCCCTAACACAAGATAACAGCTGCCTGGTAGATCTAAGAACAACACTCAATAGTAAAAACCCCTGTCTCACTGAGACACATTCAGTTACATTGAGAAGGAAAAACAGCAGCCTGCCAGAAAGCATTTCTCTCCTAAAGTGCAGGCATAAGTCACATGACCAGGGGCAGCTGGGAAATTGACAATATGTCTAGCCTCATGTCAGATTTCAAAATTGAATATAAAAAAATCTGTTTGCTCTTTTGAGAAATGGATTTCAGTGCAGAATTCTGCTGGAGTAGCACTATTAACTGATGTGTTTTGAAAAAAACATGTTTTCCGATCCCTTTAATGTATTTCCAGGAACTAGCAAGTGTCATTTGGGAAATACTCCTTGCAACATTCCCCAGAGTATATCTCTAGTGACATCTACAGGTGTGGCAGCAGACTGTTGCCATGAGCAGGGCTTTCTGCACAGCATTTTCAGCTACTTTCTGATACCATAAGAAGCGGTTTTGGCCATCGTGCCCTAAACCCTCAAACGACCCTTGTACAAAATCATATTGTCATACATCCTTGTAAAGTGTGGGCCACATTCATAAGACAAAAAAAACAGATGGCTAGTGATGGGCGAATCTGTCCTGTTTCGCTTCATGGAAAAATTTGTGAAACTCCGGAAAAAAATTGCGAAACTCTGGAAAAATTTGCAAAACGCATTGAAGTTAATAGGCGTCAAAATTATTGTGTGACTCTTTTGTCCTAATCATTAAAGTCAATGGGCATCCAAATAATTTTGACGCATGACAATTTTTATGCACGCGTCAATTTTGACGTGAAAATTTTTTTTTATTGCAGCAAATTTTCACAGCAGTTTTGCAAAAACATAAGCGGGCGGCAAGGTGCGGAAATTCGCCACAAATCCATGCCTGGCAAATAAATTTTCCATCACTGCAGACGGCACCTTCCATGTGTAGGGTAATATTTTACCAAACCATCCAGAGTTGAGTTGCTATGATGCAGATACTGATGGAGTGGATTTGAAGCATCTGGAGCACCCAACCCAGCCTTCATCACAGCATGTTGTAGGCATCAATTAACTTCTGCAGTTTGCTTTAAAATAAACTTCTTGTACGATGTGGATGAGAACTATCTAACTCAGTGATCCCCAACCAGTAGCTCGTGAGCAACATGTTGCTCTCCAATCCCTTGGATGTTGCTCCCAGATGCCTCAAAGCAGGAGCTTATTTTTGAATTCCAGGCTTGCAGGCAAGTTTTGGTTGTATAAAAAACAGAGGTACTGCCAAACAGAGCCTCCTCTAGGCTGCCAATCCACATAGGGGCTACCAAATGGCCAATCACAGCACTTATTTGGCACCCCAAGAACATTTTTTATGCTAGTGTTGCTCCCCAACTCCTTTTACTTCTAAATATTGCTCACGGGTTCAAAAGGTTGGGGATCCCTGATCTAACTGGAGGTCCACTGGATAGATGTGGCACTGCAACATCATTTTATGGACCACTGGCTACACTGTTGACCTTGTGGCTTGACATCTGGTCCCCTAACAGGTAGTATAGTAAATAAAGGACCCATGGTTAGACAGCATTGTTCCATTAGAATATTACTGAAAACTACACCATTGGTGGATGGAGATGTGAGAATATACAAACTTAAAAGACTTCTATGACAACTAATCTTGGAATACATGGAGACTTAGATTTCAACCGTTCTCTGCACAGATACATCTTCAGCTTCCATAGACAACCTGCTGTGCTTAAAGGCAACATCCCAAAGCAAGTGACTGTAAGATGAAGGCTGGCATATTTGCCGGTTACAGGATAAAATGAAGCTGCTGCTGAGTGACCAGATGGAATGTTCATGGTTTAAATATATTCCATTCATAATTCATCTTATTTGTAGAAGAGCTTATGGATGGAAGCTCTTTTAAGCATGTATCCGGTCATCTGAGGTCTGCATCTGACTGATTTAATTCAGATCACCATAGCAAATAGATTCAGAAGCAAGAGTACTGAAGTTCTTATTCCTTTCATTGGATGATATTAATTTCCAACTTTTTGTAATATTCCCTATGGACTTGTCTCTTGGAAATATTAAGAGCTGCATGTACAGTTATTTCAACTGTTGCTTTAGTTCCACAAGTTCCTGAAAGTATTTATGGCTCACTTTCTGCCACTGATTCAGGTTGGCACCCAACCAGCTCCTTCAGCAGCCCTTTTACTATTTTATACCCCTTCTTTATCACCTCCAGTAACCCTTTTGCTATTTTCTACCCCTTTTTAATTAATCCTGATTTGAATTTGAAATTAAAAAAGGAAATAAAAATAATTCGGACAACGTTTTGCTGGTTTGGTTGAGTGAGGTTCCCCTTCCACTTTTTGGATTTTTACTTTAGCCACCTTAACCATTATCACTCATAAAATGACCCTACTATGCAAAAGATGTTAGTTTATGGACGTTGTGATGGACCAGAGTTGGACCAGTGGTCTGCTGATTTGGTTGAGTGAGGTTCCCCTTCTACTTTTCACTTTAGCTACCTTAGCTATTATTACTCATAAAGTGATCCTACTACTTAGAAGATATCAGTTTATTTTGGGCACATAATGATGAACCAATGTTGGGTCAGTGATCTGCTGGTTTGGTTGAGTGAGGCTTCCATCCTACTTCTCTACTTTTTACTTTAGCCGCCTTAACCATATTACTTAGAAAATGACCCTACTATTTAGACAATGTTGGGTACATTGTGATGGACCGAAGTTGGGCCAGTGATCTGCTGAGGTGGTTGAGTGAGGTTCCCCTTCTACTTTTTACTTTAGCCACCTTAACCATATCACTCAAAAAATGATCCGACAATGTAGAAGATGTTAGTTTACATTGTGACCATTGTGGTGGACAAGGGTTGGGCCAGTAATCTTCTGATTTGGTTAACTGAGGTTCTCCTTCTACTTTCTACTTTAGTCAGCTTAACCATATTACCCAAAAAATTAGCCTACTACTTAAAAGATGTCCATTTACTTTGGGTACATCGATTTAGACTAAACAATGCTACTTACTTGAAATGTATTTTGAGTAGATCAGCAATGTATCTACAGCAAATAAAATCTAGGCTTCAAATTGTATTAATTAAAGTTGTATTCTGGCTCACCAGATTGGATATAAACTATAAGCCAGTTTCCCCTTTTGTTCCTATACAATGCTTGACAAAGCACTGGCTCTGTGAATAATGGTAGGCTATTAATCTGGAACATTCTAGGACAATATTTTAAATGTCTGATGCTCTACAGGTTGTTCACTCCAGGCATTTAATCATCTTGACTCAACACATGTGTTCCAGCTCTCTTATAGTAGAATGATTAAGTACCTAAAGGAGCAACGATCGACATGTTTTATTGCTCTACAGTCATTGCCTTGAGATACTGATGCTTTTCTGCTTTTATTCCTTATAATTAGATGCACATTTAGAAAGGGAATGAAAAAACCCCATTTCCTTTAAAGATTTGTCAAGATTGAAATTGCTTTACTATTCATCAAGGATGTTGAAGTGAAATCCTTTTGCCACCATGTTTATTCCAATTGTTATTTTTACAATTTAGAACTCGTTATAAATTGAACAATAAGCTCTGATCAGTCAATTAATGCTAGTATCATGAAGACACAATTCTGATTGTGTGATATGACTATTGTGGAGGGACATTTCTTCTAGTTTTGAGAATTCCTACCAAATATTTATCATGAAGCCTGACCAGTAAATATTATTATCATACATTTGTGGGTGACAAACCACTTTGCCTGCCCAACTGGAAAGAACAGCTGTGGCTGAATTCTCCACCATGCCATCAACTTAGAAGTTTAGAGATTTAAACCTGCTAGAAGATAGCACTAGTGAGGAACATTGAGCCCCAAGTGTGTTCTGACTACAATATTGTCAGGATTGCCCGATGGTGCTCCGCTCCTCTTCGGCACCAAGATGGCGGTGCCCATAGCCGCCATGTGGACAGCTGCGCCACTGCAGTGACACCGGCGCTCAGACTCGTAATGTCATCAAGTCATGTCTGGCGCCAAAATTCTAAATAAAAGGACGCAGACGTCACGGGTTCAATGCCCGATAATAGGATTTGTTTGCCGCATTCCTGGGTGTTCTATAATCTTGTATTGATTCCTGGACTTTGACCCTGCCTGAACCTTGACTTTGCTACTTATCTGCCTGCCTATTGAACTATTGCCTGAATATCGACTACGAATACTCTTGATCCCTAATTGTATGGCCAGGCCTGGATTTGTGGAAAGGCCACCTAGGCCCGGGCCTAGGGTGGCAGGATTTAGGCGGCGGCATTCTGCCCAACCACACCCACATTGGTTAAAAAACTATGGGGATATGCAGGAGATACAATAATTTTTATAATTTCCCATGCGCAAATACCCATCGCTCCGGTCCCGATGAAATTTGCATGAAAAAGAGGAGGGGACAGGGGCGACGAATGGTAGTTGGCCTAGGGGCACCAGTTATGTAAATACGGCCCTGTGTACGGCGAACTTTTGCCTGAAGCTTCCTCCTTGGTCCGCACTCCTCCCACTGGGAGCCGATAAGCCCTCTGGCAAGTATCTGACTATTATGGAGTGATTAACCCATATCACAACTAATCATGAACAAATTCTGACTTTCTGTCTTGGTTTGGAGGCCTACGTGTAACACTACAACTTTACTTTTTCAGGCTCCACAGCAAAATAATTTTAAGTCTCATCCAAAACTCATGAGCCAAGGTTCCACTGGCACCTCTAAACTCTTGGGTCTCTGCTGTCATATTTGTTATGCGTCTGGGTAGGTGGCCCCAATTTGATAGCTCATTTTTATTAAAAAAGAAGCCTGCAGCAAATAATTTTTCCATCAATTTATCTGTTTTCTGAGAAGCAAAAAGGTGGTGGTTGTTGCCCTATATATTTGTGTGTGACCAAGGAATCGGCCATACATTTTCCTAGACACTTTCAGTTTATCCATAGAATTATGAAGGCATCTGGATAGTATCACTGTCACTCATACACCATATGCTCATTGCCTCCTATAGTTGTGTTTGTTCAGGTGATAATGAATCACCAATGTTTATTCTGCAAAAACTGTGAAACTGCTTATTTTATTTTTAAAGGTACAGTCCCCCGTACAGTTCATGAGAAGGTGCATAAGAGGCCAAGGGGTGGGGTGTCACTTAAAGGTGAAATTATAAGTGAGCATTCTGGGTCCTATCCCCCAGTCCCCACAGCCGCTGGGTCTGCTTTCCCTACAGTTAAACCAACGTCAGGATATTCTGTGGTCACATGAATCTCAGGGGAGGGACCTTTCCTGGTGATGTCACAGAATGAGCGAAAGGGAGTCTTTGCGGCCTGTTAGATCATTGATATAGATACAGGTATGGGACCCATTATCCAGAAAGCCACATATTATTAAAATGCCACCTCCCATAGACTCCATTTTGTCCAAATAATCCAAACTTCTAGAAATGATTTTCTTTTTCTCTGTAATAATAAAACAGTAGCTTGTACTTGATCCAAGCAAAGTTATAATTAATCCTTATTGGAAGCAAAACCAGCCTATTGGGTTTATTTAATGTTTACATGATTTTCTAGTAGACTTAAGGTATGAAGATCCAAATTACAAAAAGATCCCTTATACGAAAAAACCCCAGGTCCAGGGCCAGAACTAGGAGTAGGCAGAAGAGGCAGCTGCCTAGGGTGCAATGATTGAGGGGTCGCTAAGCATCTGCGTCTTCTGCCTGCCACTAGACCGGACGCACCTTCCACCAAGCTTGCCCCCTCCCCTACTGATCACATACATGAGTAATGTGACGTCACTGCGCATCCTTACAAAACTGTACCGCATATACACGTGCAATATCCTCGCGCCACCAAGTCACAGGAAATGGAGGGGCGAGCTGGCCGGCTGTATTGCCTAGGGCGCCCGGCCGGCCTGGCCCGCCTGTGCCCGGGTCCCAAGCATTCTGGATAACAGGACCTATACCTGTATTCTACAACTTTGATGTACTCACCAACACATCATCTTTTAACTAGCCTATATGATACGGTTGAAAATTAGGATAACCAGTCATATAAGTGTGGTGTTTATACAAAGGGCCTGTAGGTGTCACTGTGCACAAGTGTTATACTGTGTACATAGTACTTTCTATACGGCTTTAAAGTATTAGAGCTACTGTTTAAGTGTAATGGCTGCATGAACCTGCCAAAAAAGCACTGTTATACTCTACTCATCCTCGGCTACCAAAACATAACAATAAGGGGCCCATTCACTAAGCTCGAGTGAAGGAATAGAGGAAAAAAAACTTCGATTTTCTAATGTTTTTTTTGGCTACTTCGACCTTCGACTACGACCTTCGACTTCGAATCGAACTAAAAATCATTTGAATATTCGACCATTTGGTTATTCGAAGTACTGTCTCTTAGGGATGTAGCGAACTGTTCGCCGGCGAACTAGTTCGCACGAACTTCGACTGTTCGCGTCCGCCAAATGTTCGCGAACGTCGCGCGACGTTCGCCAATACGAGTTCGCGTTCGATTCGAACAAAAATCGTTCGACCATTCGATTCCTTCGACCGCTAAAATCGAAGGATTTTCGTTCGAATCGAACGATCGAAGCCATTCGATCGAATGAAATCATTCGATCGAATGGCTTCGATCGCTCGATTCGAACGAAAATCCTTCGATCGAACGATTAAAATCCTTTGATCGTTCGAATCGAACGATTTTGCGGATGTTCGAAGTTCGCGAACTGTTCGCATTTTTGCCGGTGTTCGCGAACGGCGTTCGCGAACACATAAACGGCAGTTCGCTACATCCCTACTGTCTCTTTTAAAAAAACTTTGACCCCCTAGTTCGTCACCTAAAACCTACCGAGGCCAATGTTAGCCTATGGGGAAGGTCCCCATAGGCTTTCCAAGGTTTTTCTGATCGAAGGATAATCCTTCGATCGATGGATTAAAATCCTTCGATATTCGAAGTTGAAGGATTTTAAATCGGCAGTCGAATATTGAGGGTTAATTAACCCTCGATATTCGACCCTAGGTAAATGTGCCCCTAAGTATCCTTTTATAGTAGACTAGGTGCATAAGTAGTGATTTACGAATACAACAAGATTGAGCATCTTCTGGAAACCATGTTCAAAATGGTGTTGGTATCTTATTTATTGGACGCAAGTCTAGTGTTCCTATTGACACAACCTACTGTAAAAACCCTTGAGCGACTGTCAGGTCCAGGGTGGTGGGAGCTCCATGGTTCGCCAGCATCAATAGGTACATTTGTAGAAAAAGCAAAAAAAAATCGTCATGTGGAAGTATCTTAATGTATAGTGTCCGTGTGTTCAACTTCAGCACACCACTTGCATGTAGATAACAATGCTTCTCAATCTCAGAATGGAAAGAAGAGGAGAAGGCACATGGAATTGTCACAGAATGTTCTGTGTATCTTTGCCTTTTCTTTCATGGACTATATTGGGCTTGGAGCATTCAGGGGTTGAAGAGCATCAATGTTTAGAGTATGTGCACTAGCAGGTCACAAATGACCCCTTCCTGCTGTTTGTTGTATTCACCTATATAATACTATAGTGCTTATATGTGTCCACTTTACCTGAGCAACTTCACCAGCCTTGCAATATGTTTTGTGATTTAATAAATATCTTCATCATTAAAATGCACATTTGGAGAATGAAGGTCCGATAAGGAAAGAGCATACGTCCAAAAAGGGACCTTTCTCAATATTTTCTTTTGTTTACTGGGAAGTAAAGTAAATATTTTAAAAGTGGCAGAGTAAATTGTCTTGTTTTTCTCTAACCTTGCTTTATTATTGGAAAAAAAAAGAAAATGTTCAACTGGAAAATCCAGATATTAGCTGTGGATATGTAAGGTACAAACTCCCAGCGCTGGTTTTAAGATCTACGTGCGGAAACTGTTAAGACAGAAAATGCAACAGGAGCCAGATGGTGTTTATCCAGAGTTCAGAAGGAGCTCTTAACATGATCATATTTACCAGATGGCTGATTTGTTACATGGATTAAGCCAATATAACAAAAAAAAATTAGATAAAGAATCCTCCAAGAGTGATAAAGAAAAAAGAATTTGTGTATCATATTATTCCAGCCTTGACATCTGCTCAAGGGCAGTTCTGCTCCTGGCTTTGAAGCCTTTGTTAAGATACGTACTGGACCTGTATTAATACCAAATGCCAAGGACAGGACTATGTAATCCCATCAGTTTTGGGCTGGGTCTTTTAAAGCCCGCCATGTAACCCTACAACCATGGCCCATGCTAGGAAGCATTGACTATAAAATGCAGTAATTGCTATTGGTTGGACATGGAAGAAATAAAATATCAGTTGTCCTATGATGGGACCCACCAGAAGATTCCATGGAATCCTTTAAGGCCATTGAATCTTATTGGTAAGATTAGGAAGTATTTCATTTGAAACAGAAAGAAAACCTAAAAGGAATGTGCTACATATTTTGTGAATCTACAGAAAAGGATATCGGGGCATCATCAGCGGCACAAATCTTCATGCTAAAAGGTTGTGGTGGCACAGAAGCACAAAGCATAAGGTGTAGCATTTCTACCCTAATTCTTTGTGAGGTGTAGTTACCCTTTAACTAGTTTTGTCGAACGTGATCCTTTAGGCTGGTGGCAGACGCGGCAATTCTGGGGAGATTAGTCGCCCAACGACAAATCTCCTCTTCTTTGGGCGACTAATCTCCCTAAAATGCCTTCCCGCTGGCTAGAATGTAAATCGCTAGCGGAATGGCATTTGGATTGCTTTGGCTTTCCCCGAATCGGACTGTGTGCCACCACCCTAATCAGTGGGGGTGGTTAATTGTACTGAGAAGGCATTGATGGGTAGTCCACCACCATGAAGAACTTGTTCTACTGTTGCCATATTGCCTTACTATTTTTGTTACTTCTATCTTTCTTCACTATCTTGCCCTACTGTAGCCATCATGTTTTAGAATACCTGCTGTCTCTCATGTGCCCTGCCTGTAACTGCAGCTCTGTAGAATATAGGGCAGTTGTCCCAAAGCTGGATAACTTAAAGATTTGATGTCACATAAATATTTACTTATACAAAATTAAAGTACTCAACAGCATTCTCATAGATAGGTGGGCCTATCTGAGTCCAGGAAAGGAGTTTGGAGGAAGGCTGGGTTACTTTGCGGAACAGTAGAATGCTGAGCCGGGCCAGGCTCGCTGGGCGCCCTAGGCAACCCCACCCCCTGGCTGACAAGTCCCATCCCCCGACAGGCAAGCCTCAGCCCGGCATGCGCGAGCAATGGAGAAAAAACAGAAAGGGCGAGAGGGGTGAGTGATGGAGGGAACAGAAACGGAGGGGAGAGAGACAAGAGAGGGGAGGGTGTCAAGAGGGAAAAAAAGAAAGACTAGGACTAAGGGTAAGCAGAATACAGTTTTAGAGGTAGCTGCCCAGCGCCCACCTATTATTGCACCCTAGGCAGCTGCCTCTTCTGCCTACCCCTAGTTCCGGCCCTGGTAGAATGGGTGAATGGCCTATGATTTCCCAGTTTTTCAAAGGGGAATAATGGGCGGTTTGGAGTTGCATTAATTGTCTACTTAAGATGTAACCAATCAAAGAAGGACAAAACATGTAGTTGTGTTACCATAAACCATAATGGTTTCCAGCCAAACAATGACTAAAACCTTTCCATACAAATTTCTCAGACATTCCCAGAATCCAATGCAATATTTTAATACTAAGAGAGAGCAACCCTTGAGTAAATTCGAGACTTTCAAATACAGAAAAGGGGGGGTTGTGGGTGCACTCCTAGGGATAAGTAAAAATGTATTAAAATATAATGGAAGAGGGGGGGCGGTCCTTGGCCGTGATGCTGAGCAGTCGCACAGAGTAGGAGCTCCGTGACTCGGAACCTCTGAACTCCCGCATATCAGCATTCACGAGCAAATATATACAGCACGGGATGCACGCATACTGAGCCAGATCATGGGGAAACGGCAAAACCGGCAAAAACAGCGTACTACGATGTCGCCTTACCTGCAAAAGACGCCAAGTCGCAGCCTGAGGCATACTCCCCAAGATGGCGCCGACTCTGATAGCGCACCTCCAAGCTCACCGCATGCTGCTGCTTCTCCCAGCCACTCCGTGAGTACTTCTCCTTCCATGGCCTCTCAGTCGCCACAGCATTCCCTCTCTAATAGTCTCCCAGCCCAACACCAAGCTGAACTGCCCGTTACTGCCCAAATATTGGCGGACCAACTGGCACATCTGCAATCTGCCCTGACGGCCACCATTACCCAGACTGTTGCGGCGGCAGTAAATGTGGCTTTGAAAGAAATTAGGAGAGATGTGACCGACTTGGGCGATCGGACTGATAAATTGGAGACGTTTACAGATGATATTGCACAGCGTTTAATAAATACGGAGGAGGAAAATGCCGCCCTTAAAGGGGAAGTGTACCTATTGCGGGACATGTGCGAGGATCTAGAAAATAGATCCCGCAGACAAAACCTGAGGTTCAGGGGCATCCCGGAAGATGTACCACCGACTGATATACCGGGCTACCTCACCGACCTATGTACCCACATCTGCCCAGACACTCCAACCGACATGTGGAGATTTGACAGGGCTCACCGCTCCCTAGGCCCGAAACCACTTCCACCTAAACCTCCGCGTGACATAGTCACATGCTTCCACTACTATCAAGCTAAGGAGCTTATTCTAACGAAAACGAGAGCGGCTAATACAGTGGAATTTCGCAATCATAAAGTGCAGATTTTTACGGACCTCTCTCCCATCACTTTAACTAAACGAAGAGAAATGAGGCCTGTTACGCAAAAGCTCCGAGATCTTGGCATACCCTACAGATGGAGCTTCCCATTTAAGCTGGTGGTTAATCGGGCGGGTCACACCTACACCTTGCAGAATCCTCAAAATGGTGCTAGGTTCTTAAAGGCACTTGGTCTGCCACCTAAGGACATGCCCTCGCCAGCTCATCCCAGCCCAAGGGAGAAGCCAGTGGTTACTTTTGAACCCCAATGGCTTACGATTCAGCGTCAAAATGTTTTGCCACCACTGGCCTTGAGCCCATCGCCTCCGCAGATTCCTTGAGGATTTATTGCTGGGTTTATTTTGTGTTACGTGGCCATTTTGACCCATGACTGGCTCGATCCAACCCACGAGGTTTCCGTGAACACCATGGATTGTCGACTACTCTCTTGTGTTCCATCGATTGCGGCGATCCTTGGCATCACAGTTGTTTACCCACCCTCACCGGAGGTACCTGATTGTTCCTCCTTGGCCGTAGACTTTTCGTCACTGCCATTGTTACATCTGACCTTTTTCACCACAGTTATCGTTATACCTGATAGAGCTCAGGAGAGTTTGGAATAACTATTTTTCTCCTTTTACTTTTTGTTCTTTTATTACATGCTGTTCTTTTATCTATTATCTATTTTATGTTTATTGCTGCTATTTTACTGTTTTGGGTTCATCTCCCCTTTTCAGGTTCACCTCATATGTTCTCTTTGGGTCTGTTTTGAATTGACATGTAGGGAGCTCAGTTTACCTAAGTATCTTGTGCCTTATATGTTGTTGTATGGATCGGTTGGGGACTCTGGTCGACCGCACCTGTCGATGGCCTTGACAACTAAGCTACAATTTATCCTAATATTCCTCAAATTGTTCTCCCATGGCTAAGTTCATTTCTATTAACGTTAAAGGCCTTAATAGCATACAAAAGAGATATTTGACTCTTAAGGAACTTAGAGATTCCCGAGCTGATATAGCGTTTATCCAGGAAACACACTTCCCTAAAGATAGTTCCTTTGGCCTTCGCTCTAAATATTACCCTACGGCCTATTATTCCTCAGGCCCTTTCAAAAAGGCCGGTGTAGCCATCCTTATTCACAAGGACTGTCCCTTCTCGGTTGACCAGGTCCTTCCTGATCCGAAAGGTCATTATTTGTTGCTAACAGGAACGTATGCTGGTACTCAGGTCCTCCTTCTTAATGTCTATGCTCCTAACAAGCGCCAAATTCACTTTCTTAAACGGGTCATTGCTAAAGCACAACAACATACTCCCCAATATGCTATAGTGGGGGGGGACTTCAACCTAGCGTTCTCTCAGGTGCTGGATAGATCCCAACCAGCCACACTTCGGGCAACTCACAATTTGTCCAAATTGTTCCGTCAAACCATGAGACAAGCCCATTTGTATGACACCTGGCGCATTAAACATCCTAGAGATAGGCAATTTACCTTCTACTCCCCAGTACACAAGATTCACACACGCATTGATTATTTCTTTGTTTCGCATTTTTCTCTTAATTTACGATTCACAGCGGAGATATTGCCTATCTCCTGGTCCGATCATGCGCCCATACTCTTGACCTTAGATCTTTCTAAACCCCCCCTCCGTGAGTCCCATTGGCGACTGAATGAGACGCTGTTACATGACTCCACGGCCTTCACACAAATTGAGGGACGACTGAAGGAATATTTTGAGATTAATGAGGGCTCTGTTGAATCCATCACTACTCTTTGGGAGGCCCACAAGGCTACAATACGAGGCCACCTCATTGCGTTAACTGCCCACAAAAAGAAATCTATGGCTAAAACTTACCTCGCCCTACATAGAAAACTCAGAGATACAGAGACTCAATATAATATACTGGGTACTGACTCCTTATTACATCAACTTAGTTTATTGCGAAAAGAACTAGCCACCTTGAAACATAGACAGGCGGAAAAGGCCATTATATGGACTAGACAAATGTTTTATGACAAAGCTGACAAACAACATACTCTGTTGGCTAGGAAATTGAGGGACCAACAAGCCAAAACTAGAATAACTTCTGTTAGGCTCTCTTCAGGATGTTTGACTTACGACCCCGCACAAATTGGTTCCGCATTCCATGATTTTTACTGCAAGCTTTATAATTTACCTCCACCGTTTCCACAAGTAGGCCACCATAGGGCATTAATAACTGACTTCCTGGCTTCCCTTGATCTTCCTAAGTTCTCGGTCGACGACCTGGCCGTGCTCAATGCCGCTATCACTGCGGAAGAATTATCCTATACTCTCAAACAAATGCCCACTGGGAAAACTCCTGGCCCCGACGGCCTCCCTTATAAATACTACAAACTGTTTCAGCATATATTGAATCCCTATTTGCTGAAACTTTTCAACTTGTACTTACAAGGGACTGCCATCCCCAACACCACCTTGACATCCCACCTCTCCCTCATACCTAAGGAGGGTAAGGACCCCGCACAATGCTCGAATTATAGGCCCATTGCTTTGTTAAATTCTGACCTGAAGCTATTTTCTAAAATATTGGCTAACCGTCTTGCACCCATTTTACCGCGACTAATTAATAGAGACCAAGTAGGCTTTATACTGGGTAGGCAGGCTGGTGACAATACCAGACGCACCATAGATTTGATTGAGATCCTCCAGAGGACTCAGGTCAAATCAGTGATTTTAAGCTTGGATGCCGAGAAGGCATTCGATAGGCTTAATTGGACTTACCTGTTCTCTTTACTAGGACACCTTAACCTCTCTGGCCCTTATCTCAGTGCTCTTAATAACTTGTATAGCACCCCTCTCACTTTCCTCAAACTTCCTGGCCAGTCGCGAAAGCCAATACCCATTTTTAATGGAACGCGACAGGGTTGCCCCCTTTCCCCCCTTTTGTATGCCCTAAGTATTGAGCCTCTGGCGGCAGCCATACGGAACCACCCGGACGTTTCGGGGGTTACGGTTGGCTCCTCTCAGTATAAAATAGCTCTATTCGCAGACGATGTCCTACTTACGTTGTCAAATCCATTTGTTTCACTCCCTAACCTTCACAACTTATTAACGAGGTATAGTGCAATATCTGGCTACAAACTCAATTTTGACAAAACTGAAGCTTTACCCTTACACCTTGCATCGGGTGAACTGGAGTCATTGCAGACTGCTTTTAATTATAGATGGAAGAGGGATTCCTTATTATACCTTGGTACCCATTTATCTGCGGCTTACTCTCACTTGTATGACCTTAATTTTAAGCCTCTTATACAGCAGACTAAAATTCAGTTGTTGAAATGGTCTCACTATTCTATATCTTGGTTGGGCAGGGTGGCCGCTATCAAAATGAGTGTGCTACCCAAATACCTTTATCTGTTTGAGACTCTCCCGGTTGCTGTTCCACCCTCAACGCTTAAGGAAATACAGTCCCTGTTTCATGATTTTGTCTGGGCGAATCGGAGCCATAGAGTGGCCTCATCGGTCCTGATGTCGACGCGTTGTCGAGGGGGTTTGGGGGCCCCTAACATACGGAAATATTACGAGGCCGCCCACCTCAGGCAACTTTTGGCCTGGTCGCTTTGGGATTCTCCTACGACATGGGGCCACATTGAGAATGTGATGGCACGAGATTTTCATTTAAATGCACTTTTTTGGTGCCCCACCACCGTTATCAGATGCCCTCCCACAGTGCTTTCGGCGACTAGGCACCTACATTCGATCTGGCGCGCCACCAGGCATAAACATAATCTGATTTCACCCAAGCCATTACTGACCACGTTCCTGAGGAACCCTGTTTTCCAGCCAGGCATGGACCCAGCGTTCTATTTACGGTGGTCGAAGTTTTCCTATTTCACTGTACGGGACATTCTCCACCCACTTACTCACAAGATGCTTCCTTTACAAACTATTCAAGACAAAGATTCGTCTGTGAGAATCAGATTCTTTGAATACTTTCAACTCCGTCACTTCGTGGATTCCCTCGCACAGTCGGCGGTTGGGACTCGGCCCACAGCTTTTGAGGTTCTGGCAGCCACTGGTCTACCACAAAGAGGTCTTATCTCTAGAATCTACTTGCTGCTCACTGCCCCCCAAACTCCATCACAGCATCATCATAAATATATGGATAGATGGGACCTAGTTCTTCCACGACCGCTCACTGATTCCGACTGGTCCAGAATCTGGGACAATGCGGCACACATGGTGTCATGTATACGGCAGAAGGAGCATATTTACAAGATCTTAACGTTCTGGTACTATACCCCAGAAAGACTTCACAAGCTTTTCCCTGATCACTCTCCTCTCTGCTGGAGAAATTGTGGTGTCCCAGGTTCCCAGTTACATATTTTTTGGGATTGTCCATTTATACTGCCCCTCTGGAAAGATGTCCAAGACCTTCTCTGCTCGTTGCTCTCCCAACCAGTGCCGTTAGACCCGATAACATTTCTGCTGGGCAAACCCTTGCCAGGGATTCAGAAGAGTGGGCAGGCCCTTGTAAACCAGATATTGACTGCCACTCGGTTAGCCATTGCGGCTAAATGGAAAAGCCAGACGATTCCCACACTGTCTGAGATTATCAACAGGGTGAACAGCAACTGGTCTTTCGAGGCTAACATAGCCCATCTCCAGCATAAGATGGAACAATTACTCAAAATTTGGTCCGTTTGGGACCTTCGGGGGATGGTGCCCGCCCTGCCCCAATAAGTTTTTCTGAGACCATTTCTGACCTCCCTTACATTTTCCCTCAGCCTCTCCCTACACCCTCTCCGCTACTATAGCTTGAACCTGAACCCGCAGTGCTACCATTTGATTCATCACTGTTGTACTTTCTATTGGATGTATATTTTCTTATTGCTGTTCTTCTTGTTTGTATAATTCCTATCTCGCCTGCCCTTCTGGACATGCGAGCGTTTTTTGCTTATTGACATAGCTTTGGTAGCTGGCCATAACGGCCCTAGCTCATGGTTATTCCCTTTTTGATTCACTGTATTAATCTGCAATCAATATCTATTGTGATGTTTTGAGCTTTGTAAAACTTTTAAACCTGTCAATAAAATATAAGTTACAAAAAAAAAAAAATATAATGGAAGAGCTATTGACTTGTCCAATTAATCATTAAGCTAGTGGCGGGGGAGGATCTAGCCCTTAGACTATTCTTTGAAGCAGGCGGCGGGTAGATAATTAATTTAAATTCTTATAAATTGAGAAGTTGGTCCAAGATTTCAATTTAACAGGGAATCCTAGATAGCTATGGTGTCAGATGAGTAAGGGCAACTTAAGCATTGAAAGCACGGAAGAAAGGATGGTAGCATGGACAGAAACAGAGGTAATGTAAGGGAACTGGGATTTTTTTTTATCATGATTTTACCCACAATGCAGCATCTTTTCTAAGTTGCATGCACAAATATGGTCCTTTGTGAATAGCACAGTGGGGCTTCAATGTTGGAATGGCTTCACTTCCAAATCTCCAATGTATGTGACATCAATAACATTATTAGTGCCTGATTGTCTTGCAACTTTCTGAGGGAAACCCTACAATTTGTTGCAGGTCCAGTGTTGGACCGGTCCAACAATATACCAGGAAAAGTACTGTTGGACCCAGGAGTTGGTGGGACTCCTACTCTTAACCATTTGGCCTATTTCATGGTTATTTCCTATTTCTGTAAGGGAACAAAAATGCAAAACTAATGGATAGAGAATAGCACGTAAAGAAAAGAGCCTAGAAAAATAAAGAAGTTTAGTGAAGAGAAGAGAAGAGGAACAATAGTTTGAAGAGCGGGCCTATGGTCTATGATTTTCTGGTGGTCTCCAGTTATCCTAGTCCATTGCTGGCCAGGTCAATGCTGCGACCATACCCACAATGCCATGCAGTTCAATAGGGTAGGTAAACAGGCACAAGAAGAGTAAGAGGCTTTTACATTTTAATTGGTCAACAGCAGAAAATCTTCTGGTTTTGTCTTTCAAAAACTGTGTAGCAAATATTATCTACAGAGAAGGCTATTCCACCTACATGTTTATCTATTCTGGATAGTAACCTATAACAGGGGAGTAATTAGTACTGGCAAGTTAGCTGTCCAATTGAACAAAGCCATTGGGAAATGAGAGACATTTTAATTGTAAGAAAACTTTTTGTTCCCAAACACTGAGGCAAACGTTCCCTAGCACCCTGATGTACAGCTCTAATGTTCTTTTAATGAGATGCAACTCACTGAATCGATACCACATTCCACAGTTTTGCCTAATGAGAAATACTAAAAAGTACGGATTGTTCGAGCTCAGCCACAACACTGTCAGCTCCTTTCCCTTCTACCCTGCCTTTATCTGACAGTTGCTCACTTTTTGTATTGATGAAGAAGAAAATGATTTTCAATTACAACCAAAATATGAACGTTTGACCCAGTACTCTCATTTTATTGGCTGGTAACGTTTACTTGTTTATGTCCATCCAATCATACAATCAAGAATCAGAATTTTTCTTTTCCTGGTAAATTGTAAGAATACCTGGTGGTCTAGTGGGGCGGCTGGGACACCCACCGTCTTCTTTGTTCCCTCTTTGCTCCTGATGTGCCACTTCCAGATTCGCACGGCGTTCAGGTGTTCTCGGCACCGTAGTCGCGAAAATTAAAATATTTATAGGCACATCTTCCTTTTTCACGTTGCCCAAAGTAAAGGTCTATTCCATAGTTCCTGGGTGTGTTTTCTAAGTCTGATATACGTTCTTGACCCTTGCCTGCCCCTGACTTTTGCAAATCTGCTGCCTGTACTGACTACTGCCACTCTTTGGATTCTGATTTTGGTACCGTGTTACTGTTTGGTGTTGACCCCGGCCTCTGATCTCTACTTCACTTTCTGATTTGGTACCGCTTTGCCAGTTTGGTGTTGACCCAGCCTGTTCCATGTCTACACTGCCTGCTTCCCCATCCTTTTCGTATGTTTCCGCTCCGTAGCCTGCCCAGAACTCTCTCCTCGGTCCTCTCTCCTCGGTCCTCTCTCACTAAGTCCTGGCAGCATCTGAGTAGTGGAGAGGGGGGCTCCACCTGAAGCCAAAGGTGGCTGCTATAGGCAGACGTATGAACTGTGACTAAGGGGCATGTTTACTAACATTGGAGATAAATATCTGGAGAGATTTCTGGAGATGTTGCCCATAGCAACCAATCAGATCGTTGCTTTTGTTTTCTAACTTGGCTGTGGCTGTTTAAATCTAATTGCTGATTGGTTGCCATGGGCAACATCTCCAGAAATCTCTCCAGATATTTATCTCCAATGTTAGTAAACATGCCCCTAAGTCCTTGGATTTAGTTCTGGGTTTGGGATACCCTCAAGTCAAGACTGGGAATCACAATAGGCCGTGGCATGTGACGTACACTGAGGCCCAAACAGCCCCCCATCAGCCCAATAAATAGTGGCTGTCTATAGCAATTTACAGCATCCCCTCTGGCATTTGCCAGAACCCAACAGATTGCCGGTCCGGTCCTAGATACCCTACCTTACATAAATGATGGCATTTTCTGTAAGCTGCCTTGGCAGAACACATGACAGCTGAAAAGCTTTTCAACAGATTAATAGCTTCTCAACACAGTCTAATTTATGATCTTCCTGTAAGTCACAGAGGATGGCAACCATTATCAATATTTAATGCCAATTTACAGCCATGGTAATGCGGAATACTATAGAGCCATTGATGATTAACATGACATCCAACAATACTCAGTGTAATTTAATAACACAGTCAGCACTATAGAGCACTTGCACGACATCTTCTGGAATGCATAAGTGGATCAGATGCTGCGGATTCTGTCAATTTTTAATTTTGTATTCATAGATCTTCCAAGCTATTACAAAATATTACAAAAAAAAAGATGAAATCTCTGTTGATGAAGAATTTACGAACATCAGGAGCATGGGAATTTAGGTGGGTTAAATCGATTCCATCAAAGTTTGAATGTTTGCAAATTCTGCAGGAAACCCACCAGATTCTCAGATCAAACTAAACTTTTATGCTCTTTGGTAGGGATCCTCAACCTTTTTTTATCCGTGAGCCGCATTCAAATGTAAAAAGAGTTGGAGAGTAACACAAGCATGAAAAAAGTCCATGGGGGTGCAAAACAAGTGCTGTGCTATTTGGTAACCCCTATGTGGACTGGTAGCCTATTAGGGGCTCTGATTGGCTATAAACCTGGTTTTATGCAACCAAAACTTGCCTCCAAGCCTGGAATTCTAAAATAAGCATCTGTTTTGAGGCCATTGGGAGCAACATCTAAGGGGTTGGTGAGTAACTTTTTGCTCACGAGCCACTGGTTGGGGACTACTGCTCTTGGGCTTGCTTTGTAGCACTTCAAACTTTTGGATAACATTGACTCAGTATCTTGCCTTCCAAATACTTCTTATTTATCCTAATCATCTCTCTGTCCACATTTACATCCCAACCTAATGTTCGTGCCTGTCGTTGGTGCCAGTCACTCAGTCAATCTATCTCTCCCTACATGTTTCACCACTACTGCGGCTTCCTCAGGAGCATAAGTGACGGTTGATTGTTGACCTTGGCCTCTAGTTGTTCACATCACTAAGTTTTGATTTGAACCTGACCACATTCTTTTGACTTGGCTGTCAACTCCATCGCTGACTACAAAATAACAAAAAAACTTTAGCATCAGAAAGACTTGTGTCTATAGAATGACATGCAGATGACATTTTCGACACCAAGCACCAGAAAAATTGTAATCCTGGCCACAAAAATATCCCCCTCGCGGTTGATCTAGTATATAACTATGCTAACTGGGGTATTCTTGGAAGCTTAATCTTAAGGGAAGACATGCAAGTGGGTGAACAATTATTTGTTGTCCTAAATATTCTTACGAACATATGACTATGAAGATTTTCATTCATCCATGGAATTTCTAGAATAAGTCTTGTGAATATAGCATTTTATGGTTGGGTATGGGGCCTAAGCAAATGCTGGATCACAAAGGCCTTAATCCAAAATGTCACATAAATATTATACCACAGTTCCCCTTGAACCACATTCAGATGTAAAATGATTTGGGGAGCAACCCAAGCATAACAAATGTTCCTGGGTGGCACAAAACAAGTGCTGTTATTGGCCATTAGGCAGCCTCTATGTGGACTGGCAGCCTACAAGAGGTTTTGTTTGTCAGTACACCTGTGTTTTATGCAACCAAAACTTGCTTCCAAGCCAGAAAATTAAAAATAAGCCCCTGCTTTGAGGCCACTGGGAGCAACATCCAAGGGTTTGGAGAGTAACATGTTACTCATGGTTGGGGATCACTGTAGTATACCAAAGTTTAAAAAAGATTTAGTCATAGGACCTATATGTCGGTAAGTAGAATGTGCTATATCCCTGTAGAACAACATTCTTGACCTTGTTGTAGACGTTCTTGGTTTACCACAGAAAAATCATGAGTAGATATTGCATTGCTTACCTTTTAGCGGAATGTACATGACTACTAAATCAACCATTAATGGAGGAGCTCCTTTGAGATTTGAGAAGCTACAGAATTTCAACACATCATACTGCTGTCGTCAAGAGTATAGAGGATTCCATGGTTACCCTAATCATAGGCAACCCTATGCACATGTTCCCCATCTTGTCTAGGTTTTAAGAGATAGAGCTTTAAAAGGTTTTGCAGTTGGACCCTGTGACTCTGAGTATCTGCAGATCAAATGTATAAATATCCCCCAAACAGATCGAAGTTAGGCACTTCTTTGGCACAGAAATGTTGAAACGATACCTTCATTTTGTGCCCGCTCAGGAAAAAGAGATCAAGATCCAGCAAGAAATCAAGATAATGAAATAAGTTAATAATATTCACGCCGGTGCCATTCATCTTCAGAATGAGAATGAGGATAATGACATCTATTTATCTGGCTTGTCTCACAGCACACCAAATGGGAAGATCAATGTTGCAGCTGAAGGAAAGAACTTTAATTAGAATGCTCCTAAAATCAACAACTTCGCTTCAACTTTCCCTACAGTCTCAAAAACATTGAAAAACTTTCTTCCTTAATTACTTTGCCATAGGAGTTGATTATATGGAAACTATGGACAATAAATCAGTTGGAGGGAGCTTGACGGCTCACCGGTACAGGTATTGATGGATGAGTTAATCTCAGCTCTTTTCATGAAAAATAGAAATATACTGTATATGGAGATAAATCATCCTACATAATCATGAATCAAATACTGCATTAATATTCCATGTATCCCAATATTAAACACATGAATATTCCATAAAATAGCTACGGTTATTGTCACCGATTACGTCACTTCCGGCTGCAGTGACTTTAAGGGGGTTATTTATTAAAATCCGATTGTTTAAATCTCAAAAAAAAACGATTTTTTTCGCTAGAAAACTTAATAATAATAAGAGGAACAAAACCTCAAATTTTTTGAGGAAAAAAACAAAAAATTTTTCTAGATATATTATACAAAATGCCTGAATCTGAAAATCCGCCCTCTCAGACCTGTTGAGGTCCTGTATAAGTCAATGGGAGAGGCACCTATCTCAATTTGAAGTTTTCGGAGTCTGTGCTGGGTTTAGCCCAAAAATCCGACTTTTTCGGGTAAAAACGTGTGAGCAATTCGGGAAAAAAAGCCCAACAAATTCGATTGATTCAGGTTTTCACTTGATTTTATGGAGTTTTGCTTATGTTTTATGAATAAATAAGCTAAAATCGTCACAGGAGTCTGGTCATGTTTTTTTAATAAAATATGAGATAAATTTGGATTTTAGTAAATAACTCCCTTAGTGTGGATATAAGGGGGTCACTAACTCAGTCTCTCACCCACCTTGCGCACAGGTTAGACTCAACCAGCACCAGCACCCTAAAGACCTATAGTCTCTCCCAAAACTCATACAAAACTTGCACCCGCCACTTTTATACTTCTCCGGCAACTAAAGATGCCGAGCACTTTAGTAGGTAAGGGTTAAGATAACTGGAACGCTCTTCCTACCAGCAATCAAATGGTTAATATACATAAAACCAGACTAGTGCGTCCATTCAGCATGCAGAGGGTTAAGGCTCACAGGTTTACACTTCGTTTAGAGCATTAAAGACAAATATGAGATTTTATATAATTCATTTTATATATATATATATATATATATATATATATATATATATATATATATATATATATATATATATATTATAATATATTAAATAATATATGTATATGTGTATAATATATGTAATATATATACACACATCACAAGGCCACTGCACACGCTTGCCGATAAGTTACATACCCTGGTGCTCCCAGAGATTCAAATATAGGAATTTTTTAAATAAATACTCAGGTCCCAGCAGAGGACCGAAATGTCAATATAATAAAGGAGTCTTTATTTAAAAAATTCCTTGTGTGCACAGGCATCTACTTATATATATATATATCTTGTATGCTTTTTATAGCATAACTATATGTTATATATATATATATAACCATCCATAGAGGAGTCGGCACTCTCGATACTTAGTTTGAATGTGCCTGGGTGAAGTGTCCAAATGTAGAATATATATATATCACACCGAGAAGGTCCACAGTGCAAATGAACAAAAAGATTTACAAAAAGTACATGTAAAAAAAAAACATGGCACAGTTTAAAAAATAAAAAACATGGAAAACGTATACTTAACACCTGGAGGAAACCCTCACGGAAATAGGTCCTCCTTAGGAAATCCAATTTTTAGCCAAAAGGTTTGACTATTTATTAGTTTGCAGGGGCGTCAGGTAACTAAATACCCCGCCCCCCACTGGAAAACAAGGGGCGGGGCCTAGCAGGACACAGATTGAGTTTTTTATGACCTTCTGTGAGTAGGGACTGGACCAGGAACATAATGACCATAACTTCTTACAGGAACACTGTAGAGAAATGATAATATATGCAGTGGTCTTATTTCTTCCTACATAGACACTAAATATCAATTCTGTGTGACCTGCCCCTGCCCAGATATTCCCATCTGATGAACCATTTTCATTTGACTAAAACAAGGACAGACCGATCCATTGGCTTAATCTAAAAATCTAGGAAACTTTCTCTTTTGAAGGGCCTCAGCCTTTATTCCAGGCCGGATTTCCCTCAGCGTCGCCCAAGGTCTCATGGTCCTAGAGCCCATCGCCCGATCCCACGCATGTACCATAGAGATGATGAACTCTAAGTTCCCAATGCACATTAGAATACGGCTGGGCGACATGCTGCCCCTAACATTTCACAGCCCTAGTAGTGTTGCCATTTAGACAGTCAGGTTTTTAGACCCACTGTCTGTTTCCAAAATACCTGCCTCCAGTGTTGGACTGGCCCACTGGGATACCAGGGAAACTCCTGGTGGGCCCAGGTGTCAGGGGCCCCTCCTGCTTCTAAACATTTGGCCTATTTCATGGCCATTCCCTATTTCTATGAGAACTAAATAGATGGAAAAATAGATTATAGTATGTGAAGAAAAGAGACTAGGAGAGGTTGAGTGAGGAGAGGAAGAATAATTGTCCTGAGAGTGGGCCCCTGGTCTAAGAATTTTTGGTGGGCCCCTGGTGTCCCAGTCTGACACTGCCTCTTTTCTAAAGTCTGAAAACTGGGCAGACCTGTCCCCTGCTTCCTGAGTGATTTGACCAATCACAGGCTGCCACATCATGGACCTTCCTCTTCGCATCATCAGCCCCACCTCTGACATCACTGGTCCGGAGTCCAAGGTAAGAAAAGGTGGCAACTCTATGCCCTAGGCCCAGCCTTTGTGGCCTCACAACAAATCAGTCCGGCCTCTATTGGCGCAACTCCAACCAGTAAGGTATAATGTTTCAATCGCAGTATTTATGTAGTTTTTTTCTGCTATCTCAAAACTGTACAAGCTCACGTCCCGCTTCCTAATTCCTGGACAGACAGATCAGACAATCAGCCCATCCCGTTGCCCACAGGTAAGGAATCAATGACAACACCGGCATTTCCAGTCTCAGTGAACACAGACCGTGTTATTGTCACATTCACATTACTCCAGTAAAAGAGAATGGTGTATTTTATTCAGTATAAGTCTATGGTAAATCTGCAAGTGTTTGTAGGATTCGGTTCTGGAAGGATTTGTATTTGGTGTTGTGTCTGGCTGGACCAAATCCAAATTTTCATATGCAAATTAGGGGAGGGAAGGGAAATCACATGACTTTTTGTTACAAAACAAGGAAGTAAAACATTTTCCCCATTTTTTCCCCTTCCTTCCTGCGCCTAACTTGCATATACAAATTAGGATTGGTTCAGTATTCGGCTGAATCTTTAACAAAGGATTCGGCCGAATCTTTAACACAGGATTCGGCCGAATCTTTAACAAAGGATTCAGCCGAATCATACATAGTGGATTCGGTGCATCCCTAGATTTAACCCCCCCTTTTTTTTTTTGAATGGAAATATTTCCCAACTAACAATTTTGGCCCTCTATGTATGAAACACCACAGTTGGATGACCCTAAAACATGTGAAGACTGGGTGGAGATTCAATTTAAAAGAATGTACAAGGCAAGTCTGAGAACCTTGAAGGTGATGAGTTCATCCAAATCTCTTTGACAATTGATGACGTCACAATCCCATTAAGAAATCCAATTATGAAGTCACAACCTATTATGAAATCCTAATCTACCGTCATGTTAAAATCCGATTTTGAGTTCACATTTACAATATCACTGCTCTCCTATTATGTCCTCACACATCCATGATGGATTTATGATCGTGTTACGGCATTGCAGGGTTAGGATGGGTTGGCCCTTTGGGATGTTGTTGTACATTAGGACTTTGAAGTCTGACACTGCATTTTTATTGCTTCTCAGTCGCTCTATGCCTTTTATTGACTCATGCTCCATTTTCTCAACATGCGTTATGGCGTTACCAGCACTATGAACTTGACATTTTTTGCCTATGCAGTGCTTAAATTCATTATAAAAACAGCGTAAAATGGCTAAAATCTTGAAAACTAGAAAAGATGATAATGTTAAGGGCTACAGTTCTCAAAAATAGCCATTTTTTACATGAATTTGTTTCAAATGTTTAGATCTCCTTTACAGGAGAAGTAAAACTCAACAAAGAACTAGTCTAGATGTTCCACCATATGTTCTGGGTATCTGTACCAGTCCAATGACCCATAGCAGGGAAGAGCCATGCCTCAGAAGATGCCCCAGTAGCTCCTCATCTTCTTTTCTGATCATTCACAGACCTTGATCTGAAGGACAGTTACATAGAAAAGCAAATATATAGTGTCAAGAACAAGCATTTACCATTCTTTTTCTAGAAATAGGAGGAGCAGAAGAATCTTTGTAGACTTCTTTAATAAAATTGTCCTCCAAAGCCTATCTAGCAACTGCCAGGTGCTCCACTCTCTACTGAATGCCCAGGTTGTGCAGGAGTGCCAGTGGTTTTTAGCTCCTTCCATCCAATCAGCTGTTGAGAGGGGACTGCAGTATAACTCTCCCTGTGTGAAGGCAGAGCTGTGATTGGTTATCTATATCCTGACCATTAGGATACACCCCCTGCTCATCTCTAGCACAAATAGAGACCTGGAAGATTCAATGGGGGGGGGGGATCCCATAAAAATGTCTTTCAAACTAAATTGAAATCATGTGCCATGTACTATTCATTTTTGCCTACACAATAAAGGGGATTTCTGAAATGTTGTATTTCCCCTTTAATTTGCCCTTCTATTATTTGCCCTGCATTCTGTTTTTGCCTTTACTGCACTAGTGCAATGCAAGGGAATTGCTAATTGGCTGCAATGCTCTATAATCCTGTAAGACTATTGACCCAAGACGGGAAAAGGTACAGGGGCAAGTTTGGGATTCGGTCTTTTCGGTTATCGGTTCTACCTGTGGTAGCTAGAAGCCAAAGTTCTGTTTTTTTTACAAAATGCATTAGCTGATAGAGCACCACTAGCAGAATCCTACATTGAAATCTGTTTCAAAAGAGCAAACTGAATTCTTTATATTTAATTTTGAAACTAGATATAGGGCTAGACATGCGGTTAAGTTTCCCAGGTGCCCCCAGTCATGTGACTTGTGCTCTGATAAACTCAAGTAACTCTTTACAGCAAGTTGGAGTTATATCACCCCCCCCCCCCTTTCCCCCAGAAGTCTATCAACAGAACAATGGGAAGGAAACCAGTTAGCAGCCAAGGTAACCAGTTAGCAGCCTAAGAGTAAGTGCCCACACAGGAACTAAATGTGTTATTCCTATGCATGTCCCAATAAAGCCTTTTTAAATACTGTATATACCCGCGTATAAGCCGAGTTTTTCAGCATCCAAAATGTGCTGAAAAAGTCTACCTCGGCTTATAAGCGGGTCAGCGGTACCCAACCCGAGTAGCTGAGATTGCAGTCACTTTTAATCATTCCTATACCAACAGTTCACTTGGGGAGAGACTGCAATATCCCACAATGCCCTCTGTTGGTTATATGAAAGATTAACAGTGCGCCCTCTGTTGGTTATATGAAAGATTAACAGTGACTGCAATATCACACAGCGCCATCTGTTGGTTGTATGAAAGAATAACAGTGACTGCAATATCACACAGCGCCCTCTGTTGGTTATACAACAGATTAACATTGATGGCAATATCAAACAGCACCCTCTGCACATGGTAGTGGGACAGTGGGACAATGCACACAGTAATCCGTTTGGCAATTCTCTGTCACCATCAGCTTTGCAAAGAAGTCCGGTTGATCGCTAGGGGGGTCGCTTTGGCAGAATGTGCGCTGCTGGGAGACAGGGCTGTAGTTGTGTCTAGGCTTATACGCGAGTCAATAAGTTTTCCCAGTTTTTGTAGGTAAAATTAGGTACCTCGGCTTATACACGGGTCGGCTTATACACGAGTATATATACGGTAGATCAAGACTTGAGCTACTGCTTTACTTGGAAATGGGCCTCACTCTACCTGGATTTTTTGCATACTGGACAAATTGATTGGCAACCTTTGGAGGTTGTCTTGGTGAGAAACCATTTCATTAGTTCTACCATTTTTTCAGTTTATTTATCTTTGGACTATTTATTTATTGATTTTGCTTCTAGATAGAGCCACACACAGTCTTTGTGTGTTCAACCCTGACATCTGCAATGCTAAAAATATTCATGCTCCGCCTAGTGGTAGATATGAGAACAACACTCAATAGTAAAAAATCAAGTCCGACTAAGCCAAGTCTCAACTCCTACAGTTACATTGAGTAGGAGAAACATTAGCTTATCTGAGAGTATTTCCATTGCGAAGTTCTGGCTCTTTCTGAAAGCACAAGATCAGGCACAATGACCTGAGACAACTGCCTACACACCAATTATTTGGTTTAAAAACAAAATTTAGAATGAATAACTTGCAATGTACATAGTGTCATTTAAATTAGGAATTCGTTATCTGGAAAATCCCAGGTCCCCAGCATTCTGGTTACCTTGTACAGCATTCCTTTCTTCCAAAATTTCTACAGTCTTCTTCTACACTTCTTAGGTCATATAATAGATACAATTGTGCTGAGCTTTCACAGGCATGTGATGTAATGTAGGTTTCTATAGAAATGGTGGAGGAAAGGAATGCTGTACAAGGTAAAAAAGCAGCAACACTTTAATGGTGTTCAAACCACAACTGTCTAGTAGCCCCCCTTGATTCCATGCCCAAGAAAATCTATTTTTCCCCCCAAGTTCACACTAATTATATTTTATACCGTTGAGTGCTGCAGAACCATACGGCACTTACGTGACTGCTGGGCGATTGCTTGAGCGATCAGTAAGAATTGCAAAGGGAGCTATGTAATAAAATGCAGTCATGCCTCAAATTACTGTAGGAATGTACGACATTGATCTATGAGATTTCAGCCTTTAACCATGTCTTCCATAGGACGGGATTCAATTCAGTGGTTGGGTGGATGGAGGAGCAGTGAAGGGAGTTCAGCTCTAAACTGTCATCAATAAACTCGGCTGTGGCTCCCAAGTGGGTACGGCACATCACTTTAGTTATTATTATTATATTATTATATAACAACAGCGGAGATTAGTGACTGGGCTGAAAAGAATAAGAAATGGTTTGATGTTAAAGGGGTGGTTCACATTTAAAGGAGAACTAAACCCTAAAGGTAAAAACCCCCTATCCCCATACCGTAGACAGACCCCTCTCCCTCCTGCCTAAGTGTTACCCTGGGCAAATGCACCTAAAGTTTTACTTACCCATCGGTGCAGATTCAGATATCGGAGTTTGAGGGCACCAGCTTCAGTCGCTTTGGTAATCTCCATAATCAGACCAGCGATTCAGCAATTTTGTGAGTTTCGGTGCATGCGCAGTTGTTGCAAGACAGAAAATTGCTCCTCCTGTTCATATCAGTGCATGTTGCTAGGGTAATTAGGACCCTAGCAACCAGACTGCTGAAATTGCAAACTGAAGAGCTGCTGAATAAAAAGCTAAATAACTCAAAAACCACAAATAATAACCAACTGCAAATTGTTGAACATCAAACGAATGGGTTATTTAACAAAGGTCGGAGTTTTTTATACCTCGAATGAACTCAAATGAACACACAACTCAAATGGTTTCCTAAGAAAAACGTAAATGGAAAAAACTTTATTCTGTGAGTTCGAGTAGCGGAATCTGAAAACTCAATTAAATCAAGTTTTCCAAGGGAAAAACTCGGATTGCTTGAATTATTCACGTTTTCAGGCAAACCCCACCAAAAACCGATCATGAAGGCTATTAACATCTTCAAATGGTTCAAGGGAACTCTGCCATTGACTCCTACATGACCTCAACAGGTTTTAGATGGTGGATTTCAGCTATTTCTAGGGTCAAGGTATAAAACCTCGAAAAATGTAAGTTTTTTTTTTTTTTCCAAAAATTCGAGTTTTGACCAAAAACATTAACTCGAAAACTCAAATTTTACTGGAAAACACAACTGGAACCTTAATAATTACGCCCCTAAAAGTGAACTCAAAGGTGAATAATCCCTTTTATGATCATCTAAATATAACTGGTTTTATCGACTTCTGCCCACACAGGATACAAGTATCATCTTTCTCATTAAGGTGCATATAAAACATATGGGATGTATGGGCTGCCCCTTATCTGGGGTTCATATCAATCTTTTTTCTAGGGATGCGCCGAATCCAGGATTCGGTTCGGAATTCGGCCTTTTTCAGCAGGATTCGGCCGAATCCTTCTACCCAGCCGAACCGAATCCTAATTTGCATATGCAAATTAGGAGTGGGGAGGGAAATTGCGTGACTTTTTGTCAGAGAACAACTAAGTAAAAAATGTTTTCCCCTTCCCGTCCCTAATTTGCATATGCAAATTAGGGTTCGGATTCGGTTCGGTATTCGGCCAAATCTTTCACGAAGGATTCGGGGGTTCAGCCGAATCCAAAAAAGTGGATTCGGTGCATCCCTACTTTTTTCAAATATTCCTATTAACAACAAGGCTTGGGAGTAGTTGAAGCAAGAAATACACTATCCTAGTTTATTAAACAGATCCTTCATAGCAAATTTCTACTCAATTTTTTATTACATTTTTTTTATTTGATTTCTAATCCATTTTTTCATTCAATTTTTAATTCATTTTGTATAATTTAATTTTAATTTTTAAATATAAATTTAACATTTGAAGAAAATGGAATTAGATTACATTAAACACATTTCTACATAAACTATGCTCAAGGCACAAGAAGCAGAATTAAAAACGGCAGTTCACCTTCATGAAACTCGAATACTGTAGAAATCGTGTATTTTATTTGTTTGCATTTTATAGGATGACCATTTTTTTTAAAAAAAATAGTTTCAATTGATCTCAAAAAGTTATCAATTTTGTTGCAATTTAATACAATAGTTGATACATTTCCAGTAATGAAAGTCTGCCACCAATACCAACTGCTACAGTTGATTCATTAGCTGCCGGCAAGTCTCTGATACTGAGAAATGTATCAATAAAAATAATATCATGGAGAAAGATGGCAACCTTACTGAGGTGACTTGAGAGGGAGGAAAGTGAAAAATTCCTTTTTAGAAACCGAACGGCAGAAAATACTAAGGAGAAAGCAATGGAAAAATTCATTATGTGCCGTATACTGTTTGATAATGATCTATTTTTGTTAAAGTGAAGTGTTCCTTTAAGTGGCCATTGCATCATCAAAGTCAGTGAATGTCACCGACTGTATCTGGCACCTGCTATTGACATGGGCGCAAATTCACTAAGCCGCGAAGCGCCGAACGCTAGCGTTAATTCGCTAGCGTTTGGCATTTTCGCTACTGCGCAAATTCACTAACGAACGCTGGCGTAGTTTCGCTAGTGTTACTTCGCACCCTTACGCCAGGCGAATTTTCGCTAGCGACATAACTACGCAAATTCACTAACTTGCGCAGTGTACTGAACGCTACCTTTTACGCTAGACTTCCTTCGCCACCTCAGACCTGGCGAAGCGCAATAGAGTAGATAGGGATTGTTTCAAAAAAAGTCACATTTTTTTCTAAGTCCCAAAAAACGCTGGCGTGTTTTCTACATGATGGGTGATAGGCTGAAAAAGATCGAAAATATTTTTGGGGCTCCCCTCCTTCCCCCCTACATTTCCTGACTCATGGCAACTTACCTAGACAATGGGCACATGTGTAGGGCAAAATAAAATTTTTATTTGCAGATTTGAAGGTCTTCTTGGCATTTGTAGTGCTGATATTGAAATTTGAATTTCGCGCCGTATGCAAATTAGCCTTCGCTAGCGTAACTTCGCTTTACATAGGGAATCAATGCTAGCGCAACTTCGCAACCTTACGCTACCCCTGAGTGCAACTTCGGCTTTTAGTGAATTTGCAGAGCGCTGGCGAAACTACGCCTGGCGAAGTGCGGCGAAGTTGCGCCTGGCGCAACTTTGCATCTTAGTGAATTTGCCCCATAGACTCCATGTCTACCTTAAAGGGGTGGTTTACCTTTAAGCTAAATTTAATATGTTATAAAATGGTCCATTCTAAGCAACTTTTTGATTGACCGTAATTTTTTCTTTTTTATAGTTTTTAAATTATTTGCCTTCTTCTTCTGACTTTTTCCAGCGTTCAAACAGGGGTCACTGACCCCATCTAACAAACAAATACTTTGTAAGGCTACACATATTGTAATTGCTAGTTTTTATTACTCAACTTTCTATCAAGGCCCTAACCTCTTCACATTACAGTCTCTTATTGAACCTATGCATGGCTGCTAGGGTTATTAGGACCCTAGCAAATAATAAAAGAAGAAAACCAATTGCACATTGTCTCAGAATATCCCTCTCTACATCATACTAAAAGTTGATCAAAAGGTGAGCAACCCCTTTAAGTCTTCTGTCAATCAGTAGGGGCGGGCTTAAATGGTCAATGAACCTGCCAGCTTTGCATTCAGTCATGGGGCCTTTCTTGAGACCAGTCAATTTCTTTCTTATAATAAGTATTGAGGTAGTATTTTTCCTTATTAAATTGTTCAATGCTAATTCTAAAGTCCATTTTTTAATTTATGTAGAGGTGTTTTCTACATCAAATAAACTCACCCATTTAAAAACACACAAATGTGATCTAATTTATTAAAAAAATCAGAATATAAAAAAATTCAAATAAAATTCTTGAAAAAATCTTGAATACCCGAGTTTGTGCCCAAGAAAAACCTTCAAAAACTCAAATGTAATAGTTTACATTTTGCCCCCATTGACTTCTACATGACCTTGCAAGCTTTTAAATGCTAAAAATGTTACATTTGAGAATTTTTAGCTCAATAAATACTTGATTTGAAGTTATAATTTGAGTTTGTACTGATTGGAGCCAACCAGTTAAAATGATTTATGTGCTCTATAGACTGAAGTAAGTCATCATCTACTCGTTGCTCTCCTGTGGCTTCAGAACATCATACGGCACGCTGTGGCTGCTGGAAGATGTCATTACACAACAGTTGCTGAACCCCAAGTAGCCTATCCCTAAGTCCCTAGTGATGAACCAGGACATTGACTCCTAGCCTTACTCACATCAAAGCTGAGCTGTTTTTATTGTAATGTTATTATGAGAACAAAGTCACATGACCTGGTGATGAGTGGTTGATTGGCTGGACGCAGTGGGGAGACAGGTGGAGGTTTGAACAGTTTTTGTGAATTAAGAATAAAATGATGTTCTGCATTTATTGCTGGAAATAAGGACATTTTATATGAAAAAAAAGTGTCCTTCAAGGGCAAATATATAATATGTGGCAAATTCTTCTTGGAAAAAAAAAAAAAAAAAGGGTGGGGAGGGACTTTACAAGTAAGTATACAAAATTTGTAACAAATGTAGCATCATTCAAGTGTTAGGGTAAGTCCTTCAGATCTCTTGCAAGATGTGTTCCATGGTCCCATCTCCCACTGGCTGCATAGCCTCCTGGACATACACAATGAACTCCGAGGCCTCTTCCCCTTGAGTATAGACTGTAACAGTCTCGATCCCTTCAACGTCATCTGCTGAAACCACCAAGTGATGCTGTTCACTTAAGCCCACAGACGCTTGCTGCAAAGCCTCCTGGATCATTACTGTGTGATTGGTCGTGCGCTCCTCCTCCGTCACCTAAAACAAATATGTAGGAAGGCATTATACAAGGTAACCCGTCTGTTCTGCTAAACAATCCAAGGCAAAAGAAAATTCTTGACCTGGGTATCAGTCTTGGAAGGGAAAATCTGTGACTTCTCATTATAAATAAACGATTTACCCTGCCTCTGTCTACAGGGTAGATGTGTAGTAACAACTACAAATACAAGTACAACTCAACTTCATCTTTGCCTCATTCTGTATGTACCACACACGCCTCTAGCCCTCTTTTTGGGCAGGTACATATTTTATTCATCATTCTGCATGCACCAGTTACTGAGCCCTCACAGAATATCTGTGGTTCCTCATTCTGTACAGGGCTGATTCTCTGCCACTGCCCAGCTCCCTTGATGCCACCCCCTGCCAACTTACCGTTCTTGCACAATTGCACTCTCAGCACTAGAAGAACTGAATTTCCATTTTAATAACCTGGAAATTCAGCTCTTATAGTTGCTAGGAACAGCTTTTTGCCGCGACTTGGGGGCTGCTGCCATCTGAGGCAAATTTCCCAACTCTCCTCATGGGAGTAGAACCCCTGATTCTGTACATTCACATGTTGTGGTACTGTGCTTCTGCTCATTCAACACACCTTGCCCTCTATACGTTTAAGATGATTGTGTAGTTAACCATTCTATATTATTTATTGACTGCAATGGTAGCAATCCCAGGGTTTAAAGTAAAGACCACCATAGTGTAAGATCAGGTCGGCAGCAGAAGCCAATTCAACAGGAGGTTTGACAAGGTGAAACTGTGTGTCAAAATCAAGCCCAGACTAGCCATCAGTAGACTTTAGCCATAGGTATTAAGTAAATGTTGGCCTTACGGGGCCTGTTTGGGCCTTTGTGCAGCAGAAATGTCATGTCCTATTTTGAATCTCAGTCTGGACCTGGTTATAGCCCAAAGAGCAGAAAACAAACTGATTTTCTTCAAACCAAGACTGACCAGGACCAGATAAATGTTAAGGAACAAAGAGGGTTTGATTATAGAATTGCATGAATAGTAGACCAACAGGTGCTGTGTTTCACACTAGGCATGTCCAAAACTGATATACCCACATTTTTGAATGCCTATAATAGTTAAGTGGGCACATGGACAGATTTCCTTGTTATTGGAAAATCAAGTGTCCAAACGGACTTTTACAAACTTTTGCTAATTACTACCAAGGGATGACTGAAGGAATCCTGCATGATCAATGACCCAACCAAAGGATGACGGAAGGAATCCTGCATGATCAATGACCCAACCAAAGGATGACGGAAGGAATCCTGCATGATCAACGAGCCAACCAAGGGATGACTGAAGGAATCCTGCATGATCAATGACCCAACCAAAGGATGACTGAATGTAACATAGTAACATAGTAACATAGTAAGTAAGGTTGAAAAAAGACACATGTCCATCAAGTTCAACCTTTTTTTTTTTTTTGTATTAACTACCTATCTGCCAGTTGATCCAGAGGAAGGCAAAAAACCCATCTGAAGCCTCTCCAATTTGCCTTAGAGGGGGAAAAATTCCTTCCTGACTCCAAAATGGCAATCGGACTAGTCCCTGGATCAACTTGGACTATGAGCTATTTCCCATAACTCTGTATTCCCTTACTTGCTAAAAAGCCATCCAACCCCTTCTTAAAGCTATCTAATGTATCAGCCTGTACAACTGATTCAGGGAGAGAATTCCACATCTTCACAGCTCTCACTGTAAAAAACCCCTTCCGAATATTTAGGCGGAACCTCTTTTCTTCTAATCGGAATGGGTGACCTCGTGTCAGCTGGAAAGACCTACTGGTAAATAAAGCATTAGAGAGATTATTATATGATCCCCTTATATATTTATACATAGTCATCATATCACCCCTTAAGCGCCTCTTCTCTAGCGTGAACATCCCCAATTTGGCCAGTCTTTCCTCATAGCTAAGATTTTCAATACCTTTTACCAGCTTAGTTGCCCTTCTCTGTACCCTCTCTAATACAATAATGTCCTGTTTGAGTGATGGAGACCAAAACTGTACGGCATATTCTAGATGGGGCCTTACAAGTGCTCTATACAGTGGAAGAATGACCCCCTCCTCCCTTGACTCTATGCCCCTTTTAATACAGCTCAAGACCTTATTTGCCCTTGATGCTGCTGACTGGCATTGCTTGCTACAGCCAAGTTTATCATCTACAAGGACTCCAAGGTCCTTTTCCATAATGGATTTGCCTAGTGCAGTCCCATTAAGGGTATAAGTGGCTTGGATATTTTTACATCCCAGGTGCATGACTTTACATTTATCAACATTGAATCTCATTTGCCACTTAGCTGCCCAGATTGCCAGTTTGTCAAGATCATGTTGCAAGGATGCTACATCCTGGATGGAATTAATTGGGCTGGATAATTTTGTGTCATCTGCAAACACTGATACATTACTTACAACACCCTCCCCTAAGTCATTAATGAACAAGTTAAATAAAAGTGGACCCAATACTGAGCCCTGGGGGACCCCACTAAGAACCTTACTCCAACTAGAGAATGTCCCATTAACAACTACCCTCTGTACCCGATCCTGTAGCCAGTTTCCTATCCATGTGCAAACGACTTCATTAAGCCCAACAGACCTTAGTTTAGAAAGCAGTCGTTTGTGGGGCACAGTATCAAACGCTTTGGCGAAATCCAAATAGATCACATCTACTGCCCCCCCACTATCCAGAATCTTACTTACCACATCATAAAATGCAATGTATGATCAATGACCCAACCAAAGGATGACTGAATGCATGATCAATGATCCAACCAAGGGATGATGGAAGGAATCCTGCATGATTAATGACCCAACCAAGGGATGACTAAAGGAATCCTGCATGTTCAATGACCCAACCAAGGGATGACTGAAGGAATCCTGCATGTTCAATGACCCAACCAATAGATGACTGAAGGAATCCTGCATGATCAATGATGAAACCAACGGATGACTGAAGGAATCCTGCATGATCAATTACCCAACCAATGGATGACTGAAGGAATCCTGCATGATTAATGACCCAACCAAGGGATGACGGAAGGAATCCTGCATGATTAATGACCCAACCAAGGGATGACTGAAGGAATCCTGCATGTTCAATGACCCAACCAAGGGATGACTGAAGGAATCCTGCATGTTCAATGACCCAACCAAGGGATGACTGAAGGCATCCTGCATGTTCAATGACTCAACCAAGAGATGACTGAAGGAATCCTGCATGATCAATGATGAAACCAAGGGATGACTGAAGGAATCCTGCATGATCCATGACCCAACCAAGGGACGACTGAAGGAATCCTGCATGATTAATGACCCAACCAAGGGATGACTGAAGGAATACTGCATGATCAATGATCCCCAAAACAGACCGACCCTCTTGGAGTATGTGTTCTCTCTTTACAGTCATTTGCAAATAATGTTATTCCTTTTTTGTTATTATTTAAAAAAAAATCCACTGATTAATCCTTCAGCTCTTGTTGTTTTCTTCTGCCCTTTCATGGAAATATAAATGATTAACAGAATTTCCTATGAGAATTATGTTTCCAAATGTCAGCTTTGAGACAGTTATCTCTATTCCTTTGCTTTTCTTGTCAGATAAATGACAGTTATGTATGAGCATTTGCATTTCAAAAGTTGCCGTTTACACGACGATGCCTCAGAAAAATTTCCATTTCCGTTCTTATATAAAAGCCTCTGGCACAGTCACCTCTGCTGGGGAATAGAAAGGGGAAAGGCCCCAGTCAGCTTCCATTCGCCTGTTTGGCATCTCCATTCAGCTTAATACAAGGAATATGTTTAAAAGAAAAGAAAGCCACAGCTCAAGTTCATACTCGAGGGGGGGGGGGAATGAAACAAGTTTGACATTTTATTGAAACATCACTCGGCAAAATCAAACACTCACATTTCTTTCAACTACTGAAGCTGTGGATCTGCTTGTGTTGGAACGAGTACACTGAATTATTGCCCTTAGCCATGCACTGCTGTCACAATAACAGTTTGTAAACAAACAGAATGACTCATTTTCATGCACATAGACATTTGCCAAGTTTTAAGCCAATAAATAATGTATAATGAGATCTTTTTCTACAGGGCTTGATTAATAAAACACCACTATACTGTAGTACAAAAGCCACAGCATTCATAAAAGTATCTCGGATATCCAGGCCGGAATTTGAAGACTGAAAGTAGTTCCTTCCATCCTGCTAGGCTCTGTGTTTAACGATGATTCTAGAGTTGTCCAACCTTTTGCCAAAGAATATCCCAATATATATATAAAACAATGTTTATAAATGATGTTCCTTCAGGAAGCCATCAAGCTATTGAGTGGTGACCAGTGATCTGAAGACCAGGGATATCAGCCTGTTTTGCTTGAAGGTCTCCAAGAATGAGTAATCAGAATGTAGAGTTGCCCGCACTACTGGGCACTGATGTTAAGGATCACGCTTGGCTTATAGTCTGCATTAAAATCCATTCCAGAGACGTTCAGTTGGGTTGGCCAAACTACGTTCTGGATTTTGGTACATTATGCTATATACTGCCAAAAGTATGCAAAGGCTTGCCTGTCCAACATTTCATTACAAATACAAGAGTATGAATATGAAGTTGGACATCTCATATTGCTGCTTTAACAGCCTTTACCTTCTACATTTCTGCAGGTGTTATCTCCGGCCCGTCTTTACCTTCCTCGGCAATCGGGTAGTGAGCCATTGTGATCCATGGCTCCTTGAATCCAGCTCTATTCAACTATTTTATAAATCCCTGGGTCAGCTGACCAATAAAATCAATACCCCACCTGACAGGGGTGGGCATGAGGGCAATTAAGTGCATGGGGATGTGCCTAGGTTGCTACCATCATTTGGTTCAGCAATGCTCTTCTGAGAAACCTTCTAAAAGATGGTGGATGCGGTTTGCCTCAATTTGGCACTGATGTTGGGTCAGACCTGGTTTGCACCAGCCTTTCAATATATCCTACTCAGTTGGGCTGAGGTCAGGGCACTGTGCAGGCCAATCAAGTTCTTCCACTCCTTGCTTAGAAACCCCATTCCAGACCTTGTTTTGTACTTATGAACATTATAGTGCTAAAACATGAAAAACTCTTCCCCAAACTCTTGCCACAAATTAGAAAGCACAGCATTGAGTGATGCAGTTGCACCTATGTTTGCAAAGAAGTATGTGGCTAAAAGCCTTCATTCACTACCCTCCACTGCTCCACTTTTATTAGAAAAAGTGATCCGGGCAGCCATTCTGACCTATATATGCAGAGTAGTGCAGTGGAGCTTAGGGGCGCCATGTTCGGTAGCTTCGGATTTCTTCGTGATATGAGCGCCGAAACGTAAGCATTGGTGCATGCACAGTTGGAGCCGGAAAGCTCCATAAATTACCAAACAGAAAGAAGAGGAATCCGGAAGATACTGAAGCTACCGAACATGGTGCCCCTGAGCTCCGCTACTAGGTCAGTGTTGCTGCCCGGGTCACTTTTCCTAATAGAACACTATGCGGGAGGAAACAAGGAGTGGGGCCTGTGGAGGGTGGTAAATGGGGGCTTTTAGCAGTAGGGGGGTTTACTTTTCTATTATCAATTCCAATGAGTTGAAGAGGCATCAACATACTTTTGCCCATGTAATGTATTTCTGTACAATAGTTAGAAGGCTACAAGTTGGGCATCCTTGGGCTATATCCACATTTAAAAATGGTTGTAGAAATAAAAATGTGGGTGATAGCTAAAAGAAGATGAGAACTTATTTGTATATGAGGAATAAAAGTAGATCATGTAAAAAGTAGAACGTTTGATATGAAAGAAGACCATGAAACCTTGTCGGATGTGACACTGAGCATGAAGGTGGTGGGAAAGTAGAGTTAATCTCGCAGAAGGTAAATAAAACTGTTTTCCAATTCTGAATTAGAAATAACCCCTGGAGTGCACACACACACGTCAGAGAACCTTTATTAGGCAATAACGCACAATGTTCCCAGGAGCCGGCACTGTAATGATCTCACCTGTTCAACCACTGTAACGGTTCCGGGTGCCATGGCAACTACGGAGGCGACAGCTGCTGCGTCGTGGGTCTCCGCGCCCAGCTCGATGATTTGCTGGAGTATGTTTACAGCTGCGGGGTCAAGTTTTTCACCTAACCAGGAAAAATAATAAAAAATATTCAGGCAACGTCAGCAAAAGCCGCGTCTAACTGCCCTCGTGGATTTCGTAAAGTCATTATATTTTTTTTAAGGGAAGACGTAAAGGGAAATGACTGCTTCTTTTATGAGTTTATTAGCAAATTCATAATTTATGAAAATTAAATTAAAAAGAAAACTTTTTTTTTTGCTAGGACTGTGCTAGTAAGTTTATAATGCCACTCTTCCCTCCCCCCCCCCACTTTTCTCCATAGTCGCCATCTGCAATGCCATCTGCGGCTCTACCAACATGCAAAACAACTGTTTTTTGACAGCAGTTTGCTAACGGGGAAAACAAATAACATTCAGAAATCGGGCTTTATCTCTCTCTATATCTTTTAATTCCGGAAATTGTAACGGACTCGTAGGATGCGACTTTTATTTGTTCTGCTTCGTATTCTGAATTGGCAGATTCGTTATTGAAGAGGTGCATTGGCATATGACGGAGGCCGTACTGATTATAAGGGGCAAAAGAAACTTTTTTAGATCAACTTGTACGTTTGGTGGTGCGGGTTCTTCTAGAAGCTCTGCTCTGCTGCCTGTGCACTCAAACAAAACATTCGCCAAAAATGGCCACTTTTTTCTGCTAATTTTTTTTTTCTAAACTGCTAATCAAAAGCAGTAAGCATTGCTTTTTTTTACTTGTTACTAGGGATGCACTGAATCCAGGATTCGGTTCGGGATTCGGCCTTTTTCAGCAGGATTCGGATTCGGCCGAATCTTTCTGCCCGGCTGAACCGAATCCGAATTTGCATATGCAAATTAGGGGCAGGGAGGGAAATTGCGTGACTTTTTATCAGAAAGCAAGGAAGTAAAAAATGTTTTCCCCTTCCCACCCCTAATTTGCATATGCAAATTAGGGTTCGGATTCGGCCAAATCCTTCGTGAAGGATTTGGGGGTTCGGCCGAATCCAAAAAAGTGGATTCGGTGCATCCCTACTTGTTACCTCTTCAGTACTAATTAAGGAGGCAGGACTCGTCACTTACTGGTATCTGAGGTATATCGGAGGTCTTGGAGAGCTGCCACCGCCGCTTCTGTACCTTGAACATCGGCTTCCGTATCCGTGATATGAAGGTACTGGGTGCAGGTCTCCTCTGTCATTTCAAGGGACTGTAATATTAAACACACTCGGCAAATAAAATATTCCATTTACTTTGACTATTCATATTAGGGATGCACCGAATCCAGGATTCTGTTCGTGATTTTGCCTTTTTTTTTTTTGCACAATTTGGATTCGTTGAATCCTTGTGCCTGGCCAAACAAAATACTAATCACACAACTTTTTGCCACAAAACAAGGAAGTAAAAAATGTGTTTCCCCTTTTTCTTTTCCTGGCCCTAATTTGTATATGCAAATTAGGATTCGGTTCGGTGTTCAACCAATCCTTCATGAAGGGTTCAGGGATTCGGCTGAATCTAAACGTGGATTTGGTGCATCCTGAATTCATATAGCAAGGGCATATTACTTTTCATTTCCTAAGACAAGAGCAAGCCAACTGTAACAGTTCTGGAGTAAATACAGAACAAGAAAGGAGAGAAAGAATAGGCCGATCAATATTCATTGCTATGGTCGCACAGATGTTCCTTTATTCCAACCATGAGCTTGGGCCCTCTGCCAGGTGTATTAATGCCTCCATCTGTACATAGAAAGATTGGTGGGTGCAGCTTAATGAATTGCTTAATGAATTTGCACCTTGATAGATAATTGATTTTTTGGGGGAATTTCAGACTGCTATGTTGAAATCTTTTTAAAGCTCCCGTTGCCTTTTCCTCCTCCAAGTGAGGGAATACAGGGATATGGAAGATAGTTAATCCAGGGACTGGTCCCATTGCATCTTGGAGTCAGGAAGGAATTTTTCCTCCTCTGAGGCAAATTGGAGAGGCTTTAAATGGGGTTTGCCTTCCTCTGGCTCAACTGGCAGTTAGGCAGGTTATATATAGACTTAAAAAGGTTGAACTTGATGGACGGGTGTCTTTTTTCAACCTAATTTACTATGTTACTATGTAGTTCCCTTTGGGAGCAGTCTGCTGTCTCCACAGTGTCCCAATTATGGGGTGGCCCAGTTAAGCTTGGGCAGTGTCGGACTGGAATGCCAGGGAGCCACCAGAAAACTTTAGATGGTGGGCCCACTGGTAAACTGTGACCATGGGCCCATTTTCCAAACTATTATTTCTCCTCCCTGAAGTCAACCTCTTTATTCTCCTAGTCTTTTATATCTACTTACTATAATTTATTATTATTATTATTATTATTACTGTACTATACTTCCATTATTAAGCCATTTTAGAAATCTGGAAAGACCATGATATGTGCCAAATGTTTAGATGCAAGAGGGCCCACTGACACCTGGGCCCACCGGGAGTTTTCTTGGTATTCCGGTGGGCCAGTCCGACACTGGGCTTGGGATTCACTTTTTGAGAGAAGGTTGACCACTGCTAGACTGTACAAAAGGAAAAAATATAGGACAGTTGCCATAGACTAATTCCTAGCTCTGAATGAATACAAATCACTTTATATTACTCCTCGGACACAAACTCTTGCTGACGTCCAATGTACAGCCAAGATAATTCTCCTATTAATCTTTGTTATTTCATTCTGCCTACTACAGGAGCTTCCGCATCTCATGCGACAAGAACGTGACAGCACACGCATTTATCAAACCTCTCTGGTCATTTGGCTGCGCCCCCACCAGCTTTATCTGTCAAATTCCGAGACTGCATTGGAGGCTGCCTCTCAAAGTGTGTGAGTTAAGGAACCTGACAAAGGAATTCTAATGAATTTAGAATACGCCACTTAAACTGCCAAATGACTTCTCTCCGTTTGTGCAGCACAACAGTGGCACATAGCTGAATATTCAAGAAATACAACGGCTGAAAACAGAAATGATATTATTACAATATACAAGCTGGTACCATTATTAAATGAATATTTAGAGATTATAAGGCAACAAGTAAGAATATTCTAGAGAATGTCTCTATGCCCCATATTAGTAAAGAAAAAGAGACTCGGCCACTATAGGCTTCTAGTTTAGGGCAAAAGTCTTCATGGGAAATTTTAATTATCCAGATATTAACTGGAACAGCAGTTCTGCCAGCACATACAATGGTAACAAAATAATTACAAATTAAAAAGCCAAGATGCATCTTTTAGAAATATTAAGGGGCAGAATTATCAAGGGTCGAATAGTCAATTTGAATTTAAAAATTCACACATTCAAATTTTAATCCCCCTATTTGAATGTAAATTGTAATGTGAGATTTATCACACCTCGACCATGGAAACAGTCCTAATTCGAATATTCGCCACCGAAAACCTGACGAGTTCGTTACAAATCAATGTCAGAGGCCCGTTGAGCCATTTGAAGATGTTATTAGCCTTCCTGACATTCAAGTTTTTTTGGGGGAGAAAAATTTGATTTGAAGCAAATCAAATACGATTCAAAGTTTTCAGGTCGGAACCATTCGATCGAATATTAGCCATTCATATTTTTTCTTAAATAACCTCCCGATGGAATTGTGCATATATTCGAATTTCAAAAAATTCACAAGGATACCCAAAATCGACCTTTGATAAATGGGCCTCCCTGTGTTGTAACAAAGGAATAAAGAAGAAAAAAAAATTAAAATGAGGAACAAATGGCTTCACGTGCAAAATAGAATAACCACAAATTTGTTAAGTAAATCTCTAGAAAAAGAAAAAATTCTGATATTTTGTTTACAGGGGAACAAGGTGTTTAATTGGTCCTTTTCTTCGGTGTATAGAACAGAGGAGTCCGATTTTACGACCCACTTGGTAGTACCCAAATAGCTCATCTTAAACAAGTCATGGGCAGACACTGGATATGGTACTTGAATGTTTAAGCAAAGCTATGTGAGAAAAACCACAGGCCCTGATGGAATACATTCTCGTGCACTGAAAGGGCACCTGTTGGGCAAAAATATTATCCCTAACTACTGTTACCCCTAACCAAGAAAGATTAGCTTAATGTTAGCCAGGCCTCTTTTTTCCTACTCCTTTTAAAAATTTAAAAATGATGATCTCAACATGGCAATTATAGACCCGTTAGTTTAAAAAATATGTTGGGCAAATTATTTGGGGACCACATCAAAGTTTATGTTCTGGAACATGGCATTTCAAGTAGGAATTAGCATGGCTTTATGAAGGACAGATCATTATTATGACTTGATTTTTATGATGAATTAAGTAGGCAGTTGGATACTGGGGCTGAAACTACTGACCCACTTTGATTTTGCCAAAGCTTGTAATATAGTGCCACATAAATTACTGCTTTCTAAACAAAGGTCTGTTGGTCTTGGTTATGTTGCTTGTACATGGGTAGGAAACTTGCTAATGCAGTCCCCAACCTATTTTACTCATGAGCCACATTTAAGTAGCAAAAGAGTTGGGGAGCAACACGAGCATGAAAAAGGTTCCTGGAGGTACCCAATAAAAGCTCTGATTGGCTGTTTTGTAGCTCCTATGTGGACTGGCAGCCTGTTTGTCAGTACAACTAAAACTTACCTCCAAGCCTGGAATTCAAAAGTAATCACCTGCTTTGAGGCCACTGGGAGAAACATCCAACGGGTTGGAGAGTAACACATTGCTCATGAGCCACTGGTTGGGGATGACTGAGCTAAAGAATCCTGTAATTAGGGTGATTGCCAATGGTACATTCCCTATTTGTAGAAGAGTTGGGTTCTATACTGGGTCTACTTCTACTTCTTATTTGTTCATTAATGATTGGAGAAGGTTATTGTAAGCAATGTATATTTGTTGACGGATGACTATGCAGGCAATTAACTCCATCCAAGAAGTGTCATCATTGAGAAGGGAATGGGACCAGATGGCCAATCTGGGTGGCTCAGAGGGAGATCAAACAAATGGAAAACTGTGCTCACCACTAATTCTTAAAACTTTAAGCGGGGTTGCAATGAGGCGGTGACCAAAAAATGTATACAGACAAATAGAAGAGTCCTCTGCACTCAACCCATTATCAATATATTTAGGAAATTGAGACATTTTGTGCATTAAACTACTAAAATATGACTTACTCTTTAAAAAAAACAAAACAGGGATTGTTTGTCCATATGTTGCAATATAATTAAGCAGGACAACTACGTCAGTCATCCCATATCTGGCCAGTCCTATGCTCAACTTTCAATAAGAATCCTGCTACTTCTACTAAAAGCAAGCTGAAGGCAAATATTAGTCCTGTGTAAAATGTCTAATAAAGCAGTGTTCCAGACTACATGCCAGATGAAGCTGCAATAGAAATAAGAAAATATCTGTACCTCCCATTTGGAGTCTCCTTCATTTTCCACCAGCTTAAGGCCATGTTTGTTCTTCAGATGTCTGTTGAACTCCCACTTGGTTCCATACACAAAACTGCAAACAGGACACTTCATGCCCCCTAAAATAAAGTAGGAAAGATGTATTATCCTGATTTTTTTAATTTGTGGGTGGGATGATTAAATCGGAAAGCGAATGGATAGAGAACCAGGAAGAGAGTCATTTGGACAGATGGATGTCAGGGTGTAATAAATGTATATGAAGCAAAAGAATGGGATGCCAGTGAGCATTAAATGACTACAAAAAAGTAATAAGTAAATAATCAGTGAAAATAGGGAGTATGGGAAAACGAGGGTGGGATTGCAGCTACAGGAATGACAAAGTGGATGAGGTTGCACAGGAGGAAATAATTTGGAAAGCAACTTAGAATGAACACAAGATTGTGCAGTAATACTCTAACCACCTTCAATATACTAATTGTACATTCAACGTGATGTCACAATGGGTCTGAATCTCTCGGTCCTCTTTCTTATCGATGTCTGATCAGCTTACAAGGATGTTCATTTTCAGCTACACAACACGCACATACAGTAAGGCCCATGAATCTTTGGACAGAGACCTTTTTCTAATTTTGGTTCTGTACATGACCACAATGAAACAACTCAGATGCAGTTGAACTGCAGACTTTCAGCTTTAATTCAGTGGGTTGAACAAAAAGATTGCATAAAAAACGTGAGGAACTAAAGCCTTTTTTAAACACAATCACTTCATTTCAGGGGCTCAGAAGTAATTGGACAATTGACTCAAAGTCTATTCCATGGGCAGGTGGGGGCAATTCCTTTGTTATGTCATTATCAATGAAGCAGATAAAAGCCCTGGAGTTGACTTGAGTGGAGGGGTTCTTGTATGTGGAACAGACAACATCAAAGCAGCTCTCCATGCAGGTGAAACAAGTCAACCTTAAGCTGCAAAAACAGAAAAAAAAACATCAGAGAAATTGCTACAATATTAGAGTGGCAAAATCTCCAGTTTGGTACATCGTGAGAAAGAAAGAAATCACTGGTGAACTCAGCAACGCAAAAAGACCTGGACGTCCACGGAAGAGAACAGTGGTGGATGATCTCAGAATCATTCCCATGGTCAAGAGAAACCCCTTCACAACAGTCAAACACGTGAACAACACTCTCCAGGAGGTAGAGAATCCAATTCCAAGTCTACCATAAAGAGAAGACTGCAGGAAAGTAAATACAGAGGGGGCACTGCAAGGTACAAGCCACTCATAAGCATCAAGAATAGAAAGGCTACATTGGAATTTGCTAAAAAACATCTAAAAAAGGCAGCACAGTTCCGGAAAAACATTCTTTGGACAGATGAAACCAAGATCAACCTCTACTACATTGATGGCAAGAAATTAGTCTGGAGAAGGGGTGGAAGAGCTGATGATCCAAAGCATAGCACAGTTGTGTATAAAACATTTGGGAGGCAGTTTGATGGCTTGGGCTGCATGGCTGCCAGTGGCACTGGGACACTAGTGTTTATCCATCATGTGACACAGGACAGGAGCACAAGAATGAATTCTGAGCTGTTCAGAGACACTGTCTGCTCAAATCCAGCTAAATGCAGTCACATTGATTGGGAGGCGTTTCATAATGACCCAAAACATAGAGCCAAAGCAACCCAGGAGTTTATTAAAGCAAAGAAGTGGAATATTCTTGAATGGCCAAGTCAGTCACCTGATCTGAAGCCAATTGAGCTGCATTTCACTTGTTGAAGACTAAACTTGGGACACAAAGGCCACAAACAAACAGCAAGTGAAAGTCACTGCAGTAAAGGCCTGGCAGAGCATTAAACAGGAGCAAACCCAGAATCTGGTGATGTCCATGAGTTCAAGACTTCAGCCTGTCATTGCCAGCAAAGGGGTTTCAACCAAGTATTAGAAATGAACATTTTATTTTCAGTTTTTTTAACTTGTCTAATTACTTTTGAGCCCCTGAAATGAAGTGATTGTGTTAAAAAAAAGGCTTTAGTTCCTCACATGTTTATACAATCTTTTTGTTCAACCCACTGGATCAAAGCTGAAAGTCTGCAGTTCAACTGCACCTGAGTTTTTTTGATTAAAATTCATTGTGGTCATGTACACAACCAAAATTAGAAAAAGTTGTCTCTGTCCAAAGATTTATGGACCTAACTGCACATTTCATGGGTGTTTTGCATTATGGGGGTTGGTTCAGATGACCAACATTTTTTTTCTAATCAAACAAAAAACTGTTTCCAGTCATCACATCGCGACGTCAACACATTTTCTGCCATCACTTTGGATATTGCTTTTGAATTGAAATGATGGGAACAATACAGCCCGTTAATTACAGATCCAACCTTTGTAAGGAGGGTTTTAATTAAGGAGCAAACAAATGGCCGCACGCCATCAGGCCTGAGATATAACTGTGCGCCGTTTAATTGAAATTAAAGTCCAGGGGAAATTCATTTCCCTGTAGCTCATTTGGTTGGAAGGTAAAGCGCAGAGAGGAGGTTATTGAAGACGCCGTCAGCAGTCGCCGCACTTCTATTCTGCTTAAACAGGGATCCATTAGTGAATTGAAGTAGTTGGGCATAAAACCAAACTAAACATCAGCACGACTAACCAGCATTAGACACACATTCAATTAGCAGGTCCATTTTGAGGCCAATTTTAAGTTTGCCGACCCTGCATTCAGTCAAAACAAATGACAAATATATTGGAACTGTTGGGAGCCTCTTTATAATTTGTTCCATTGGGTAATCACATCCAATTAGATGATTCAGTGATGACTACTTCCAGTATAGATGACATGAGCAGCTCTAAGTGATGTCATATGGCAGATGTTCTTTGAAGCTCAATTTAAGTCTTTGGAATCTACAGAACTTGTACTGAGCAGTTCAGGAGAGCCAAGCTATGGAGCAATGTCCCAACAATGAAAGGCTAGGGATCAGGGCCACCATAAGGGGGGCACTGGGGGTTACAATTATCCCGGGCCAGATGGCTTCTATATGTTAAGGGTTGCCTGTCCGTTCTGCGTTTCCTGGATTAGCCGGGCCCCACTTGAACTGCCGAAGTAGGAGCCGAGTTGGGAGGGGTCTGTTCGCTGATTTTTTTTTTTTAACTCGGGGGCCCTGGCCGCTGATGTTTTTATTAAACTTGGGGGGCCCGTGGCCACAATTGTTTGTTTTTTTTTAACTTGGTGGGGTGGCCTGCAATGATTTTTTCTTTTTTTTTTTTTTTTTTACTTGGTAGGGGGGCCCATAACATTTTGTGGTACGCGGCCCCACGAATTCTGATGGCAGCCCTGCTAGGGATAGGTGCCTACAATTAAACTACCAAGAGAAATGGTGCACCCAGGCCATAAGCAGTACTGAAATGCAGAAAATGCAAAATATAGAATATAAACAGGAGGGCATACTCACAGTTCACCCGCAGTCCAAGGGTGCGTATACATAGGAGCAAAACTAAAAATGCAAGTTCCTCCAAAAAATAAAGCAACAAGTAAAAAAAAATACAAAAAGTTTATTAGGACATATTAGGACATGGTCTTATATGTCCTAATAAACTTGGTACAACGAATGGAACCAAAACTATTATGGTTGGGTTCTCTGGAGAAAAAAAAAAAGCTTCTCCAAGAACAATCATTAACGGCATTATCCTTTGGTGGACAATTTAGGGGACGGGTAATAGCTCAAGGCTCAACAGTTGTGTAATGAAATTGCACGTCTTTGTGTCATACTCATCTTCTCAGTCCAAAGACTGTGCTTTGAACTTGATTGGGTGGAGGCTCCAGGGAGGCTGAAGATACAGTTAACATTAGTACTCCAGCCTAAGAAAGTCTTGCACTGGTGTCCAGCTATAGAGGAATACTGGCCAATGGCACCACAAGGATACGATTGGCTTGAGGGTGTGAAAATAAATGTTTAGAGAATCCTGATAATTCCTCTACAACTCACAAGGATTTTAGTTTTATACATTTAAAACAACTGATTTTTTTTTTTTTTTTTTGCCAAGCTAGGAAACCATTCAATATTTATCCAGGAGCTTTCACAAGGCAATGTATACGTGATTCCTGTACATTCTTTCAAAACAGAGTTAAGTTTGTAGATTTTAGTGTGCGATTAAACCATCAAACACGGCACAAGTAAAGCAAATGAAGGATTCATCAGCGAAGAACTGTGATGACCGACTAATCAGAAACTGATCATTATCTGTGGGAACAATGGAGAGAAGGTCATATGAGAAGTGTCCACCCTAGAGTGAGGTGTCTGGAATGTCGACATGTATAATGAGCTTGAAGAATCCCAGACATAAATAAAATAAAGGTAAGAGACTGTTGCCTAATGAAACTCAGAGGAAACAAGTATCTCACTGCATTCGGTATAGGTCAAAGGGCTTTGATTAATATTGCATAAATTAATCCTCTACAAACCCCATCAGATTCAATTGGGCAGTTTTGAAAAAAATAAACGTTAAAGGAGAAGGAAAGGCTAAAAGTAAGTAAGCTTTATCAGAAAGGTCTATATAAATACACCAGTAAACCCTCAAAGAAAAGCTGCTCTGTCAAAAGAAACACCACATTTCTTTCCTTCTATTGTGTACTCATGGGCTTCTGTATCAGACTTCCTGTTTTCAGCTTAAACCTCCAGGGCTAGGGCTTGAGCATGCTCAGTTTGTTCCTCTCCCCCTCCCTGCTGTAATCTGAGCCCAGAGCTATGAGTGAGCAGGGAGAGACTCAGGCAGGAAGTGATGTCACAACAAGCTAATATGGCAGCTGCTATCCTAAACAAACAGAGAACTTCTAGAGCTGTTTACTCAGGTATGGTAAAGCATTCTGCAGAATAAATATAGTGTTATAGCTTGTACTACTGTTGCTATTTATTGGCAATAAACTGTAGCTTTCCTTCTCCTTTAAAGGACAAGATCATCATAGCTAAAAAAAATTAATTTTGTGTGATTTAGGGGTCTATTTATTAAACCTCTATTTTTTGTCTCGTCGAGTGTTTCCAAAAGGTAGTTTGTAGAATATAGTAGAATTCACTGCAAACCTGTCATTCAACTTTATACTGCACTGGTGGGGCACGGTGTCCAAGGTCAGGGATTTGTAGTGAAGTACAAGACAGAGGGAGGGCTGTATGCCCCCGAAACTTTGATACCTTGGAGACTCAATAAATGGGGTAAGCTCCCCAACTGCAAATTACTGTGTGTGTGTGTGCGCGGCTCCATCATAGAACTTCAAAAAGCTCTAATGCCACTAAAATTCAACATTTAATAAATGGGCCTCCCCATCTCAATTTCTGCTGCTGTTTCCAGGTCTATTGTTCCCAATTCCTGCTTCCCTGTTCCTGTCCTTGTGTTGATTCCTGGTTTTTGAATGGCCTGTTCCTGTTCACAAGTTTGCCTCATTATTGTAAGGGTTGGTCCTGACCCTGCCTGTCTTACTACCTGTCCTTACTACCTGTCTTTACTACCTGTCTTTACTACCTTCTTACTACCTGTCTTTACTACCAGTCTTTACTACCAGTCTTTACTACCTGTCTTTACTACCTGTCTTTACTACCTTCTTACTACCTTCTTACTACCTGTCTTTACTACCTGTCTTTACTACCTGTCTTTACTACCTTCTTACTACCTGTCTTTACTTCCTTCTTACTACCTGTCTTTACTACCAGTCTTTACTACCAGTCTTTACTACCAGTCTTTACTACCTGTCTTTACTACCTTCTTACTACCTGTCTTTACTACCTTCTTACTACCTTCTTACTACCTGTCTTTCCTACCTGTCTTTCCTACCTGTCTTTACTGCCTGTCTTTACTGCCCGTCTTTACTACCCGTCTTTACTACCTTCATCTCTGTCCTTACCAGATGGGGATTGGTAAATCCAGTTAGGCTACACAGCAAAGCAGTATGGTTATTTATAGTTCAGTAAAAGATTTGCATGGCCAGTACCATTTGTGACAAAGTTGGCACTTGCATATCTAGCCATGATTTGTAGGACAATGCAGGGGGAGCAGTGGAGTGATGGAGGAGGCAGATATTAGGTAGTGATCACTTGGGGGCCCATTTATTACACCTCCTTATCTGGTCGAGATTTTAAAGGGAAGGAAAAAAAAAGGAGATTTTAGAGATTTATTGTACCCCAAACATCTGATTCCAAAAACACTCATGTAGAAGTCAATGGTAATTGTCCCTTTTACAATTTGTTTCTTGACATTGTAATCTGCACAGGTTTTTGCACGACAATCGGAAAAAGTCGAGGTTTTCGGGCACCGTCTCGAAAAAGTTGTACGATAAGAGCATCAAACTCGGAAAAGTCGTACGATTTTTGCACAATTTTGTTGAGACTTTTCTTGCACTGACTTTTTCGACCTGATCTTTTGATAAATGAATGGATCGGAGTTTGGATCGATTTAGTTTTCATAAATTTCTAGTAATTACCCTCCTTAATGGTGACGAGGGTTTACTTTGACTTAGAAACTCTTGGCTCACATAAGGTGGCCATAGATGTAGAGATACGCTCATTTGGCGACCTCTCCCCGATGTGCCCACATTGAGGGGATCGATATCAGGAACATAATGCATCCGATAGGGACGGGATGGCACTCGGAGCTCTGTTTTCCGAAGTCGCCCAAAGTTTCCTCGTGAGGCAATTTCGGAAAACGAAATGTTACTAGTGCCATCCCGCTGATTGGTTACGACTGGGGCAAAAACTTTGAGGGTGGAGGTTTACAAAACTGGTTCAGTTTTTAGGGATGCACCAAATCTAGGGATTCAGTCTTTTTCAGCAGGATTTGGCCGAAACCTTCTGAACCAAATCCTGCCCCAAATTTGCATATGCAAATTAGGGGCAGGGAAGGGAAATCACGTGACTTTTTGTCACAAAACAAGGAAATAAAAAATGTTTTCCCCTTCCCACCCCTTACTTGCATATGCAAATTAGTATTCCGATTCTGTTCCGGATTTGGCAGAATCTTTCGCTAAGGATTCAGAGGTTCGGCCGAATGCAAAGTAGTGGATTGGGTGCATCCCTATCGGTTTTACTGCAGAGTTAGAACACTAGGTAGAAATGGACCAAAGGAACACAGTAAAATTCTATAAAACATGGAAATGCAGAAAGCACCAAATTCACCATTTGGGATTCAGCCGAATCCTTCGTGAAAGATTCCGAATGCTGAACCGAATCCGAATCATAATTTCCATAGGCAAATTAGGGGAGGGAAAGTAAAAAAGTGGGAAAAACATTTCTACTACCTTGTTTTGTGACGAAAAGTCAAGCGATTTCCCTTCCCGCCCCCTAATTTACATATGCAAATTAGGATGTTTTGATCATACAAGTTCATTATGGAGGGGCAATATAATTATCTACCTCGAGAAAGCTCAAAGAATAACAAATCTCATAGATTTTTTTTATTATTAATAAAAAAGGCAAGAACTATGCTTAGGACAATCTCTACTCATTGCCCTCATGTTAAACTCGGGGGCAAGCCGCCCCTTTAAAGGAAACTCTCACTTTGAGTTGGTTCCGCGCGGAGTCGGAGGGACGGAAAGCGACAAAAGTTTAGCAAAGTAAGATTTTTGTTGCAACACTTTATTTGCCGTGTTCCTTTTGTGGTCAGACCTTCGTACAGAGCTGCCACTAAAAAAAAAAGCGAACACAAAGTACAAGAACGTAATGTAGCAGGTCAGCACTAAATACCAAATATACACAATTCATTGGGATGTGCACAGTCAGCTCTTTGCCGCGTCGCTTTAAGAAAGTAGCGGCAGCAATTTTACAATTTTCGCTTACTTCAGATTTTGCTGAAGGAATTCTATACAGATTGCAGACACTGAATAATAGATGCACTATAGTGCCAACACAAAGCTCTGTATAAACACTCACACAAACGCTTCTGAATTTCTTTCTACTTGAGGGATGAGACCTACTAAAGGGCAACTACATTATTTTTTTTTTTCCTTTTATTATTTCTTATTATTTGCTTTACTTCCCCTTGTTTCTTGTAACAGTACTGGCGGCAGATTATGAAGTGCACACAACAGGGGTCATTTACAAATGCACAAGCCCTTGGACACAATTGTACAATAATGGAAAAGGTATTTGCTAACCATCACACTCTGAGCCATTCTTATATATAGGCACCCGGGGGCCTGCGCCTAGGGCGTTGGCTTTTGGGGGTGGTCCTTGGGTGCCTGTATAACTTAAGAATATACTCACTGCTTAAATCCGGTGTCTGAGCTGGGGATTGAGGCGTACACGGCCCATTTTCGTGAAATCCAGACGTTTTTGTGGAAGTGATGTCATGGACACTATGCACGTGACATCATTCCATACATTGGGGGCACTATAAGATAATATGCCTGGGGTTGACACCGGACCTTAATACAGCGCTGAACACACTACGGAATGTTTGACAGTGATTTTATCCTTGATAAACGGCACCTACTGACACAGGGGAACCTTGGAGCTGCCGCCATCTTGGACCTGGAGATAATCCCAGGGTTCCAACAGCAAATACGTAAACAGGTGCACCAGGCTCGCGCCTAGTGAATCTATTACATTTGGTGTTTTAAAAGAGAGCTTCAGAATTTAGACAACCGCATTCCTGCTGGAAGAAACTTGAACACCATTTGTATCCTTAGGCAAACCCAACTGTGTTTGGAGACATTGGACACAACTGTGATGGACATTGGAATTATAGAGAGAGATGCTGCATTTTGGGTAAAAAAAAAAAAATCACACACTGCACTTGCTTTTTGTAAATAATCCTTAATGTGGTAACTGGATAAACCCAAATCAATAAAGGGCAACAAGAAGCAGAAAGCAGGGTGGGCAGAAGAAATAATGTTTAGCACCAAAGAATAGAGGGGTGCAAGGCATGTGCCGGGGTGGAGGAGGCCAGTGTAAGTGGTGAGGGCAGTTGGTAAAAGGGGATTGGAGGAAGGCACCGGAGCAGAGGGTCAGACAATGGTGTTTGTAGCGATGGAGGTAGTTGTACAGATTTATGGTAAGAGTTTGGAACCACTGCAAAGAATGCGGCTTGGAAGCAGAGAGAGGCAGATACATGTGCTAAATGAGCAAGATTGGCATGGCGTTGGTGTACGGTGAGTAGGTATGTTTGGATATGAGAAGTACTGGATGGCCTTCCATAGGATGGGGGACATAAGATTCTGTAACAGCCGTTTCCGCTCAGTACAATGACCTGGAGAGTAGTGATGTGCGGGCCAGCGCGATAGCCGTGGGTCGGGCAGGTTTGGGCAGACCTCGTAACCCCATTTGCGGGTGACCGGCGGGTTAGAGTTGAGCTCTTCTTCCTGCTGTCCCCACCACCCACCTTACACTGCCGGCTTCCGACTTATACTTATACTTACTATAGACATGCGCCTGCTTGCCCCACCCCTTTTGTGACATCATCGTCAGAGAGGGTCTATAAAAGGAACCGGAAGTCGGGCGGGTTTAGGTTTTAACCCAACCCACAAATCACTAATGGAGTAGTTTTCAGACTCTTGAGTTCAAACCCCACTCTGCGGCCCAAGATTATCATCCTAAACCTCACCTTAAATGACCTGCAGCCCGAGATGGTATTAGGCATCTTTTTTGGACTAATTAATAGCCAAGCTTTAAGTATGAGAAACCCACATTAACTTAGTATAAGAAAAGAGAGTTTGGGTAAATAAATGACGATAGAGAGTTCTGCATGATGAGTAGAGGCGGCTGGAGATGCGGTCGACTACATCTAATAACTTGACACAGCGGTGGGCCAAATTTTTACACGGATGAACGAATCAGTAGACAGAATCGGAGGCGCGGCACATAAACCAGTTCATCACAATTAATGGTCGACATTAGGATCTGCTGAACAATGTGTTTTATTGGCAGAGGGGAGTAAAACACTTCTCTCTATGTGACATGTACCCAACAGTATATTATTTGTACGTCATTTACTCCATGTTCCGGCCAAAATAAAGTCAAGATCGTCAGGTTCCTACTCATTTTCAGATCGTTGCCTCAAAACGACTAGTTTAATAATAAGCCATCAGTGTTTAAAGGGCATGTAAAGTCTAAAATAGAATAAGGCTAGAGATGCTGTATTTTGTATAATAAACATAAACTTACTGCACCACAAGCCTAATCAAACAAATGATTTATGCTTTCAAAGTTGGCCACAGGGGGTCACCATCTTGTAACTTTGTTATACATCTTTGCAAGACCAAAAATCTGGCTAAATCTGGCTCCATGATCTTTGCAGCTGGAGTAGGAAACAGTAAAGGGGATGTACAGGCAAAAATCAAAATCCAATACAAATCTCGACACAGTTGCCGACTGCTCTACAGGGAAACAAACAAAGCTGCTTGAGTTCTGCATGGCTGGGAAGTAAGGCGGGGGCTCCCCCTGCTGTTCATAAGTATGATTGTTTCCCTGCAGAGCAGTTAGGGACCGTCTGACAATTCCTATCCACAGCAGTAAATGAAGGGAGAATTTCAGTGAATACAGTCATGTTTCTTATAAGTACAGTACACATTTTTTAAAGTATATTGGAGATAGGTTTCTTTTTCATTAAAGAAAGTAAAAATGGGATTTTATTTTTTTTGCCTTTACGTGCCCTTTAAGAGAAGGGTTTTGTTTCTAGTTTTCCAACTCTAAAAAAGATCTTCTCAGATCATCTAGATTTTGTGTCTACAATGATTTATCTGATCTGCTTGGACTGGGCTTGGAAGGAGATCAATCTCAATCATGGTGCTCTGGATATGTCTGGAACTATAGCTCAGCGACTGTCTCATTTGGAAGTTCATATAAGATAATGGAGAGCTGGAACAAATGTATACGGATGAAGTGCACAAAAGAATATATAATCGGCTGTGGGCTGCAAAATGTGCAAGAATTGTCTTGTGTAAGAACTGTGCCGCTACAAACCCTCCTTGTTATGCTGGAAGGGGTCACAGCAGAGTCAAAACCACACAATTAAGGGAGAAATACAACGGTTTTCATATAACAACGAAAGGGGGGCATTACCTTGGAGGAGCAGGGCTTCATGGGAAACATCGCCGGTCCCAACATTTACACATTCCTTATCCGGATGTTTTTTGTTGTAATGTCTTTTTAAGGATCCAGGGATGTTGCAGGAATAGTGACATAAGGCACAGCCAAATGGCTACAGGAGGGGGAATAACACACACATTAGGGTTTTATTTTCAGTCATTGGAACATTCAAAGGAAATACTACTTTTGGAATTGCCAACTCCTAGGAATACCCCAAAATGATTCTTAAAGGGATATTGGCATGGGAGAACATTTTTTTTTTTTCAAAACACATCAGTTAATAGCGCTGCTCCAGCAGAATTCTGCATTGAAATACATTTCTCAAAAGAGCAAACAGATTTTTTTTTATATTTCATTTTGAAATCTGACATGGGGCTAGACATATTGTCAGTTTCCTAGCTGCCCCCAATCATGTGACTTGTGTCTGCACTTTAGGATGGAACTGCTTTCTGGCAGGCTGTTGTTTCTCCTACTTAATGTAACTGAATGTGTCTCATTGAGACATGGATTTTACTATTGAGTGTTGTTCTTAGATCTACCAGGCAGCTGTTATCTTGTGTTAGGGAGCTGCTATCTGGTTACCTTCCCATTGTTCTGTTGTTTGGCTGCTGGGGGGGGGGGGGGGAAGGGGGTGATATCACTCCAACTTGCAGTACAGCAGTAACTGAAGTTTATCAAAGCACAAGTCACATGACTGGGGCAGCTGGGAAACTGACAAAATGTCTAGCCCCATGTCAGATTTCAAAATTGAATATAAAAAAATCTGTTTGCTCTTTTGAAAAATTGATTTTCAGTGCAGAATTCTGCTGGAGCAGCACTATTACCGTATATACTCGAGTATAAGCCGTCCCGAGTATAAGCCGAGGTACCTAATTTTACCTCCAAAAACTGGGAACGTTTATTGACTTGAGTATAAGCCGAGGGTGAGAAATGCAGCAGCTTCTGGTAAGTTTCAATCAAAAAATTGAGGGTTTCTGCTCCCATTGGAGGTGCTGGCGTCTCGTTTTTGGATGCCAGCAACCATTCTTGGACGTCGGCGAATATTCTTGGAGACTATTCTTGGACGCTGGCAACTATTCTTAGAAGCCGGCGACTATTCTTAGACGCCAGCGACCGTTTTTGCGCTTGACCCGAGTATAAGCCGAGGTAGAGTTTTTCAGCATATTTTGGGGGCTGAAAAACTCGGCTTATACTCGAGTATATACGGTAACTGATGCATTTAAAAAAAAAAAACAAAAAAAAACAAACATGTTTTCCCATGACAGTATCCCTTTAAGCGGGAAAACAACAGAACAATGGGAAGGTAACCAGATAACAGCTCCCTAACACAAGATAACGGCTGCCTGGTAGATCTAAGAACAGCACTCAATAGTAAAATCCAGGTCCCACTGAGACACATTCAGTTACATTGAGTAGGAGAAACAACAAACTGCCAGAAAGCAGTTCAATCCTAAAGTGCTGGCTCTTTCTGAAATCACATGACCAGACAAAATGACCTGAGATGCACCTACACACCAATATTACAACTAAATACACTTGCTGGTTCAGGAATGAAATTTTATATTGTAGAGTGAATTATTTGCTGTGCAAAAAATGTAACTTAGAAATAAAAACGACATCATAAAAATCATGACAGAATCCTTGTAATTAAGCCCCTGCTTAACAAAACAGTCACAACAAAGGGTAACAGGATAAGGTTATATATTGGGTAGCTTTTGTTGCTCTATTTCACTCTCAAAATAACAAAAAAATATATATATATTTAGTGATCCAAACAGAGTCCTACTCAATGCACAATTGACTGAACAAGGTGGTATACTCAATTAAATGGGGGGGGGGGGGTTGCCACCCAAATAACAATGTTTCTCCATCTTGATAGTAAATGTTATTACAAGCAACATTACAATACACATTCATTACAAAACATCCAATTATTTTAAAGGACAAAGTTAAACTAAAAATGATTCCCACAGTGTAGCACTCCTCTATAAATGAGGGGTATAAATGAGGGGTACAAATGAGGGGTACCCATGTAGAGTGAGATAGAGAAGGGGCAGGAGGGAGAGATGTGAGAAAAGAGCACAGGAGAGGAAAACCTTAAAGGAGAACTAAAGCCTAAATAAAGAAGTAGGTAGAAATGTTGTACATGATGTTTTGTGCTTCTGTACCAGCCCAAGGCAACCACAGCCCTTTAGCAGTAAAGATCTGTGTCTCCAAAGATGCCCCAGTAGCTCCCCATCTCCTTTTCTGCTGATTCACTGCACATGCTCTGTGCTGCTGTCACTTTATTTCATGACCTGTAGTTTGGTGATTATATAAGGCAATTAATGTTGCCATTAAAATTGATAAATGAATTAATTGATTAGAATCTGATTTAAATCACTAATTTAATTTTAAATCCTCGTATTTAATTATGACCTACCTGTAGTATAAAATAGACAGATACCCAGGTGGGGTTTTAATTAATCATTACCAATCGCACTATTAGAAAAATTTAATAAGTAAGAGGAAACTTAGATCTAATTTTGTGACCAACGGTTTGGTAATTAGCTTATGCAGGTACTTTCTTCTTTCTATAAGGATCTCATACTTGTACTTGATCCCAACTAAGATATAATTAATCCTTATTGGAAGCAAAACCAGCCAATTGGGTTCATTTAATGTTTATATGATTTTCTAGTAGACTTAAGGTATGAAGATCCAAATTATTGAAATATCCGTTATCCGGAAAACCCCAGGTCTTGAGAATTCTGGATAACAGGTCCCATACCTGTACTTGATCCCAACTAAGATATAATTAATCCTTATTGGAGGCAAAACCAGCCTATTGGGTTTATTTAATGTTTACATGATTTAAGGTATGAAGATCCAAAATAAGGAATGATCCATTACTGGAAAACCTCAGCATTCTGGATAGCAGGTCCCATACTTGTTCTTACTCAGTTTCTTAGAGAGTACAATATATTTACTGGGATGGAGGCATTAGTATATAATAATAGAGAGTATATCCAGCAGAGGGGAAGGTTGCTCTATCTAATAAATGGCTCGTTTGTAATGCACTCGGCAGGCAGGTGCTCCTCGGCTGGGAAGCGATTTAGGGACTCGTTTCGGAACTTGTTTCGGGCGAGGAATTACGGAGAGAGTTAATATTAGAGAGTAAACATGAAATAAACCCAATAGGCTGGTTTTGCCTCCCATAAGGATTCATTATATCTTAGTTGGGATCAAGTACAAGCTACTGTTTTATTATTACAGGTATGGGATCTGTTATCTGGAAACCCGTTATCTAGAAAGCTCCAAATTACAGAAAGACGTCTCCCATAGACTCCATTTTATCCAAATAATCCAAATGTTAAAAAATGATTTCCTTATTCTCTGTAATAATAAAACAGTAACTTGTACTCGAGCCCAACTAACATACAATTAATCCTTATTGGAGGGAAACCGTATATTATATTGTAATTTCTTTAAAACAATTTCCTTTTTTGGGGTTTCTGTTCCTTTAAAGGGGTTGTTCACCTTTAAATAAACTCTTAGTACAATGTAGAGATCAATATTCTGAGACAATTTGCATTTTATATTTTTGTGGTTATTTAGCTTTTTATTCAGCAGTTTTCCAGTTTGAAGCAGTCTGGTTGCTAGGGTCCAAATTCCCCTAGCAACCATGCACTGATTTGAATAAGAGACTGGAATATGAATAGGAGAGGCCTGAATAGAAAGATGAGTAATAAAAAGTAGCAATAACAATACATTTGTAGCCTTACAGAGCATTTGTTTTTTAGATGGGGATAGAGTCAGATAATAAGTCAAATAATTAAAAAAAAAACTATAAAAAGAAAGTAAATAGAAATGAAGACCAAGTGGAAAGTTGCTTTGAACTGGCCATTCTGTAGTATGTAGTAAAAGTTAACTTGAAGGCGAACTAGCCCTTTAAATGAATGCCTAATTTCTTCAGTCCATGTCATGGCCAGATGGACAATGGACAGCAAAGGGGGAAGGACTGTATTTAAAGCAACAGAACACGTGACAGTTGTGGAATATTGTCAGTCGATTGCCTTTAGGAGACTTACCTTAAAGGAGGTATGTTGTTCCATGTGACGTACAAGGTGTCGCTTCTGAACGGCAGTGAACTCACACACTGTGCACTTGAATTGCTTTCCTAAAATAAAACCGACAGTTAGTTTGTTTTCTCCATTCCTTGCAGAGGGTAGAGAACAATGAGGCCCAGAGGGGCCAGTAAAAGATACCAGAGTCCCAGGGACACTGCACATACGTCTGTCTGCAACTGCTGCAAAATAACCGACTCCTGATGTGCTTCCTGGTCCATTAGTCATAAAAGGGGTAGTTCCCCTTTAAATTAACTTTTAGGGGTAGATTTATCACAGAGTGAAGTTAGAGATTAGGGATGGGTGAATTCGACCCGTTTCGTTAAAAATTTGCCGCCGGTGAATTATCGCCGACGCCCATTTAAGTCTATGGGCGTAAAAAAAAATGTTGTCGTGCGGCAAATTTTTTTTTTTTTTGACGCGTACACCGCCATACAAGTCTATGGGCGTCATTTTCACGGTGAAACAAGGCGAAAAGATTCGCCCAGCCCTATTAGAGATCTCACCACAGTCCGCAGAGTGAAATTCCGCCTCTCTCCATTTATTTCTATGGGATTTTTAAAGACGTATTTATCAAATGGTGAACTTTCACTATCACCCTTTGATTAAAAATCCCATAGAAATAAAAGAGAGAGAGTTCACTCTGCGGACTGTGGTGAGATCTCTAACTTGACTCTGTGATAAATCTACCCCCTAGTATGATGTAGAGAGGCAATTTGCATTTGGTTTTCATTTTTTTTATTATTTGTGTATTTTGAGTTATTTAGCTTTTTATTCAGCAGCTCTCCAGTTTGCAATTTCAGCCATCCAGTTGGTAGGGCCCAAATTCCCCTAGCAACCATGCATTGATTTGAATAAGAAACTGGAATATGAATAGAAGAGTCCTGAATAGAAAGAGGAGTAATAAAAAGTAGCGATAACAATAAACATGTTGCCTTACGGAGCATTTGCTTTTAGATGGGGTCAGTGACCCTCATTTGAAAGCTGGAAAGAGTCAGAAGAAAAAGGCAAATAATTATTAACAATGAAAACCAATTGAAAATTTGCTTAGAACTGGCCATTCTATAACATACTAAAAGGTAACATAACTGTTCCACCCTGACCCTGCATGGAGGGAGAGGTTGCTACTCACAGGTTGCTACTCACAGGTTGCTACTCACAGGTTGCTACTCACAGGTTGCTACTCACAGGTTGCTACTCACAGGTTGCTACTCACCATCAGACGTGTGAAGGAGTTTGTGGCTCTTTAGTGTTCCTTTTGATTTGAACTTCTTGCCGCACATGTCGCACAAATGTGTTTTCTCGGTGCTGTGTCGGTTCATATGAGCCTTCAGGTTACTCTTACTGCGAGTTGCGTATTCACACACGGAACACTTAAACGGTTTCAGCCCTAAAAACGAAAGGGGCAACAAGTACGTTCCAACCTCAGTATAGACTAACCCTGAGCATCTGCCGGATAAAAGATTCCAAGAATGCTGCCCTCTATAACTGAGGGGTAGAACTGAGGGGTAGAACTGAGGGGTAGAACTGAGGGGTAGAACTGAGGGGTAGAACTGAGGGGTAGAACTGAGGGGTATACATGTAGAGTGAGATGGGGAAGGGGCAGGAGGGAGAGATGTGAGAGAAGAGCGAGGTGGGAAAAGCTTACACAGGAAAACTGGACTCCTTAAAGTTAAACTAAAGAAGTAGGTAGAAATGTTTTACATTATGTTGTGGGTTCTGTACCAGCCCAAGGCAACCACAGCCCTTTAGCAGTAAAGATCTGTGTCTCCAAAGATGCCCCAGTAGCTCCCCATCTTCTTTTCTGCTGATTCACTGCACATGCTCTGTGCTGCTGTCACTTACTGAGCTTAGGGACCTACTCACAATATACAGTACACATAGAATAGAAATGTCACAATATAAGGCTGATTAGTAATTAATACAGATAATTACTACATGGCAGCACAGAAACCAGTGCAATTAGCATCAGAATTTAATAATCAGCAAACCTGTAGCATCAGCTTATATTACAGCCAGGGAAGCTCATTTTCTGCTGGATAATTAGTGACGAGCCCTAAGCTTAGCTTCTCAACAGCCAATCAGAGCCCACTGAGCATGTGAGTGTCACAGACACTTTCCAAGATGGTGACCCCCTGTGACAAGTTTGAAGTCCTGGATCATTGCTGCTATTGACAAGCCTTTAGGCTGGTGCAATACGTTCATTATATAATATATGGCATTTTTATCCACATTCATTTTTGGGTTTAGTTCTCCTTTAAGGAATAAGGATGGAAGGAGGGAGGGGAAAAGCTATGGTGGCGGTGAATAGAAAAGATAAAAATGGGGGAGAGGACATGGAAAAGGGGAGAAAAAAGTGGTATGAGGATTTATAGAGGCAACAGAGGAGATTGGGATTGGGGGGTAAAATGAGGGTGTATAGAGGTAGCCAATGAGAGTGAGCCAGTGTGAAGCTCGAGAGTTTGGGGGGCATCTCCCCATTTAATCTGTTAACACTCTCCTTCTCCACCAACATTACTGCTTTGGCCACAGGCACATGGGACAATTTGAGAGGTGGCAGTTTAGACAAAGGAATCGTTTCAGCAGGTGGAGACGGTCGGATAGAGATTACGATGGAGAAAGGTGAAATTCACATAAATATTTAATATTTGCACTAGTCCTTTAATGTATTTCTCATTAATAACGAGCCATTCACGAACCAACAGACTTTCTAAACCAACAGCAGTGACAGTTGCAGGAAAATGAGACACCAGTGAAATGGGGGTGCGTTACCTTCGTGAGCCCATATGTGGCGCTGCAGGTCGGAGCCGTTCTTCATGAAATACGAGTCGCAAAAGGGACATTTAACCGCCCGCTTTCCTATCAGCCCTTTCACTTGCACCTTGCGGCCCAGAACCTCGGAAATCAGGCTCGACGGAAGCTCTGCAACGAGGGGAGGGGAAAACAAATAAATGGAAGAGTTGTGAGTTGCCCATATCTATATCTGATCAATGAACAATACTGCAGTGTTAGGGGCACGGCCTTGTCTGATCTTATACACGCGAGGGTGGGAGTGGAGCCTCTGTAAGGTCCCAAAAATGACTCCTCCTGCTTAAAAGAAAATTAATTCCCTAATATCTTGCCAGGAGAGAGAGAGAGAGAGAGAGAGAGAGAGAGAGAGAGATAGATAGATGATAGAGAGAGAGAGAGAGAGAGAGAGAGAGAGAGAGAGAGAGGGAGGGAGGGAGAGGGAGAGGGAGAGAAAATGCCGCACGCAGGCCGTGACGAAGGAACAGCTCACACGGGTGCACAGGGTTCCTTTAAAGGAGAAGGAAAGGCTAAAAGTAAGTAAGCTTTATCAGAAAGGTCTATATAAATACACCAGTAACCCCTCAAAGTAATGCTGCTCTGAGTCCTCTGTCAAAAGAAACAGCACATTTCTTTCCTTCTATTGTGTACTCATGGGCTTCTGTATCAGACTTCCTGTTTTCAGAATAAACCTCCAGGGCTTGGGCTTGAGCATGCTCAGTTTGCTCCACTCTCCCTCCCTGCTGTAATCTGAGCCCAGAGCTATGAGTGAGCAGGGAGAGATTCAGGAAGGAAGTGATGTCACACCAAGCTAATATGGCAGCTGCTATCCTAAACAAACAGAGAGAATTCCTAGAGCTGTTTACTCAGGTATGGTAAAGCATTCTGCAGAATAAATATAGTCTTATAGCTTGTAATATTGTGGTTAATCTATTGGCAATAAACTGCTTCAGTAACTTTCCTTCTCCTTTAAAGGAGTTTTTCTCCTTTACAGGGAGATTTTGAGCACCCGTAATGATGTGCAAGATAAGGGATGTCTCACCCTGTGCAACACGGCATATATTCAGAGGTGTCCCCCTTCTCTTTTGCTGGAATACAAAAAACAGGTATGGGATCTGTTATCCGGAAACCCATTATCCAGAAAACTACGAATGACCTAAAGGCCGTCTCCCACCGGAACTTTTCAAAACGATTTCCTCTTTCTATGTAATAATAAAACTGTACAGGTATGGGATCTGTTATTCAGAAACACATTATGCAGAAAGCTCTGAATTACGGAAAGGCCATTTCCCATGGACTCCACTATGTCCAAAAAAAATCCAAATTTGTAAAAATGTACTTGTACTTGATCCCAACTCAGATATAATTAATCCTTAAAAAAAAACTCTGAATTATGGAAACACTGTTTCACATAGATTCCCTTTTAGCTAAATAATTAAACTTTTTAAAAAATGATTTCCTTTTTCTGTGTAATAATAAAACAGTCGCTTGTACTTGATCCCAACTAAGATATAATTAATCCTTATTGGAAGCAAAACCAGCCTATTGGGTTTATTTCATGTTTATATGATTTTCTAGTTGGAATCAAGTACAAGGTAAAGGTATGGGACCTATTATGCAGAATGTTCAGGACCTGGGGTTTTACGGATAAGGGAACTTTCCGTACTTTGGATATTTATGAATTAAGTCTACTATAAAATCATATAAACATTAAATAAACCCAATAGGCTGGTTTTGCTTCCAATAAGGATTAATTATATCTAAGTTGGGATCAAGTACACTCTACTGTTTTATTATTACAGGTCTGGGATCTGTTATCCAGAAACCCATTATCCAGAAAGCTCTGAATTACGGAAAGGCCATATCCCATAGACTCCATTTTATCCAAATAATCCACATTTTTAAAATGATTTCCTTTTTCTGTGTAATAATAAAACAGTAGCTTGTACTTGATCCCAACTAAGATATAATTAATCCTTATTGGAAGCAAAACCAGCCTATTGGGTTTATTTCATGTTTATATGATTTTCTAGTAGACAAAGTATGAAGATCCAAATTATGGAAAGATATTTTATCTGGAAACTCTGGGTCCCAGTCATTCTGGATAACAGGTCCTGTACCCGTACTTGATTCCAACTAAGATAAATAAATCACCTTTATAAGAGGCAAAATGGGCCTATTGGGGATAATTAATGTTTAAATTATGTTTTAATAGACTTAAGGCACGGAGATCAAAATTACATAAAGATCCCTCATCTGGAAAACCCAGGAGCCGAGCATTCTGGATAACAGGTGCCAGACCTGTAGCCGCATTTTGCTATTAGCGATAGAATATATACGGTCGCTTGGTTCTCACCGGGGTGGTTGGTCTTAATATGAGATTTAATTAGGCGATCGTCTGAAAAGGATTTCTCACATGAGGGACAAGAATACGTTTTCTTCTCCTATAAGAAAAAAAAAACACAGGCGTTAAATTATTTTCAGTTATTATATGTCAGTGAATAATTGCGGATGGATCCTTTCTAATTGTGTTGGCCTGAGAAATGACGGATTAATACATGTGACATTTGGCCAATCAGGTGCTAGGAAAGTTTGGTGGAGACTTGAGAATACCATGGAGGGGCCAGAAAACAAACAAACAGTTCCTTTAACAGATCAAGCCTGATTTTATACTTAAAGGGGTTGTTCACCTTTGAATTAACCTTTAGTAGGATGTAGAGAGGGATATTCTGAGACAATTTGTAATTGGTTTTCATTTTTTATTATTTGTGGTTTTTGAGTTATTTAGCTTTTTATTCAGTAGCTCTTCAGTTTGCAATTTCAGCCATCTGATTGCTAGGGTCCAAATTCCCCTAGCAACCATGCACTGATTTGAATAAGAGCCAACAATATGAATAGAATAAGCCTGAATAGAAAGAAGAGTAATAAAAAGTAGCAGTAACAATACATGTGTAGCCTTAGGGCAAGGCCAGACGTGGCGTTTTTATGTTGCGTTTTGAAAAAAGCTCCGTCAGGTGTAAATACACAAACTGCGACTAATGGAAAACGCACTATGACAATTCTCACAGGGCGCTTGCAAGCCGAAATCTGCCACGGGATGCCAGTATTGGGGTTTTTCAGCAGAACCGCCAATGCGTCAAGAAACTACCAGATCAATAGACTCTATGGGATCTGCACGTTCGAAACTAAAATTTGCGTAAATACGCAGCGTGTTTGAAATATGGCGTCCAAATTCTGGAGAGATAAATGATGCATATACGTTTTAAACCGGTGACGTAATTACGTTGTGTATTGACGATTATTCCTGCTCCATTTTGCATGTACATAGTTTTTTTTATTTCCAACCAGCGGAATGATGGGAAACGAGAACAATGAGAAGTGCATGCTGGGAAAAGAAACCTACGTGCTGAAAAACCCATGTTGACGGTCGTTTGCGGTTTCGGTGGCGTATTTACGCCCGACAGCTTTTTTAAAAACGTAAAAACGCCACGTCTGGCCTTGCCCTTACAGAGCATTAGATGGGGTCAGTGACCCCCATTGGAAAGCTGGAAAGAGTCAGAAGAAGGCGGCAAATTATTCAGAAACTATTAGGGATGCACCGAATCCAGGATTCGGTTCGGGATCTTCTTTGGCCTTTTTCAGCAGGATTCAGATTCGACCAAATCCTTCTGCCCGGCCGAACCGAATCCAAATCCTAATTTGCATATGCAAATTAGGGGTGGGGAGGGAAATTGCGTGACTTTTGGTCAGAAAACAAGGAAGTAAAAAATGTTTTCCCCTTCTCACCCCTAATTTGCATATGCAAATTAGGGTTCGGATTTGGTTAGGTATTCGGCCGAATCTTTCACGAAGGATTCGGGGGTTCGGCCGAATCCAAAAAAGTGGATTCGGTGCATCCCTAGAAATTATATAAAAAAAAATAATGACCAATTGAAAAGTTACTTAGAATTGGCCATTCTATAAAATACTAAAAGTGAAGCATCCCTTTAAATAATAAAAAAAACAGAATGGATCTGCAATACACAATACACACAATATACACAACATACACAATATACACAACATACACAATACACATATATAATACCTGTTTACAGAATACACACACACAATACACATAATATACATAATACACGTAATATGCACAACATAAACATACACAATATACACCATACACATAATATACATAATGCACGCAATACACACAATATATACATAATATACACCATACACACAATACACATAATATACACAATATACACACACTATATGCACACTATACACAATACACACACTATACTCAATATAAACAATATACACAATAAATAATATCCCAGCAGTAAGGAATGAGGTTGGGCAGTCGGCACACTCGAGTTACAAGTCTATAAATGAGGTGATTGATTAAGACGTTGAAGATGTGGCGCTGGAGAGAAAAGAATCCACAAGTGATGTGGAGGGAAGAAATGAAAATATCACGGCCTTGTAAAACTTCCATCTGTGTAATACGGACCCCGGCTCACGCACCAATCACACGGGCCAATCACAGGGGCCCCGGTTCATTCTGTGGAGTCTTTCACAAGTTGTGATCATGTTCCCTGGATGTAATTACCAACAATCAGAACATGGCAAATAAAACACGTCTCACCCGACGCTGATCCAACGACAAGTGAAAAGGTGAAAATCCGCCCAAAACAGACAAGAACAAGCGCTGTATGTTCCCTGAACACGAGACACAGAATAAAGTTCTCCATCATGTAAAAACATGTTAATAAAAACAGCAATTTTTCTATATTCCCAACACAGGGAATGACACTGAACCATATCCACAATCCATCCCAAAGCCAATACAATTCCTAATCCTCTCTCTCTCTCTCTCCTTCATCCACACATAAACAACCACTTGTATAATCAGTCAATTCAGTATCCAATGACTGTGAACAGAAGGCCACATAGGGCTGTTCCTGCTGAATTGTGCTTAGTACAGGGGAATACCTATGCTGCCATAGTTTTATGGGATCTCTCTGTACAGGCTATGAGCAAACTTAGGGGACTGTTCCTGCTGAATTGTGCTTAGTACAGGGAATACCTATGCTGCCATAGTTTTATGGGATCTCTCTGTACAGACTATGAGCAAACATAGGGGGCTGTTCCTGCTGAATTGTGCTTAGTACAAGGAATACCTATGCTGCCATAGTTTTATGGGATCTCTCTGTACAGACTATGAGCAAACTTAGGGACTGTTCCTGCTGAATTGTGCTTAGTACAGGGAATACCTATGCTGCCATAGTTTTATGGGATCTCTCTGTACAGACTATGAGCAAACTTAGGGGACTGTTCCTGCTGAATTGTGCTTAGTACAGGGAATACCTATGCTGCCATAGTTTTATGGGATCTCTCTGTACAGACTATGAGCAAACATAGGGGGCTGTTCCTGCTGAATTGTGCTTAGTACAAGGAATACCTATGCTGCCATAGTTTTATGGGATCTCTCTGTACAGACTATGAGCAAACTCAGGGACTGTTCCTGCTGAATTGTGCTTAGTACAGGGGATACCTATACTGCCATAGTTTTATGGGATCTCTATGGGTCGAAAAAGCTTGACCTGCACCTGGCTTCGCTCTTCCTTTTATAGACCAGCGCAAAAGGGGTGGGACGGGCAGGCGCACATCTTTAAAACAGGACAGTCTACGGTTGTGGGCGGGGAGAGCAGGCAGAAGAGTTCAACCCGAAACTGCCTGCAACCGGCGCAGTGATGTCGGCCAAAATCTGCCCGACCCATGGGCAAATACACACATATATATATATATATATATATATATATATATATATATATATATATATATATATATATATATATATGTATGTTGCCTTTACCCGTAACCGTTAGTAACTAGACCCCCAGTAATTATAAAGGCCAGTCTATTAGATGGAAGATCTCCATGGGTGCATGGATAATACACGGGGGTAGCGGCTGCTCCAAATCTTCAAAGCACATCGGCCACGGATGAGATTGCTTCCAGGTGAGCAATTTAACTTCAAACGCTTCCCAATACACATTGCTGGAATAGGTGAAAACCTATGTGGGCTCAGCCTCCCTGTGTGATCTTTAAACGCGCCGCTATCTGTGGGCCTCCAACAAATTAAACTTATCAGCATGAGGCACAGTTTCACATGTATCCATCAAGGGAGAGAACACGCAGAGCTGAGCCCGCTGAGTCGGAAACCTTTGAAAATCCCATCTGGGTCAGCACTGCAGGGTTTCTGAGCCCGGTCCTGATGAGCTCCTGTCACACTGACTAAATAAATATATTTTAGCTGCCGCAGGTTAAAAGGAAAATCCTTTCAAACGAATAAATAAAACCTCGGGTTCTCACTTGCAGTCAAAAGTAACTGGTTACTCAGTGTAGGTCACACTACAGAGGTCCTGGAAATATGCTAAATATTAATATCCCAAGGGTATCTCAGCCCTAAGCAAAAGCGCAGACAATAGGAAGATCTTGGAAAGCAGCAACAACCTGGTAATTATTCTGCCAAAATCCAGCTTTAAAGACGTAGCTCCAAAAATAAATCCCAGTTTAAAGAGCAACTATACCAGTACTGAATTATCCAAAGTGCAGAAGAATATGTATGTTGTCACTTGCTTTTTATCAACCTCTGGGGCCAGGGGCCAAACAAAAGGGTCATTCAATTGCGCCTCAAATTCTGCAAAGATCCGATGCATTCTGTCGAGTCTTTTGTGTCCGATTTACAGCTGTACACTAACCCTGAGCATTTACAGTATATGTAAAGATCTGATGACACAGACGTTTTCCTGCTGAGTCCTGTGTGTCGGATTTCAGGCTATTAAAGCTGAGCATGTATGTAAAGTTTCGATATGATGGAAGAATTTCACCGATATTGAGAGCCAGATATATAGGTGTAAGCTAATGCGGAGCATACATAAAGAACATATAAAATGGAAGCCTTCCACTGAGCCTTGAGAGTCAGATTATAGATGTAAATTAAAGCTAAGCAGACATGTAAAGATCTGAAGACATGAAAGCGTTCCACTGTGCCTTGTGGTTCAGATTTTTGGTCGTTCGTTAAAGCTGAACATACACTTTAAAGATCCAACGTGATGGGAGCATTCCATCTATATTGTGTGTCAGATGTAATGGTGTAAATGAAAGCTGAGCATACACAATGAACTGATGAGATGGAAGTGATCCACTGAGCCTTATAAATCAGATTATAGATGGAAATGAAAGCTAGGCATACACGTAAAGATTTGATCAGATGGAAGTGTTCCACTAAACCTTGTGAGTCAGATTATAGATGGAAATTAAAGCTAGGCATACAGGTAAAGATTCGATCAGATGGAAGTGTTCCTCTTTGCCTTGTGAGTCAGATTATAGATGGAAATTAAAGCCAGGTATACAGGTAAAGATTCGATCAGATGGAAGTGTTCCACTGAGCCTTGTGAATCAGATTATAGATGGAAATAAAAGCTAGGCATACACGTAAAGATTCAATCAGATAGAAGTGTACCAATGAGTCTTTTGAGATTAAAGGCTGTAAACTAAAGATGAGCATACACATAAGATCTTATTAGATGAAAGCTTTCCGCCGAGTCATGAGAGTGAGATTTCTGGTTGCACATTAACCTAAGTATACATGTAAAGATCTGATGAGATGGTAGCTTTCCACTGAGTCAGATTTATATGTAAATAGCTATATCTATACTAACTATAGATTTTAGTATCGCAATAGACTTCGATATTATGTCTGTCCAAGAAATCATCCAAGTCCCTCTTAAAGGCCTTAACAGAAACAGTATCACAATATCACCCGGCAGTGCATTCCACAAGCCAAGCTGAGTATATGCAAAGATCTGATGAGATGGAAGCTTACCGCTGAATTTATGGCTGAGCATGTGTAAAGATCTTTATGTGCATGACAAGCTTGAGTTCACAGCTATGAATCTGATACACAGGGCTCAGTGTAACACTTCCATTACACACACTGTTCTCCTTGTATAGGCAATAAGCACACATAGGGGATTGTAAATTGTTCGTAGCACAAGTCATAATTATATAGAGGCCACATCGAATACACAACTTACCAAATCTGTATGTATTTTGATGTGCGTTTGTAGCTTGTATTTATCTGGACTGGCGTAATTGCAGCCTTCTGATGGACATTTCAGCAACAAGCTGCTGTGTTTCTGTATCACGTGCCTTTTCAGGCAGTTTTTAGTAATAGAAGAGTAAGCGCACTGTGAGCAGTAGTACAAATGCTCTCGAGTGTGAGTCCGTACGTGCATGTCGTAGTGAACTTGGTACCAGAAAAGCTTGCCTGAAATAAAGGGGAAAAAAGTCAATGTATTGTTTTGTTATAGAGGGGTCTACAACCCAAATATCATGGCAACAAAGTTCCATAGATTACTTACCGCAGTACTCACACTCCAGTTCGCCATATATCCGTCTTATCTTCTGCAATAAGGCAGTGCTCAACTGTCTCTTATGTAAGCCATTCAATATGGACATAAAGGCAGCAGTTTCCCTTGGACTTTCTGCCGGTGGATTTGAGGCAACATGATCATTAGAAGGCTCTGTTGGGTGGTTTGGGCCTTCTTGTGTCTGCTCAGATCTGGATGATACATTTTTAGCCCCTTCCTCCAATACAGCAGAATCCACTTTATTATCTGCAATTTGATTTGTTGCTTGTGCAGAATGATGATCCTCATCTCGCCCATGATCAGAAGAGAATTTGTTGTTCTCGGACGAGAGAGGCGCAAAACTTTTGCTGGCTATCTCACTCGCTACAGACCCAAGAGTGGAGAGCGGCCTTGTGTTAGGGTCAATGTCGTTTTCTAAAGCAGGTAAACAGGTTCCTGGCTCTTTTTCTGCTTCTTTTAAACCATGCATGGACTCATGTTGCCCTTCTGATGTTGGCCCCAGTCCATGCTGGTTATCAAGCTGTATGGTGCTCTCTTGCCCACTGCTGTGCAACTCTGGAACCAATGAGAAGTTACCATTAAATGAAGCTGTTTTAGATGAGGTTTCTATATCTCCAAGGGCTTCAGGCTGGATATCGCTACCTGGTTCCAGAAGACAAAAGCTTTGACTGATGGAGTCCTGATATATCAAGGCCTCCTGGGCATCAGAGTGGGAATCTTTGATATGAGCTGTAAGTCTCACCGTGCTAACAAATTTCTTACAACAAAATGAGCAGACGTACACAAACGGGTGCTTGCGGATGTGCAGTTCGAGGGACTGGTATTTGGTGGCTCCATGATCACACAGCTCGCAAGCGAACGGCCTCTCATCACCATGGACGAGCATGTGTCTGTCCCTTTCCAGTTCATTTTTGAACTTGCGCTCACAGATCTGACAGTCGTAAAGCAGCTGCCGCTTCCCTTCCCTGGTGAGTAACCTCAATTCGTCAAAGGTCTCCTGGACTTTTTTATCCAGCAGGTCATGGGTTTCTTTGATGTGCTTGATAAGATTTTTGATGTCGGAGTACTTTTTCTTGCAGAAGCGGCAGTGCTGTTTTATTTTCTTGTGGACTCGCTCAATGTGGACCTTGAGGTGACCTTTACTCAGGCAGCTAAAGGTGCAGTAGTCACAGCTGAATTTCTCCCCCGTGTGTTTCCTCATGTGGACGCTCAGGTTGGCTTTGATTGCGCTGGCGTAGGTGCACAGCGAGCATTTGTACGGTTTCTCCTTCGTGTGGATCCTCAAGTGAGCTTGTAAGGAGTGCTTGAACTTGAAGACTTTATTGCAGTACTCACAGGTGAAAATTTTCAGGTGGGTGGGTCCAACCCTTGGAGAGAATACAGAAGAGAAATGAAAGAGTGTTTGGTTGTATGGACACATTTATGTTGATGCAAAAAGGAAAGGGACTTAGTAAAGAAATATATGATGCCTTTGAATGTTGGAACTCCATGGGAGAGAGATGAAATGGTTATTACATTCTGCCGTCGTGGATAAGACGACCTCTTTAATGATGCAGGACTTAGAATTTGCCATTCTCAATATTCTCTCAACATCACTTAATGGGAAGCCCAGGAGAATTTCAGAACAAGATTTACAGGAACACAAAGAAAGAAAGAACGACTGTTTCAACAGTAAACATTATAACCAGGAGGACAAAAATGGTGAGAAGCTAAAAGAAGCCTGGGCAGGAGATTCCAACGGAGCACACCTATAGGGTTTTTATTAAGGGACAGAATATTTTCCAATAGCTATACTTGTCCAAGGATCTCTACCGGCTCCACTTGATATTTTAATCTTGCCTGAGCTGCCATTGTCTCACTGGTAGCCAAAGGTCCTTCACACCATCAACAGGGCTTCTGTTTTTTGGTACAGGTATGGGACCTGTTATCCAGAATGCCCGGGACCTGGGGTTTTTCAGATAACACTCGGAACTTCATACCTTAAGTCTACTAGAAAATCCTGTAAACATCAAATAACCCCAATAGGCTGGTTTTGCCTCCAATAAGGATTAATTATATTTTAGTTGGGATCAAGTACAAGCGACTGTTTTATTATTACACAGAAAAAGGATATAATTTTTTAAAATTGTCATTATTTGGATAAAATGGAGTCTATGGGAGACAGCCTTTCCATACTTCGGAACGTTCTGGATAATGGGTTTCTGGATAATGGATTCAATACCTGTAATCTCATTATGGAAATCCTTAGAGTAACGTGGCCTACAATTCAGCAGAATAGGCATAAAGTCACTGGGCTCATGACTGTTAGGGGTTATTAAGGCTTTTAAAGGGGGAAAACAAATTTTAGAGGAAAAAAGATTTATTATAGCCCAAAGCTGCTAAAAATAAGAAAAAACTCGATCTCGAACCTGTCGAGATCATGTAGAAGTCAATGGCAGATGTGCCTTTTCCAATTTAAAGATATTGTGGTATGCGTTGGGTTTCGTGATATAATCTGAAAAAGTCTTACGTTTTCGGGAGATAGCTCGAAAAAAAATCGAGCAATTCGGGAGCCAAATCTGAAAAATTAGTATGATTAGAGAAAGCTGCGAATAATGAAAGGTTGTCTCCCATAGACTCCATTTTATTCAAATTATTCAGATTTTTTAAAAATGATTTCCTTTTTCTGTGTAATAATAAAACAGTCGCTTGTACTTGATCCCAACTAAGATATAATTAATCCTTATTGGAAGCAAAACCAGCCTATTGGGTTTATTTAATGTTTATATAATTTTCTAGTAGACTTAAGGTATGAAGATTCAAATTACAGAAAGATTCGTTATCTGAAAACCCCCAGGTCCCGGGCAGTCTACATATCAGGTCCCATATGTATATAACAATACAGAATACAGTTCTGTTGAGCTGAAATACACGATAAAATGAAAACAAATTAAAACATTTGCAGAACGTCAGACAATTTCGGGAGGTTATTATCTGGCTGTCTGACCAGGATCACATCTCAGTTCATCGTCCCGCTGCCCTGGGTTTCATGGGCTCCTCCGAGTGACAGGGTCATGATGTGGATCCTTCGGTGGGAAGAGTTGACAGAGGCAGGAGATGTGTATCAGCCCGAGACAAGTGTTTGGTGGGAAGGAAGCCAAGCTTGAGACAAGTTGACGGCTGGAAAGCATTACAGCAAATTCTTTTTCAGCTTTCAGTCTATTATTTGGTTTTATTCCCCTGGTGTTTTTAACACGACAGCTCAGCGGGACTTGGTGTTTAACCGGCCAACACAGATCCATTCTAGAGACCTTTTACTGGAGCGTCCAACATATACATCCAGGCAGCTACCATCAACAATCACATGCCCCAAAAACATTTTCACTTGCAGGCAAATAGCAAATCCAGCTTAGAATAATCATGAGCATGGTCACGGCCATGAACATACAGTATAGTTACAGATAGATACAGGCCTTCAGCTCATGATTCCTTGTCTCTAAAAACATTTCTCCTTTTCGCTTCTTTTTCAAGTGCACCATGGGATTGGGCTACAACACAAAGAAAAGATGCCAGAAACTATAAAGGGGCAACCACAGAGACTGCTGACCCTGACATGTTCCATACTGCAAGTCACCATGTTGCTTCTCCTGTATTTCCTAACTATGACTTAACCTTGGGGTCAAAAGTCCCACTAACCCCATCACTGGGACCTGCTCTGTCCTTGCTGGTTAAACCTTTGAGTTGAGCTATTAACAGAGACGTCAATCTCTTGAGAACCAAAATTGGGTGCCATACACACTTTTTTCATTTTTACCAATGTAATGTGTTATAAAGGTCTGAATTACAGGAGTCTAACCTGCCCCTAGATCACTGATCCCCAACCAGTGGCAACATGTTGCTCCCCAACACCTTGGATGTTGCTCCCAGTGGCCTCAAAGCAGGAGCTTATTTTTGAATTCCAGGCTTGGAGGTTGTATTGGTTTTATAAAAACCAGATGTACTGCCAAACAGAGTCTCCTGTAGGCTGTCAGTCCCCATAGGTGCTACCAATAGCCAATCAGAGCCCATATTTGGAACTTTTTGCATGCTTATGTTGCTCCCCAAACCCTTGGATATTGCTCCCAGTGGCCTCAAAGCAGGTGCTTATTTTTGAATTTCAGTCTATAAAAACCAGATGTACTGCCAAACAGAGTCTCCTGTAGGCTGACAGTCCCCAAAGGGGCTACCAACAGCCAATCACAGCCCTTACATGGCACTTTTTTTAATGTGTATGTTGTTTTCAAACGCTTTTTAGATTTTTGTAAGAAAAGGTTGGGGGACCCCTGCTCTAGTTAGTCTAAGCTAGAAACAGTCAACTGCATCTGTGTGAGACACGAGGTAAAGCTCAGATATTTAGAGGGTTTTTTTTTTTTTTCTTTCAATAACCTTGTTTATAACAGGGCCTCGGACCACCGCCATGCTGGAAACTTCCCAGGGAATTCAGGAGAGCTCCGTTGGCTGAATCTACTTTCCCAACTGTAAGTCACACAGATAAATACCTACAAAACACATTTCAACGGCTTACGCTCACTTTTCCAACTTGAACAGCCGATACAATTCTGGACAAACGGGCAGTTTGGAGCTATTAGGTTAGAAGAAACAAGGCGTCTGCCCTGCTGAGGATTCTGGGAGTTATGGGCAAAGTTCTTTATCGGATGTTCAAATAAAAGTGACTGCTTTAGAAGTATTGGTTCAGTCTCTGGCTCCAATCACAGCCCTTATTTGGTTCCCCCAGGAGCTTTTTTGTGTTGCTCCTCAACTCTTCTTACAATTGATTGTGGCTCCCGGGTAGAAAAGTTAGGTAATAACAAGTATTAGTGTATCCACAACAAATAAATGGCCGCACCAGATCTAACTGTATATCAAGTATGTCAAGCTTGGTTTTCAGTTGTAAGACCAGCATTCCCCCAAAATCTTGTCCTAACTGGCACACCTCATCCCCAAAGTACAGCAACCACCAACTGAGTGGGAAGAAACGAGATTTACGTACCTGTTTGCTTTGGTCGCTTGCTCGGTTGGGATTTGCTGGATGGCGTATTCCTGGTAACCCTTGCGCTGGGCCTGCTCTTGCTCGCAGGTCTGACGATTGATTTCCGGTTCAGCTTCGGGCGTTTCCGCTTCAATCGGGATAATTTTTGTAGCTCCTGTGTTTAGATTAATAAATATGATCATTATATGGCAGTTTTACCGCTGCTGGTAGCTGTGATTTTAAGCAAGAAGGTCCTTAACAGGGTGGTTCAATTTTAAATCAACTTTTACTATGTAGCACAATGGCTGTTTTAAGAAACCTTTTTTTTTTTTCATTTTTTTTTTTTGTAAAGTTCTTCAATTATTGGCCTTCTTCTTTTGACTCTTTCCAGCTTTCAAATGGGAGTCACTGACCCCATCTAAAAAAACAAATGCTCTGTAAGGCTACCAAAGTATTGTTATTGCAGCTTTTTAATATTCCTCTTTCTAGTCAGTCCTCTCCTGTTCATATTCCAGTCTCTTATTCAAATGACGGCATGGTTGCTATGGTAATATGGACCCTAGCAACCAGATTTTTGAAAATGGACAAGCAATCGTTGTGCAGTGATGGACTTAGAACCCGCGGGCGCACAGAAGGATGGGACCTCCAAGTTCCTGCTGCCACTGACCTCCCCTTCTACCCCTGCCTTCTCTGCAACACCATTTTAATCAAATTATTCAAATTTTTAAAAATGATTTCCTTTTTCTCTGTAATAATAAAACAGTCGCTTGTACTTGATCCCAACTAAGATATAATTAATCCTTATTGGAGGCAAAACAATCCTATTGGGTTTATTTAATGTTTATATGATTTTCTAGTACAGGTAACGGGACCTGTTATCCAGAATGCTCTGGACCTGGGGTTTTCCTGGCTAAGAGATCTTTCCGTAATCTGGATCTTCATACCTTAATTCCACTAAAAAATCATTTAAGCATTAATTAAACCCAATAGGCTGGTTTTGCTCCCAATACGGATTAATTATATCTTAGTTGGGATCAAGTACAAGCGACTGTTTTATTATTACACAGAAAAAGGAAATCACTTGAAAAATGTTTCTTCTCATAACTTGGATCTTTCTGGATAATGGGTTTCAGGATAAGGGATCCCATACTTGTCCACTTAAATGGAGATTCAAATTACTGTATGATCCTTTATCAGGAAAACCCCCAGGTCAAGCACATTCTGGATAACAGGTTCCATACCTATATACAGTTAGACAAAGCAATTAGGGGTGCACCGAATCCACTATTTTGGATTCGGCCGAACCCCCTGAATCCTTCTCGAAAGATTCGGCCGAATACCGAACCAAACTCGAATTCTAATTTGCATATGTATATTAGGGGTGGGAAGGGGAAAACATTTTCTACTTCCTTGTTTTGTGACAAAAAAAGTCATGCAATCTCCCTCCCCGCCCCTAGGATTTGTTCGGCTGGGCAGAACTCCGAACCGAATCCTGGATTTGGAGCATCCCTAATGCCAATTAAAACTTTTAGATTGCAAGCTATTGAGCGAACCCTGCTTGTATTTGCCGTGTGTGACAGTTTAGAGTTTGTTAGTAAAGGCCACGCCATACCTCATTTCTGCCATACAGAATCCTATTAATGTAAAGAATAAGAATTACATTTATTGCATTGCACTGATGAAAGGAAGCGGCTACGTTTCATTTTTCAGCCTAGAAACGCACTAAATGACTTGTCACCTTCACGGCTTAATAACGAGCAGAAACCCCCGATATCCTGTGAATTCTTTGGCATTCTGCACGGCGGGGGATCTGCATGCGGCTTATCTCTGAGCGGCCACACAGGGAGGTGGAATTCATCAGCCGACGGATTGCGGACACTTTAGGAACTGACAGTTTCAAAGATGAGGATTTAATAAGTGCAGCCGTGAGCTGCTGCCAGTCAGATATGATATTGCTACCGACACGGGAATAATATTCCAGACTCAGCGCAGAGCCAATGCTTTATCTGTGGCCACAGCCGCCTGTAGCAGATATGAGCGACGGAACGGAAACTCTGTCGCACCACATACCTGGGATTGCCTCATGCGCAGTCAGAAGGACCCGCACAATCGGGTGAACGCCTTGTGCTTTCTCTGAATCCTTGGCGTGGCTGGATTTGTCCGTTTTCTGGAGGCGGGACCTCTTCGGTTGTCTTTCCCTGTCTTTGTCAGACTCCAGCTGGATGAATTTCCCTTCGAAATCGTTGCCTAAGGGAAATCAAAACAACCGTGAGCAATTTTATAGGATAAGTAAACCTTTAAAATAAATGAATATAACATTGACGAGGGGGCTATCCTAAGCACTTCTGCAATGTACATTCATTATGAATTTCTTTTAATTCCAAGATATTAAGGGATACATGTGCTGTTAATATGAATGAATTTTGTTACAACAGCGCCACCTGCTGGTCAGTTTCCCACCAGTCTGACCACCAAGTAGTGAAGGAAGTTGTCAGGAGAGAGAAAGAGGCTGCTCTAATGTTCTTCTGCTTAGGAAAACAATTAGAAACCTTTCCCACATCTTTCAACCCACAGCCGACCCTAATCCGCTGCTGTTCCACCCGCACCGAACCTTAACCTGCTGCTCCTCCACCGGCATTCAACCCTAAACCGATGCTCTTCCACCTGCACCCGACCCCACTGCTCCTCCACCCGCAACTGACCCTAAACCGCTGCTCCTCCACCCGCACCCTAATCGGCTGCTCTTCCACCGGCACCCGACCTTAACCCGTTGCTCCTCCACCCGCACCCAATCTTAACCCACTGCTCCTCCACCCGCACCCAACCCTAATCTGCTGCTCCTCCACCCGCACCTAATCTGCTGCTCTTCTACCGGCACCAGACCATAACTCGCTGCTCTTCCACCCGACCTTGCCCTGCTGCTCCTCCACCGGCATTCGACCCTAAACCGCTGCTCTTCCACCTGCACCCGACCCCACTGCTCCTCCAGCCGCAACCGACCCTAACCCGCTGCTCCTCCACCCGCACCGACCCTAATCTGCTGCTCTTCCACCCGCACCCAACCTTAAGCTGCTGCTCCTCCACCCGCACCCGACCTTAACCTGCTGCTCCTCCACCCGCACCCAACCCTAACCCGCTGCTCCTCCACCCGCACCCAACCCTAACCCGCTGCTCCTCCACCCGCATCTGACCCTAACCCGCTGCTCCTCCACCCGCACCCGACCCTAATCTGCTGCTCTACCACCCGACCATAACCCGCTGCTCCTCCACCTGCAGCCTACCCTAACCCGTTGCTCCTTCACCCGCACCCGACCCTAACCCTCTGCTCCTCCACCCGCACCCAACCCTAAACTTCTGTTCTTCCACCTGCACCCAACCCTAACCCGCTGCTCCTCCACCCGCAACTAAACCGCTGCTCTTCTGCCCACACCCGACTCAACTGCTCTTACACCCGAACTAGACCTTAACTTGCTGCTCCTCCACCCCGACCCTAATCTGCTGCTCTTCCACCCGCACCCGACCTTAACCTGCTGCTGCTACACCCGCATCCGACCCTAACATGATGCTCTTCCACCTGCACCTGACACTAACTTGGCGACTTCCCCTATTTATATAACAACGCCAGCCATGCAGTGACATCACAAAAGGCGACAGCCCTGCGCGAGTATATAAATTGAGGCAAGTAAAGGTAGAAAAAGGCAACGGGTAGGGTGAACTGAGGTTAAGGTTCAGCCCAAACCCGCTTGTGGCCCAAAGATGTCATATGGAAGCCAGCCCGAATCTGCCCAACCCAGCCTATTGGGTTTCTTTAATGTTTATATAATTTTCTAGTACAGGTAACGGGACCTGTTATCCAGAATGCTCTGGACCTGGGGTTTTCCAGCTAAGAGATCTTTACGTAATTTAAATCTTCATACTTTAAGTCTACTAGAAAACCATGTACACATTAAATAAAGCCAATAGGCTGGTTTTGCTTCCAATAAGGATTAATTATATCTTAGTTGGGATCAAGTACAAAATACTGTTTTATTATTACACAGAAAAAGAAAATGACTTAAAAAATGTTTCTTCTCATAACTTGGATCTTTCTGGATAATGGGTTTCAGGATGAGGGATCCCATTTAAATTACTGTATGATCCCTTATCAGGAAAACCCACAGGTCAAGCACATTCTGGATAACAGGTTCCATACCTATATACAGTTAGACATACCAATGAGGGGTGCACCAAATCAACGATTTTGGATTCGGCCTAACCCCCTGAATCCTTCTCGAAAGGAAAAACTGAGTATTCTGGATAACAGGTCCCATACCTGTACCCAACTACGTGTGAAGCTCACTTAGTGAACATAAAATTTGGCATTTTTAACTCATTTTCTTTCATACAAAGCCACCAAATAAACCTGCCTCTCATGTAGACCTAGAAGGTGTCCCACCGGCAGCCTCACCTGAAGTCACATCTTCATCGTCGTTTAACACAATGATACAAATGTGCTTTTTCAGCTGTCGGACATTGGAGAAGGTTCTGCTGCACTTGCGACATTCCAAGTTTTCCGGCACAGGGTCCAGTTTCTCATCCGTTTCCAGGGGGAGGTCGCCGGATGCATTGCTGCTCTGTTCTGTGCTCTCCTCCTCTGCAATGGACTTCTTGGTGGAACCTTTGGGCCTCCCTCTTTTCCTTTTTACAGCTGATAAATCTGCAGAGAAAGGGCAGTTGCTAAATGTTCAGGAAATAAATGCATTGAGAACAACCTTCATTTACCCAACTTCTTCCTTCACAAGGAGCAGAGCATGTCAGTATTCTCTCTGTATCTAAAAGAGCCAATCACAGGCCAACTTGCAGACCAAGGGCCCAGGTAACATACAGGCCATACACTTGTAGATGAGCTGTGGCCTCTTCATTGATGAATGTATTAGTAACAAACAAGGAGGGGAACTCTCCCCACCAATCTGTCACACTTGCAATCTTAATATTAATTAGCTGAGTTAGCTCTTATACTGAGCTCTGTATAAACAACCCCCTCTTTACCCCACCCCACTTTGTCACTGTGTTGTATTATAGGTAAGAAGAAGTCCAATCATCCCCCTGCATAATGGAGTTCTGGTAATCTACTTATCTGCCTCGCAAGGTGCTAACATGGACTAGCTTCAATTTCCAGGTTTGCCCTGTTTAGCTCATGAAACGACAAACCAATAGATATATCATTACTAAAACAATAGGCAGAACTGGTGAACTTGCCCTTTAGCCCAGTGCCTGGCAAAAATGATGCTTCATCAACTTCACTAGACTTTTCTATTCTCATAATCGTTTTATGAGGAGCCACCAGAGGACGTGAGGTTTCCTATTGTGGTGGTGTTAATTATACCGGCATTGTATTGTCACCAACATTACCCAACATTTGTGCAAAGCCTGTACTAAGCACAATTCAGCAGGAACAGTCCCTAAGTTTGCTCATAGTCTGTACAGAGAGATCCCATAAAACTATGGCAGTATAGGTATTCCTCTGTACTAAGCACAATTCAGCAGGAACAGCCCCTAACTTTGCTCATAGTCTGTACAGAGAGATCCCATAAAACTATGGCAGCATAGGTATTCCCTGTACTAAGCACAATTCAGCAGGAACAGTCCCTAAGTTTGCTCATAGTCTGTACAGAGAGATCCCATAAAACTATGGCAGCATAGGTATTCCCCTGTACTAAGCACAATTCAGCAGGAACAGTCCCTAAGTTTGCTCATAGTCTGTACAGAGAGATCCCATAAAACTATGGCAGCATAGGTATTCCCCTGTACTAAGCACAATTCAGCAGGAACAGTCCCTAAGTTTGCTCATAGTCTGTACAGAGAGATCCCATAAAACTATGGCAGCATAGGTATTCCCCTGTACTAAGCACAATTCAGCAGGAACAGCCCATACGTTTGCTCATAGTCTGTACAGAGAGATCCCATAAAACTATGACAGCATAGGTATTCCCTGTACTAAGCACAATTCAGCAGGAACAGTCCCTAAGTTTGCTCATAGTCTGTACAGAGAGATCCCATAAAACTATGGCAGCATAGGTATTCCCCTGTACTAAGCACAATTCAGCAGGAACAGTCCCCTAAGTTTGCTCATAGTCTGTACAGAGAGATCCCATAAAACTATGGCAGCATAGGTATTCCCCTGTACTAAGCACAATTCAGCAGGAACAGCCCATACGTTTGCTCATAGTCTGTACAGAGAGATCCCATAAAACTATGACAGCATAGGTATTCCCTGTACTAAGCACAATTCAGCAGGAACAGTCCCTAAGTTTGCTCATAGTCTGTACAGAGAGATCCCATAAAACTATGGCAGCATAGGTATTCCCTGTACTAAGCACAATTCAGCAGGAACAGTCCCTAAGTTTGCTCATAGTCTGTACAGAGAGATCCCATAAAACTATGGCAGCATAGGTATTCCCCTGTACTAAGCACAATTCAGCAGGAACAGTCCCCTAAGTTTGCTCATAGTCTGTACAGAGAGATCCCATAAAACTATGGCAGCATAGGTATTCCCCTGTACTAAGCACAATTCAGCAGGAACAGCCCATACGTTTGCTCATAGTCTGTACAGAGAGATCCCATAAAACTATGGCAGCATAGGTATTCCCCTGTACTAAGCACAATTCAGCAGGAACAGCCCATACGTTTGCTCATAGTCTGTACAGAGAGATCCCATAAAACTATGACAGCATTGGTATTCCCCTGTACTAAGCACAATTCAGCAGGAACAGTCCCTAAGTTTGCTCATAGTCTGTACAGAGAGATCCCATAAAACTATGGCAGCATAGGTATCCCCTGTACTAAGCACAATTCAGCAGGAACAGTCCCCTAAGTTTGCTCATAGTCTGTACAGAGAGATCCCACAAAACTATGGCAGCATAGGTATTCCCTGTACTAAGCACAATTCAGCAGGAACAGTCCCTAAATTTGCACTCACCGTCACCACTCCGGTTGGAAGCTGTGAGGGGTCGCAGTGGGATGATGATGTCATCAGTGGTTAGTTCCTCGTTGGAATGATTTTGGGACACGTGCAGAACTAGTTCAGAGTAGTTGGGGGAAAACAAGTTGCAGAGTTTGCACATGAAGATGGAGCTGGTTGCTGCACAAGAAGAAAAGATCAGAGAAATAACAGGGATTAATTATTGGTGAGGGGGAGCTGGAGTAGACGCAAGGGATGGGGGTACAGGGATTGGAGGGAGATCTAGTAACCCATAGCAATCAGACATACACATGTATAATGAGTAGAGCTGGTATAACATGTTACTTTCTTACATCAACCCCATGATGACTATTGAGCTAACAGTACAGTCAGCCTCCAGCTACAGACAAACTACAGCTCCCAGCAACCCCAATGGGATTTCAGTTCTCTGCTACTTGTATATAAATAATATCAGTCATGTTCATGTAACACCGAGAAACCCCCTCCCCAGGGCACTTCTGTGGATGACACACCTCCACAACACCCCCTTATTTACAATGTGCCATTCCAGGCTGAAGCTTAAACCAACGAGGCTGCCCAAGGAACCTACCATCCAACAGGGGGGCACATAACATGGTAGGCGGCCGGGGGTGCTGCAGAAGCCTTTACAGCGTCCCCTCCCCGCAGCTTGAACTTGACGCACGTCCCGCTTACACCCGACTCCAGACTCCACCAGCAACCCGGAAGTGAGCGGAACGGGAGCGCGCACATGGACCAGACGGTGTCACGTGACCAGAGCGCGTCAGGTGATTGCGGCGAACACGTGGTAGAGCTTGCAACCTAGAGAGGCGAGTGTAGCGAGAAGAACATGCAGAGAAACTCTACTCACAGCAGCCAATCAGCAGTCAGCTCAGCTCAGTCAATGACTGCAGGACTGAGCAGCAAATCGTTTTTATATTATTTTCCTTCTTCTTCTGACTCTTTCCAGCTTTCAAATGGGGGTCACTGACCCCATCTAATAAAACAAATGCTCTGTAAGGCTACAAATGTTCTGTTACTGCTACTTTTTATTACTCATCTTTCTATTCAGGCCTCTCCTATTCATACTCCAGTCTCTTATTCAAATCAATGCATGGTTGCTAGGGGAATTTGGCCCCTAGCAACCAGACTGCTGAAATTACAAACTGGAGAGCTGCTGAATAAAAAGCTAAATAAGTCAAAAACCACAAAAAATAAAAAATTACAAATTGTCTCAGAATATCCCTCTCATCATACTGACAGCAAATTGTTTCCGTTTAAAGCCTCTTAGACATTTCCATGTGATGGTTAATTAACAGACTGCCGGACACAGTGTGTACAGTAAATTAATTATTTCTATTTACTTGCCCTTTATTTCTGAGATGGGAACCAAATGGCTCCTGTCGCAACTGTCGCTTCATACACAGCTGACTGTCATTAAGGGCTTTGTTGGTGTATTTCTGCCATCGTGGGTTATTACTAGTGATGGGCGAATTTCTCCCGAAAAAATCGCGAATTTCCCTCAAAATTTGCGAAACGGTGGAAAATTTGCAAAAGTCATGAAATCGGAACGTTCACGAAAAAATCATGAAATTCAAAAGTTTTCATGACAAAATCGAGCAATTCGACAGTTTTCTCAAAAAAAATCAAACAATTTGAATGTTTTCACTATAAAATCGTGCAATTCGAACGTTTTAACTGGAAAATCGAGCAATTTGAACGTTTTCACTATAAAATCGTGCAATTCGAACCTTTTTAAGGGAAAATCGAGCAATTTGAACATTTTCACTATAAAATCGAGCAATTCAACCGTTTTCTCAAAGAAATCAAGCAATTTGAACGTTTTCACTATAAAATCGTGCAATTCGAGTGCTTTAACTGTAAAATCGAGCAATTTGAACGTTTTCACTATAAAATCGTGTAATTCGAACGTTTTTACGGGAAAATCTAGCAATTTGAACATTTTCACTATAAAATTGTGCAATTCGAAAGTTTTTACTGGAAAATCAAGAAATTTGAACGTTTTCACTATAAAATCATGCAATTCAAAAGTTTTTACGAGAAAATCGAGCAATTTGAACATTTTCACTATAAAATCGAGCAATTCGAACATTTTAACTGGAAAATCGAGCAATTTGAACGTTTTCACTATAAAATCGTGCAATTCGAACCTTTTTAAGGGAAAATCTAGCAATTTGAACATTTTCACTATAAAATCGAGCAATTCCACCGTTTTCTCAAAAAAATCAAGCAATTTGAACGTTTTCACTATAAAATCGTGCAATTCGAACGCTTTAACTGGAAAATCGTGCAATTTGAACGTTTTCACTATAAAATCGTGCAATTCGAACCTTTTTAAGGGAAAATCGAGCAATTTGAACATTTTCACTATAAAATCGAGCAATTCGACCGTTTTCTCAAAGAAATCAAGCAATTTGAACGTTTTCACTATAAAATCGTGCAATTCGAGTGCTTTAACTGTAAAATCGAGCAATTTGAACGTTTTCACTATAAAATCGTGTAATTCGAACGTTTTAACTGGAAAATCGAGCAATTTGAACGTTTTCACTATAAAATCGTGCAATTCGAACCTTTTTAAGGGAAAATCGAGCAATTTGAACATTTTCACTATAAAATCGAGCAATTCAACCGTTTTCTCAAAGAAATCAAGCAATTTGAACGTTTTCACTATAAAATCGTGCAATTCGAGTGCTTTAACTGTAAAATCGAGCAATTTGAACGTTTTCACTATAAAATCGTGTAATTCGAACGTTTTTACGGGAAAATCTAGCAATTTGAACATTTTCACTATAAAATTGTGCAATTCGAAAGTTTTTACTGGAAAATCAAGAAATTTGAACGTTTTCACTATAAAATCATGCAATTCAAAAGTTTTTACGAGAAAATCGAGCAATTTGAACATTTTCACTATAAAATCGAGCAATTCGAACATTTTAACTGGAAAATCGAGCAATTTGAACGTTTTCACTATAAAATCGTGCAATTCGAACCTTTTTAAGGGAAAATCTAGCAATTTGAACATTTTCACTATAAAATCGAGCAATTCCACCGTTTTCTCAAAAAAATCAAGCAATTTGAACGTTTTCACTATAAAATCGTGCAATTCGAACGCTTTAACTGGAAAATCGTGCAATTTGAACGTTTTCACTATAAAATCGTGCAATTCGAACCTTTTTAAGGGAAAATCGAGCAATTTGAACATTTTCACTATAAAATCGAGCAATTCGACCGTTTTCTCAAAGAAATCAAGCAATTTGAACGTTTTCACTATAAAATCGTGCAATTCGAGTGCTTTAACTGTAAAATCGAGCAATTTGAACGTTTTCACTATAAAATCGTGTAATTCGAACGTTTTTACGGGAAAATCTAGCAATTTGAACATTTTCACTATAAAATCGAGCAATTCGACCGTTTTCTCAAAAAAATCAAGCAATTTGAACGTTTTCACTATAAAATCGTGTAATTCGAACGTTTTTACGAGAAAATCGAGCAATTTGAACATTTTCACTATAAAAATCGAGCAATTCGAACATTTTTACGGGAGAATTGAACAATTCGAACGTTTTCATTTAAAAAATCGAGCAATTTGAGCGTTTTCACAGAAAAAAAAAACGGAATTTGACGCCGCAAATTCGTGCCAGGCGAATTTATTCCCCCATCACTAGTTATTACTCATATTGTATGTTTGGGAAATTTATATCTGGTGACATTCGCTTGGTCACACTGAGCTCAATATTCCAAATCTCCCAAATGTGTTGGTTTTCACAGTAACAAATATGGGCGGTTCTTTGGCTCTGATGATAAACTTTAGGGCACTTTCATTGGGTGTTTCTAAACTGTACCCTCCTATAGGCTCCTGGCTCCAATCACACTCCAAGGGGCAGATTTACTAAAGGGCAAATTCGCCAGTGTTACCGCTTTCAGGCACTTACTAACGGGCGCAGTCTGTACAGAGAGATCCCATAAAACTATGGCAGCATAGGTATTCCCTGTACTAAGCACAATTCAGCAGGAACAGTCCCCTAAGTTTGCTCATAGTCTGTACAGAGAGATCCCATAAAACTATGGCAGCATAGGTATTACCCTGTACTAAGCACAATTCAGCAGGAACAGTCCCTAAGTTTGCTCATAGTCTGTACAGAGAGATCCCATAAAACTATGGCAGCATAGGTATTCCCCTGTACTAAGCACAATTCAGCAGGAACAGTCCCTAAGTTTGCTCATAGTCTGTACAGAGAGATCCCATAAAACTATGGCAGCATAGGTATTCCCTGTACTAAGCACAATTCAGCAGGAACAGCCCCTAAGTTTGCTCATAGTCTGTACAGAGAAAGCTTTTTCTTTGCAATGAGGATGCATATAAAGAATAATATAAGTATAATAACAGGATCCCCTAATGTGCGGCACAGGCATTGCCATTCAGCAACACAGTCCATTGTATGAAGAGAATCGTCGCTCCATCTCCAGAAGATTTATACTTACGATTTTCTCAATCCATTAGCAAATAAATTTCTTTGTAGTGTGAAGCTCAGGACGGGGTAATTCAGTATAAATGATCGCACGTCGCGGCACCGGGGAGAACTTTCATTTGAATTAAATTGACTGCAAAGTGAAGCAGAATTCCATCATACGTTCCTGCAAATAACTAGGTTTTCCGAGCGGCCGGATATCAATACTGTGTGACAAGAAAGCCGGGCCGTCAAATCGATGTCAATTACCGGGAAAATGTAATGTGCCGGGGATCCGGCGTTGTCGTTGGCGACTTTTCTGCAGTCGTATTTATAGATGACTTACCAGAAGCCTCGTCTGAAGGAATTACTGACTGCTGCCTTTATAGTTCTGATGTAGTGATGTGCAGTTCAGGTAAAACCCGACCCGGACCCGCCCTCCCACAACCTGCGCCCGTCTGTTTTCGACTTCCAAGTTCCTTTTATAGACCCGCGTCGCCCCGCTGATGATGTCAAAAAGGGGCGGGGTGAGCAGGCGTGCGGCTGTCAGAATTTGAAGGTGGCCACTTGCAAAGAGGAGAGTGAGGTCGGCCAGACCTGTTGGTCCCTGCGGGTATCGGGCCGGCCCACACATCACTAGTCTGATGCTAAGATAATATATAAAAATATCAGATATATAAAGTAAATATAGTGGGGGAGGGGCTTAAAGGAATACGCCCCTTTTTTTGCACTTTGCACCCTGTGTTTCTTATTGGAGAGCAGAGAGAGCAGTGGCTGCCCCATAGATACAGTGCTGGACTCGTAAGTAGCTGCCATTTTTTTTATGGTTCTTCTGTATTATTATTCTCCAGTACTATAAAATATACGCTTGTGCCTATAGAGTCCCTTGCAGTGATGGGCAAATTTCTCCCGTTTTCCAGCAAAAAATTCGCTGGAAAATCGCGAAATCGGAAAATTTCACAAAAAAATCTTGAAAATCGGACGTTATCACGAAAAATCTTGAAAACCGGGAAAATGACACCCGCGTCCAAGCTGACGCTGATGGGCCGTCCGAATAGTGTTGACACGCAGCGATTTTGACGCAAGCAACTTTTCAGACGCGCATCCAAAAAATGTTGAATTTTCATGGGAGATTCGCGCATTTATTTGCCGGCTGCAAAATGCGGCAATTCCCTGCGAATTCATGCCAGGTGGATTTATTCGCCCATCACTAGTCTAGTTATTTCTAATATGCCATAGGGTTGTAGTAGGGTGCAGAATTATTCATGGGTGATTTCCATAATAGGGATCTTAATCTGACCCATCCCTGGAGGTCCTTTTTACCCTTCTTTGGGGGAAATTCACTAACCTCTGAAAATTCGCCAGCGACGGCTTTCATCACAACACTTTGCCAGGCGTAGATTCGCCAGGACAACGCAAATTCACTAAAATCCTAAGTTGCATCCAGGGCTCCGAACATTGGCGAAGTTGTACTAGCGATAATACGATAAGCAGTTCGAAGTTACGCTAGCGATGCCTAATTAGCATACGGCGGGAAGTTAAAGTACAATGGACGTATATGTTGCCGCCAATACATTACACAGTGTATAGTTTAGGGGCCATATCTTAGGAAATGAAGGGGGGAAGCCGGGTACCCCAAAAAAAATGTCGCCAGCGTTTTTTGGGAACTTTTTTTTTGAGGAAGTCCTATCTACTCTATTGCACTTCGCCTGATCTGAGGTGGCGAAGGCAAGTCTGGCGCAAGAGGTAACGTTCAGTAAAATCCGCATCTTAGTGAATTTGCATAGTTTCGTCCATTCGCCAAAGCGAAAATTCTCCAGGCGTTAGGGAGCAAAGTAACCACTGCTGATGTCACGGCATTTCATGTGAAAGCTTATGGGAGATGTTGCTGCTAAATGAGTGATGGATGTGACTGTCACATCTTCTGTCTCTTCTGTTAATCACTGACCTTCGTGTCTCTGAATCACGCGGTGCCCAGAGCTGAACATGTAGGATTTTATCTGAAGAAAAGAAACTAGGGAACTAGGGAGGCTCCTGACTCTTTCCAGCTTTCAAATGGGGGTCACTGACCCCATCTAAAAACAAATGCTCTGTAAGGCTACACATTTATTGTTGTCGCTACTTCTTATTACTCATCAGGGATGGGCGAATTTGACCCGTTTCGTAAAAAATTTGCCGCCGGCGAAATGTCGCCAACGCCCATAAAAGTCTATAGGCATTATTCACGCGCGACACCATGCAAGTCTAGGGGAGTGAAACAAGGTGAAAAAATTCGCCCACCCCTGTTACTCATCCTATTCATATTCCAGTCTGTTATTCAAATCATGGTTGCTAGGGGAATTTGGACCCTAGCAACCAGATTGCTGAAACTGCAAACTGCTGGATAAAAAGCGAAATACGTCAAAAACCACGAATAATAAAAAATGAAAATCAATTGCAAGTTGTCTCAGAATATCATTCTCTCATTTTAAGGTATTTGTTTTTAGATGTACAGAAAGAGCATCTAGTTCAGCAACATCCCAAACCAATGCAACGCTGGGAAATCAAGAGGATATATAAGATTTATCATTTCCCAAATATCTAACTGAGATACAACATTGTACATTTATACTTGCCTCTGTATATTTTATTATTCTTATGGGTACCCCTGGAACTATAGCAGGGTGACACCCCAATGTTTCTATATATCTGTAACCTTGTTATGAGCTAAGGGGGCCCAGTCTGAAGGTCAGTTAGGGGGAGATTTGGGGTGAGTGCTTATTTGTACCCTGGGTACCCCTGGAACTATAGCAGGGTGACACCCCAATGTTTCTATATATCTGTAACCTTGTTATGAGCTAAGGGGGCCCAGTCTGAAGGCCAGTTAGGGGGAGATTTGGGGTGAGTGCTTATTTGTACCCTGGGTACCCCTGGAACTATAGCAGGCTGACACCCCAATGTTTCTATATATCTGTAACCTTGTTATGAGCTAAGGGGGCCCAGTCTGAAGGTCGCTTAGGGGGAGATTTGGGGTGAGTGCTTATTTGTACCCTGGGTACCCCTGGAACTATAGCAGGGTGACACCCCAATGTTTCTATATATCTATAACCTTGTTATGAGCTAAGGGGGCCCAGTCTGAAGGTCAGTTAGGGGGACATTTGGGGTGAGTGCATATTTGTACCCTGGGTACCCCTGGAACTATAGCAGGGTGACTGTTACCCCAATGTTTCTATATATCTGTAACCTTGTTATGAGCTAAGGGGGCCCAGCCTGAAGGCCAGTTAGGGGGAGATTTGGGGTGAGTGCTTATTTGTACCCTGGGTACCCCTGGAACTATAGCAGGGTGACACCCCAATGTTTCTATATATCTGTAACCTTGTTATGAGCTAAGGGGGCCCTAGGGCAAGATGGAGACAGTAGGACCATATGGAGACAGTAGGTCAAGATGGAGACAGAAGAATAAGATGAAGACAGTAGGACAAGATGAATACAGTAGAGCAAGATGGAGACAGTGCAGTAATATGATGACAGGACAATATGGTGAGAAGATGACAACAGCAGGGCAAGATGGAGACAGAACAATATGGTGACTGTAAGACAAAATCGAGTCAATAGGGAAAGGGGATGACAACAAGATGAAGACAGTAGAACAAAATGGTATCAATAAAGCAAAGAAAGACAAATATGACAGAATGGAGACAATATATGGACAGTAGGACAAGATAAAGGCAAAAGGACAGAAGGTGGCTACAATAATACTTAATGTGACTGGTGCCCAAGCTGTGGACCTTCACCTGATACAAAAGTATTACAGTTCAGCAGCTGAAGAACATGATTATGGGGGAACTATTTTATATAAATATTCAGGACCTGGCGGCTCTGCTTTCCCCGGGGCCCACCAGTTAGTGTAGGTGCTTGAATGCCAATATCCGCCGTCCCCCTGGCACAAGTAGCTCTGATATATCTATAATTTGTTCTATTTATACTGTTTCTCCTTCTACAGCCGCCAAGTGTTTTCTTTCCGTCAGCAAGAATCAGCTCAGCAGTGGAGCTCACTATTAATAGCAGCCCCCCGCTGTTCTGTCTATAGAACCTCTCCAAATCAGCTCCTCTCTCTGAGAAACCAACAAGCCTTCATGTTCCATATCATTAAGCCCCTCTGCTCACTTTATTCTGAACAGGATCATGTTCTTACTGTATCTGCAAGTTCTGAACTGCAGAATTAAAGGGGAACTCTGCCCCAACATCTGCAGAATGAAAGAAAATGCTCTTCTAAGCAACTTGCCAGTATCCATTCTCTACAAAATTGTTATGGGTTTTAAACTATGTAAATTGAACTGCAATTGAATTAAAATTTCCCCAGGTAGGGCAACTGCTGATCAGATCCCATCTACAGACCGGGTTTGTCTTTATTGGGGACTGGTGAGTGTAGAGCCAGGGAAGAGGCTTGACAATTTGATCAAACAAAAGAAACCTCTACCTTCAACTTCAAGAACCAAAATCTTACTCTGTATCTTGTTAATGGCAATAAGGCTGAGGGCAGCAGCATAACTTAGGACCCACCCCACACCCTCCTTACCCCCTTCACTGGGGAATGGGGGATCATGGGACATGAACTAAGGGTAGGACAGAGGGTCATGGGTCCAGTCCCCATGCGTCAGCCACCTCTCTTGGTAGGAAATCTCATAGTCAACCTGCCTTTAAAATGAAGAACCCATTCCTATGCTGATTGTGAAACCTTCTTTCCTCCAGTCTGATTAAATGATCTTTTGCCCCCATACCTGAATATACGCTCATCTCTAGTACCCCATATCAAGCCCCGACAATCCAAATAAATATATCGCTGTCAGCAAGCAGCAGTTCAACCCGTGCCTCTTCCAATCTACAAAAGGCAGACAATATAAAATTACCACGAAGCTGTCTGAAATAATAGACTACACTGTCACCATAAAATAACAGCAATTTCACAGTTTACTGTATCATTACAGGCACGGAATAAGGATCTGATCAGTGCAGAATAATGCCAGCAAATAGATGTTGTTAGAGCTCCCTCTTGTGTCCAGGGAAAGCCATTGCAATGCTGAACAACATCCAGGAGAAACTGAAAGTGCTGAGGCGGAAAAAAAAAGTTTTCACAGAGAAAATTAGGGAAGGCACTTATTAAGCACCTTTAATTAGCACAGCTGCTCATACATAATTAGACTATAGGCCAACACTACGACCAATTAAGAAAAAACAGAAGCACCAAGTGCTCCATCTGCTGATTCACTTGCCTCCTACGACTTCTAACCTCCTGACACTGTCAGACACGACTTTCAGTCTCACTTGGATCAATCACCTGTATAGTGTTGGGCCCATACTGATAAATCACTTCACTGATGCAGCTCTATAGACAAAGGATGAGCAACATGATTTTAGAAGTTCAGAGAGGCTGAAAGTGTTGGAAGGGTTACTGCCTGCTTTCTCTCATCTCCCTACAGAAATAGGGATTGGTAACACTAGATAGGTACCTAATATATAGAGACAAGAGGAAAGTGTTGGAAGGGTTACTGTCTGCTCTCTCTCATTTCCCTACAGAAATAGGGATTGGTAACACTAGATAGGTACCTAATATATAGAGACAAGAGGAAAGTGTTGGAAGGGTTACTGTCTGCTCTCTCTCATTTCCCTACAGAAATAGGGATTGGTAGCACTAGATAGGTACCTAATATATAGAGACAAGAGGAAAGTGTTGGAAGGGTTACTGTCTGCTCTCTCTCATTTCCCTACAGAAATAGGGATTGGTAACACTAGATAGGTACCTAATATATAGAGACAAGAGGAAAGTGTTGGAAGGGTTACTGTCTGCTCTCATTTCCCTACAGAAATAGGGATTGGTAGCACTAGATAGGTACCTAATATATAGAGACAAGAGGAAAGTGTTGGAAGGGTTACTGCCTGCTCTCTCTCATTTCCCTACAGAAATAGGGATTGGTAGCACTAGATAGGTACCTAATATATAGAGACAAGAGGAAAGTGTTGGAAGGGTTACTGTCTGCTCTCTCTCATTTCCCTACAGAAATAGGGATTGGTAGCACTAGATAGGTACCTAATATATAGAGACAAGAGGAAAGTGTTGGAAGGGTTACTGTCTGCTCTCTCTCATTTCCCTACAGAAATAGGGATTGGTAACACTAGATAGGTACCTAATATATAGAGACAAGAGGAAAGTGTTGGAAGGGTTACTGTCTGCTCTCTCTCATTTCCCTACAGAAATAGGGATTGGTAGCACTAGATAGGTACCTAATATATAGAGACAAGAGGAAAGTGTTGGAAGGGTTACTGTCTGCTCTCTCTCATTTCCCTACAGAAATAGGGATTGGTAACACTAGATAGGTACCTAATATATAGAGACAGAGACAAGAGGAAAGTGTTGGAAGGGTTACTGTCTGCTCTCTCTCATTTCCCTACAGAAATAGGGATTGGTAACACTAGATAGGTACCTAATATATAGAGACAAGAGGAGAGTGTTGGAAGGGTTACTGTCTGCTCTCTCTCATTTCCCTACAGAAATAGGGATTGGTAGCACTAGATAGGTACCTAATATATAGAGACAAGAGGAGAGTGTTGGAAGGGTTACTGTCTGCTCTGCTCTCATTTCCCTACAGAAATGGGGATTGGTATCTGCTGCTGTACATGATGCTGCCTTAATTAACCGCACATTCAGTTTAACATGGTTGCTAGGGAATGTCAGGAGAAGGTCAGTGCTTTTGTCTGTACTTACAAGGAAGGGTGGAACATCAGACTTAGGACTATGAACAATATTTGGGGAGATGTATCCGGTGCTGATGACAGATGGAGACTGGCTGGAGCCTATAAAGGAGATCTACACCATGAAGCTAAATGGGCATTCAGGATCATTTGTTGGCTCCGCGTGACACAATGTGTCCATTGTCTGACCCAGTGAATGGAGCAATTGAAATTGATGCTGGGGCTGCATATGAAGAAAGAAATGAAGATCAAGTTGAGAGAAATTGCCAGTTACTTTGAACAGGGTGTCCATTATATCTTATCTAATAATAATACTAATCATGTACATCAGGAGTAGAATAGGTCCCATGCTAATCTAGAGAGGACCCTCGTTTATAAACATGGGCAGATTTGCACCTATGCAGTTACCCATAGCAACCAATCAGTGACTGGCTTTTTTCAGGCAGCTGCAGGTTAAATAATGAAAGCAAATATGGGTAAGTGTCCAGGTGCAAATCTGCCCAGTGTTAATAAATGATGACTCCACCCTGCAGCCCCTATTCTCCTCCCACTTTGCCGATTATTTGGGAGTATGTGTAATGTGTGGTCTGGGGTGGGAAAAGGACATTGTAATTTCATCTCATTATGTATGCATTTCATTCTTGTATGCAGAAGAGATGAGAATAAAACAATGGGAACAATAGCAAGGCGGACATACTCTGTGGGGCCCCTTCTACGCTTTATGGCCTATTTATTATGCTGCGTAAAATGAAATTCGCAGAAAAAATGGTGTAAAACAAATTGTGTGATATTTTTTTACGCCATGCGAACGCCAGATTCAGCAATCAGACCATCATCTCGTCAATCTAGGAGAGTTCAGTCTGGGTTTCCTAATTTGGAAAACTGGGCAGGCAGTTTTTATCCGGGCACCCCTTCTGAAAACTGGACTACCCGGGTCAAACCAGCCAGATGGCAACCCCATGGTTGGGGCCCAGATTATGAATATTTGGAACTGCCTATAAATTCCTCCCTTCCTCTGCCCTCTCTACTGACAGCCCCACCCACTCCACCCACTCCCGTCCATTAACGTCAGCACTAATGATGAGTGAAATTTTTTGCCATGCTTAGCCGTGAATATTATGCCCATAGACCCAACATCGACTTGTGTCACAAATTCGTTGTGCAATTTGTTGCACGTCAAAAAAAAATGGTTGCCCATTGACTTCAATGCATTTCGACAAATTTTCATCATTTCGCGGATTTTCGGCGAAGCAAACCAGTAGATTCGCCCATCACTACTCAACACCCCACCCCAAATGGCATCACTGCCCCCCCCCCAAAGGCTAGTTTTATTCATGTTAAAAGGTGGCAACTCTAACCAGATCAGCCCATATTTTGGAACCCACCTCATGGGTTCACTCCAGTTTGGGAACAAAAATGGAGCAAACATGTGGTCGTTAGGAGGGGAACCCTTTGTACTAACAGTGTGCTCATCACTGCTCATTGTATGGCTGATAAATAGGGAGAGTTGGGTTGGATCAGCAAAAGTGCAACCCCTCCTTTGCTGTCGGCAGACATAACAGAGAAGTCTCTGGTGCTCATAACCAGACTGGTGGAAAATCTGTCCCCAACGAGTTAAGGTGGCCTACATGGGCCAATCTGGTACATTTTCCGACTGATTGGTCAACTGGCAAATGGATGATGAGTATATGAGAAGTGATACACAGTTTGGCAACCTTTCTATTGTTCTGATCACCCATAAAAAGACCACAACAAACCTGGCGTGTCCCACAAACCGGCCAATATTCAATGTACATAGAAATCGGTTGGGTTGGGCAGATGCCACACATGTTCAGATAAACATACAAAGGGACCGGAGAGGAGCCTTCTTTCGGGCCTCCATAATATCACAGTGTGGACCTTTTTGGGCAGAACACAAGACGAATAGTGACATTCAATAAAGAACACAGAGAAGAGCGAGTGCAAGCAAACGTACGAGTGTTCATAATTTAACCGAATCCTAGAGATATAAGAAGCAGATCAGGGCTCCCTATACTTTTCATATACATATACACCTTTCACTAAAACACTGGATGTATCTGCTTTGCTGCAGAATTACAAGGTGCACAGACTCAAGGGGGCGCTGGAATTAACACTGACTCGAGGAGATGGAGCTTCCAAAGCTCCTTTTGCACATGCCAAAGACTTTCCAGGTGCTGTGAGCCTCTCCCCGCTGGAAATAATGCAATGCACACTTAGGGCCACCATCAGAAATCACAGGGCCCCATGCTGGGCCCTCCAGTTATGAAACCATTGCTCCCCTGGGAGAAGGGTCCGGCCAAAAATTAGAATGGGGCTCCAGTAAAAGTAATGGCAGGTATGAAATCTCTTCCATCTACACCAGTGAAACAGCACCCACTAGTGGTGAAATGAAAACATTCTCACTTGGTTCAACTAATCTTTAACTTAGAAGGAAGCTCTTCCCTTGGCATTGGCCTGGCTGTGCCCATGTTTCACCAAACCACATGATTAATTACTCAAACAAATTATGGCTCTAGATCTGATACAACCAAGAAAGACATTTCCCATAGCGCAATCATTCTTCTTCCTTATAATCCCAGTCTGTGATGCTCATGGCACTTGGATCACTGGGTTGGCACAGAATGTTCCAGCAGATAATTCCTACCTCTGTAATATAATTATATCTGCTCTGTCTGACAATCTATCATTTTGGAGACATGACAGGCTCCATTAATGTGCAGCTCCAGTCTGCAGGAAACTCTCTCTCTTAAAACTCCTTTTCCCTTATGGCTAATGACTGTTAATGAATACGTGCAATATTCTGAGCATGAACACAGTACAGTGAGATACAGACACCAACACCATCTGCTCCACAGTCCCAACATCTTCCAACTACCTTATATTAGCCACACTGTGTAATCTAATCGTTTTTCACTTGCAAAACAACAATTCTGCCCTTCTTTAGGGCAGCTGAGATTCTAGCTATCTGTATAACAGAACATTCTGTCCCAGTGGCTGCACAGATCCTATCTGATCCCCATTGTAAGCAGCAGTCCTGCCCTGCTTTATGGCAGCTGAGATTCTAGCTATCTGTATAACAGAACATTCTGTCCCAGTGGCTGCACAGATCCTATCTGATCCCCATTGTAAGCAGCAGTCCTACCCTTCTTTATGGCAGCTAAGATTCTAGCTATCTGTATAACAGAGCATTCTGTCCCAGTGGCTGCACAGATCTTATCTGATCCCCATTGTAAGCAGCAGTCCTGTCCTGCTTTATGGCAGCTGAGATTCTAGCTATCTGTATAACAGAACATTCTGTCCCAGTGGCTGCACAGATCCTATCTGATCCCCATTGTAAGCAGCAGTCCTGCCCTGCTTTATGGCAGCTGAGATTCTAGCTATCTGTATAACAGAACATTCTATCCCAGTGGCTGCACAGATCCTGTTTGATCCCCATTGTAAGCAGCAGTCCTGTCCTGCTTTATGGCAGCTGAGATTCTAGCTATCTGTATAACAGAACATTCTGTCCCAGTGGCTGCACAGATCCTATCTGATCCCCATTGTAAGCAACAGTCCTGTCCTGCTTTATGGCAGCTGAGATTCTAGCTATCTGTATAACAGAGCATTCTGTCCCAGTGGCTGCACAGATCCTATCTGATCCCCATTGTAAGCAGCAGTCCTGTCCTGCTTTATGGCAGCTGAGATTCTAGCTATCTGTTTAACAGAACATTCTGTCCCAGTGGCTGCACAGATTCTATCTGATTCCAGAACTGTCCCACTGGCTATAAGAGACTGTACCAGCAAAACCCTGGAGGAGATACTAAAGTATTTGTGTGAGACTCCCCCCAAAACTGTTTGATAACTCCTGGCTGACACTACAGGGCAAGTTGTATGTGAGGGGCAACATGAAATATCTGAGTCATATAAGAAAAGAGTGTCCCTGGGGGTGTGGGGTGGAGGAGAGTCAAGAGCACTTTTGGTGGATTGTTCAGTGTCAAACAGTTTATATGAGGGTGTACTGAAGGTGTTGGGTATTTATAATATATGTGCTAATGACTATGCAGAAAGAGCCTATGGGATAATTCATAGGAAGCACCGCTATAACCAAGAGACTGTATTTATTATACTATCAGTCATTCAATACCATCTGTGGTCTATCGGATGTATGAAAACCTTTGGGAAAGAAAATGAATCAATAGACCAAACAATAAAAAAAAAATCTTAAAGGAAATTGTGTTTATTAAGGTTAATGACATTCAGAAAAAAAGTGTGAATGAAAAAAATTGGTTGAACTTTGATTACTCTTGGTCAATTTCTTGTACTTTTTCGGTGTAAATAATGTACATATTGTAATAGAGTGTCATTTTGAGATGCTTTGATTTTGTTATGCTTTGTATTGTTTTAAATTTTAAATAAAAATCCCTATCTGATTCCAGATAATGGGGCAGATTTGCTAAAGGGCTAAGTGACTAACGCTGGCGAAAATTTGACAGCGTGACGTCATTCAGGCAGTTCACCGATTTACTAACGGGCGCAGGTGTAACTTCGCTAGTGAAAGAGACAGACGATAGCGATCGTTCGCACTCTATCGCCAGATGAATTTTCGCTCTGGCGAATGGAAGTTACTCAGCAAATTCACTAAGGTGCAGATTTGACCGAACGTTATCTCTTGCGCCAGACTTGCCTTCACCAGCTCAGACCAGGGGAAGTGCATTGGAGTACATAGACCTTCCTCAATTTTTAGTGGAAACGAACTCCCAAAAATACTGCCATCTTTTACTTTTTTCAGAGTGATAGCAAAGGTCTGTAAATGTTGTTTTGGGTAACCTGGTTTTCTGCATTTATCTGCTACGTGGGAGTGGCTGCTAAATTGGAAGGGGAGAGGTACTTTTAAATAAGAGCTCTGGGGAAGGGACATTTCATTTGAACTGTGTGGTTATTAACTCCTTCTGGAGGATTGAGACTTTGATATTAAAAAGGACTGTGTTGGAGCAACAGTTAAAGGACAAGGAAAGGCAAAAAACTAAAATCCCATTTTTACTTTCTTTAATGAAAAAGAAACCTATCTCTAATATACTTTAATTAAAAAATGTGTACAGTTTTTATAAGAAACCTGACTGTATGCAGTGAAATTCTCCCTTCATTTACTGCTGTGGATAGGAATTGTCAGATGGTCCCTAACTGCTCTGCAGGGAAACAATCATACTTATGAACAGCAGGGGGAGCTCCTGCCTTACTTCCCAGCCATGCAGAACTCAAGCAGCTTTGTTTATGACGATCCCTAAGCAGCCCAGACCACACTGAGCATGTGCAGGGTCAGGGTCAGGCAAAGATGTTTAACAAAGTTACAAGATGTCAGCCCCCTGCGGCCAACTTTGAAAGTATAAATCATTTGTTTGATTAGGCTTTGTGGTGCAGTAAGTTCATGCTTATGTTTAGTATATAAATTACAGCATTTCTAGACTTATTCTATTTTAGACTTTACTTCTCCTTTAAGTACCTAATAGTGATTTAGGTAGTGTTCCCAGTGTAGGAGTGCATGGTGTATTAGTTTGCCCAAGTTTTACTGCAGTTTATATAAAGTTTATATTTGTGTCAGTTGCAAACGGTGTGTTTATTATTCCTAGTGGAATCCCCCTGAGGTGTGTTCCTCAGTGTTCACTAGGTGGAGGCACTGCGCTGTAATTCCCAGATCCCGGTACTTTTCATACGCAAAAGGGACTCGGGGCCCCTGGATTGCCAAGGGTAAATTGCTATTTAAAGAGACAGTAACCAGATTAGGGTTATATTTATTTAAGCTTCCCTGGACTTGTGTAATGTAATGTCTTTACTGCAACATATACGTCCATTCAACGTTATCATTTCCCGCCGTATGCAAATAAGGCAACACTAGCGCATCTTCGCCTTGATTGCTGAAGTAACGCTAGCAAAAAATTTGCCAGCGTTCGGTGCCCTGGACGCAAATTTGCATTTTAGTGGCTTAGCGCTGTCCTAGTGAATTTACGCCTGGTAAAATGATATGATGGCTGTGAAGCCGCTGCTGGTGAATTTTCGCGGGTTAGGGAATTTGCCCCAATGTGTGATTTGTGAGTGCACCAGACTGTCTGTGCTATTACCATTAAAGTAAATAAATGGGCAATTCCCAGCATTTTGCTGCCCACCCTACAAATTGATGGTGAAAACACGGGGATTCAGGGAATCTCCCCCATTGTACTGTTGTCCTTACAGAGGTTCCAAACTGGCCAAATCAGCGGATTAATGGTAATTTCCTACTTTTGTGACCAAGAAGTGGAAGTGGTCAAAAATGGTGTCCCCTAGTGGTAGACAAAGTAAAAAGGCTACAGATTTGATCTCATTTTGGCCGATGTGGCTTCCCCTCTGCCTGTGCTGATTAATACGGAGCACAGAAGAAGCAGAAAGCTTTGCCTGAAGATGTTCAGCATAATATATTAAATGCTTCTTGCTTGGAAAGACAAGTGTGTGGGAGGTTATTGACTTCCATTAAAGACCTGGTATAAAGCACCATCACTTGTCACATTGTTCCCCTATGTGCCTCCCATAACTAACCTTAAAAATCAATCTACAAAAAGAAATATTTGCAACATCCAGCCCGTCGCTTTCATCGCATACGCGAATCTAAATGAAATAAAGGCATGCGGTTTAATTAAATGAAGTTCTGCATGACGGCTCAAAGCTTCGGCTGTAGCTATGGCTGCCAAACTGCTCCCAATCCAGAAATCTCCCTGGACATGGATTATAGCCATTATTATTATTATTTATTCAGGGAAAAGCACTTCCAGCTTATTTTAATTTGCCAATCAAATTTAGCCAGGAGCTGCAGAATCGTCTTTTCAGCTACCACTATATACGACTACAGCTATGGGACCTGTTATCCAGAATACTTGGTTCTGATGCAGTGACACAAGGGTCACGAAACGCATTAAGCACATATTCCCCTGCCCGCTACTGCTGTGATTTTAAAGTGATATTCAATAAAGCCTTTGAAAAATTTTAATACGCTGGTCGTTACTTTTCCGGTGGAGTCCATCTCTATTTCTTTGGATTTTTTTCCAGAATGCTTGGGACCTGATGTTTTCTGTAGGGATGCACCGAATCCAGGATTCGGCCTTTTTCAGCAGGATTCGAATTCAGCTGAATCCTTTTGTCAGGCCGAACCAAATCTGAATCCTAATTTGCATATGCAAATTCAGGGCGTGGAGGGAAATCGCGTGACTTTTTGTCACAAAATCAAGGAAGTAAAAAATGTTTTCCCCTTCCCACCCCTAATTTGCATATGCAAATTAGGATTCGGATTTGGTTCGGTATTCGGCCAAATCTTTCGTGAAGGATTCAGGGGTTCGGCCGAATCGAGAATAATGCATTCGGTGTAGCCCTAGTTTTCTGGATTATTGATCTCTCCGTAATTTGGATCTTCATACCTTAAGTTTCATGTAAACATTAAATAAACCCAATAGGCTGGTTTTGCTTCCAATAAGGATTAATTATATCTTAGTTGGAATCAAGTACAAGCTGCTGTTTTATTATTACACAGAAAAAGGAAATAATTTTAAAAAATTTGGATTATTTGGATAAAATAGAGTCGATGGGAGACGGCCTTTCCATAATTCGGAACCTTCTGGATAACGGATCTCATACCTGTACTAGTGTTACTAATATATAAAGGGGCTTGTTTATAAAAAGAAAAGCCATGTGATCATGTTTAATTCTCTTCTGTCGATCAATAAACTCATTCCAAAATTTACTTGAATCTTGACGGTATTTAAAGGGATCCTGTCATCAGAGAACATGTTTTTTTCAAAACGCATTAGTTAATAGTGCTGCTCCAGCAGAATTCTGCACTGAAATCCATTTCTCAAAAGAGCAAACAGATTTTTTTATATTTAATTTTGAAATCTGACATGGTGCTAGACATTTTGTCAATTTCCCAGCTGTCCCTGGTAATGTGAATTGTGCCTGCACTTTAGGAGAGAAATGCTTTCTGGCAGGCTGCTGTTTTTCCTTCTCAATGTAACTGAATGTGTCTCAGTGGGACGTTTTTACTATTGAGTGTTGTTCTTAGATCTACCAGGCAGCTGTTATCTTGTGTTAGGGAGCTGTTATCTGGTTACCTTCCCATTGTTCTTTTGTTTGGCTGCTGGGGGGGGAAAGGGAGGGGGTGATATCACTCCAACTTGCAGTACAGCAGTAAAGAGTGATTGAAGTTTATCAGAGCACAAGTCACATGACTTGGGGCAGCTGGGAAATTGACAATATGTCTAGCCCCATGTCAGATTTCAAAATTGAATATAAAAAAATCTGTTTGCTCTTTTGAGAAATGGATTTCAGTGCAGAATTCTGCTGGAGCAGCACTATTAACGGATTCATTTTGAAAAAATGTTTTTTCTCATGACAGTATCCATTTAAAATAGTTGATCACGGGCGAGGTCGACCAAAGAATTTACACTGCAATTTTCTTGAATCCCAGCATTCCATGCTGTTGCTTCAGAATAAAACTCATACTATTTGCGTCTCTGATAAAAAGAAAACGGACAATTGTTATCGTATCTCTGAGCATCAGAGTTGAGGAGAAGAAACCTCCAGTCGAGTTTCAGATTTAAAAAAAAGCGTCATTTGAGTTTTTCATATACAAAATCACAAATATTGATCGGAAAATCATTCTTAAATAAATCATTTGAAAATGAAAATAATAAGGCATAAGCCTTTTTAAAAAGTTCTAAGCAACTTTTCAATTGGTCTTCTTCTTCTGACTCTTTCCAACTTTCAAATGAGGGGTCACTGACCCCATCTAAAAAACACATGCTCTGCAAGGCTACAAATGTATTGTTATTGCTACTTTTTATTACTCCTCTTTCTATTCAGGCCTCTCCTATTCATATTCCAGTCTCATATTCAAATCAGTGCATGGTTGCTAGGGGAATTTGGACCCTAGCAACCAGATTGTGGATACTGCAAACTGGAGAGCTGCTGACTAAAAAGCTAAATAACTCAAAAACCACAAATAAAAAACAATTGCAATTTTTCTCTATGTTATACTAAAAGTTCATTTAAAGGGGACCCGTCCCCCCAAAAAAATATTCCAAATCCTATTTTATCACATTAGTCAAGCAAAATAAACTTTAATTACACTATATAAATTACTTTAATCTTGTTTCCTTCAGTCTGGGAATTCATAATTATAACAAGCAGGCTGGCGCCATTTTGTGGACACTGTTATTAAGACAAGCCTTGTATCATCTCAGAATCTTGTTTGTGCACCAGAATGGGGGACCTGATGTCCATCCCCATGTCCTGGCTACACAATTAAATGATGAAGAGAACAAGGGAACGTGGAGAGAGCAGCGACATGTAGAAAGTGCTGAATGGAAAGTGAAAGTAATTGCCTAAGGCATAGAGGAGGGGCAGACACTATTTGATTGACAGCTGAGATTTTTAAATGATTTGACAACAGCTATGAATGCTTTAATAAAAAAATAATGTGGGTTTCATATTTAATTTGAAAAGGACTTTTATTATCCAGCTTTTTATGTCTGGGTGACATGTCCACTTTAAAGGTGAACAACCACTTTAACATCACTCCAGAAAGCAATTCAATTTCCACTTTCTATTCGATCCTTTGGGTGAAATAGGGTTCACAGTGAATATCCAGAAAGTCTCCAAACTTAGGAGGGAAACCTCTGGATCAACTTACCGAATACCCGGCACAGGCCTATTGATGACCCGGAAAGAGATACACAATCTGCCTTCATGGTGTTTGATAAGATCCAAACTCCTTACTGAACACCATGAAGGTCGATTGTGTATCTCTTTCCAGGTAATAGCAGAACCCATATATTTTTTTTAGATGGACAATTTATATTCAGAAATGTGTTTTCTCATAGGTCCAATTGTCCTGCCAACATTCTGTAGTAATAAACCACTCTGCCAGGTTCTAGGTCCATAATCCAGAAACCAGTTATCCAGAAAGCTCCGAACGACGGAATGGCCGTTTCCCAGACTTAATTTTATTCAAATAATCAGAATTTTTAAAAATTATTTTTTTCTCTCTGTAATAATAAAACAGTAGCTTGTACTTGATCCCAACTGAGATATAATTAATCCTTATTGGAAGCAAAACCAGCCTATTAGGGTTTATTTAATGTTTATATGGTTTTCTATTAGACTTAAGAAATAAAGATCCAAAATTATGGATTTATAAAACCTTTGATCTCGAGCATTCTGGATAACAGATACCACACCTGTACTACTGTTGGCATTAAATAGAATCTTGTATCTCTAAGCTTGTGGCTGATCAGAATACCTATCTGGAGAGCACATATAACTTACAACCATGACATGCGCCTCCACACCTGCACCTGCTTTTCACATCCAACCGACGAATGGGATCATGTTCAGTTATAAGACTGGGAGACACAAGACAACCTACACTCCTACTCCCTCTTTTAAAGGCAAAACTAAGTTGAAAGGATATTGTCTCAAAGTCCCCCACATTTGAGGTTAGCCAAAACCACTAAGCTAATTTTATTATCCCAAAACGTATATTTCAACGTACAAGCGGTCACAGAGTAACATAGCATGCAAATTAAAGGAGAACTAAAGCTAAACTAAAGAAGTAGGAAGAAATGTTGTACATTATGTTCTGTTCCAGCCCAAGGCAACCACAGCCCTTTAGCAGTAAAGATCTGTGTCTCCAAAGATGCCCCAGTAGCTCCCCATCTTCTTTTCTGCTGATTCACTGCACATGCTCTGTGCTGCTGTCACTTACTGAGCTTAGGGACCCGCTCACAATATACAGTACACATATAACAGAAATGTCACAATATAAGGCTGATTAGTAATTAATACACATAATTACTACATGGCAGCACAGAAACCAGTGCAATTAGCAATTTAATAATCAGCCCTGTAGCATCAGCTTATATTACAGGGAAGCTCATTTTCTGCTGGATAATTAGTGACGAGGCCTAAGCTTAGCTTCTCAACAGCCAATCAGAGCCCACTGAGCATGTGAGTGTCACAGACACTTTCCAAGATGGTGACCCCCTGTGACAAGTTTGAAGTCCTGGATCATTGCTGCTATTGACAAGCTCAAACTTTAGCCTCGTGCAATAAGTTCACTATATAAAATATGGCATTTTAAACCACATTGATTTTTTTGGGTTTAGTTCACCTTTAAATGAGTCCTGTGTTATACAGATCCTGTGTAAATGCAGGGAGGAGTATTTCTTCTTTTGTGGCCCCTAGTCTTTTTACCAAATGGTGGCACCAGACCCCCCCCCCCCATTGGTTCCTATGAAGAACAGCTGTAGAATACTTCTCTAAGGGCAGAGACACACATGGAGTGTTTTAGAACACTTGCCAATCAAAAAGTCTTATCCATGTTCTTAGTGTTTCCCACCTGACTACTGCAACCCCCTTCTAATTAGCCCGTTTATTGGTCTTCTCAAATACCATCACTTCCACTATAACCAAACCCTAAACTTTGAGTGTGGTGGTACACGTTAAGATTCGGGGAGATAAATCGCCCATCGACAAATCGGCTCTTCTTCAGGCGACTAATCTCCCTGAACTGCCTTCCATTCAGCTAGAATGTAAATCGCCGGTGGGATGGCACTCGGAGTGCTTCATTTTCCAAAGTAGCCTCACAAGGAAACTTCAGAAAACAAAGCGCTCCAAGTGCCATCCCACCGGCGATTTCGATTCTAGCTGAAGGGAAGGCAGTTCGGGGAGATTAGTCGCCTGAAGAATAGGCGATTTGTTGACTAATCTCCCCCAAACTCCACCCTAACAAGGCAGGACAAGGGTGTGTTTGTGATGCATATGTGTAAAGCTACGTGAGTGTTTTTGTTTATATGTGTACTTTTAGAGGCACATTTATCAAAGGTCGAAGTTCAAATTCACGTGAGTTTTTTTTTTTTTTAAACTCCCTTAAAGGACCAGTAACACCAACAATTTTAAAATCAAATTTAATTTGTATACTACAAAAAAAAAACCACCAACACATATTGAACTTTAAAATCGCAAAGTCTTTATTTAGAAATAACTTACTGAAATTCCTCTTCAGAAAAAGCGATCGGGTGATCCATGGTGCGGCGCTCGATTTCTCCTCCCTGCCTTCCTTATAGGAGATAGCCAGTGAGAAGAAATTGGAGAGCTGCACGATGGATAGTCAACCTGTCGCCTTTTCTGAAGAGGAGCGCAAGCGGAGTTTCGTTAAATTATTACTAAATAAAGACTTTGCGATGTGTTGGTGTTATGTTTTTCGTAGTATACAAACTAAATTTTTTTTCGATGTTACTGGTCCTTTAAATTTGTATGTACTCAAAATTTGACTGGGGGGTTGTTTATAAAAAAAAAATCAAATACTTCAAATGCGGACGAATTTTACCGACTCGAAAACTCAAATCGAATTCGTCCAAACTCGATTCAAGTTTTTTTTTCCGATATCACTCGATCTCTCCCACTGACATACATAAATTTGGCAGGTTTTAGGTGGGGAATAATCGGATTCTTAAAGGAGAAACAAACCCATAACATAAAAAACCCCTATCCTTTGTAGACCCGCCTAGCTTAGGTGGTAACTGGGGTAAATGTTCCTAACTTTTTAATTACCCCTCGGTGCAGATTCTGTCCCTCCCCCAGTTCACGGCAGCCATCTTCATTTCTTTGTTAAACTTCGGAAGCAGACCTTCGTTTTTGGCGCATGCACAGTTGGAAGTAATTTTCCAGTCTCAAAAAACTGTGCATGCGCCGAAAGTTCCTAGGGTACCACCTAGGCTGGGGAGGCGGGTCTACAAAGGGTAGGGGGTTTTTATGTTACAGGTTTGTTTCTCCTTTAAAGTGCCAGTGTATGATAAATCTCGAAAATGGAATTTGATTTTTTTTTTTAATTACAAACGAGTTTGGATAATTCCCTAGTCGAATTTGACCATAAAAAAAAATGACCCTTATAAATCTGCCCCTTATACTCACCAGAATGCATAACAACCAATAAGCATGCAACACTGGCTGCTCTACGGATTGGTTGCTCTGGGTTATTAGGAGCAAACTTAGCCCCTTTTTCCTAAATTAAACTCCACCCCCTCTATTTATGTCATAGTTGTAGAAGTGTTTTATGCAAGACTACTGTGTACATGTAATAAAATACACCCCCCCATGTATAAATATACATTTGAGTTTATTTGCATGAGAAATAGATGAAGCAATTCAGATTTACAAGGAAAATAAATCAGAAACGAACAGCAGGCCTTGTTTACTAACACTGGGCAAATGTGCGCCTGGGTAGAAACCCATAGCACCCAATCCATAATGGGCTTAGCCAGCTAAAAGAATGAAAAGAAAGATTTCATTGGTTGCCATAGGTTACTACCCAGGTGCACATTTGCCCGGTGTTGGAGCACAAACCCCACAGTTTCTATGAACGTGACAGAGTTTCAATCCGCAGTGTTTCCAGATCAGTCGAAGCAAACACCCCCCACCCAGTCAGAGCGTACATTGGAGCTGAGTGTAGGATGTTTACATAAACTAAAGTGGAGCGTCTCAGCCGGCAGACCAGTTATCACACGCATGGGTGGGAGCAAGTTATCACACATGGAGCTGGCAGCAATGAGGAACTAGGGTGGAGCTCATTCTGCAAAATTCAGACAAAGCAAACGCCAAAGAGAAGCAGAAAGAGAACACAGCACTACTCACATGCCAACTTCTCATAATCGGACTCTTCTATAAACACACATTTCCTTTTTTTATAACACTTGCCAATCTAAAAGTCTTATCCGTGGTCTTACTGTTTCCCACCTGACTACTGCAACCCCCTTCTAATAAGCCCATTTATTTGTCTTCTCAAATACTATCACCAAACCTAAACTTTGAGGGTGGTGGCACACGTTAAGATGCAGGTAGATAAGTAGTCCAGCAACAAATCTCCTCCTCCTCCGGGTTCTTAGTGTTTCCCACACGACTACTGCAACCCCCTTCTAATAAGCCCATTTATTTGTCTTCTCGAATACCATCACTTTCACTATCACTAAAGCTTAAACCGTTAAGATTCGGGGAGATAAGTCACCCAATGACAAATCTCCTCTTCTTCGGGCGACTAATGTCCCCGAAATGCCTTCCCGTCGGCAAGAGAGTGAATCGCCGGTGGGACGGCATACGGACTGCTTCGGTTTTCCAAAGTCGCCCGAAATTTCTTGAGGCAACTTCAGAAAACAAATCGATCCAATTGCGATTCACATTCTTGCTGGCGGAAAGGCATTACAGGGAGATTAGTCGCAAAAAGAAGAGGATGTTTGTCTCTGGAATACTAATTAGGGATGCACCGAATCCATTATTCTGCCTTTTTCAGAAGGATTAGGCTGAATCCTTCTGCCCGGCCAAACTGAATCCCAATTTGCATATGCAAATTAGGGACAGGGAGGGAAGTTGCGTGACTTTTTGTCACAGAACAAGGAAGTAAAAAATGTTTTCCCCTTCCCACACCTAATTTGCATATGCAAATTAGAATTTGGATTCAGTATCCGGCCGAATCATTTGCGAAGGATTCAGGGGTTCGGCCAAATCCAAAATAGTGGATTCGGTGCATCCCTACTACTAATCTCCCCAAATCTTAACGTGTGCCACCACCCTTAAGGTTTAATAAGAGATAACGATTCTTTAGCCGGCCATAAATGCAAAGATAAAGTCGCGTACGATTTTCAGACAGTGTGTGGATCGTCCCCGACATGTTTCGTGCCATGGTGATTGGTCGTTTATTCGGCAGGTTGGAAGATTTCTGTCTGTATATGACGATATCAGTGGGTGACTGTCACTACCATTAGTCGGAGGACATACAGCTAGAAAACGATTTACAAATCAGGGTCTGCTCAATAGAATAACAGCAAAGGCCCAGCTGTAGTAGAAATAGTATATAGGGATGGGTGAATTTTTTCATCTTGTTTTGACACGGAAATGATTCCCATAGACTTTTATGGGCATCTGCGACATTTCGCAGGCGCCAAATTTTTGGCGAAATTAGCCCATCCCTGGTAGTATAGTCTGTTTATGTATGCGGACATTATCTTCCTGGAAGTTTCGGGAATGTGGGCAAAAACGAAAGCTGATCTCATCCTCCCTAGAACCTGGTTTCTACGCCTGGTTTCCCCCAGATGTTTTTGGACTATAGATCCCAACAAGTGTTAAACCTTCATTATATGTGGGATAATGGTAGGAGTTGAGTTGTAGTTCTGCAGCATCTAGAGAAGGCTAGAAATAGAGACCTAGGGGGAACTGCCTGTAGTAGCATTGTGTTTCTGTTTTCTTTGATTTTCTATTAAAGGGGGGGTTGCCTTAAAGGGGTGCTTACAAAACAAGGATATCCAGTGTTGCAATTTTTTTTTTGTTCTCGTCGTTACGTGGCGTTTTTTACATTGCATTTTTAAAAAAGCTCAGTCTGGCGTAAATACGCATAAACTGCACTACCACTGAAACAAATGGAAAATGCACTATGGCAATTCTTACATAGTGTTTGCAAATTGAAATCCGCCACGGGACGCCAATATTGGCATTTTTTTTTTTTTACCAGAAATGCCCAATACGTCAAGAAACTACCAAATCAATAGACTCTATGGTATCTGCAAACACACTTTACGTAAATAGGCAGCGTATTTTAAATATGGCGTCCAATTTCTCACGAGATAAATGACGCATCCACGTTTTTACGGCCGGTGACGTAACATTCCTGCTCCATTTTGCATGTAAATAGTTTTTCTATTTCTAAATAGTTTTTCTATTCTCTATTTCCAGCCAGCGGAATTATGGGGAACGAGAACAATGAGAAGTGCATGTTGGGAAAAGAAACCTATGTGCTGAAAAATGCATGTTGACGGTCGCGTGTGGTTTCAGTGTGGTATTTTCGCCCGACAGAGCTTTTTTAAAAACGCAACGTAAAAACGGCCTTGCCCTAACTTATAAACCTAAATCGGTGATTTGCTGCATTAGTTGCAGCAAAGACCTGCTTCTGAGGCTTCCTTCACCGATTTTGCCTTAAAGGGGTGGTTCACCTTTAAGTTCATTTTCAGTATGTTATAGAGTGGCTAACTCTAAGCAAATTTTCAATTGGTCTTCATTATTTATTTGTTATATTTTTTATTTATCTTCTTCTGACTCTTTCCAGCTTTCCAATAGGGGGTCACTGACCCCATCTAAAAACCGACACTCTGTAAGGCTACAAATTTATTGTTATTTCTACTTTTTATTACTCATCTTTCTATTCAGGCTTCTCTTACTCATATTTCAGTCTCTTGTACAAATCAATGTATGGTTGCTAGGGGAATTTGTACAGTAGAAACCAGACTGCTGAAACTGCAAACTGCTAAATAACAAAAAATGAAAACCAATTGCAAATTGTCTCGGAACATCAGTCTCTACATCATACTAACAGTTAATTTAAAGGTGAACAACCCCTTTAAACTGTCTTGTCTGCCGGTCTCCTAAAAAGATGATATAAGGAATCCCAGTAAGGAGAAATGCCGGAGGAGGATTCCATAAAGGAGCTACTTAAGTAATAGAAGCATGGCCTAAAGATATGAAGCAGGAGAAGTTTGGACCTGCCTTTTGTGAGGGTGTGAATGCAACATAGTCTGGAGTTATTCTATACAGCATCACTAGATAAGAGTAAAACACATAAATGTACTTTTTTTTGGGCACAAGCAGCAAACGATTAAATCACATGCTCATTCAATACTTAAATGATATTGGGAATGCTATTTCAGCAACAACTGGAGTTACACGTGGTTTGTCTAATACAATATAGACAAATTGACACACACACAGATACACAAATGAATCACAATTTAGCATAAAGCGAGGGAAGATTTGTGTGTAGCCGGTAGCAGCAAACACCAGACTGAAAGCTAAGGTGCAGCCTCACAGCTTCCAGTCGGGGATGTTTACAGCAACAAACTAACAAACCGGTGGCAGTTGCAGGAAGCGACGGAGGCAAAAGTCCTGGGGAAGGGACCTGAAACAGAATAAAAACAATGTTAAAAGGGAAAAGCACATGTTATACTGATTTAAAGCTGCGGTAAGACAAACAACAGCCTGTACAGAGAGATCCCATAAAACTATGGCAGCATAGGTATTCCCTGTACTAAGCACAATTCAGCAGGAACAGTCCCCTAAGGTGTAAGATGCTCCTGCTGAACTGCGCTTATTATAGGGGAATATCTACTTTGGCATAGTTTTATTATATCTCTGTGCACAACCTGAAGTAATCTAGAAAGTTGTCCCCGATATGGTGAATGCAATTTTTAACCTCCATTATGCTATTTATTCTCTAGTATATATATATATATATATATATATATATATATATATATATATATATATATATATATATATATATATATATATATATATATATATATATATATATATATATATATATTATATAGTGAACTTATTGCACGAGGCTAAAGTTTCAGCTTGTCAATAGCAGCAATGATCCAGGACTTCAAACTTGTCACAGGGGGTCACCATCTTGGAAAGTGTCTGTGACACTCACATGCTCAGTGGGCTCTGATTGGCTGTTGAGAAGCTAAGCTTAGGGCTCGTCACTAATTATCCAGCAGAAAATCAGCTTCCCTGGCTGTAATATAAGCTGATGCTACAGGTTTGCTGATTATTCAATTCTGATGCTAATTGCACTGGTTTCTGTGCTGCCATGTAGTAATTATGTGTATTAATTACTAATCAGCCTTATATTGTGACATTTCGATTCTATGTGTACTGTATATTGTGAGTGGGTCCCTAAGCTCAGTAAGTGACAGCAGCACAGAGCATGTGCAGTGAATCAGCAGAAAAGAAGATGGGGAGCTACTGGGGCATCTTTGGAGACACAGATCTTTACTGCTAAAGGGCTGTGGTTGCCTTGGGCTGGTACAGAAGCACTAAACATCATGTACAACATTTCTAGCCTACTTCAGTTAAGCTTTAGTTCTCCTTTAAATACAAATATCCCTGCTTGATCCACAGCTAGTTACAATTGTTTAAAATTGGGCTCTGCAATAGTTGATGGAGTAGCCACCTCTAAAATAGTAACATATATATCAAACAGGCAACTGGAGAGCCTTTTTCAAATCCTGGTGTAGTTTTATTAGGACAACACGGGTCTTTCCTCTAAAACTACACCAAGATTTGAAGAAGGCTCTCCGGATGCCTGTTTGATATATTAGTTCTCCTTTAAAGAAGCAATAAATCCAAATAAATATTTTTTAAAGTAATTAAAATATAATGTGCGGTAGCCCTGCACTGGTAAATCTGATTGGTTTGCTTCAGTTGCTGCTGTGCGGAAATGCAAGCAATTGAAATAGGGTTAAATGGCACATGTTAAATAGCAGATAAGCTCCTTAGAACACCATTATATTCTACAGAGTTTATTTGCGATCTGCTATGTAACTGAGCCTTTTCTCTTTTTCACAATATATCATGGCAGCACCGTTTCTGAAGCAAACTCAACAGCGTTAAAGGATCAGTAAAATAAAGATTTAAAAAAAAAAAAAAAAAAAATGCGTTAGTAGACTATGAAAAAAAAAAAAAACACACCAACATATGTTGAACTTTAAAATCGAAAAGTCTCAATTTAGAAATAACTTATCGAAACTCCGCTTGCGCTCCTCTTCAGAAAAGGCGCTCGGGAGATCCATCGTGCATCAATCCATTTTTCCTCCCTGCCTTCCTTATAGGAGATAGCCAGGGAGGAGAAATCGAGCGCCGCATGATGGATCATTGTCTTTTCTGAAGAGGAGCACAAGCGGAGTTTCGGTAAGTTAATTCTAAATAAAGATTTTGCGATTTTAACTTTTAATTTGTGTTTTCTTAGTATACTAATGATTTTTTTAACTTTATGTTACTGTTCCTTTAAAGGGATACTGTCACGGGAAAAAATTTTTTTCTCAAAATGAATCAGTTAATAGTGCTGCTCCAGCAGAATTCTGCACTGAAATCCATTTCTCAAAAGAGCAAACACTTTTTTATATTCAATTTTGAAATCTGACATGGGGCTAGACATTTTGTCAATTTCCCAGCTGCCCCTGGTCATGTGACTTGTGCCTGCACTAGGAGAGAAATGCTTTCTGGCAGGCTGCTGTTTTTCCTTCTCAATGTAACTGAATGTGTCTCAGTGGGACATGGGTTTTTACTATTGAGTGTTGTTCTTAGATCTACCAGGCAGCTGTTATCTTGTGTTAGGGAGCTGCTATCTGGTTACCGTCCCATTGTTCTTTTGTTTGGCTGCTGGGGGGGGGGGGGAGGGAGGGGGTGATATCACTCCAACTTGCAGTACAACAGTAAAGAGTGATCGAAGTTTATCAGAGCACAAGTCACATGACTTGGGGCAGCTGGGAAATTGACAAAATGCCTAGCCCCATGTCAGATTTCAAAATTGAATATAAAAAAATCTGTTTGCTCTTTTGAGAAATCGATTTCAGTGCAGAATTCTGCTGGAGCAGCACTAATAACTGATTAATTTTGAAAAAAAAATTTTTCCCGATGACAGTATCCCTTTAACAGTACAGGGTTACATTTTTATTACTTTAAAACACGATTATTTTTGGGTGTTCCTTTAGAGATCACGAGATTAATCGCCAGTGATAAGTCTTCTTATTTCTGTGGGAGACTCGTCTCCTGCAAACGTTTTTCCACCAGCAATAATGTAAATACGCGGTGCTTCATTTTTCAGAAGTCGCCTGAAGTTTCTTGTGAGTATGATGCCACAAAATACCCCAAACCCACAAGTCAGTGCACGGCATTAATATAGACGACCACCAAGTGCATTTTAACAGGCGCCTTGTGGCTCAGTTACAATACAAGAGGCGAATACATTTGTTTAATCAGCAAAATGCAAGAAAGAAAGTTGCTATAAAGTTCTGGATTTTGATTTATTTCTTGGGAACCTGCTTCAGCATGAAGATGATTGGCTCAGCAGGAATGATTGATGGACCTGTCCAAACTGTCACTCTCATTCTGCCAGTCAGCAACCTACAGAGAAGCCGGCAGCCGAAAGGGAAAGCTAAAATATTAAAAATGCAGAGAGCCAAACTGCTTCTTTCAATGTAACATGTTACTTCAGCCTGCAATTTTAGCTTTCAACAGGGTGGAAGCCCAAACATAATTAATTTGCATTATTTAATTCTAAGAGATTTTTTATTGTACATTCTAAGGGGGTTATTTATCAAAGGTCGAATTTTAGAGTTATGTGAGCTTTTTAAAACCTCGAATGAACTCACAACTTGAATGGTTTCTTATTCAAGAAAAAACTTGAATCAGTGAGTTCTGGGGTCAACAACCCGAAAACTCAAATTAATAAGAAAAAAACTAAATGGCTTGAATTGAGAGAGTTTGAGTGAAAAACACTGAAAAAAACTCATCATGCAGGCTATTAAGGTATAAGGGACTCCTACATAACCGACAGGTTTTAGATGGTGTATTTTCGGATTCAAGCTATTTCCAGCTTCGGGGTATAATAAATCTTGAAAAAAAAAATTCAAGTTATTTTTTTTTAACCCTAAAAATCACCATTAAAAACTGGAATTTTTTGTGACTCGACCCTAAGGGGCAGATTTAATAAAGGACCAGTAACATAAAAAATTTAAAAAAAATTTTTTGTTAGTATACTATGAAAAAGAAACCACCAATGCATATTAAACTTTAAAATCGCAAAGTCTTTATTAAGAAATAACTTACCGAAACTCATCTTCAGAAAAGGCGATTGGGTGATTAATCGTGCGGTGCTCGATTTCTCCTCCCTGGCTATCTCATATAAGGAAGGCAGGGAGGAGAAATCGATCACCCGATCGCCTTTTCTGAAGAGGAGCGCAAGCGGAGTTTCGGTTACGTTATCTCTAAATAAAGACTTTGAAATTTTAAAGTTCAATATGTGTTGGTGTTTTTTTTCTGTATGTATATTAATTTTTTTTTTTTTTTTTTTAAATATTTTATGTAACTGGTCCTTTAAGGTTTCTTTTTTGGTGTCAAAATTCACACATTTTAATTTTAATCCCCGAATTGAAATGTAAATTCAAATGTGAGATTTATTACACCTCGACCATGGAAACAGTTCAAATTGGAATCATCGCCACCTCAAACCTGCCGAGTTAAGTCACAAGTCAATGGCAGAGGTCCGTTGAAATATATGAATATTATGTTAATTGCCTTCCTGACATTCAAGTTTTTTTCGGAGGGAAAACTCAATTTGAATTTGATTAGAATTTTCGGTTCTGGACTATTCGATCGAATATTATACACACATTTTTTCTTAAATAACCTCCCATTCGAGTCGTGAGTATATTCTAATTTATTCTAATTTAGTAAAAAAAAAAATTTACATTAATTTAACAATTGATAAATCTGCCCATTAAAGGGGTGGTTCACCTTTAAGGTAACTTTATGTTATAGAAAGGCCAATTCTAAGCAACTTTTTAATTGGTCTTCATTATTTTTTTTTTTTTATAATTTTAAAGTTAGTTGCCTTTTTCTTCGGACTCTTTCCAGCTTTCAAATGGGAGTCACTGACCCCTTCTAAAAAACAAATGCTCTGTAAGTCTACAAATGTATTGTTGTTACTTTTTATTATTGATTCTTCTATTCAGGCCTCTCCTGTTCATATTCCAGTCTCTTATTCAAATCAATGCATGGTTGCTAGGGTCATTTGGACCTTAGTTACCAGATTGGTTAAGATACAAATTGAAGAGCTGCTGAATAAAAAGCTAAATAACTCAAAAACCACAAATAATAAAAAATTAAATCCAATTGCAAATGGTCTCGGAATATCCCTCTCTACATGATACTAAAAGTACATTTAAAGGTGAACAACCCTTTTACTGTTCACTGATTTCACAGATATTTGTAAATGTAATCACTAATGAAAACAGTATCTGTCTGGCCTTTGCTATAATCAGAACTGCTGGTTGTGACTACGTGTGCTATTGGAACAGCCAGTTCCCTTCCAGCTCAGAATCCATTATTTATAACGCATTGCACATTAGAGAGTCTGGTGATGAGACAACATGCAAGGCATTGTGGGAATTGGAGCCTTGATTTAAAGGTAGCCCAAGAGATTGCCGTTATATAAAGTCAGAACCAGCAGTGCAGAGGATAGCAAAGTGCAGACAGACACTGCTTTCAAAAGCAATAACTTGACATGTTTAATGTATAAAAGAAAGCCACTTAGAAATAGATTTGCTGTCCTGATGCAACATTTAGTATTTGGGATTATGTACCCCTAAATATTCTGCAACAATTTGGGGGTACTAAATTTCCCCACAGTCCTTGAAACAATAGGTATGTTTAAAGGTCATGACAAAGACATATGTATACGGGTGACTTAACTTACCTTCTAACTGGGTGACAGTGTAAAGGTGGCGAGGATCCAGTGGAATTTTCTACTCGGAGGAGCAGTGTTCTGCAACACAAGAGAAACAGTCGATCATATCTGTGTCAAGGAGAGATCGGGAGGTAAGATGACCTAGTACTGGCACATTCCATTATTCAGCAGTCTGCCTCGTTAACTAGCAACTTTCCAGCATTCGGAGCACTGCACACCGACGGCTGCTCTCCCCATTTTGGTCATGACCCCCCCCCCCCGTCAACATCTACTGTATATTTTATCTACACAATGGAGAACTTCAAGTTGATGCAAAGTGTTTGTAAATTTAAAGGGATTCTGTCATGATTTTTATGGTGTACCGTATATACTCGTGTATAAGCCGACCCGTGTATAAGCCGAGGTACCTAATTTACCCAAGAAAACTGGAAAAATGTATTGACTCGTGTATAAGCCTAGGGGCCCCATGTCAGATTTCAAAATGTGAATGTGACCCAGCCGCAACAATTGGGGGACACTGGGCAGGTACCTGTTACTGTCTGTGACTGACTGTGTCGCCGCCCGGATTTCATGTTTGCTTCCCTCTGCCACCCCTATTTCATGTTTGCTTCCCTCTGCCACTTCCCCCCCCATCTGTCGCTCTCCCCACCCTGGCTGCTCTTCCCTCTGTCCTTCCCTCTGTCACCTCTGCTCTTCCCTCTGTCACCTCTGCCCCAGCATCGCTCTCCCCACCCTGGCTGCTCTTCCCTCTGTCCTTCCCTCTGTCACCTCTGCTCTTCCCTCTGTCCTTCCCTCTGTCACCTCTGCCCCAGCAGGACTGCCTGTGACTGCCTGTGTCGCCGCCCGGAGCAGGTCCAGGAGCTCCGGGCGGCGCGTCCTTCCCTGCCGGCGTTCGCTTTCAAAATGGCGGCGCCCATGGCCGCCACGTGGGTAGCGGCCGGCGCTACCCACGTGGCGGCCATGGGCGCCGCCATTTTGAAAGCGAACGCCGGCAGGGAAGGACGCGCCGCCCGGAGCTCCTGGACCTGCTCCGGGCGGCGACACAGGCAGTCACAGGCAGTCCTGCTGGGGCAGAGGTGACAGAGGTATGACCCGCGTATAAGCCGAGTTTGAGTTTTTCAGCACATTTTGGGTGCTGAAAAACTCGGCTTATACGCGAGTATATACGGTAGTTTTTATTTGTAAATGACACTGCATTTTTCAGCAGGATTTGGATTCGGCCGAATCCTTCTGCCCGGCCGAACCGAATCCTAATCCTAATCTGCATATGCAAATTAGGGGTGGGGAGGGAAATTGCGTGACTTTTTGTCAGAAAACAAGGAAGTAAAAAAATTTTCCCCTTCTCACCCCTAATTTGCATATGCAAATTAGGGTTCGGATTCGGTTCGGTATTCGCCAAATCTTTCACGAAGGATTCGGGGGTTCGGCCGAATCCAAAAAAGTGGATTCGGTGCATCCCTACTGCATACAATTCACTCTACAATATAAAATTTCATTCCTGAACCAACAAGTGTATTTAGTTGTAATATTGGTGTGTAGGTGCATCTCAGGTCATTTTGCCTGGTCATGTGCTTTCAGAAAGAGCCAGCACTTTAGGATGGAACTGCTTTCTGGCAGGCTGTTGTTTCTCCTACTCAATGTAACTGAATGTGTCTCAGTGGGACCTGGATTTTACTATTGAGTGCTGTTCTTAGATCTACCAGGAAGTTGTTATCTTGTGTTAGGGAGTTGCTATCTGGTTACCTTCCCATTGTTCTGTTGTTAGGCTGCAGGGGGGGGGGGGGAAAGGAGGGGGTGATATCACTCCAACTTGCAGTAAAGCAGTAAAGAGTGACTTAAGTTTATGAGAGCACAAGTCACATGACTGGGGGCAGCTGGGAAACTGACAATATGTCTAGCCCCATGTCAGATTTCAAAATTAAATATATATATAAAAAAAAAAAATCTGTTTGCTCTTTTGAGAAACGGATTTCAGTGCAGAATTCTGCTGGAGCAGGACTATTACCGGTAACTGATGCGTTTTGGAAAAAAAAGTTTCTGCCTATGACAGTATCCCTTTAAAAACAAAGGAAAAGCAATGCACTTCTGGGATTTTCTGAAGTATGCAACAGACAATGGCTAGTACAGACTAATTTTATGGTAATCCACAAATACAAGGCCAAGTTCTGCTACATCTATGAGCCCATTCAGGTGACTAGGGCATGCTACTCTTGGCTTCGTATAAGGTGGTGTTTGTATAAAGAAGAGCTATAGTGATAGGAACATGTGGGCAGATTGTGGTGGCCTTGTTGAATGTGGTCTTTTCACAATGGGATTTTGGCCGACCAACATGTAAACCAGTGCTAAGTGATATCAGTTGGGCAAGTGCATCATTTTTATCCCAGCCCCATGTACTTGGTACATTTGCCCAATAGTAAAACTTATGGTTTAGCTAGAACCTTGGTTTAGATAAATTTCAGGGTCCAACTGCTTATTTTGGTTTCATAGACAGTCCTAGTTGGCCTTGAAATAAATTGTAGGAGGCGCAAGGCCTGAAGAACAGGTGTTTCATTGATGGATCTCTCCAGGGATGCCTTTCGGTCCACATTCCATTTGGGAATAACTAGAATGCAATGCATGACATACTAAGGAGCCCAAGGCTTGACAAAAGGCTCTATATAGACCGGAAACATTGCCACTATTTCATGAGCAAATAAACAACCTTTGCTGGTTCAACTGCATCAGTAGTGCCATTGGTGTTTTAGGGTTTTTTTCACGAATACTCATATTGATCAAACATCTGCTCATTAGTTGATGGTGCCCAAACACGAGGCTCTTGCCCTGTAAACCCAGCTTGACGGCACTTACCATATATACTCTAGTATAAGCCGAGTTTTTCAGCCCCCAAAATATGATGAAAAACTCTACCTCGGCTTATACTAAGGTCAAGCGCAAAAACGGTCGCCGGCGCCCATGAATAGTCGCCGGCATCCAAAAACGAGACGCCGGCACCTCCAATGGGAGCAGAAACTCAATTTTTTGATTGAAACTTACCAGAAGCTGCTGCATTTCTCACCCTAGGCTTATACTCGAGTTAATAAGCTTTCCCAGTTTTTGGAGGTAAAATTAGGTACCTCGGCTTATACTCGGGACGGCTTATACTCGGGACGGCTTATACTCGAGTATATACGGTATAATGAAACAAGCAAACTCCGGAAGTTAAACTACACAACACTGTGTATTTACTTGTCCATCGATGACCTTTCTATAAGAAATGAGATGTAGAAACATTGCACTTTTTGAGGTTAATTGCAAACACTATATATACTGTCAGGGGGAAAAAAAAGTCTTGTAACATTTTTATCGTGCCTTGAGAAGGCTGTGCAGAGACATTTTCCCAGGTCCTTATCTCTACAATTTGAAAAGGTTATTTAAAAGTTATCAGATAAAACTACTCGCCAACAGCAAGGAACAAGTCAGGCTGGCACAGACCTGCCACTCTATGCGAGATGCCAAAGGTCGTACATGAAATCAACGTTTTGCAAGCTAAAAAAAAGAAGAACCTCTCAATTAGTTTACAATTATTTGCAAAACTAACATTTTATAAAACGGCAACCTCGTGCGTTTGTTGTGCCGACATGAGCGGTTTGTTTGGCCATAAACATTTAATCACTCCCCAGAAAACACTGGGTGAAAGAAACAGCAGAGAGAAAGATGCAGTTTTTGAATTATCTGAATCCTTTCTCCACAAGTCACATGACGGGGGGCACCTGGAAAAATAACAATATGTCTAACCCCATGTCAGATTTCAAAATGAAATATATATGCTCTTTTGAATAACGGCTTTCAGTGCAGAAGTCTGCTGGAGCAGCACTATTAACTGATGCGCATGTATATGTATAATTATGATGTTTTATTGATATAGCGACTTTTGGATTGGAAAGCGTGTGACTTTTTATCACACAAACAAGGAAATTGCTTTTCTTTTTCTGTATGGTTCTTTAACCCTTCCATGCCCTAATTTGCTTATGCAAATTCTGCCAAATCCCAAACAGTGGATACCTACACAATTACTAATAAAAACTAAAGACTATCCATTATTTTTAGTAACAAACTGCCACTATATTATCAAGTCTATTCCCCTATCCAACTGTGCCACTTTATCAGTGCCTACAGATGGAAATACAAATATCGAAAGCTATGTATAGGTGGCCATACATGGGCCAATAAAAGCTGGTTACTCTGCTCCTTAGACCAGGTTGGCAAATAATTGGCCAGTGTATGGTGCCCACTGATGTACCTGTCTGATAACTGGATGAAAATGGGGCAGTTATCAATCTGACAATTTTGAATATCCCAAGGATGAGGACACTGATGAGCCAGATATGCCCTAGTATATGGGTGGCACAACCATGCCCAGGTCTGCTCATTCAGTAACCTTGCTAAGCAAGTGGATCTGACTGTATATGGCCTGTTATAAACTGGCAAGGTATAAGTGGCCCACTTCAGAGTAAGGAGCTTTATAGTCTAAAAATTGGGCACATATACGCAGATTCAAAAAATCATGTCTGTGAGGATGGCATGAGTCAATTTATAGCCCCCAGTCAAATAGTTTGCATAGGCTAACATTAAGACGAGATCAGAAAGATTTGGCTTAGCATGTGGGTGACAAGAATCAAATTATTTGGCGATGTTTTATAAACGTAAAGTAGCATAAGTATTCTTCTGTACAATCAAGCAGGAACAGCATGATGATCATTTAAGCTGATGTTTTTATTAGGGATGCACCGAATCCAGAATTTGGCCAAGATTCGGCCTTTTTCAGCAGGACTCTGCCAAGATTCGGCCTTTTTCAGCAGGACTCTGCCAAGATTCGGCCTTTTTCCGCAGGACTCTGCCAAGATTCGGCCTTTTTCAGCAGGACTCTGCCAAGATTCGGCCTTTTTCAGCAGGACTCTGCCAAGATTCGGCCTTTTTCAGCAGGACTCTGCCAAGATTCGGCCTTTTTCAGCAGGACTCTGCCAAGATTCGGCCTTTTTCAGCAGGACTCTGCCAAGATTCGGCCTTTTTCAGCAGGACTCTGCCAAGATTCGGCCTTTTTCAGCAGGACTCTGCCAAGATTCGGCCTTTTTCAGCAGGACTCTGCCAAGATTCGGCCTTTTTCAGCAGGACTCTGCCAAGATTCGGCCTTTTCAGCAGGATTCACCTAAGATTCAGCCTTTTTCAGCAGGATTCGGCCAAGATTTGGCCATTTTCAGCAGGATTCGGATTCACCCAAATCCAAGTGCTAGCTGAACAGAATCAAAAAAAAAAAAAAAAATGGATTTGGTTCGGTATTCGGCTGAATCTTTGCAAAGAATTCGGGGGTTCGGCTAAATCTAAAATAGTGTATTCGGTGCATTCCTAATGAGAAGAGACTGTGAGGGTGCGGCACGGCTAGAGTGGTCTTGTGTTATAAAGATAGGTGATATATTACCCTTGTCTTAATAGAACATAAACATAATTTCATATGAAAAAACGCAACAAAAATACAAGCTTACATATGAAGGGTTCATATATGAGCGGTTCATATGTAGCTTGGTTTGGTGCAGGGAATGTGGTTTGATTGGCAGACCTGAGGCGCAGTAAGGGGGGGGGGGAACAACAATCATTTTCTTTCATTGACTTATATGACAAGCGGCTTTGTGTTGTGCTCCGATTAGTTAATCAGTTACCTCCCGTTAACTCTTTCCACAGCAAGCTTTGAGCACAGGCATCTGTATACGCACTTTAACACACACACAGGGTGTTGAACAGGCCCAGAACTACTCTGCAGGATTTAATTAAAAATGACTGAATGGATAAAACCACATACCATGCAAATGCCATCTGGAACTGGCGATACAATGATACAAGACTATAAAAGCAGAGCTTGGTTACAAAACATTCAGAGTTCCGACTACCTAGCACAACTGCACCGGGGATGGGGCGGAATAAAGGGAGGGGGCCGTGTAAAGTAACTAAAGTATGACTGTGCTAAAGAGCCAAAGAATGGTGTCAAACCACAAACTCAAGAACGTGAGCCTTTTATAGAATCCCAGTGAAAAAAGGGACCCAGCAAAATATTCAAGAACCAATAGAACTGTCTAATGCTTGTTACTGTAAACTAGTATGAACTACTGGAACTGGTTAAGGTTTAAATTCCTGCTATAAGCAAACAGATTTGTACAGTCACTGGGACAGAATGCTCTGTTATACAGATAGCTAGAATCTCAGCTGCCATAAAGCAGGACAGGACTGCTGCTTACAATGGGGATCAGATAGGATCTGTGCAGCCACTGGGACAGAATGTTCTGTTATACAGATAGCTAGAATCTCAGCTGCCATAAAGCAGGACAGGACTGCTGCTTACAATGGGGATCAGATAGGATCTGTGCAGCCACTGGGACAGAATGTTCTGTTATACAGATAGCTAGAATCTCAGCTGCCATAAAGCAGGACAGGATTGCTGCTTACAATGGGGATCAGATAGGATCTGTGCAGCCACTGGGACAGAATGTTCTGTTATACAGATAGCTAGAATCTCAGCTGCCATAAAGCAGGACAGGACTGCTGCTTACAATGGGGATCAGATAGGATCTGTGCAGCCACTGGGACAGAATGTTCTGTTATACAGATAGCTAGAATCTCAGCTGCCATAAAGCAGGACAGGACTGCTGCTTACAATGGGGATCAGATAGGATCTGTGCAGCCACTGGGACAGAATGCTCTGTTATACAGATAGCTAGAATATCAGCTGACATAAAGCAGGGCAGGACTGCATTTACTTTTTTGTCAATGGCCAACCTGGCCTGTGCATGGGTTAAACATGCAACGTGAGCAGCATTTTGATTAATAGAGGCTGTATAGCAGCTTTATTTAAAAAAGTGACAGTCACATGATTAACAATGCTTATATTTCTAAGAAATATCACTTTCTTCTCCCGATGATATTCTCTCACTTTCTTCTCCCAAAGATATTCACTTTCTTCTCCCCGATAATCTTCTCTCTCACTTTCTTCTCCCGGATAATCTTCCCTCTCACTTTCTTCCCCCGATAATCTTCTCTCACTTTCTTCTCACGATGATCTTCTTTCTCCCTTTCTTCTCCATTCCCCTTCTCCTCTCATCTATATGTTCTGGTTTTTCTACCCCCAGCAGACTTTTCTATGCTTTCCCCTTCACATTATATCCTTATGATCTACCCTTCGCAGTCACTGTACTTGTCTGCATCATAACCCCCAGCAATTCCGTTTTTCAGGTCTACTTAAGAGCAGTGCACATTCCCCACCCACCTAGGTTTTGGTCTTTAGAAAAGTGATCACTGCCGAAAGAAACTGATCACTTGTTTAGGTTTCTATACTGGCAGCACGGAACAGCGGAAGGGAGGAATGCAGGGATGGAATTCCAGAGATAAGGAGAGATAGGTTTATTTAAACAACAGATGGAGGGTGAACTATTTCAATCGGCTGAGTTATAAAAAGCTAAATATCTGGATTAGTAAATGCTCTCAGATTAAGTAGAAAACCATGAGAAATGCCTGCAAGCACTTGACAGGCAATGGTTCTCTGGAACCTAGTGTTTTATCATCATTTACATGAACGACAATTGGGGCACTTTGGCGCTACATTTTTGGGTAATTTCAAAAATGTATAAGCAACCAAGTTGCCATAAGCTTAGGTATAGTATTACATTTAGGAGGAACAAATGTAACCCTACTGTTCATGAACCAAAGCCCCCCATATGTCATACAAAATAGTGTCCCTGTGTGGCAAATATTTAAGGTTTGGTTCCACTGGAGTAACTTTGTATCCTTATATGGGTACTATCATGGGAAAAAAATAGATTTTCCCAAAACGCATCAGTTAATAGTGCTGCTCCAGCAGAATTCTGCACTGAAATCCATTTTTTTTTTAAATTTAATTTTGAAATCGGACATGGGGCTAGACAGTTTCCCAGCTGCCCCCAATCATGTGACTTGTGCTCTGATAAACTTCAGTCACTCTTTACTGCAAGTCTGAGTGATATCACCCCCTCCCTTTCTTCCCCAGCAGCCAAACAACAGAACAATGGGAAGGTAACCAGATAGCAGTTCCCTGTTAGATATAAGAACAGTACTCAATAGTAAAAATCCATGTCCCACTGCGACACCAGTTACATTGAGTAGGAAAAACAACAGCCTGCCAGAAAGCAGTTCCATAGTGCAGTACTTGCTCTTTCTGAAAGCACATGACCAGGCAAAATGACCGGAGATGCACCTACACACCAATATTACAACTAAAAAAAAAAATACACTTGCTGGTTCAGGAATTACATTTTATATTGTAGAGTGAACTGTTTGCAGTATAAAAAAAAGTGTTATTTGGAAGTAAAAAGGACATCTTAAAAATCATGACAGAATCCCTTTAAACTAATAGAAGCAAGGTTATTCAAGGCAGCCAATAAGAGAGAATGAAACTGGGGTTATCCAGCTGATCAGTTTCAGGGCCAAACTGTCAGGCCGCAAGGCAGCCGTCCACAGGATGACATTTGGGTTATCCAACTAATCAGTGCAAAGAACACCAAACGGTCTGAAAGGCATTCAGATTGTGAAGGGTTAGAAATGGGTTTTTTAGAATTTAGAAATTGGGGAGGGGGGGAGGCGTTAATGGAAACCTTCCAACAAAGTGAGTTATATTGCAATTGTAAATCCATAAAAGCCTATAATCTCGCTAATAAACTCCTCAGTCATGAAAGACCGTGTGCAGTGCAGATTTTAATATGTGTGTGCTGTCGAGCCAGTTATTTGGGGAATGTATGCATTTAACAGCCAGAGATTTCCTGGAAAGCAGGCTTAGAAATACAGAATACACGTTCCTTCACGGCAAGCTTGAAAGGCCCAATTGCTGTTTAGTGCCAAGTGAATTTGTGCAAACATCTATATGAGGCTCAGGCTTTATGAGTAGGAGCTTGTACCCCACATCAACAACACAGCAGCCTCACGTAGATGGAAGGTCAGTTTGGATAGACTATTTATTATTAACATGTATTTATATAGCGCCAACATATTGCGTAGCACTGTACTATATATGGTAGTATGGTTGCTACAGAGAAGCAGGATTTTACACAGGAGTCAATCTACATCTTCCCAGTTGTTTTCAAGCTTCCTGCCTTGATCGCTTCTTCAACACTATCATGTGCACGTCGCTGAACATCGGTTGAAATGCTCTGATCCAACAGGTTTACTATGAAAACTTCATCTTCCTTGCCCAACAGGAATAATATTGCTAGTACAGGTATGGGATCCGTTATCTGGAAACCCGTTATCCGGAAAGCTCAGAATTACGGAAAGGCTGCCTCCCATAAACGCCATTTTAATCAAATAATCCGATTTCTTAAATAAAACCAATTTGAAAATTCAAATTCAAAAAGACCAACCGAAATTAAATCCAAGTCTTCTTTTGGCCGAATAGGTCAGTTTTCGATTGAATTCAAATCGTATGAATCGAATGCAATATAAATTCTGGATAAGGTGTTTTCATATAACAGTTTGCATACCTGTATTTACTTTATTATGACAAATACACAAAGCTTTGGGGGTAGTCTAAGTTGTAGCAAGAAGATGTGTTTGTCATAATAAAGTAAATACAGGTATGCAAACTGTTATATGAAAACCCGTTATCCAGAAAGCTCTGCATTAAAGGAAGGCCGTCTCCCTTAGACTCCATTTTACACGAATAATTCAAATATTAAAATGGATTTCATTTTTCTGTCTAATAATAAAACAGTCGCTTGTACTTGATCCCAACTAAGATATAATTAATCCTTATTGGAGGCAAAACCAGCCTATTAATGTTTAAATGATTTTTTAAATAGACAAAGTATGGAGATCCAGATTACGGAAAGATCCCTTATCTAGAAAATCCTAGGTCCAGAGTAATCTAGATAACAGGTTCCATAACTAAAAAAGAAAATACAGGTATGGGACCTATTATCCAGAACGCTAGGGACCTGGGGTTTTCTGGATAATGGATCATTCTATAATTAATTATCTTCATAATTAATCCTTATTGGAAGCAAAACCAGCCTATTGGGCTTATTTAATGTTTATATGATTTTCTAGTGGATTTAAGGTATGAAGATCCAAATTCTGGAAAGATCCATTATCCGGAAAACCCCAGGTCCCGAACATTCTAAATAACAGGTCCCATACCTGTACTGAGAAGAGGAAACTTATTCAAAAGACGACTAAAACAGTGAACCCCAGTAAAAAAAAAAAAATAAAAGATCAGAATGCCTGCAACGGCCACTAGAAATAAAACAAAAATAAATAAAAGTAAAACAAGGAGTTTTCCTTGCACACAATAAGTTAGCTCCTCACGCTTTATTATCCACAGAAACATCCTACTCATAAGTATAAATACAATATACAGAGAAGGAATGTTCTGGGTACACAATGAGCAGTACTGTCTAATATGGAAGCACCCACCTCTATGTAACAAATACCCAGTCCATATAATTCCCTACCTGGGGAAAAAATAAATCCATGCTAAGACCTAGTAAAGGGCTATTTTTTCTTATTCAGTCAACAATTTCAGGCAGGCCAATGGTTTTTTTTTTTAAACAAAATTTATAATTTCGCTAGAAACTCAACACGATATCAAGCTGGATCTGATAACACAGAAACCTCCGGGTGAAAGCTTCTGTTCCTCAATGGCTGGTCACAGGTGAGAGCTAAAGAACAGTGATACCTGTGTGTTAGAGCTCCGTGAATGATGTGTGTGTGTGTGTGTGTGTGTGTGTGTGTGTGTGTGTGTGTGGGGGGCCCATATACGGAGAGCCCTTCTTTCCAGGGTAAGTAAATATACCGTATATACTTGAGCATAAGCCATCCCGAGTATAAGCCGAGGAACCTAATTTTACCTCCAAAAACTGGGAAAGCTAATTGACTCGAGTATAAGCCGAGGATGAGAAATGCAGCAGCTTCTGGTGTTTCAATCTCGTTTTTGGATGACTATTCTTAGGCGCCGGCTACTATTCTAAGCGCCGGCGAATATTCTTAGGCGCCGGCTACTATTCTAAGGCGCCGGCGAATATTCTTAGGCGCCGGCTACTATTCTAAGGCGCCGGCGACCGTTTTTGCGCTTGACTCGAGTATAAGCCGAGGTAGAGTTTTGTCAGCATATTTTGGGGGCTGAAAAACTCTGCTTATACTCGAGTATATACGGTAATACGTATTGTTGATTTCCTACTAATGAGAATCCAGAAATCTGCGCCTGTAGCAGAGTTGAACATCTGGACAGATACAGATGGCAGCTCCCTTCCCTAATCCACTAATAACAAGAAAAAGGAGGAGGTGAGGAGTGCAAGGAGAATTGCTTCCCCGGACCTGCCACTGAAACATAATTTTATATAATAATATGGAAATGGAAAGAATGGAATCCATCTGTGTGCATCCAAAGCATACTTGCGTGTATAAAGAGGGGCCTTCATCTATAGACACAGTCCTATAAGTCTCACATCTTCCCCCTTTACACTACTACAGGTATGGGACCGGTTATCCAGAATAAGGGATGCACCGAATCCAGGATTCAGTTCAGAATTCAGATTCAGCCAATTACTTCTGCCCGGCCGAACCGAATCCTAATTTGCATATGCAAATTAGGAGCAGGGAGGGAAATCACGTGACTTTTTGTCACAAAACAAGGAAGTAAAAAATGTTTTCCACTTCACACCACTAATTTGCATCTGCAAATTAAGAATCGGCTTGGTATTCGGCTGAATCTTTCACAAAGGATTCGGAGGTTCGGCTGAATCCAAAATAGTGGATTCGGTGCAACCCTATCCAGAATGCTCGGGACCTGGGGCTCTCCCGATAATGGATCTTTCTGTATTTGGGATCTACATACCATAAGGCTGATAGAAAATCATGTAAACATTAAATTAAGCCAATAAGCGTGATTTTAAAAAAAGGTTTTATTATTTCTTAGTTGGGATAAAGTACAAGCTGCGATTTTATTATTACAGGAATCCGTTATCCGGAAACACGTTATCCAGAATTCTCCGAATTACAGAAAGGCTGTCTCCCATAGACTCAATTTTATCCAAATAATCCAAAACAGTATCTTGTACTTGATCCCAACTAAGATATAATTAATTCTTATTGGAAGCAAAACCAGCCTATTGGGTTTATTTCATGTTTCCATGATTTTCTAGTAGACTTAAGGTATGAAGATCCAGAGGTTTCCCTCCTAAGTTGGGAGACTTTCTGGATCCATTATCCGTAAAATTCCTACTTACGGAAAGGCCATCTCCCATAGACTCCATTTTATCCATATAATTAAAATGTTTAAAAATGATTTCCCTTTTCTCTGTAATAATAAAACAGTAACGTGTACTTGATCCCAACTAAAATATAATTAATCCTTATTGGAAGCAAAACTTGCCTATTTATGTTTAGTTAATGTTTTTATTTTATTTAATGTTTAGAAAATTTCCTAGAAATTACTGAAAGATCCATTATCCAGAAAGCCCCAGGTCCCAAGCATTCTGGATAACAGGTCCCATACCAGTACAAGGTACTGTTTTATTATTACAGAGAAAAAGGAAATCATTTTTAAAAATGTGGATTATTTCATTGTGACGAGTCTATGGGAGATGGCCTCTGTAATTTGGAGCTTTAAGGTTTCCCATACCTATATATACAATTTAATCATGGAAAGTTTTTACTCCTTACTTTCCAGTATTGATAGAAGGGATACACCGAATCCAGGATTCAGTTTGAATTTGCATATGCAAATTAGGATTTGGTGCATCCGTAATCAATATCTGTAGGTCTGATGCATACATTCTTCAGTTCTACTAGGGATGCACCGAATCCAGGATTCGGTTCGGGATTCTGCCTTTTCCAACAGGATTCGTCCGAATCCTTGTGCCTGGCCAAACCGAATCCTAATTTGCATATGTAAATAAGGGGCAGGGAGGGAAATCAGGTGACTTTTTGTCACAAAACAAGAAAGTAAAAAATGTTTTCATTTCCCACCCCTAATTTGCATACGCTAATTAGGATTTGGATTAGTTTCGGTATTCAGCCGAATCCAAAATGGTGGATTAGGTGCATCCCTAGTGATTGTGGACATTCCTTCTACGTCAATAAAGAAGAACAGCAAACGATATCAAGTCACGGCACAGGGAAAAGCTGCCATACAATAAATAGGGATGCACCGCCGAATCCACTTTTCTGGATTCGGCCGAACCCCCGAATCCGTCAAGAAAGATTCGACCGAATACCGAACCCTAATTTGCATATGCAAATTAGGGGTGGGAAGGGGGAAAACATTTTTTACTTCCTTGTTTTCTGACAAAAAGTCACGCAATTTCCCTCCCGCCCCTAATTTGCATATGCAAAGGCCGAATCCCGAACCGAATCCTGGATTCGGTGCATTCCTAACAATAAAGCTGTGCCTGGCTACCTCTTGCAAGGCTACTGGAAAGCAATAGACTGTACTAGCACTTTAAGACACGGCCATCCCTACACAGGCAACTGAAAACAGCCCATTTCTAACGTGTTCTGTAATAGGATGAGAAATGCCTTCCTGGGTTTCCTTTCAGTAGACTAATAACCTTGTGTAACGACTTCCCTTTGGCCTCATTCTTAGTAATGTTCTGCTCAGTCCGGGCTACGTTTTGTTTTCCAGAACTTGTTGAGCTCAGATTTCTCAATCCACAAGTGACCCGGGATGCCCTGACTTTCACCTTTCCGCTCTATCGGCACCCGCTGCTCGTTAAAGGCTTTAACTGATGAATTTTAATTAAATGTTTCAGTGCACAGTCTGCTAAATCCAGCTAATGCCTCTCCACGGCTTGAGGTTTATTTTCCCCCCAAATATAGCTGATATTTTGTTTTTGTTTCAATGGAAGCACCAAATAACACATTTTTAGAATCGGGACATTAAAGGGATACAAATTTTGTAGAATTCTGCACTGAAATCCATTTCTAAAAAGAGCAAACAGATTTTTTATATTTAATTTTGACATGGGGCTATACACACTGGGGCTCATTTATCAACACCGGGCAAATTTGCCCATGGGCTGTTACCTATAGTAACCAATCAGACTGCTGCATTCATTGTTTTTCTTGCAGCTTGCTTTATAAAGCTAATCACTGGCTGGTTGCTATAGGTAACAGCCCATGGGCAAATTTGCCCTATGTTGATAAATGAGCCCCATTGTCAGTTTCCCAGCTGCCCCCAGTCATGTGACTTGTGCTCTGACTTCAGTCACACTTTACTGCAAGTTGGAGTGATATCACCCCCTCCCTCCCCCCCTCCAGCAGCCTAACAACAGAACAATGGGAAGGTAACCAGATTAGAGTCCTGCGCAGATCCATTTTTGGAACCCGTACCAGCAACCTGCAATCCAGACCCGTATTGTTACCCGCAAGTACCTTATCTGCAACCCGGACCCACTGACCATCAAGAATCAGGAAGTGCTGTCATTGTAAACCAGAAGTGACATCATCGGAAGTAGGCATGATGAGAAAAAAGGAGTAAAAATCAATATTAAGAAGACCCGCGGGCCGACCGCGCAGAACTGCCGACCCGTGTTAATACCCGCAACCGGAACTTCTACCTGCAACCCGCAGGGTACAACTGGTTTTTGTGGGTAACCCGCAGGTACCCGATCGCTGCAGGACTCTAAACCAGATAGCAGCTCCCTAACACAAGATAACAGCTGCCTGGTAGATCTAAGAACAGCACTCAATAGTAAAATCCAGGTCCCACTGAGACACATTCATTTACATTGAGTAGGAGAAACAACAGGCTTCCAGAAAGCAGTTCCATCCTAAAGTGCTGGCTCTTTCTGAAATCACATGACCAGACAAAATGACCTGAGATGCACCTACACACCAATATTACAACTAAATACACTTGCTGGTTCAGGAATGAAATGTTATATTGTACAGTGAATTATTTGCAGTGTAAACTGTGTCATTTAGAAATAAAAACTACATCATAAAAATCATGACAGAATCCATATAATGTTAAATAAACACAGTACCCCATGCAATTGTGTCCCAGTAGGGCGACTACAACACTAGTTTGGCAGGTGCAGGGTTAAAGGATCACCATTTTACTAATTCGTTGCGGTGCTTTTCCCCATCCCAAATTTGGTGTTTTCTGATGCCAAGGATCTTACTTCCGCGAAGATCCGATAATAAAAACTTGCGAATGATCCCTATAATGCGAGCAATGTAACACAGTCGCAGTAATGCGCGGGTGCAATTGTCGCACTGGCTGCTGGAGGAATGCTGAATTGTGGGAAATTGTCGCTGTTTTTAGGAGGGTGCTGCTGGGCTAAGATGCCTTCGTAAGAAAGCTTGTGGGTGCTTGGGGATGTTTTATAAAACACTATCTTGATGGGGGTGGCTGTGCCCTGTAACAGTGTGACTGTGTGCGAGTGGAAGTGAGGCTTCTGTACCCCAGAACTGACACACAACATCTCAATACTGTTTCAGTCATTTATAATATTGATTCCCTCAAAAACCAACCGCTCACACACTTAATATTTCCCTCACCCACTCTCTCCCTATTGCCAACTTTATTTAACTAATGACTCTCCCCCATTCCCTCTCAGTAGCCTCAATCTCTCCCCCCTCTATCCCCCAAATTTTATTCTGCTCCCTCTCATTTCCCTGAATCTCTCTCCTCCCCTTTCCCCCCACATTTCCCCCAGTAGCCAGAATCTTTCTCCTTCTCTCCTGTCACCTAAATCTGTTCCCTTCTCACTTAGTTCCCTGAATCTGTCCCTGTCCTCAGCCTGAATCCCCCTCCCCCACCTCAGTCTCCCACTTCCCCTCACAACACTGTCACTTTCCCACAGTCTCCCCGCGCGTGGCTTCCTGCTGTCCCTTCTCCTCAGCCTCTCACCCACAACACGAGGACTCCCCTTGTCTCCAACTCTGGGCGGACTCATTGCTCCCCCCCCCCATCCCGCTCAGGTTCGGTTCTCACCCGTTACTGTCGGTCAGTGCTGGCGGGACAGACACAAGTGCTCCGGTCGGATGCCAGCTCCCCCCCATGATTCCAAAGGCGCCTCTGTCCAACTCCCTCCCGCAGCTCCCACTGCTCAGTCTGTCCAGCCGCCAACCAATGACAAGGCCCTACGTCACGGCGCAGAGACACGTGACTCTCCGGTCACCTCCATCGCACCGCCGTCTCCAAGGTGAAGCGAATTGTGACACGTGACTTCCTCTACTCCTAACCCCGCCTACTGGTGGTGAACACGAGGGGGGAAGGAAAGGAATGACAGGTCACGTGATGCTGCCCGCGCTCTCTTGTGTTCTCCTGGAATGGAGTGTGAGGAGCTGAGGGCTGTGTGTGTGCAGCAAAGTAACTCACGCTCCTCCTAGTAGTGCCTCCATTTGCCATTATTGTCCCCTAAATTCCAACCCTATAAACTTCTAGTTCTAAATAAGTATTCTGCTCAGTACATCTATTACAAGTTCATGTGGTGCTTGTCCTGTGAATAAATGTGACAGACAAATGGGGGCTGATATATTAGATTTGTGGCTATTGTATCATTTACTTTTCCCCCTGGATTGTTGTTGTTGGGGAACTTTACCGTCTAGTTCTACCCCGCCATGTTTTATGTTCTGAGGCCGCGAGTATCTCCCCCTCTCCAGCCACATTGTAAGTGCTCCCCGCAGCAAGTGGCAGCCATGTTCCCTGTCCCGGGACAAAACACTCCCTTGGTATCACTGCTACAGCTGGAGCCAATGGCGGATGTTTATTTGCTCATAAAATGGTGACTTTTCTAGCCTGCCTGTATTAAACATAATGGTGTAATATAGGGATGCACCAAATCCACTTTTTTGGATTCGGTCGAGCTCCCTGAATCCTTTGCGAAAGATTCGGCCAAATACCGAAACAAATCCGAACCCACATTTGCATATGCAAATTAGAGGTGGGAAGGGGAAACCATTTTTTACTTTGTTTTGTGAACAAAAAGTCACGTGATTTCCCTCCCCGCCCCTAATTTACATATGCAAATTAGGATTCGGTTCGGCCAGGCAGAAGAATTCGGCCGAATCCGAATCCTGCTTAAAAAGGCCAAATCCAGAACCGAATTCTGCATTCGGTGCATCCTTAGTGTAATACACCCACAAACCTAAATAGTGAAGTGGAGGCATGATTGGTTATGGACGCCTGGCCATAAGGACTTGTCTCTACCTATTATTATTAACATGTATTTATATAGCGCCAACATATTGCGTAGCACTGTAACCTAAAGCCACATCTAATGTGCCTATATTAAAGGAGAAGGAAAGGCATTTTCTACTTGGGGGTTCCAAAAGTTAGGCACCTCCAAGTGATTGTAACATAATAACATAGTAACATAGTAAGTTAGGTTCACAAAAGACACACACCCATCAAGTTCAACCTTTTGACTCTATTTCAACCTGCCTAACTGCCAGCTGATCCAGAGGAAGGCAAAAAACCCATCTGAAGTCTCTCCAATTTGCCTCAGAGGGGAAAAAATTCCTTCCTGACTCCAAAATGCAATGGGATCAGTCCCTGGATCAACCTGTGCTATGAGCTATCTCCCATATCCCTGTATTCCCTCACTTGCTAAACACCATCCAACCCCTTCTTATACCTATCTAATGTATCAGCCTGTACCTCTGATTCAGGAAGACAATTCCATAGAATAGAGTCAGAAGAAGAAGGCAAATAATAATAAAAAAAAAACTATAAAAAATGAAAAAAACATAGAAAACTTGCTAAGAAATGGCTATTCTATAACATAATGAAAATGATGTTTAAGGGGAACCACCCCTTTAAAATGGAGTCTATGGGAGATGGCCATCCTGTAATTCTGAGCTTTCTGGATAACGGATTCCATACCTGTATTCAGACAGAAGCATAACCACAAACATGAATTATATACACATACTTAATCCTTTTGAAGGTGGTCGTACAGAAGGACAAAATCATGGTAGCTCAGTGGTTAGCACTTCAGGGGCTCAAGGTTCAATTCCAGGCAGGGCCCTAGTTTATATATTCTCCCTGTTTCTACATGGGATCACTCCAGTTCCCTACTACACTCCAAAAATTATAAACAGACCATAATATTATAGGGACCATAGACTATAAATTGCACTAGGGCTGAGATGGATGTGAATGATTCATGGGGGCAGATTTACTAAAGTGTTCGTCGCTAGCAAAAATTGGCCAGAGATCTCATCCTCAGGGAGATCACCAATTTACTAACAGGTGTAGAGGACAATCGAAGTACATTGCTAACAAAGCTTTGCGCCCTTTCACCAGGCAAATTTCATCCTCCTCAATGTTATGTCATTGACATCATATCCATTATATCCTGTAAAGTTATAAAAATTATAAAAAAAAAAACACTGGCATTTTTTCATATTTTAAAGCAGGATTGTCTTTAAATGTTGTAACTGTTAATTTTTTTTTAACCATTTGAGGGGCATGCCACATTTGTTTTAGGGTGGGCTCATGTCTAGGGCGGGCGGTAGAGGATTTATTTTGTCTTTATTTTGCTTCCTTGGACATGTGTAATAATAAGTGGCCACTTCAAGCATTTGCACCAACGTCTTTAATAAAGACATATATATGAACTATATGTACCCTCCCTATTCAAATTAGGGATGCACCGAAACCACTTTTTTGGATTCGGCCGAACCCCCAAATCCTTCATGAAGGATTCGGCCGAATACCGAACCGAATCCGAACCCTAATTTGCATATGCAAATTAGGGGTGGGAAGGGGAAAACATTTTTTACTTCCTTGTCTTCTGACAAAAAGTCAAGCAATTTCCCTCCCTGACCCTAATTTTCATATGCAAATTAGGATTCGGATTCGGTTCGGCCGGGCAGAAGGATTCGGCCGAATCTGAATCCTGCTGAAAAAGGCCGAATCCTGGCCGAATCCCGAACCGAATCCTGGATTCGCTGCATCCCTAATTCAAATTGACCTAAGCGTAAGAGTACTAATGAAGTTTCGCTAGGCAGAAATTAACGCTAGCGAAAGTTCGCTATGAAATGCTCGCGCTAATGAACTTACACTAGCGAAACTTTGCCAGCGTTCGGCTGCAGAGTCACAATTCTGCATGTTGGTGAATTAGCGTGGTTTTAGCAAAAAAGCGCCTGACGAAGTGACGTGAAGTGTGGCGAAGCCTTCAAAGGCGAAAATTCGCCCTTTTGTCAATTTGCCCTATGATTTCTGTAAATCTCTGTGGACTATGTTAGTGCTCTATACATACAGGATACAAATCATTTATTGCTACTATTACGTAACTGTTGTATTAAATAAACAGAACATATTTTCCCCAGTAGAACGATCACAGTTTCAGCTTTACATTTTCTTGTATACAGCCCTGGAACAATTATCCCTTTTACGTTGCAGGCAAATAACATTGCCGTGACTCTTAACCAACATGCCTAGTGCTATGGGGACTGTAAATAGCCTTTCTGTGTAACCTTCAAAAATAACTCTTCATGGGAGAAGCGAAATTAACCCCATGTCATTTATTTTAGGAACTCAGATGAAAGTCAGGAAGTTTGTTTCCTTTCACAAGAATGGCCGAGCCGCTGCGGGAGGTGAGGAAAAAAAATACACAGATCTAGTGACTGCAAACAGATTTCTTGTTTGAAATTCTTCTTTTTTTGAAAGAACGGGAAGTATTTGAAAACAATGGAGCATTTTATGAACCATGTGACCTTGCATTTTGACAATGGCGCTGTTCTGTCTGGGATGCTTCTTGTGGTTTTTACTTTATGTCTGAGAAAATAAACTCTCACCAAGCTTCTATCGTTGGCATTGTAAGGTTTTACCCAAGGACTCTAAAGGAATGGTCATATCAGGGCTTTGACCAAAACTGAAAATCTATTTTGGGATCATAAATAGTAATGGGTGAATAAATTCGGCAGGCGTGGATTTGTGGCGAATTTCCGCATTTCACCGCAGGCAAATAAATTCGTGAAACTGCAGAGAAAAATTGCTGGCGTCAAAAATTTTTGGACGCATGTCGGAAACGTTGCTCGCATCATATCCGTCACGCGTCAACATTATTCGGATGCCCATTGACTTTAATGCTGGCGTCAAAATTGAAGCGAATGTCAGAAATGACGCGGGCTTCAAAATTTGCGTTTTTGGGACAAATTCACTAATCATAAATAAAGCAACCCATTGATTGAAACGCATATCTCCCAACATTTGAGAAACAGAAAGAAGGACAAAAAGATTTGGAGAGCGGATTTTCTGACCGTGCCCATTTTGTGGCGACACCCCCTAATTACCATGTTCATTTTACAAAAAACATTTCTGTGGTTTTTACGTGTTATTACAGTTTTGCTAATGAAGATGAATTGCTCTTTAAGATGTGAGTCCAAGTTCTCCCAAGACACCTGCTTATCTTAAACTGTTACAAAAGTATCTATTCTGGGCTCTCTGCCAAAAGCCAAATAAGTTTCAGAAACTTTGTATGTTTTTCTGGCTGTTCAGTGCAGGAGATCAAAGAGAAAGTCGAGACATTTCAGTAACAATCCCGGGACTGCAGGTTGAGCTGTCAAAATCGGGACTGTCCCACGAAAAACAGGACAGTTGGGAGGTATGTTAGCGTTTGTTAAAGGACCAGTAACCTAAATTTTTTTTTAAAAAAAATAATTCATTTCTACTTAAAAAAAAAAAAAAAACACCAAGACAGTTTTAACTTTAAATTCTCAAAGTCTTTATTAAGAAATTACTTAACGATTCTCTGTGTTTTTTTCTGGTTAAGTAGAAACAAATTTTTTAAAAAACTTTTTTTTATGTTACTGGTTTATTAAGGCCACCCCATAGCTAATAAAAGGTAAGAGATGTCTCAGAATATCAATGGATCTTTTAATCTGCTATAAGAAGTCTAGTTAGGGAAGTCGCTAGAACAGGTGACCCGGATTAAAGGGCATCTGTTACTCTTAAATATTTTTCCCTACCAAAGGTGCAGGCTAATAGAGCTCTGGTTGGGGGTAACAGTAGTTTTCTTTTTTTAAATTGGCCCCCCGCCAGCACTAAGACACCCACACCGGGAGGGAGCTCCCAGTACGAGCAGCAGAGGCGGGTCAGGCCAGACGGGGGCCCTAGGCGACCTAGTCGCATGTGCGACGTTGATGGTTGTGTACGCTCAACTTAAGTCTGGTGAGCAGTAGAGTCTTATCTAGGGGTAGTCAGAAGAGGTAGCTGCCCAGCGTCCCCCTATTGTTGCACCCTAGGCAGTTGCCTCTTCTGCCTACCTCTAGTTCTGACCCTGAGGAGCCACGTTGTTCAGCGTGCATGTATATAATGAGTGTCTGACATCACTCGAATGCGTATAATGAGCAAGTTGCAGCATTCGCTCTTTATGTGCATGAGTGTGCCCCAACATGGCCCCTCGAACCAGACACTCCCTCCGGGCAGGGCTGCCATTAGAAATCACGGGGCCCCGTACAACAAAATTTTTGGGGCCCCCTGGGCCCCGCCCACACTGACGACCAAGCTCCACCCCATATGCCGCCCACTCCACATCGCAGTTAAAAGACCACACAGACATCAGCGCTAAAAAAGCTATTGATGGTCAGGGCCCCCTTATAAAAAATTGGGGCCCCAAAAAAAAAATTTAAAAAAAAAAAGTTTTTTTGAAAAAAAAAAAAAAGGGGGCAGGGGCCCCCTTACAAGTTAAAAAAAATTAAAAAAAAAAACATTGGTGGCAAGGGGCTCCTTACAAGTTAAAAAAAAATTGGGGCCCCAAAAAAAAATGTTTTACAAAAAGATTGGTGGCAGGGGCCTATAGAATATTAAAATAATACATTGGTGGCCAGGGGATTAAAAAAAAAAAATACACAAACTGGTGTTCAGTAGAATTGAACTCATGGCTTCAGTACTTCAACTTCGCCTTTGCGCCGCTTCAGGACTTCGGCTTCGGCTGTTTTCGTGACTTCGGGTCTTTTCAGCGCTTCGGGACTTCGGCTTTTTCCGTGACTTCGGGTCTTTTCGGTGCATCGGCTTCGGCTTTTCGGCACTTCCGCATTCGGCAACGCAGAGGGAGGACATACGGCTCGGCCGCTCGTAAGGGGGGCCCGGATCTTCAAAAAATGCAGCGCTGCCGGGCCCCCCGGGCCCGGTACGCTTGTCCCCTCTGTCCCCCCCTGATGGCGGCCCTGCCTCTGGGTGCTGGTGTCCTACTGCTGGCAGCGGCAATTTTTTAGAAAGAACCTACTGTTACCCCCAGCTTCAAACAATAATTAATTATGCTCCTTATTTAACATGTTGTAGAATATTTCACTTAGCTAGAGACTAGGGTTGCCACCTGTTTGGTTTTGACCCGAACAGTTTGGTTTTTCTAAGACTTGTTTGGGTCTCAAGTTTCTGTTTGGTTAATCCGGCCAATAAAGGAATTATCAAGTGAGGTTCATTTCTTATTACAGAAATCCATTAGCATTGCTGTATTTCAGAGCTTTCTGGATAAATGATTTCTGTATAATAGATCCCATACCTGTAATTAAAGGATCGGGCTTAGTCACCAGGCAGAATATAGAGGTAGGGTTGCCATCAGTGTGGTTTTGAAATGGACATCACAACGTTAGGTCCGGTTTACAACATTGAGAAAACTGGATGGAAATCCAGCCAATTGCATCTAAGTAATGCAATATCCCCGCTCTGATGTCATTACTCCACCTACTTCATTGTGACTGCCTCTTATGTCATCAATGCTCCACCCCAATGCTATCTGCCCCACCCCCTTTATTCGGGTTTAGCCACTGGCGAACATGGCAACCCTACTGGAGACCCACCATCCACGAGAACACAATTTTGGCTTTTGATCCATAGATTAAGGTTCACCGCTCCAGAATGTAGAAAATATGGCCATAGACTAAAATGACACGAACCATTCAATTTTTTACACCTTTTTTTCAACAAATAAATACAGCTTACAGCCAACATTCACAAGTTCAGAGCTAAACATTTTAGCATGACAGCAGCTTAAAAAAAATACAGATTATAGATCTCAGCAATGTGATCCGGTAACTGTTGGTTCCACGAGTGTGACCTCTGTGGTTTTCCTTAAGAACATGGCTTCTCTCCAAACGCTGCCTGTGCCGTTGACCCGTAGAGTTCAATAGCTATTTACACTTGGAAATAAACCAGAGTAACTGTGCAGATAAACAGAAGAAAATAAGCCATAACCGGCAAGCAAGCAGGACACTTCAACAGTCACTTTGTGGCATGCTGATTATAAGTGACTCTAGTCTGGCTGGAACAAAGGGATTATCATAAAGAGGATAATTAAGGAAGAGATATATACCGACAAAATGTTCTATATTTATCTTTCTATATATAACAAGGTGGCGTCATACTCACCACTTCCCTCTTCCATTATCTACTTCACTAAAGTGGTCAGATAATGGCTTTTTGTTTGCATAAAACACACAGGATTATGCTTTCATGGATGTTTTTTAAAAAAACATCAAGAAGTTGCCGAATGCGTTTAATCATATGAAAAAGGAGTTTTCATGTACAGGTATGGGAATCTATTATCCGGGAACCCGATATCCAGAAAGCTTTGAATTAAGGAAAGGCAGTCTCCCATAGACTCCATTATAATTAAATAATCCAGATTTTTAAAAAAAAAACGATTTCCTTTTTCTCTGTAATAATAAAACAGTCGCTTGTACTTGATCCCAACTAAGATATAATTAATCCTTATTGGAAGCAAAACCAGCCTATTGGGTTTATTAAGGGGCAAATTCATCAAGGGTCGAACATCGAGGGTTAATTAACCCTCGATATTCGACTAGGGAATGAAAATCCTTCGACTTCGAATATCGAAGTCGAAGGATTTTGCGCAAATACTTCGATCGAACGATTAAATCCTTCAAATCGAACGACTCGAAGGATTTTAATCCAACGATCGAAGGATTATCCTTCGACCAAAAAAAGTTAGGCAAGCCTATGGGGACCTTCCCCATAGACTAACATTGAGCTCGGTAGCTTTTAGGTAGCGAACTAAGGGGTCGAAGTTTTTTCTTAAAAATAGTCGAATAGTCGAACGATTTTTAGTTCAAATCATTAGATTCGAAGTCGTAGTCGAAGGTCGAAGTAGCCCATTCGATGGTCGAAGTAGCCAAAAAAACACTTCGAAATTCGAAGTTTTTTTTCTTCTATTCCTTCACTTGAACTTAATGAATGGGCCCCTTAATGTTTACAGGATTTTCTAGAAGACTTAAGGCATGGAAATATCCATGATCTGGAAAACCCCAGGTCCCGAGCAGTCTGGATAACAGGTCCCGTACCTGTATTTGGGAGCTGTCCCTATTGAAGTTGGCAGTTGGCTCTGCTTATGCAATGTATGTACATTGGAATACCATATATCTAGCTTGTGTTGGAATCTTATTTTTTAGTCCAGGGAAGTCACTACTTTCAGGGGGTTATTTTCTAAAACTCAAATTTATCTCATATTTTTATTAAACCAAGATTGACCAAACTCCCATCTACGATTTTATCTTATTTATCAATAAAATAACTCGAAAAAAGTCTGGTCGGGAAAAAACTTGCTAAAATCGAGCCAAAACCCGAATCGCACAAATTTTTCGGATTTGACGATTGAATCACTAGTTTTGTTCGGGTTATCGCCCGAAAACCACAAATTTCTCAGATTATTGAACACAACCCAACGCAGATCACATAGGGGTTTATTTATTAATATCCGAATGTCTCAAAACAGTTTAATTTTTTTCACTAGAAAAAAAAAATGTGCATTTTTCAAGATTTATTATACCCTGATGTTGCAAAAAGCATGAATCCCCAAATCTGCCATTGTAAACCTGTCATTGTCCTGTAAAAGTCAGTGGTAGAGGCACCTAACTCAATTTGAAGTTTTTGTGATCTGCGCTGGGTTTAACCTGAAAATCAGATTTTTCTAGGATTTTCATGCAAAAACTTGAAAAAATTGAGGGATTTGAGAAAAATTTGTGAGAAAGCCTGAAATATCGAGCAATTCAGGTTTTTACACAATTTTATCAAGTTTTTCAGTGATCTCATTAATAAATTATCTAAAATCAGGCATGGGGGCTTGCCCATAGTTTTTTTGAATAAAATATGAGGTACATTTGGATTTTAGTAAATAACCCTCAATATCTTCATATTGTTAAGGTGACATCTCCCATTGACATAGCGGATTTTCAGATTCTGACTTTTTGCAGCTTCAGGGTATAATACATCTTGAACAATTTGAGGTTTTTTTTTCCCTTTAAAAATTCAAGGTTTTGCCCAAAAAACCTTGACCAGAAAAAAAAATGAGTTTAGTAAAATAACCCCCTAAATGGCAAATGTTGCTAAATAAATGTGCGGTGCAACCCACATATGATATGCTTTGATGCCTACACAGGGGGTGGCTGACTTGGAGGAGACCTGGGTGGAAACCACCAGAAAAAAAGTTCAATTAGATGAAGCAGAGGACCATAGTACTGTAAGCCATAAATATGGATATGAAGACATTCTCAAAACTGACCGCCTCCAGGTTGAATAGAGCGTGTGAGGTTTGTGCCGATCCACATTTGGCATCAATAAACTGGTGTGGTTCAATGACATCAATGCCCTCATGTCAAGGACCAGAGCAGGTCCACTAGACACTAGCGTTTCTTGATGATGTGACATCATTGCACCTAGTTTAAAATGAATTCCTTTGAAGCCCCATTTTGCCAGTTCATTGGTCAGTAAGAATCAAGAAAACTATTAGGATCCAAAGACCATCAAAAAGTGAAAACAATAGTAATAATAATTATACTGTACATAGATAAGCTGACGCGTTTCTTGCGTGATGGGGCACTTACTCATGGACTGGAGTATATGTACCAAGTTACTGGCGGAAAAAAACTCAACTAGCTTGAAATGATCGAGTTTTGAGCGCAAACCCCCGAAAAAAATCCTTTAACGTTTAAAAACATCTTGATGTGGTTGAAAAGGGACCTTTGCCATGGACTTCTATATGACCTTAACAGGTTTTAGCTGGAGTATTTTTGGATTCAAGCTTTTTGCAGCTTTGGGGCATAATAAATCTTTTTTCTCCTGAAAAATTTGAGTTTTTACTGAAACTCCACTTGAAAAACTCACCTTTGACCTTTGATAAATAACACCTTATATGTTGGTACAGGTATGGGATCTGTTATCTTGAAGTAGATATACGGATCCGCACACACACTATTATCTGCAGTAAGGGACTTGGCCCCTCTCTTTATTGTTATATCACCAGTATGATCAGCGTTTCGGGGGGTTTAACCTCCCATCATCAGGATACAATTTCAAGTGTGACAAACACATATGTATTATTTTAATATTCTATAGGTCCCTGCCACTCATTTTTTTTTAACTTGTAAGGGGGGCCCTGCCACCAATATTTTTTTTAAAAATATTTTTTTGGGGCCCCAATTTTTTTTAACTTGTAAGGGGGGCCTTGGCGCCAATGTTTCTTTAAAAAATATTTTTTGGGGCCCCAATTTTTTAACTTGTAAGGAAGGCCCTGGCATCAATGTTTTTTTAAAACACTATTTTTTGGGGCCCCAATTTTTTGTAACTTGTAAGGGAGGCCCTGGCACCAATGTTTTTTTTTTTAACTTATAAGGGGGCCCTGACCATCAATATCTTTTTATAACTTGTGTGTGTGTGGGGGGGATTACTTTTTCAGCGCTGATGTCTGTGTGGTCTTTGGGCGGGATGGAGTGGGGCTTGGGCGGAGTGGGGTGGGGCTTGGGCACTAGTGTGGGCTGGGCCCAGGGTGCCCCGAAAATTTTGTTGTATGGGGCCCCGTGATTTCTAATGGCGGCCCTACATATATGTGCAAAGCTCCGCCCTTTTTCCCACAATCTATTATTCACTCCATCTAGGATTTTTTTAACCCCTTAGACATAATCCTTCAAATAAAGTGCAAGTCCTTTTATATTGGAATTCCAGTTTATTTAATGTTTACATGATTACAGTAACACCAAAAAATGAAAGTGTTTTAAAGTAATGAGAATATCATGTAGTGTTGCCCTGCACTGGTAAAACTGACTGGTTTTCTTCAGAAACACTACTATAGTTTATATAAACAAGCTGCTGTGAAATTGAAAAAAGGCTATATGGCACAGGTTAAATAGTGGATAACAGATAACACCATTCTACAGAGCTCATCTGTTATCTGCTATGTAACCTGAGCCTTTTCTCCTTTGAATGGCTGCCCCCATTGCTACACAGCAGCTTGTTTATATCAACTAAAGTAGTACTTATCTGTTATCTACTGTGTATCCTGTGCTTGAATGGCTGCCCCCATGGCTACACAGCAGCTTGTTTATATAAACTATAGTAGTACTTATCTGTTATCTACTGTGTATCCTGTGCTCGAATGGCTGCCCCCATGGCTACACAGCAGCTTGTTTATATAAACTATAGTAGTACTTATCTGTTATCTACTGTGTATCCTGTGCTTGAATGGCTGCCCCCATGGCTACACAGCAGCTTCTTTATATAAACTATAGTAGTACTTATCTGTTATCTACTGTGTATCCTGTGCTTGAATGGCTGCCCCCATGGCTACACAGCAGCTTCTTTATATAAACTATAGTAGTACTTATCTGTTATCTACTGTGTATCCTGTGCTTGAATGGCTGCCCTCATGGCTACACAGCAGCTTCTTTATATAAACTATAGTAGTGTTTCTGAAGGAAACACACCAGTTTTACCAGTGCAAGGCATCACATTGCATTATATTTGTATTACTTTAAAACAACTTTCTTTTTTTGATGGTACTGTTCCTTTAAGGTATGAAGATCCAAATTACAGAAAGATCCGTTATCAGGAAAACCGGTCCGGATAACAGGTCCCATAGCTGTACTATAAAGGATTAAAAATAATGCAGCTTGAAAGCTTTGTATTATTTTGTGTTAGAACTCATTGTCAAACTGTTTCTGGTGAATGTAAATGACATTGGGCTCTTTGTACATCGCTCAGCCGTCAGAATGTGACACCAGCAAAGGAAAGCGTAACAATCACAGATGCTCCGTAGAAGATTGCACACACACGTGCCGAGGCCTCTGCCACCATTCGTGAATCATTATCTCTTAACTATTCAGCCCAGCTTGGCTGATGTTTAAAATAATCTCTGTATAAGTGAATGATTCATGCGCCTTCCGCAGGTTATCTGTAGGGAGCCATTTGTATTATTTCAGGATCATTTCATCGTCGCATTATTCTAACTACACTAAAGCCACGTCAAATCTCCTCGTTTTCAGCAACGAATTTCACTAACAGGGGAGGGAAAAGTGCTGCGCAGTTTGCAGCCTGGCAGGAAATTTCTATCGGAGATGTAGAAAGCGGCATGATCCAAATGAAGTCATTTTATCGGATCTTCCACGCCACGTGGGAAGGCGATTTGTAGGAGTGCGCGGATTTATGGAGCCGAGTATGAAGAAAGAAAAGATTGAAGTCACCTTCCAGGAATAAGTTCCTCCGCATGAGCACTGTGATTCCAATTATTGCTTCTTACAGAAAAATCAATCTGGGAGTGTTAAAAGCCAAGGGAGACCCCAGCATGGAAAGGAACTGACCCCAAAAACCTTGTCAAATGTAAAATGTACCACCTATGTATGTAATCATCTCACGTTCAGTCTCGAAGTGCATGCGACCCAAAGAGATATCTGTTTTTTCTGCAACAGCAAGCGCGCGTTCTGAATAGTAGATAAGACCGCGCCTTATGGAGTCGTATCCATCTCACAAGGATATACGAGAAACCTGTTGTGGTTTTAAACTAGATACTAGGGGGCCCATTTACTTAGCACGAGTGAAGGAATAGAAGAAAAAATACTTTGAATTTCGAATGGTCGAATATGGCTACTTCGACCATCGAATAGGCTACTTCGACTTTCGACTACGACTTCGAATCGAACGATTCGAACTAAAAATCGTTCGACTATTCGACCATTCGATAGTCGAAGTACTGTCTCTTTAAAAAATACTTCGACCCCCTAGTTCGCCACCTAAAACCTACTGAGGCCAATGTTAGCCTATGGGGAAGGTTTCCTAACAATTTTCTGATCGAAGGAAAATCCTTCGATCAATGGATTAAAATCCTTTGAATCGTTCGAAGGATTATAGCGCTAGGAATAGCGCTAAATCCTTCGACTTCGATATTCGAAGTCAAAGGATTTCCATTCGGCAGTTGAATATCGAGGGTTAATTAACCCTCGATATTCGACCCTATGTAAATCTGCCCCTAGGTCTTCTTAAGGGCCACTTCTGTATTCGGACAGAGAATTCTTGTCTGGAAAAGCTTTCCGTGGACAAAATGTGTCTTGTAGTGGACGGCGTGGAAGCTGAGTTAGAGCAATACTTACATTAGGCACAGGTTTACCATAGCAATAGACCTCACAATTGTGAACTATTAACTGTGGTTCCCACCGACCCCATGGATGTTGCTCCCAGTGGCCTCAAAGCTGGAGCTTGTTTTAAAAACTCCAGGCTTGGAGGCAAGTTTTGGTTGTATAAAAAAACATTTGTACTGTCAAACAGAGCCTCCTGTAGGCTGATAATCTACATAGGGCTACCAAATAGCCCTTATTTGGCATCCCCACAACTATTTTCATGCTTGTGTTGCTTCTCCACTTTTTTAAAGGATAAGTAAACCTTTAAAATAAGTAAATGTGAGATTGGTGAGGGGGCTATTCTAAGCACTTTTGTAATGTACATTCATTATTTATTTTCTTTTTAGTCCAAGATATTAAGGGATACATGTACTGTTAATATGAATTAATTTTGTTACAACAGCGCCACCTGCTGGTCAGTTTCCCACCAGTCTGACCACCAAGTAGTCAAAGAATTTGTCAGGAGAGAGAGAAAAGGGCTGCTCTGATGTTTTCTGATGTGAGAACGTTTTCTATTTTTATTCCTAAAAAATAATTGTACAAATGGTTGAGGACCCCTGAGCTAAAGCCACAGTGAATCCCTTTTTGTGTGGCATATGCCCCTTTGTTATAACTTTAAAGGGATACTGAAACATGTTTTTTTCAAAATGCCATTCCAGGAGAATTCTGCACTGAGCAAAAAGAGTTTGTTATATTTCATTTATATGAAATTTGACATGGGGCTAGACATATTGTCAGTTTTCCAGGAGCTCTCAAGTCATGTGACTTGTGATCTGATAAACTTCAGACACTCTTTACTGCTGTACTGCAAATTGGAGTGAAATCACCCCCTCTGTTCCCCCCCAGCAGCCCATCAGCAGCCTAACAACAGAACAATGGGAAGCTAACCAGAGAGCAGCTATCTGAAACCTCAGCTGAAGGACTTGTTTGCATTGCTAAAGGTGTAGCCCCACCTAGTGGTAGACATGAGAATAACACCAAAGCAGAAAAGCCTCCTCTTTTTTTCCTCCTTGGGTGCTATTCTCGTGTCTGCCACTAGGTGGGGCTAGGAAGCACGACTCACGTTGTGGTATAATACAATGGGAAGAGGAGAAACAATAAGGGGCAGATATATTAAAGGTCAAGGTGAATTTTCGATTGAAAATTTTTTTAATTTCGAGCTATTTTTTTGCATACTTCGACTAGGGAATAGTCCAAATTCGATTCAAATTCAAAAGTTTGAATATCAAAATTTATCATGCACTGTCTCTTTAAAAATTCGACCTCGACCATTCGCCACCTAAAACCTGCCGAATTGCTATTTTAGCCTATGGGGGACCTCCTAGAACCTATTTGGAGTCAATTGGTGGACTTTGAAAAATCTAATTCGATCGAATGCGATATTCCTTCGATTCGACCGACGATACGGACCTATTCGATTGACCAAAAAAAACCAAAAACTTAGACTTAATTTCGGTTGGTCCTTTTGAATTCGAATTTCGAAGTTTTTTCAATTCGAAATTCGACCCTTGATAACTATGCCCCTAACAGTTTTAAAGCAATTCCATCCTGAAGTGCTAGCTCCTCCTCAAAGCTCAGGATCAGGCACAATGCACTGAGATCCTCCCCACCAATATTACAGCTAAATAAAAATATACTTGTTGGTTCAAGAATACAATTTTAAAGAGTAGAGGGATTTATTTGCAATGCGTCATTTAGAAATAAAAAGTATGACAGAATCCCTACAACATTATAGCCATCTGTTAATCAAAGCACCCTCTCCATTTCACAAGGAAGGCAATTCCAGCCTCAAAACGATCTGTTTTTATTTTGGTAAAGACCTGATTGCACAATGCTTTTTGTATATGTAGTGCTATAATAAACAGACTTTATGGAAGTCTGTTTTAGCTACTTTTTGTGTGGATTAACACCACCAATAAAACTCTTTTCTCAGGGGTAAGCCCTCGCAGCAGGGTGGAGACAGGGTGTAGTATAACTGTAACTGTGTGCAATGCACAATATATTGGGCGCCAGTAGTTTTATTTTGCTTAAAAAATAAACTGAGTTTATTAACCAAAACCAGAGTTCACAATGGAGCATGGAACATAGAGTAACACATAGATCAATCAATATAACAAGGTATACTCACTGTATCAAACATAGAATGACTCTCTGCAGAAAGTAAAGAGTACACGTAGAGAGTTAGGCAGCTTGTCAGAAGGTATTTCCCCAATCTTCACGATTACCTTAGGTGGAACTCAGAAGACTTCATACTTCCCTGAACACTTAGGCCCTACTATGGGGTCAGAAATACCCGGGATCTTAATCCCTCTAATATCCTCGTCGGAGCTTTGAGCTGCTCAACTACATATCCTATCTATCACTCCTAGAGTGATCTATTAAAGGGTATAACTATCACTTCCTATACTCAGGCTGAGTTCCACCACACCTAACCTCTGTGGCCTAACAGAGGAAAGGTTCAGCAGCAATTGCCCTGACCTCATGGTTTTCAAGCCTTTTATATTATACCACAGTGCCATCTAGCATCCACTGTGAGAACTGCAGGGATTACATAAGCACAAGGCCCCCATAAGGACCCACTTAGGCGTCAATATCACTAAGAATGTGCCTGTCAACAAAGAGTAAGGGTGTCTAAATTTTCACATCCCTACATATATTATTCTAATATTATTCTGTAACGTTATCTTAATGTTTCTTCAAATAATATAATGCTTCCATTGATATTGTTTCTAATACATGTTTTTTTTTTTTTTTGCTTTTGTGGATTGAGTTCACCTCCTGTAAAATTTCACACTGAAGATCTGATAAATGTAACATGTGTAAACTAGGTTATACCCGGAGTTATACCATAAATCACCCAGTTCCCGGAGTGCAATTTATTTATTTATGGCGGTGGAGCAACCTGGGATAGATTAGAATTTTCTAAGAAACATGAAAAAGAGAGACAGGAACTTTACACGGAGAAGAGAAAAATACATTAATCAGACTGATAGAGAACAATCAAAGGAAATACAATTATAAATAGCCAATGAAGGTGTTTAAGTGTGTCCTATTGTTCAATTCACCTTCATGAGCTCCATTGGGGCTGTTCTAGTTTGATGGCTCACTTGATTTAAACTTCCTATGATGATTACCCGTGTAAGTGGCCAACAGTTTGTTCCAGTCTGACTTCTTAAAGACTTCTTCGTATTTATTCGCCAGGCGCGAATTTGCGGCGAATTTGCGCGATTCGCTGCCAGCGAATAAATTTGCGAAACTCCAGTGAAAATTTGCGTCAAAAATTCGCCGGCCTCAAAAAAATTTATTTTCGAAAAAAAACGTCAAAAACGGGCGCCGGCGTCAAAAACGAGACGCCGGCGCCGTTTCGCGAATTTTTTCGCCGTTTCGCGAATTTCGCAAATTTTACGGCAAAGCACAAATTCGCCCATCACTAGTTCCGTCTCTAAAGAGTTCTAGCCCAGTCCACTATTTAAGTTGAAGGCTACATTCCCCTCCTTCATTATAGGTGATCTAAAGCCAAAAAAAAAAAAAACAATTTAATTAATGTTAATGGAAAGAATGTACATTTGTTTACTATTTTTAGAGATGTTTGGGATATTTGCACTTTTAGTGGTTTACCACGTTTAGTGGTTTAACTGCTAAACTATGGGGGTTTAGATCCCCTTAAAGTTGGGAAGTCCAATGCTTAAAGGAGAAGGAAAGGCTAAAACTAAGTTTTATCAGAAAGGTCTATATAAATACACCAGTAAACACTCAAAGAAAAGCTGCTCTGAGTCCTCTGTCAAAAGAAACAGCACATTTCTTTCCTTCTATTGTGTACTCATGGGCTTCTGTATCAGACTAACTGTTTTCAGCTTAAAGAGGACCTGTCACCTTGAGACATGAGTAATATATAGCTTTACCTCCTTAAGGGATACTGTCATAGGAAAAAATTTTTTTTTCAAAATGCATCAGTTAATAGTGCTGCTCCAGCAGAATTCTGCACTGAAATCCATTTCTCAAAAGAGCAAACAGACTTTTTTATATTCAATGTTGAAATCTGACATGGGGCTAGACATTTTGTCAATTTCCCAGCTGCCCCGTGTCATGTGACTTGTGCCTGCACTTCAGGAGAGAAATGCTTTCTGGCAGGCTGCTGTTTTTCCTTCTCAATGTAACTGAATGTGTCTCAGTGAGACATGGGGTTTTTACTATTGAGTGTTTTTCTTAGATCTACCAGGCAGCTGTTATCTTGTGTTAGGGAGCTGCTATCTGGTTACCTTCACATTGTTCTTTTGTTTGGCTGCTGGGGGGGAAAAGGGAGGGGGGTGATATCAGTCCAACTTGCAGTACAGCAGTAAAGAGTGATTGAAGTTTATCAGAGCACAAGTCACATGACTGGGGGCAGCTGGGAAATTGACAAAATGTCTAGCCCCATGTCAGATTTCAAAATTGAATATAAAAAAATCTGTTTGCTCTTTTGAGAAATAGATTTCAGTGCAGAATTCAGCTGGAGCAGCACTATTAACTGATTAATTTTGAAAAAAAAATTTTTTCCCATGACAGTATCCCTTTAGTTAAACCCTTTAGTCAGCTGTTTTTGTCTATATCCGAAACGGATTAGAAAATATCCTACACGTAAAAAGTGTTTCATAGGCGCTGCCATCTTGAAACAGGACCCCTTTGTTTTCTGTGTGTGGGCTGAGCCAAACTGCCAAATCTCATGCATGCCTAGTCATGGGCGCAAATTCACTAAGCCGCGAAGCGCCGAACGCTAGCGTTAATTCGCTAGCGTTTGGCATTTTCGCTACTGCGCAAATTCACTAACGAACGCTGGCGTAGTTTCACTAGTGTTACTTCGCACCCTTACGCCAGGCGAATTTTTGCTAGCGACGAAACTACGCAAATTCACTAACTTGCGCAGTGTACTGAACGCTACCTTTTACGCTAGACTTCCTTCGCCACCTCAGACCTGGCGAAGCGCAATAGAGTAGATAGGGTTTGTTTCCAAAAAAGTCAAAAAATTTTCTAAGTCCCAAAAAACGCTGGCGTGTTTTCTACATGATGGGTGATAGGTAGAAAAAGATCGAAACATTTTTTGGGGCTCCCCTTCCTCCCCCCTACATTTCCTGACTCATGGCAACTTACCTAGACAGTGGGCACATGTGTAGGGCAAAATAACATTTTTATTTGCTGATTTGAAGGTTTTCTAGGCATTTGTAGTGCTGATACATATTCCTCCATTGAAATTTGAATTTCGCGCCGTATGCAAATTAGCCTTCGCTAGCGTTTCGCTAGCGTAACTTCGCTTTACATAGCGAATCAACGCTAGCGCAACTTCGCAACCTTACGCTACCCCTGTGCGCAACTTCGAATTTTAGTGAATTTGCGGAGCGCTGGCGAAACTACGCCTGTCGAAGTGCGGCGAAGTTGCGCCTGGCGAATTTGCCCCATAGTATTTGCTTAACTCCTGGTTGGTACTTTTTAAACAATGTTGCAAAAGTCTTAGTTCCCCAGCAGCAAAGGCAGTTCTCTTAATCAGCTGCCTTGTCTTGGTTGTAGCCACAGTCTGAGCCATCAGGGCAGAGAATAGAGAGGGACATCCAGTACATATACAAATAATTTGAAAACCATAAAAAAATGTATATTTCAAAGTTAATAAAAGTACATTTTATTTTATAAGGCAAAAATTATTATTTTGGGTTAACATTCCCTTTAAAGGGGTGTTCACCTTTTTTGTATTAAGTAGATATGGATATTCTGAGACAACCTGCAGCTGGTTTTAATTTTTTATTATTTATGATTTTTGAGTTATTTTGTTTTTTATGCAGCAGCTCTCCAGTGTGCAATTTCAGCAATCTGGTTGCTAGGGTCCAAACTATCATAGCAACCATGCACTGATTTGAACGAGAGATTGGAATATGAAAAGGAGAGGACCTGAATAGAAAGATGAGTAATAAAAAGTTGCAATAACAACAAATGTGTAGCCTTACAGAGCATTTGTTTTTTTAGATGGCCATTTGAAAGCTGGAAAGAATTAGAAGGTTGAAAATAATTCAAAAACTATATTAAAAAAATAATGAAGACCAATTGAAAAGTTGCTTACTCAAAATTAGCTTAAAGGTGAACCAACCCTTTAAAGCAAAAAGGAAAGAAATTGCAAGGTGACTCATCTCCTTTTTTGTCAGGGCCATTATATCAGGACATTGTATTTTTAGTGTTTATCACATAAAAGGATAGTGTTCCCTCAGCAAAGTTACAGCATTATGTTCTGCTCTAGAGTGTGTGCTGCCAGGGGTTAAAAGCATAGCCAAAAATGGAGAGGGGAGTATGAATTCAGTAAGAAATGCAGCAATGCAAAAGGCTAACAGCATGGAAGACAATGTTAAAATTCCCCCCTCCTTCAAAGTACAATTATTTATGTCCCACTCCTATGATGCAAAACACTTCTTTCCATGACCCCTCAATGCCCCTTTATCCTTATGTACTTCCATGCCCCTTCACCTTCCAAGTTTCTCCATCTACAATATCAATCTATCTCCAAGCACATTCTTTTCCAAAATCTCCTTTCTCCGTGCTCGCCCCCCCACCCCCTGCGTTCCACATTATTTATTACAATATGCAGGGGGTTAACGTAGCTTTCAACTTTTCTCACTAATACTCCATTAAGAAGGGACAGGGATGCGAAGGGACAGATTGCAGCTCTGAGGATTCAAACGGGTGGGAGGTGAAATCTCGGGAGATTTATATTTTTTCCCTTGAGGCTTTCAGAAAGTCAGACAGGAAGAGTCCCGTGCACACATTTAAAGCACTGCATTAGTCACATTTATTCAAAAAAATATGGTATGTGAGTATTTATAACTCTTTAATTACAGTCCTACTGTCAGCAAAAAACTGACAGGTTTCCTTTAAACCTCCTGGGCTAGGGCTTGAGCATGCTCAGTTTGCTCCTCTCTCCCTCCCTGCTGTAATCTGAGCCCAGAGCTATGAGTGAGCAGGGAGAGACTCAGGCAGGAAGCGATGTCACACCAAGCTAATATGGCAGCTGCTATCCTAAATAAACAGAGAGAGCTTCAACAGCTGTTTACTCAGGTATGGTAAAACATTCTACAGAATAAATATAGTGTTATAACTTGCACTATTGTGGCTAATCTACTGGCAAAAAACTGCTCCGGTAGCTTTCTTTTAAGAGGCTTAAAAATGTTGTGCAAAAAGCGATTAAAATTAATTCCCCTTTCAACAAAACAAAGATTATTTTTAGGTCCTGTAAGAGTATTGTATTGGGCCAATGGGACATCAGGAAAAAAACAGTGAGCCCCACCCTTGATGGGCCCCATCAACCTTGTTCCGCTCCTTCCCCCTGCCCTGGCCCCTCTTCCCCAAATAGATGCACAGCAATTTCCCCAGCAATTTCCCCAACATCACTAATAAATCCATACATATGACCTTTATATACCCACTGAATTTAAGTGGATGTAAGCGTAAGTACATTAACGAAGCTTCGCTAAGAAGAAAGTAATGCTAGAGAAAGTTCGCTAAGAAACTTTCCCGCTGACAAATTATCGCTGAGTTTTAAATTTAGCATTTTGATAAATACACGTATTCGCCACAAAGTAATGTTTGGCGTAGTTGTGAGAAGCGTGGGCGAAGTTTCCCGAAACGAAAATTGTCACGCAATTAAATATGATTTGATGGAAATTTTTCAAATGAGGGAGGGATAGTAGACAGGACAAAGATATACACACAGAGATATTGTATTATCTAAAATGGTGCTTTTGGGGCAGTACCACAACATTTGGAATAAAGTCTTTTTTACATATTCATAATACCAAAGAATTGGTGAAGCTCCAGTTTAGGTGATTCTCTCTTTTCTCTTTTTTACATTTTGATATCTGCAATTGCACCAGACAGCGCCCATCAACAAAGGTGGCCATAGACACACTGAAAATATCGTACAAAACGATTTTTCCTACGATATTCGGTGCATGTATGGTGGGAGACAAGCCGGCCGCAGTCGGCAGAAGACTTGGATAACGGTCGGCTCGGCAAATCGGCCTGGCTGGAATATTTTGATCGGGCACCTTTGAAGGCACCCAAACATCGGCCATTGTTAGTGCTGATTCAGATACAGGCAGAATTCTATTGTTTCTAACCGGTGATGGGCGAATTTGTCCCGTTTTGCTTTGCCGAAAAAATTGTGAATTTTCAGATTTTGACTCCCGCATTAAAGTCAATGGGCATCCGAATAATGCTGCCATGCAACAGTTTTGACGAGAGCGACTATTTCGAAACGTGGAAATTCACTGTGAATTTGCGCCTGCCATCACTATTTCTAACTGTATATCTAACAATTCAGCTCTACACGTGTGTATTGAAATGAACGATCTTTCCTGGAAACATCTTTTCCAGGAAAGATCGTAATTGTAAAGTCTATGGCCACTTTTGCTCAGAGCACTGACCTGAACTGACAACACCTATATCCAGTATTCTCTTCACCACTGGTCTTTATCATGGTGGTAGGATTCAAGGCAAGAAATGATTGTCCAAGACTTTGAGTCAAGCTGGTGACATAGTGCCCATTATTTTGCCCAATATCCCCACAATTTTATTATATGAAGGTCTTAGAACTTTCCTTGGATACGTATTGACAGTTACTTGATGGCAAAGAAGCCAGAAGTTAATCCAAAGTGGTGTCACCAGCTTGGTGACGTGTGACATCATCTCATCGTCATCTTGGTGCAAACCTCAAAACAACTGGTGCTTAGGGTGCAAATGTTTACTCGCCATAAAAAAGCCAGAAGCTCACCTTCAACCATAGACTAGGGGGTACCTTTATCCTTGATCTAATCTGGACAGAAGGTCTGCAAATGTCTCTGGACCCCACTTTTCTGCAAGTCTAGGGGGGCTCCTTTGTCTGATACACTCCAGTCAGAAGGCCTATAATGGTTGAGGAAAAACTATAGACCCCCTAATGTGTCCCAATATAAAAGTGGCCTTGTTGGGGCTGGATTCAGGAGGGAGTGTAATAAAATTACCTGGTGGTCTAGTGGTGTGGCGGCGTGGACGGCCGCCACGCTCCTGTTCCGGCCTCCAGCGCCGGCGCCATCTTGGTTCTGTAGGGCGTGCGATGCGCGCCTCTTAAAGGTACAGGTGCGCTAGCGCGATTACACCAGCGCACATTGGCGCACGTTTTGGCGCGAAATTTGGAGGTATTTAAGGCCCATTCTTACTCCCAGCCAGTGCCTGAGATAGAATCTTGATTCTGGTGGTTCCTGAAGCCTTGTGCTGTCTGTTCCTGTGAAACTTGTATCTCTTATTCCGGTTTTGATCCCTGCCTGTTCCTGACTATTCTGATATCCGAATCCTGAGCTTTGCCTGCATCTCGACTACTCTTTCTGCCTGACCCCATCTGTTTGATTACCCGGTACAAATGGAGCAGGCAAGAGAATCGTCAGACAGGCAAAGACTATCGGCCCAAAAGACTATCTACCCTCCGTGCCCCTCTGCTAGCCAGAACATCTCGCCTGTACCCCTCGTTAAGTCCAGGTGGCACCCAAGTAAGCTGAGGGCTCCTCCCGAAGCCCAACGGTGGTCACACTACTGGTGAAGCCGAGCCGAGTCCAGGGTACTTGGCACCTGTTCTGGTATTGGGTGCCGGCCGTGACAGGGAGACTAATGGAAGAGATTGCCTGGTGGGCTCCATTCTAAAAATAATAACAATTCCAGAAGGAAGGTAACACAGAAGCTGAATATCCCTAGTAAAGCGTAAACTGAAGCCTCGGACTGTTTTCAATATTACATTGTTTGGCTTCAGCAATTTTAACTGATAAATCTTAAAATAATAATAAGCAAACGGAATCTGAAAAAAATGCATACTTCCTTATCCGATACTGTTGTTCTGCTTCTCTGAACTCAGCAAACCAATAAATTCCTTGCCTCTCAGCCAGAGCAGACTGTAAATATTGACAGAAAATATTTCCATTTAACAAAACCAAGCTGGAATTTCAGAGCATTTTGTGCAGTACAAGATAGGCCCGGGGTTTCTTGCAAAGTAATGAATGACAAGAGGCAAAGCTGCGTGTTACAATCAAAACAAAATAAAAGAATATGACAAATATCAGAAGTACCAAAAGTCATAAACTTACAATGCCACAGGCGGAGTAATACATGTCATTGAGGTGATTTCTGGCATCCTTATATAATACACATAAATATAAATAACCAGTAACTCTGACCTATATAACTCAGCCTGCAGCCTTGTGCCTTTATATGGTCACAGAACAACCCCTCAGTGACTTCTAATATCCTTATCATTTACAGTAGGGGGTACATTATCCCTTATAATACATGAGTGATACTCAGAGTTCCCTGTATAACTCAGCCTGCATCCTTGTGCCTTTATATGGTCACAGAACAACCCCTCAGTGACTTCTAATATCCTTATCATTTACAGTAGGGGGTACATTATCCTTATAATACATGAGTGATACTCAGAGTTCCCTGTATAACTCAGCCTGCAGCCTTGTGCCTTTATATGGTCACAGAACAACCCCTCAGTGACTTCTAATATCCTTATCATTTACAGTAGGGGGTACATTATCCCTTGTAATACATGAGTGATACTCAGAGTTCCCTGTATAACTCAGCCTGCAGCCTTGTGTCTTTATATGGTTACAGAACCCCTCAGTGACTTCTAATACCCTTATCATTTACAGTAGGGGGTACATTATCCCTTATAATACATGAGTGATACTCAGAGTTCCCTGTATAACTCAGCCTGCAGCTTTGTGCCTTTATATGGTCACAGAACAATAACCTCAGTGACTTCTAATATCCTTATCATTTCAGTATGGGGTACATTATCCCTTATAATACATGAGTGATACTCAGAGTTCCCTGTATAACTCAGCCTGCAGCCTTGTGCCTTTATATGGTCACAGAACAACCCCTCAGTGACTTCTAATATCCTTATCATTTACAGTAGGGGGTACATTATCCTTATAATACATGAGTGATACTCAGAGTTCCCTGTATAACTCAGCCTGCAGCCTTGTGCCTTTATATGGTCACAGAACAATAACCTCAGTGACTTCTAATATTCTTATCATTTACAGTAGGGGGTACATTATCCCTTATAATACATGAGTGATACTCAGAGTTCCCTGTATAACTCAGCCTGCAGCCTTGTGCCTTTATATGGTCACAGAACAACCCCTCAGTGACTTCTAATATCCTTATCATTTACAGTAGGGGGTACATTATCCCTTATAATACATGAGTGATACTCAGAGTTCCCTGTATAACTCAGCCTGCAGCCTGGTGCCTTTATATGGTCACAGACCCCCTCAGTGGGGTATATTTATCAAAGAATGAAGTTAGCACAGTCCACAAGTGTGATGTTCCTCCACTCTCCATTCATTTCTATAGACTTTTTAAAGGCATATTTATCAAAGGATGAACTTTCACCCATTGATAAATACTCTTTTTAAAATCCCATAGAAATGAAGGGAGAGTGGAGGAACATCACACTTGTGGACTGTGCTGATCTCTAACTTCATTCTTTGATAAATATACCCCAGTGACTTCTGATATCCTTACAAAGAACAGACTAACAACTGTTAGATTGGGGGAACTGCCATTGGAGTTTGATGGTATCACCTTGTAGACAATATAGGGTGCAAGTGATTTAATAATTATCTACATTCCATTATGTATCATTTCAAAAACATTTATTTTTCTGCACAGAACTGAACTTGTGGCTTTGGGTCTTTAGCTTTGGCTCCTTTTGTGGCTTTGGATCTTTTTGCAGCTTCAGGACTTCAGCTTTTTTCATGGCTTCGGGTCTTTTTGTGGCTTCAGCTTTGGCTCCTTTTGTGGCTTCAGGTCTTTTCGCAGCTTCAGGACTTCAACTTCGGCTCATTCCGTGGCTTTGGGTCTTTTTGCGGCTTCAGGACTTCAGCTTCAGCTCCTTTAGTGGCTTTGGGTCTTTTTGTGGCTTCAGCTTTGGCTCCTTTTGTGGCTTCAGGTCTTTTCGCAGCTTCAGGACTTCAACTTCGGCTCATTCCGTGGCTTTGGGTCTTTTTGCGACTTCAGGACTTCAACTCCGGGTCTTTTCGTGGCTTTGGCTCAGTTTGCAGCTTCGGCTCTTCGAAAGTTTGGCATGAGTTTGGGGCCTGGCTTTGCTCCACTTTTAAAATAGCCAGGCCAACCCTGACAGCGCTGAAGTCGTGCAAAACCGCAGAAGGCCCGGTACAACAGCACCCCCTGTGCCCTCCCTCATGGTGGCCCTGACACACACTTGCCTTAAAACACTCCCTTTTTTCATTTTGGTTGTCTCTTCACTTTCCTTTATTATGATTTTATGTTCTGCTTCCATTAAAGGCTGCTGCCCGTCCCCATGCATTCCTATTTATAGCAGGCAGTCAGAGAATTTACTTTCCCAAAGCAAAGACTCTTTTAGGAGCGGGCACGTCAAAGCTCTGTGTCTGCCCCTTGCACAGATACTCAACATTTAGCACCCAGAAAGGTTATTACTTTCCTTCCCATAAAAAAGTCTTCTATTTTAGACAGAGACGGATGACTCTTAAACTTTCCCATCATAATGATGATTTTAATGAGTCTGCATGTCGTGCTGAAAATCCGGCATTTCTACAGCATGCCCAAGTGTTCCATCCACCTTTATGATCTCCTCCTTGTTATTCTGCTGGGAAGGCACTTTTATTGTGGTTTCGGGCCTCTGTCACTCCTTGATCGTACCCTGTGGTGTTCTCACTCGGGGAATCAGAAATTTCAAAGAGTTAATTTGGGATGATGGAAGGGAGGCAGGTTCTATAGAAATGAATGAAGAGTTGCAGACATTGCAAAAAGGGAATTATACTGTATATATTATATACTGGGTCATGGTATTCTATCGCACTTTACAGACAATATAAGGACTTATTTACTAATGGCCCGGCAGGATGCAAAGTGCATTTAAGGGGAACTTAAATGAAAATTTAATATAAGCTTCATCATACTGAAATAAGAAACTTTCTAAATACAATCAATTAAATATTCTGCATCATTTCTGAAATAATCAAGTTTATATTCACTATTCCTCTCTCAGCATCTGTTTCTCTTCATTCTCTCTTCATGCAGCAGTTGGGTGTCAGATATTCATGTTGAACCTACGAATTACCACCAATAATCAATGTATTTTTTTTTTCAATTAGTCATTTCTATGAAGCATATATGATGTTTGTCACTGTACTGCTTAAGACAAAAATGAAAAAATGAATCTATGATTTGTAGGTTTCTGTTATGTACAGGTTCATTTAGGTCTGGGGATCATATATTAGTTGGGGCAACTTGTAACGGGAAGGAAGGTTTTACATTTTTTTTTTCAAAGTTACATTTTTAATCTGGCTACAGGTGCAGAATCCCATGTACTCCAGCTCAATAAATGGGTCCTCAGGGCCCTTGTGTTCGCGGCATTAGTAAATATAGTCCCTGCAATCTTATTTCCCAGGCACCACCCAGTCAGTCTCATGAGAAGCTGAACCCAGAAGGAAACACGTGAAGACCTCCCAATGGTCAGAATCAACATAATAACTTTTACCAGCCCATGTATGGTCATCTCAACCACCCTTATAATTTGCCCCTGGTCATGTGTTTCTTCCAAGACTCAACTGGCCTGGGGTGCCCGCACCACCATTTTTCTTGTGTTCCCATGTTTTCATTGAACAGGAACAGACACGCTGATCAGATTTAAAAGCTTACCATTTTTGATCACAGTTTGAACTATTGTCCCTCAACACCAATGATCTCAAATTGCATGGCCTTCCATTTCCAATACCTGGTGCTTTCTACTGTGACTGGATCTCATCTACTTGGCCCTTACATTCACATCATTCTTAATTAAAAAATAGTAAATGTGTAGTGCTTTCCTTCAGGGGTAGGAATTTTAGCGAATTGGCCTCAAAAGTGAGCTCTTTGAGGGACAAGAGGAAAGTGTTGAAAAGGTCACTGCCCGCTCTGTTCTCATTTCCATACAGAAATAGGGATTGGTAGCACTAGATAGGTACCTAATATATAGAGACAAGAGGAAAGTGTTGGAAGGGTTACTGTCTGCTCTCTCTCATTTCCCTACAGAAATAGGGATTGGTAGCACTAGATAGGTACCTAATATATAGAGACAAGAGGGGAGTGTTGGAAGGGTTACTGTCTGCTCTGTTCTCATTTCCCTACAGAAATAGGGATTGGTAGCACTAGATAGGTACCTAATATATAGAGACAAGAGGAAAGTGTTGGAAGGGTTACTGTCTGCTCTCTCTCATTTCCCTACAGAAATAGGGATTGGTAGCACTAGATAGGTACCTAATATATAGAGACAAGAGGGGAGTGTTGGAAGGGTTACTGTCTGCTCTCTCTCATTTCCCTACAGAAATAGGGATTGGTAGCACTAGATAGGTACCTAATATATAGAGATTTTATTATAAAAAATACACTTACATTAATTCAAACATAACATAATATCAGAAAATCAAAAATGCAACAAACCCACCCATATACCCTCCTGCCTGCACGGTCCACCCCTCTGTCCATAGGCAACAGTCCAAGACCCTCCACCAAACCACCAATTCACAAGGCCAAACTTGCAAAGTCTTGTTTTTGTCCATATGGACCACCCCAACACTAAAACAATATCCAAACTCCCCCACCCTCTTCCAGAAATGCATGAAGAACAAAATAAATCATTTTCAGGACATATCTCTGCTCGTACATTGTGCTGTGCAATATCTCTGCCATCACCCTGAGGATAAAAGGAGAGCAGCATCAGAATGTGGGAGACAATACCAATACAACAGTTTCTATACAGTATATAACAAGATGGCAAGTTTATGAAGGTGCTCCCATCGCCATCACTTTCCATTAGCAACTGACCTTCTTATCACATTTTCCTTCACGGAACTCAGCTGAGCCAGAGTTGCCCTAACAATGTTATCAGGAGTAGCACCAGAATAGCCAAAGGACCTCCTGCACCTATGCTGCCAGATCTGGTACTGTGAGCAGGCAATAATAAAGTAAAGGGTCTCATGGTCCGGTAGATGTTGCCTGGCAGAAACCCCAGAAGCTGACTCTGCATAGTTCAAGTTGTTTACGACGGGAACTTTAAGCTCTGCTGCCAACTGACTATACACATCTCTAGTCACAGGGCAACTGACCAGAAAGTGATCCTGGGTCTCCTCCTCCCCTCACTCCCAGGGGAAATTTTTGCTGCCAATATTAAGGTAATTCAAGTTGCCCCAGACATAGAGATTCCCTGAGTCAAAGCCAACAGTTGTCAAAGAACTTGGGGGGGGGGGGTCTCTTGCCATTAAGATAGCGAAGGCTTTCCTGAAGGATGTTCCCTACACAGTCTCTCAAAATGAGAGAAACAGCAAAATAGTCCCTGATCACCCTGTGATACAACTGCCTTCGGGAAGATGTGGCCAATTCACTCACCCTGACATCCTACCTCTTCAGAATCTTCAGAGCGAGAACTAGGTATAATGGGAGAGGTCCCTGTACTATCCGAAATCTCTTCATGCTACTGCCTTGAAACCATGTCCCTACAAAAGGCGATACCCGATTCCTGATCCAGACTTCTCACAGGGAATCGTTTCCTAATATATAGGGACAGAGACAAGGGTTACTGTCTGCTATCTCTCATTTCCCTACAGAAATAGGAATTGGTAGCACTAGATAGGTACCTAATATATAGAGATTTTTATTATAAAAAATACACTTACATTGATTCAGACATAACATAATATCAGAAAATCAAAAATGCAAAAAACCCATCCATACACCCTCCTGCCCGCAGAGTCCACCCCTCTGTCCATAGGAAACAGTCCAAACCACCAATTCACAAGGCCTTTGTACCACCCCATCACAAAAACAATATCCAAACTCCCCCACCCTCTTCCAGAAATGCATGAAGAACAAAATAAATCATTTTCAGGACATATCTCTCCTCGTACATTGTGCTGTGCAATATCTCTGCCATCACCCTGAGGATAAAAGGAGAGCAGTATCAGAGTGTGGGGGACAATACCAATACAACAGTTTCTATACAGTATATAACAAGATGTCAAATTTATGAATGAGGAAGGTGCACCTATCGAATGGGCATCTCCACACTGGGAGAAGGAGTCTCCTTTAATTGACTTCCTCCAGGAGTTCTGGACTGTGTTTGACGCTCCGGTCGAGTTGCGACCGCGAGTTGCTGAATATGCTATCGAATTCTGCATGCTCGCTGCTGAGACTTGTTGGAACAACAATGCTTATCATGCTGCCTTCTACAATGGCCTCTCTCTCCACCTGAAAGATGACCTGGTCTCCCATGAATTACCTACACTGGTAGAAGACCTTATTGCTTTGGCTGTCAAGGTGGACACTTGTCAAAGAGAGCATCAAGCTGATAGAGACCGAGTCAAGATATTCCAACCTACGTTGGCTCCCCGCTTCCAAAGACCCCTGCTGCCTCCATCACCTCAGTCGCCTTCCTTTTTCCCTCGTGAGGAACCCATGCAGATCGGAATAGCGCGTCTCTCTGAGCAGGAGAAACTCCGGAGGCATTTGGCAGGACTATTTCTGTATTGTGGTGGTCAGTCTCACTTTGCCAACTCCTGTCCTGTGAAGCCTAAGGGTCCTTCTCTTCTTCAAGGTAAACCTGACAAGACTTATGTGGGTGGCATTACTCCAAAATCCCAAGAGGACTCTCACAGGTTTCTTCAGCCTTTACAGATTTGTCTGGCCACTAAGACTATTGTCGGTTTTGCCTTCATTGATTCTGGGGCTGCTGGGAAATTCATGGACGCTCTTTTTGCCAAGTATATGGGGGTTCCCCTGTATCCATTGACCACTCCCCTTCGGGTTACAGCAATTGATGACAGACCTCTTACGTCCGAGATAATTTCCATGATGACAGGGGAATTGCCTGCGCAGGTTGGGACTTTACATAAAGAGAAGTTATCGTTCCTGATTATTTCCTGCCCCTCCATTCCTGTTGTCCAGGGTCTGCCTTGGCTTCACCTTCATAACCCCACCATTCATTGGTCTTCTGGGTAGATCTCTCGTTGGAGTCCATTTTGTCAGAAGCATTGTCTTCCTGCTAATTCCCTCCATCGGGTGAATATCTCTTCGACAGAGCTGAAGACTCTACCATCCTTCTACAAGGAATTCTCCGATGTCTTCTGTAAAAAGCCGGCAGAATTCCTTCCCCCTCATCGTCACTACAACTGTCCAGTCGATCTCCTTCCTGGAACCATGCCTCTCAGAGGGCATACCTATCCTCTCTCTCCTGCGGAGACCTCTGCCATGAAAGACTATATCCAGGAAAATGTCCAGCGGGGATTTATTCGTCCTTCTACCTCTTCTGCAGGGGCTGGCTTCTTCTTCGTGGAGAAGAGGGATGGTGGTCTACGTCCCTGTATAGATTACCGTGGACTTAATAAAATTACAATTAAGAATCGGTATCCTTTGCCTCTGATTGCAGAGCTATTTGACCAACTGAAAGGGGCAAATATCTTCACTAAGTTGGATCTACGCGGGGCATACAACCTTATCCGCATTTGTGAAGGGGATGAATGGAAGATGGCATTCAATACTCGAAATGGGCACTAGGAATATCTTGTGATGCCCTTTGGCCTCTGCAATGCCCCCGCCGTCTTCCAAGAGTTTGTGAACGACATCTTCTGTGATCTCTTAGGAAGATTTGTAAAATCTTGGAAAGTCATCACTCCCAGGTGAAGGAGGTTCTCTCTCATCTGAGGAAGAATTCTCTCTTTGCCAAGATGGAGAAATGTGTCTTTCGAAGTGTCCAAGATTCCTTTCCTTGGCTACATAATCTCTCCGGAGGGATTCGAGATGGACCCTGCCAAGGTTTCCGCGATTTAGGAGTGGCCCCTTCCTTTAAGTACCAAGGCAATACAAAGATTCATCGGGTTTGCCAATTATTACCGACAATTCATCAAGGGGTTCTCTTCTCGTATTGCACCTATCCTGGCCCTCATCTGAAAAGGGGGTAACCCAATTCATGGCCCCCTTCAGCGGTAGAAGCATTTCAGTCTCTGAAGGATGCTTTCACCTCCGCTTCTGTCCTTCGACATCCTGATCCTGGGTTACCCTTCTTATTGAGGTGGATGCATCCGAGGTTGGAGCAGGCGCTATCTTGTCCCAAAGACATCCTGCTGATGGGAAATTACATCCTTGTGCTTACTTCTCCAAAAAATTCTCTCCTGCAGAGCAGAATTACGATGTTGGGAATCGTGAACTCTTGGCAGTCAAGCTTGCTCTCCTTGAAGGATCTTCTATCCCAGTCACTATCTATACTGACCATAAGAATTTAGAGTTCATAAATCTCTCAAGAGACTGAATCCCCAACAGGCAAGATGGGCTCTCTTCTTTTCTCGCTTCAACTTTGTCCTGACTTATCGCCCTGGGTTCATGAATCGGAAAGCTGATGTTCTGTCCCGATGCTCCACCCGGCTGATCGTTTTCCTGAAAGGCAAGAACCAATTGTTCCTCCTGTCAAGATTATTGCATCTCTGTTTCCTCAATTTGCTGAACAAATCCTGGCTGGACAGTCTTCTGCTCCTGCTGATACCCCCATTGGGATGGCGTTTGTACCCTATGAGCTTCGTCTGCCCACCCTACAACAGACTCATTGTTCCAAGCAAGCTGGACATCCTGGTCCTGAAAAAACTCTTGAGCTGTTACGACGTCTAGTCTGGTGGCTGACTATCCGTAAAGACGTCAAAGACTTTGTTGCTGCCTGGACTGTTTGTGCCACTTCCAAGGCTAGCCATACTTGCCCTAGTGGGTTATTACAACCCCTACCCATCTCCTCTCGTCCATGGACTCATTTAGCAATGGACTTTATTGTAGAGCTTCCACCCTCAATCGGGAACACTATGATCTGGGTAGTAATTGACCGCTTCAGCAAGATGGCACATTTCTTCCCTTTGTGAAAACTTCCCTCTGCAATTGAATTATACCAGCTCTTCATCCAATTTATTTTCTGTTTGCATGGCTTCCCGGCTGAGATAGTCTCTGACAGGGGATCTCAATTCACAGCTATATTCTGGGGCGCCTTATGTAAAGACTTAAGTATCACTCTTCAGTTCTCCTCTGCCTATCATCCCCAAACCAATAGGGCAGAGGAGCGGGTGAATCAAGCCTTGGAGAAATTCTTGAGCAATCAAGTTTCCCTTTCTCAGGAAGATTTGTCCGATCTGCCACACTTCCACTGGAAGGTCTCTGTTTATGACTGTGTATGGACAGCATCCTCAAGCCTTCCCTCAAGACTTTGTTTTGTCTGATGTCCCTGCTGCAGATGATCATGCAGCCCATATGTCTGCTATTTAGGCTGCAACCAAGTCGAATTTGGAAAAGAATGCTCTTGTGCACAAGACTTCTACGGATCGGAGACGCAGGCCCTCTCCTCCATACAAAGTCAGTGACATGGTGTGGTTATCCACTATACATTTGAAAGTGCCTTCTCCCAAGTTGGGTCCAAAACTTGTTGGTCCGTTCTTCATTATGGATATTATTAATCACGTGGCCGTTAGACTTCTGCTTCCCCCTGAGATGCGAATTCCCAACGTGTTTCATGTCTCTCTGGTGAAACCAGCAATTTCCAATTGCTTCTCTTCTGATCAGTCTTCCCCATTAGCTATCTCTGTGGATGGCCAACAAGAGTACGAAGTGGAAAAGATCTTGGTTCTATCCAGTTTCTTATTAGTTGGAAGGGCTTTGGTCATAAAGATTGCTCTTGGGAGAAACACTCCGATGTTCATACCCCTCGCTTGGTGAATTTATTCTACAAACAGTTTCCCCAGAAGCCAAGATTTGGTGGTCCAGTGGCCCCCCCGTGTGGGAGGGGTTACTGTCAGGACTGCCGGAAGCACCCTACGGGTCTGTTTACCTTCACGGCGGTCACAATGAAAATCCAAGATGGCAACGCCCATGCTGCACACATGGGTGCAGTATCGCTGTATGATGACATCATCACTGGTGCCGGAATTTTGTAATAAAAGGGTGCCCTGGATGCTAAAACGATGCCCAATTATAGGTAATACTCCTGTGAAGTACCTGGGTGGGTTCCTATATTGTTCCTGTTGATTTCCTGATCTTGATCCCTGCCTGAATCCCTGTTTGTGAACCTGCGCTGCCTGCCTCCTGAAATCCTGCCTGGACTATTACTAACGATAGTGCCTGATTCCTATTTGTACTGCAGACTCGGACTTTAACCCTTTTGTGCTTCCTCCTCATCCAGACTACTGCCTTTGGGGGCTGTTAGGACCCCTGACAGCCACAGACCTTCTTATCTCATTTTCCTTCAGGAAACTCAACTGAGCCAGAGTTGCCCTAACAATGTTATCAGGAGTAACACCAGAAAAGCCAAAGGATCTCCTGCACCTTTGCTGCCAGATCTGGTACCATGTGCAGGCAATGTGTCACGGCCGGCTACCGATACCAGAACAAATGCCAAGCACCATGGTCTCGGCTCGGCTTCACCAGTAGTGTGACCACCGTTGGGCTTCGGGAGGAGCCCTCAGCTTACTTGGGTGCCACCTGGACTTAAAGAGGGGTACAAGGAGACATGTTCTGGCTGGCAAAGGGGCACGGCTGTTAGCAAAGTCTTTTGGGCCGAAGGTCACGGTACAAAAGGATTAGGCAGAAGGATGGTCAGACAGGCTAGGTCGAGGCAGGCGGATATCAGAATCGTCAGGCAGGCAAGGGTCAAACCGGGTTGTCAATCAAGGGGTTAAGTAGGAGAGTTGTCGTAGGCAGGCTAAGGTCAGGATACAGAGTTCAGAATAGTCAGGATACAGGCAGGGTCAAACACAGGTTATCAGACAGACAAGATTCAGATCAGATGCACTAGGCTCAGGAAACCACAAGAAACAAGTTCTATCTCGGGCAAGGAACAGTACACTGAATGGGCCTTAAATAGTATTCAAAATTCGTGCCAAAACGTGCGCAAAAACGCGCTGGCGCGCGCCCTAACAACAAAGATGGCGCCTAGGAGACACGTGGCGGGCGTCCCCGTCGGTGGAGCGGCGGCCGACCCCGCCGTGCAGGTAATTTTATTACACAATGATAATGTTAAGGGTCTCATGGTCCAGTAGATGTTGCCTGACAGAAACCCCATAAGCTGACTCTGTATAGGTCAAGTTGTTTAATACGGGAACTTTAAGCTCTGCTGCCAACTGACCATACACATCTCTAGTCACAGGGCAACTGACCAGAAAGTGATCCTGGGTCTCCTCTTCTTCACACTCCCAGGGGCAATTTTTGCTGCCAATACTTGATAATTCAAGTTGCCCCGGACATAGAGTTTCCCTTGGAGTGAAAACCAACAGTTGTCAAAGAACTTAGGGGGGAGTCTCTTGCCGTTAAGATAGCGAATGCTTTTCTGAAGGATGTCACCCACACAGTCTCTCAAAGCGAGCGGAACAGCAAAATAGTCCCTGATCACCCTGTGGTACAACTGCCTTCTGGAAGACGTGGCCAGTTCACCCACCCTAATATCCCACCTCTTCAGAATCTTCAGAGCGAGAACTAGGTGTGATGGGAGGGATCCCTGTACTATGCAAAATCTCTTCATTCTACCGCCTTGAAACCATGTTCCTATAAAAGGCGATACTCATTTCCTGATCCAGACTTCCCACAGGGAATCATTTCCTAATATATAGAGACAAGAGGAAAGTGTTGGAAGGGTTACTGTCTGCCCTGCACAAATAGAAACATTTGAAGGAAAACTATACCCCCCCAGCATTAATAACCAGCAGATATGATATATGATTTATATCATATTAAATGGCCTTTTAAAGAATCTTACCAATATACATATCACTAAATATTGCCCTTTTTACATCTTTAACCACGAGCAACATTTAATAATATTCTCTGTACTCCCTCAAAGATCACCTGCACAGAAATAATGCAACAAGAAGAATTGTGGGGGTAAAAGACAGAGCCTTGTCCATTAATTGACTCGTGAACTAACACGTTTGCATGCCCTTGGTTTGTTTGTGTGCACTGTGGAGGTGGCCCTTAGTTCTCAAAATGGCAGTTTTCTATGTAGGATTACCCAATGACACATAATACAAAAAAAAGTATATTTTTATGAAAATGTTTTTTTTACATGAAGCAGGGTTTTACATAAGAGCTGTTTTTATGTGATATATTTCTATATACACCTACATTATTCTGGGGGTTTAGTTTTCCTTTAATATATGGGATGCTATGGGTGTTGCTCCTATGTGAAATATTAACATTCTGGTTTCCTAGGTAAAATCATTTATCCTGATATTAAAGCCTTCATCCTAAATAAATAATGAGCTCTGTAAATGGTTTGCGCTGCAATATGGGGATTAGGGATCAATGAATAGAAGGGAAGCCAATCAGGGCCCTCAGTGAATCTTCTTTACTGTATTTTCATATATATTTCCAGCAGAATGTTACTCTCAGTCGGTTGATTGTGTTGCAGATCTGGTATTTGCAGTGAGCTCCCCTCTCTCCTCTTTAGATTGTAAGCTCCACTGGTGCAGAGACTAGTGGCCATGATGTGTGTACAGCACTGCAGAATATGCTGGTGCAATAGAAATAAAGGATAATAAGAACACTCACTTGGAAAGTAGGTTCAATCCTCCAATGAACACAGGGGTGACATTTAATCACTGTTAGGAATATGCTCTGTATTCCAAGGTACCAATACTGCGGCGATGACAATGACTTGAGAGCAAAAATGTACAGATAAGGTGGTGTCATTATTTAGATGTTTTTTTTTACGGCAAGTCTTTCTTTAGCTCTGAGATGCACCATTTGGTGGCAGTATTGGTGCATGAATTCGAATGCAGAAGCCGAGATACAGAATACTGTTGCATTACATCACTTTCTGCAGCATGTGCAGAGAATTTATTCAAAGCTTTCCCCAACAAGCCACCCATCATCATCCTTTTTAATGTTTTAATGCCATAAAGCAGGACAGGACTGCTGCTTCCAATGGGGATCAGATAGGATCTGTGCAGCCACTGGGACAGAATGTTCTGTTATACAGATAGCTAGAATCTCAGCTGCCATAAAGCAGGACAGGACTGTTGCTTACAATGGGGATCAGATAGGATCTGTGCAGCCACTGGGACAGAATGTTCTGTTATACAGATAGCTAGAATCTCAGCTGCCATAAAGCAGGACAGGACTGCTGCTTACAATGGGGATCAGATAGGATCTGTGCAGCCACTGGGACAGAATGTTCTGTTATACAGATAGCTAGAATCTCAGCTGCCATAAAGCAGGGCAGGACTGTTGCTTACAATGGGGATCAGATAGGATCTGTGCAGCCACTGGGATAGAATGTTCTGTTATACAGATAGCTAGAATCTCAGCTGCCATAAAGCAGGACAGGACTGCTGCTTACAATGGGGATCAAATAGGATCTGTGCAGCTACTGGGACAGAATGTTCTGTTATACAGATAGCTAGAATCTCAGCTGCCATAAAGCAGGACAGGACTGCTGCTTACAATGGGGATCAGATACGGAGAGCTAGAATCTCACTCAGCTTTATATACACATGATAACACAATATGTAATCATATTTATTAGTAATTAGTGATTGTATCTGGCTGAGCTAGGAAAAATACCACATTTGCCCTGCACTAAATCATAGAGGCAAATGGGCAGCGTATGGCACAAACAGGGAATAATTCATGTCCTTAATAACGTGGCACAGCAGAGGTTCCTGCATTTATCATTAGAACAATATTTATGAATGTGACACGTGAGTACTTATCCCCAGATTCCACTGGTGCAAGATAAATTAGCCCTGTGATATATTTTGCTTGATATTGCAGAATTTGCCTTAAAACCCAATTAATTATTCACAACCGCAAAAATAAATATGGATTTTAGCCTGAAAGGTTGAATACATCACTTACGCTTCCTATTCTGTAATGCACAGGGGATTTTGTATATTAATGGGCTGATTCTCTTTTCTCACATTTACTATCCAGCCTTTTTTTTGGAAGCGGGTAAGTGGATTCAGGGACTATAGGGGTCCAACCTGGGCTCCTCTTGTGTTTCTAGGGTGTTAGGTGGCCACATGGTGAATTCTTATATCCTCCTCTCTCATATACCCACTGAATCGCCATGTTTTTTTACTAGCAATTTGTCATGATATAGGCAAGATGGCATGCTTTTGTATACTTAATGGTAATGAAAACAAATGTGGTATAATTTTCCATGCCAGTCTTAACAGGCAGTGGTACTAGTGATACAGAATAGTCCAGGGTCAAACTGGGGCAGTGGGACACTGAGATAAAACCTGATGGGCCTCAGCCTTCATTGCCCAATGTCCCTGCTAAGTGCTGCAGGTGCGATGTTTCCCCCAACTCCAATTGCGGCCACAAGGAGATAGTGTAAGGTACTCAGTGTGAGGAGGGGTGCTGGCATTTAGAGGAGGTGAAGCTCATGACTGGGGTGTGAGTCCCGAGGTGGCAGCCCTGGTGGGCTTCAGACACCCCAGTCCAACACTGGTAGGGATTTCATGCAATCATTAGAAGGCATAGGTTCCAATTCCAGGGTTTACTTTACCAGCCTAAACCTTGTGGTCCACCAGCCATATACCAGCATCTCAGATATATGACCCAGGGAAGTTGCTGGCCAATTAACAATGGCAAAATTAAACCCTAGAAGAACCATCTCTTAATGGTCCACCATTTGATTGGTTCCACCAGCCTTAAACCAAAGTCTCCGATATATGTCCCAGGGAAGTTGCTGGCCAATTAATAATGCCAACATAATTCCAAAGAAACCCTAGAAGAACCATCTCTTGATGGACCATCATTTGGTTGGTTCCACAAGCCTTAAACCAGAATCTCAGATATATGACCCAGGGAAGTTGCTGGCCAATTAATAATGCCAACATAATTCCAAAGAAACCCTAGAAGAACCATCTCTTGATGGACCATCATTTGGTTGGTTCCACAAGCCTTAAACCAGAATCTCAGATATATGACCCAGGGAAGTTACTGGCCAATTAATAATGCCAAAATAATGCCAAAGAAACCCTAGAAGAAACATCTCTTGATGGTCCATCATTTGGTTGGTTCCACATACCTTAAACCAGAATCTCAGATATATGACCCAGAGAAGTTACTGGCCAATTAATAATGCCAAAATAATGCCAACGAAACATCTCTTGATGGTCCATCATTTGGTTGGTTCCACCAGCCTTAAACCAGAATCTCAGATATATGTCCCAGGGAAGTTGCTGGCCAATTAATTTACATTTGGCCACAAGCTGGGCCCACCTACCCATTGCATGAAACCCTTAATAAAGGTAGCCCTACATTTTGGAAACCACTGATTCAGTCTGATTCAAATTCATTATGGTTTCCCACTAACCTCTGAATACAGTATCTCAATCTGCATTATTTGGATAAAATGTAGATGCCCTTCCTGTAATTCAGAGTTTTCTGGATATTGGATACTATACCTGGAAATCGTTTTTACACATCTGGCTTATTTGGATAAAATGGACTCGGATAACGGGTTTTCGGATAACGTATACCGTACCTATATATTCCATGGTGCCAATCATTTTCTGCACCTTTATAAAAATACCTCTCTGCATTGGTTAAAAAAGAAAAGAATATAGAGCTGCTCCCAGTCCCTCCCAGTATAATAAATTGGACATAAAGTGACATTGATTAATACATCACCATCGCCGGGTTCAACTACAGCTACTTTGATAAGACATTTGTAGCAGTGACATGACCTCCCTCGCTCCGTTTCCATCCATTTAAAATATTAAAGATTTCTATTTCTGAATTTCCCTGGTTGAACTTTAGGAAAATTTTCTTCTTGAACTCGTTTATTTTGTCTTAAGACAAAAGAGGTCGTCGGGGGATTCACGTCTCCGTCGCTAAGGAGAGATCTCATCTTTACATAACCCCTCCAAAGAGCAAAGCCCCGTTAAGTCTCCCTTTTAGAGTCGTAATTGGATTTTATCCGTGCGAAGACGCGTTTGATCTTTCCGTCTTGTAGCCTAATGGAGGAAAGGTCTTTGATGATGAGTTTGTCTGACAGTACATGAGCACTGGGTGTTCAGGAATATCTTACACAGACACTGACATTTCTATATCCCATAGTTTAATGGACTGGAAAATACATTTTATTTTAAATTAGCATAATTTTGTTTTAATAATACAACCCCCCAACTAGAAATAGATTTTAAAGCAGTGGTTCACCTTTTAGTTAATTGTTAAGGACCCAATTATTAAACGTCAATTTATTCTGGTCAAGGTTTTTAGGGAAAAAACTCAATTTTTTTGTGAATTTTTTTTCTAGAGATTTATATAAAACTCCAAAAATACTCCATCTCCTGTAGTCAATGGCAGATTAGGGATGCACCAAATCCATCATTTTAGATTCGGCCGAACCCCTAATCCTTCGCGAAAGATTCGTCCGAATACCAAACTCGAATCCTAATTGGCATACGCAAATTAGGGGCGGGAAGAGGAAAACCTTTTTTTACTTCCTTGTTTTGTGTCAAAAAGTCATGCGATTTCCCTCCCCGTCCCTAATTTGCATATGCAAATTCTGATTTGGTTCGGCCAGGCAGAAGGATTCGGGTGAATCCGAATCCTGCTGAAAAAGGCCCAATCCTGTTCGAATCCCGAACCGAATCCTGGATTCGGTGCATCCCTACTTGAAATCGTGATCTGTGCTGGATAATCCGTAAAAAGTCGAGTATTTGCATCGAAAACGGGATAAAATCGGGTTTCCAGAGCGTCAATCGTACGATTCAAATTGACCTCAGTTTTGTCGTGACGTTTTGTCGCTCATAATAAAATATTGTGGGTTTAAAAAAAATCATACATGGATATACATTTTATATAGTTTGGTCATGATCTCAGTATCAGTTACAAGTGCTGGCAAATGTTTCTATGTGATTATACAACAGACGGCCGTACATGCATATATTAAGAACAGACCTCCCAACTGTCCCGTTTTCAGTGGGACAGTCCCGCTTTTGACATCACAACTCACAGTCCCGCGTTTGTACTTAAAAGTCCCATTTTTCTCGGCACTGAACAGCCAGAAAAAGAAACAAAGTTTCTAACTTAATTGGCTTTTGGCAGAGAGCACAGGACAGCCACAGGTGCAACTCAGATAGTTTTATAACAGTTTTGAGAGTAATTGTAACAATTTAGATATGGAAGTCCCTTGGGAGAAGTTAGACTCATAGCTTAAAGGGCAATTCATCTTCATTAGCAAAACGGTAATAACTGGGAAAAAAACAAAAATATGTTCAAACTTCCATAACCTGCCAAATTTTGTAAAATGAACATGGTAATTAGGGGGTGTGGCTACACAAATTTTTTTGTTTTTATGTTGGGAGGTATGTAAGAAGGATAAGACATTTCGGCTGCACCTAGTCACAGTCTCCTTATAAACAAAATTAAGGGCAGCTTATTGGCCCATGTGTGGGGCCTTCCAACAGGCTTCCCCGATTGATATCTGCCCGAAAGTCGGGCAGATCTGGATCGGGCAGGGTAAAAAAATCCCGTTGGATCGCGGTTGCATCTGTCCGTTGATGCTGTCCCGCAATCCGACCACCTGTATAGTCTGCATTGTGATCTGATTGTTGGGACCTAGGGCCCACGACTGGATCAGTCCAATATCGCCCACCTTAATGTGGGCGTATCAGGGAGAGATCTACTCGTTTGGCGATCTCCCTGTGTATGGTCAGCTTTAGAGACATTTACAGTAAATATGTTGATTATTGTGTTTTTATTAGGGATGCACCGAATCCACTTATTTGGATTCGGCCGAACCCCCGAATCCTTCATGAAGGATTCGGCCGAATACCGAACCGAATCCGAACCCTAATTTGCATATGCAAATTAGGGGTGGGAAGGGGAAAACATTTTTTACTTCCTTGTTTTCTGACAAAAAGTCACGCAATTTCCCTCCCTGCCACTAATTTGCATATGCAAATTAGGATTCGGATTCGGTTCGGCCGGGCAGAAGGATTCGGCCGAATCCGAATCCTGCTGAAAAAGGCCGAATCCTGGCCGAATCCCGAACCGAATCCTGGATTCGGTGCATCCCTAGTTTTTATGATATTTTCAACTGTGCTTGTGGTGTCTGTTTGCTGACTGGCCACTAGGCTGTGCTGTTGCACCTTTCCTTGGTCTCCTTTCATCTCCATCAGTGTAACAAAAAGATCTTCCATGATCAGGACACGTGAAAACAGATGACAATAAATATTGTCAGAAGATGTTAATCAACTAATGTCATGGCAACAAGCAATTAAAACGACTTGGCTATGAATTATGGGACGCACATTTTTTACATTTTATTTAAGGGTGGCAGATCCGCTCTGAGTGACACAGACCAGCCACAGAAGAGAGGAACACGGGCAGACACATCGAAGTAGGAGATAAGAGTCGGTTTCCTCTCCAGCTTCCTCCCTTTTCCAAAATGTTTCCATTGTTTCATCCGAGATGCAGAGATTTCACAAAGGAGCTTTACATCTAATTCCAGGTTTTATTTCCTTATAATACACAAAAGCCATGAATATCTTGTAAATTGTATCCTTATAAATGGTGAGTAGTGATGTCATCAGTTATAAACGGTGAGTAGTGATGTCATCAGTTATAAACGGTGCGTAGTGGTGTCATCAGTTATTAAACGTTGAGTAGTGATGTCATTATTGTCACATGACTCACTAAAACGAGTGTATTATAATAAAATCCCCCTTGTTGGAAAATATGAGGATATTAGAAGTAACCATGTCCTGTATAAATATGTTTAAATACCTGTTTATATGGTCACAGAACTCTGCGGTGACTTAAAATATCCTTATGTTTTACAATAGGGGGTACGTTATTCACTATATATTTAGATTATATTGTACTCTGTTAATAGTTAAGTTAACTTTTTGTAAAAATGGCTTTTCAATTGGTCTTGATTATTTATTTTTTTATAGTTTTTGAATGATTTGGTTTCTTCTTCTGACTCTTTCCAACTTTCAAATGGGGTTTACTGACCCCTTCTAAAAACAAATACTCTGTAAGGCTACAAATGTATTGTTTTTGTTACTTTTTATATCTCCTCTTTCTATTCAGGCCTCTCCTATTCATATTCCAGTCTCTTATTCAAATTAGTGCATGGTTGCTAGGGGAATTTGGACCCTAGCAACCAGATTGCTGAAATGGCCAACTGGAAGGTAAAAAGCTAAATAACTCAAAAACCACAATAATAAAAAAATGGAAATCGATTATAAATTGTCTCTGAATATCCCTCTCTACGTCATACTAAAAGGTAACTCAAATGTCAACAACCCCATTAAGCAAACGATGCTTATTTTATGGGGGGTTGCCTGATGATAATATGCTTTATTGAGGTTTAAAATGGAAAAACCTTGAATAAAACCTCTTGGAGTACCTTCCGGTCCCTGGGCTGGGAAAGCGAAAAATCATATCATACAAAGTTTTCCGACTTTTGGCGCATGCGCAGTAGATCCGTACCGGCGAAATGCTCCTACTGCGCATGCGCTGGTCAAAGCAGCAAGAAGATCGCTTGGAAGAAGATGGCGTCGGTGATCTCCGTAGACTGGACCTGCGCAGAAGGGTAAGTAACAAGTTTGGGACATTTGCCCAGCGAGACGGGTAGGCCAGGGGGGAGGAGGGAGGGTGGGCAACACACGGGAGGGGGGGAGGGTTTTTGCGCCGACTGGGTTTCCTTCTCCTTTAAAGCAGAAGGAAAGTCATCTTGCACTTGGGGGTGCCAAATGTTAGGCACCCCAAGTTATTGTATTTTCTTACCTGACCGACGACTTTCCTTCTCCTTTAAGTCATGCGGCTCCAGGGACTATTTACCAGAGACTCCCTTAAAGTGGACCTGTCACCCAGACACAAAAATCTGTATAATAAAAGTCCTTTTCAAATTAAACATGAAATCCAATTTCTATTTTTTATTAAAGCATTCATAGCTGTTGTAAGCTCATTTAAAAATCTCAGCTGTCAATCAAATCTTGTCTGCCCCTCCTCTATGCCTTAGGCAATTACTTTCACTTTCCATTCAGCACTTCCTACATGTCACTGCTCTCCCCACATTCCCCCATTCTCTTCACCATTTAATTGTGTAGCCAGTACATGGGGATGGACATCAGGTCCCCCATTCTGGTGCACAAACAAGATTCTGAGATGATACAAGACTTGTCTTAATAACAGTGTCCACAAAATTGTTATAATTATGAATTCCCAGACTGAAGGAAACAAGATTCAAATAATTTATATAGTGTAATTAAAGTTCATTTTGCTTGACTAATGTGATAAAATAGGATTTTCAATACATTTTTTGGGTGACAGGTCCTCTTTAAAGTCAATGGGCATCTGAATAGTATTGATGCGTGACGGTTTTGACGTGCGTCCAAAATTGTTTTACGCCAGCGAATTTTCACGGGCGTTTTGCAAAATTATTAGCCAGTGGCAAAACGCGTAAATTTGCGCCTGGAGAATTTATTCCCCCGTCACTAGTGAGAAGCAAAAATGTGAGTTTTAGGGCAAGACAATGCTACAGGGCTGATATATAAATGTTCATTATATAATGTTAAATAATTATACAATGTTTATTGTAATGTGTATTGCAATTATTGCTTTTTATTTGTCAATCTGTTTTTTTTTTCTCTTTGAAAATTTTATCTGCCAACATGCACTCAGGGAAATTAGGATTTCGAAGCTATTGAGAAAAAGAAAATGCATGTCGAGAAAAAAAAAACGTTATTAGATTAAAGCCCCCAAGTGTGCAGCACGTTACTACCTAGTGTTCTAAAAAGGCTCTCACTACATGTATTGTCCCTCGGAGGGGCTCCCTTGCTCTAAACCCTAACCCCTCCCTGCTCCTCTTGTTTGTTTTCCTACCTCTGTATTAAATGATTATTTTCTGTGCTGAGATTTTTCTCTCCGTGCCGTTTTCTCTCTCTTTTTCAAGGAGAGCGAGTGTCAAGATGACAAGACCGATTGCATTTGGTGGATGAACTAGATAGCTCTGCGCTTTAAAAGAGATGTTTTTCACAAGAAGGAAAATAAAAAAAGCTTTTTGCCGGCAATATTACAAGGGGTATAGTGAGAAAAAGGCTTACATTTCAGGGACCGCTTAAAGTGAACGCATATTCATAGCATTTGGGGAACTTTAACACATGAATAACATCAAAAGGAAGACCATGATTTATCATCCTACTTTCTAAACCCATATATATAGTTCCCAGGATTGTATATGCCTTACTAAGTCCTCTAAATAACAGTTACACTATGTCTTACCTCAGTTGTACCAGTGTTGTCTGTCTAACAGGTTTTCCAGGCTCACTTTCAATAAGACTGGGACATCACTGGTGTTGGATTGGTTGGGTGAGTACTCTCAAATTACTTCTGTTGCAGAGAATAGTTAATCAGTTAATAGTGCTACTCCAGCAGAATTCTGCACTGAAATCCATTTCTCAAAAGAGCAAACAGATGTTTTTATATTCAATTTTGAAATCTGACATGGGGCTAGACATTTTGTCAATTTCCCAGCTGCCCCAAGTCATGTGACTTGTGCCTGCACTTTAGGAGAGAAATGCTTTCTGGCAGGCTGTTGTTTTTCCTTCTCAATGTAACTGAATGTGTCTCAGTGGGACCTGGATTTTACTATTGAGTGCTGTTCTTAGATCTACCAGGCAGCTGTTATCTTGTGTTAGGGAGCTGTTATCTGGTTACCTTCCCATTGTTCTGTTGTTAGGCTGCTGGGGGGAAAAGGGAGGGGTGATATCACTCCAACTTGCAGTACAACAGTAAAGAGTGATTGAAATTTATCAGTCACATGACTTGGGGCAGCTGGGAAATTGACAATATGTCTAGCCCCATATCAGATTTCAAAATTGAATATAAAAAAATCTGTTTGCTCCTTTGAGAAATGGATTTCAGTGCAGAATTTTGCTGGAGCAACACTATTAACTGATTCATTTTGAAAAAAATGTTTTTTTTCCCATGACAGTATCCCTTTAACCCAATTGTCTCCTAAGACTCAATAAAGGAAAATGACCAATAAATGGATCCTTTAACAGTGGGGTCAGGCAGTGGGGTCAGGCAACTGAAATGCAGCATTCCAGGCTCACTTTCTGTAAGACTGGGACATCACTGGGGTTAGGACAGTTGGGTAAGTGCTCTCGAATGACTTCAGTTGCTGAGAAGCAAACATTAAGGGTGCTTAACTCAACTGTCCCCAAGACTTAAGAAAGGAACATGTTCAATAAATGGAGCCTTTAACAGTGAAATCAGTTCACTCAAATGCAGCATTCCAGGCTCACTATCTGTAAGACTGGGATATCACTGGGGTTGAGACAGTTGGGTTAGTACTCTCAAATGACTTCAATTTTAGAGAAGCAAAAAGTAATGGCGCTTAACCCAAATGTCCCTAAAGACTGAAGAAAGAAAAATGATCAATAAACGGAGCCTTTAACAGTCAGGTCATGCCACTTAAATGCTGAATTTCAGGCTAATTTTTTTGTAAGGCGGGAACTGTTGGGTAAGTGCTCTCAAATGACTTCTGTTGTAGAGAAGCAAGAAGTAGGGGTGCTTATCTCAACTGTCTCCTAAGACTAAAAGGGACATGACCAATAAATGGAGCCTTTAACAGTGGGGTCAGGGCTACTCAAATGTAGAATTCCAGGCTCACTTTCTGTAAAACTGGGTTTGGGATATCACTGGGGTTGTAAGTACTCTCAAATGTCTTGGGTAAGTACTCTCAAATTACTTCAATTGTAGAGAAGCAAAAATATCCCTTAAGACTGAAGAAAGAAAAATGATCAATAAATGGAGCCTTTAACAGTCAGGTCATGACTGTTGGGTAAGAACTTTAAAATGACTTCTGATGCAGAGAAGTTTGGGCACTTAACCCAACTTTTTTCTAATAATCAAGAAAGGAACATGACCAATAAATGGAGCATTAAACAGTAGGGGAAGGTAATTCAAATGAAGAATCAAAAAAGGAACCTTATGAAGCAGTTGGTAAGGGTGGTCTGACTCTAAATTACCCCCAACGGTAATTCACATGGGCAATTGGTATGGTGAGTGTGAATTGGAAAACTAGGGTTCTTGGGGTGAGATGGATAATATTGAAGGGGGACATGGATAATAAGCAGAACCCAGGCTCCAGGCTAGGCTCAGGATCCATCATCTTTGAGGATGGGTGGCATTGTTTTTACTATTGTTTAATATCAATAGTACAAATGTAAGTTATCTTTGTTAATACAGGTATACTCAGGACCTGTGGTTTTCCAGATGATTTGGATCTTCATACCTTAAGTCTACTAAAAAATAATTTAAGCATAATAGGATTGTTTTGCCTCCAATAAGGATCAATTATATCTTAGTTGGGATCAAGTACAATGGACTCTTTTATTATTACAGAGAAAGAGGAAACCATTTTCAAAAATATTAATTATCTCATGGAGTCTATGGGAGTTGGCCTTCGTGTAAACTCTCTGGATAACAGGATTCCAGATAACAGATCCAATACCTGTATATGTTAATTTCTATTAAATATCTTGTTTAGAAACAACTGGAGCTTTCTCTTCCTAATTGTGGTGTACATTGTCCAGTTAACGTGTTGGGGTGCAGGAAAGGATGAAGGGGTACTTGGAGTCTTGACCCGAAACTTGTCATGGAGCTTAGACCAAGTATGCAGAAGTGCAAGCTGGGTTATTATACCTTTAATGCATAGGATCAGTACGTGGACCCATTACGTTCATTGTAGCATGACCGCACTTGCAGTTAGAGGTGACCCTTGTGGAGCTGAAATATTTAGTAATTGTAAAATCAAACAAATTTGCCTATGAATTGTAATGCCAAGAAGACTACAAGAGGGCTTGGTTTGATTGGAATCTTTGGGTGAGCTTCCGTAACCAATTAATTCTCTCTGCTCTCACAGCATTAACCATAAACAGGGCCGCCATTAGAAATCACTGAGCCCCACTCCCCCTTACAAGTTAAAAAGAAACATTCGGCCCCAGAGAATATTTTTTAAAAAAACATTGGTGGATGGGGCCTATAGAGTATTAAAATAATACATAGGTGGCCAGGGGTTTAATAAAATAAAAAAACACAAATTGGTGTTCAGTAGAACTGAACCCGTGGCTTCAGGACTTCAACTTCGGCTCATTTCTTGACTCCGGGTTTTTTCTCGGCTTTGGGTCTTCAAGTTAAGCTCATTTCCTGACTTCGGGTCTTTTTGAGACTTAGGGTCTTCAAGTTCAGTTCATTTTGTGACTTTGGATCTTTTCGCGGCTTCGGGTCTTCAAGTTCAGCTCATTTCTTGACTTTCGGTCTTTTCGCGACTTAGGGTCTTCAAGTTCAGCTACTTTCGTGACTCCGGGTCTTTTCGCGGCTTAGGGTCTTCAAGTTCGGCGCCTTTCGTGACTTTGTTTTTTTTTCGGCTTTGGGTCTTCAAGTTCAGCTCATTTCTTGACTTCGGGTCTTTTGGCAACTTAGGGTCTTCAAGTTCAGCTCATTTCTTGACTTCGGGTCTTTTCGCAACTTAGGGTCTTCAAGTTCCGCTCCTTTAGTGACTTCGGGTCTTTTTGCGGCTTCGGGTCTTTAAGTTTGACTACTTTCGTGACTTTGGGTCTTTTCGCGACTTTGGGAATTCGAGTTCAGCTCATTTCTTGACTTTGTGTCTTTTTGCGACTTCGGGTCTTCAAGTTCGGCTCCTTTTGTGACTTTGGGCCTATTCGCGGCTTCAGGACTTCAACTTGGGCTCCTAGGGAATTCGTAGGTTCAGGACTTTGGAAGACGTGACATGGCTTTGGCGCTGTCAAGGTGAGTGCAGAACAGCTGGGCCCCCCCTTTAGGCACAGGCCCGGTACAGTAGTACCCCCTGTGCCTTCCTTGATGGTGGCCCTAACCTTAAACATGTAAACACATAAAAAATGTTCCCAATGCTGAACAATAGTATATAATAACATCACATTTCCCCTTTAAACAATGTGGATAGAATATTTAGTATATGCAAAGGTACCAGCATCAGAACCAACTGATTTTTTTGGCTTAAAAGTCCTTTATGGGTGGGCTGGTGAAGTTTGGAGGCGGGCAGGTGATGTAAATGTCCTAAAAACCAAATGTTCTGTAAGGCTTTACATTTATTGCTATTGCTACTTTATACTACTCATCTTTCTATTTAGGTCTCTCCCATTTATATTCCAGTCTCTTATTCATATCAATGCATTGTTGCTAGGGGAATTTGGACCATAGCAACCAGATTGCTGAAATTACTAACTGGAGAGCTGCTGAATAAAAAGCTAAATAACTCAAAAACCACAAATAATAAAAAATGAAAACCAATTGCAAATCGTCTCAGAATATCCCTCTCTACATCACACTAACACTTAATTTAAAGGTGATCAACCCCTTTAAGATAAATAACAAGTATTATACAACGCTAGTAAAATAGGGTAAAATGGGTGTAATTGAACTCCACACTCTATAATATTTAAGTCTAGGGAGAATTAAACTTTATAGGTTCCATAAATTATTAAGTAATTCAGGTTATCATTAAAAACCAAGATTTATTAACCCCGTCACCTTTTCTGAGACCACCGGCCTCGTTACAGTCGGGTAACATTTACATAATAACTTCCATTATTCCCCCCGCACAGCATTTTCTCTCCCGCAGTACATTCACCTAATTCTCCCCCGTGAGAAACATCACATTATCACCAGTGAATTAGATTTATTTAAACATGACAAATGTGGCTTTTTTTTGCTCACAATTTTACACCACTTTTTGCCTTGAAAATGACAATTATCACAGCAGCCCGGCTTATACAAAGAATACATTTTCAAATGCGCTCGGTGCATTATGCTGACGAACAAATTATTTGTAAGCTCATGGGACCAAACACAGAGAAACTGGTGAAAAAAACAGCATCTCGCTAATAATTTTACTTTTATTCTTGTTTTATTCTTGTCAAGATTTATCTGGGATAAGGGAGAAAAATACAATATCGATATCTGAACTTCATGACCTTTCTTAGAAATCTGCCAAGTATGGTATGTCATGAGAAAATACTCAATTTGCTGGTGAAATACACTGAGGACTGTTGAGCAGATGAACACAAATTAAGCGCCGTGTGGTGGTGGCTTAGATTAGCCAGGACCATCTCTCCCTACTATACCTGCTATCCCACAGTCACACTCCCTTCCCAGAGTCTATTATCCCACTGTTACTATAGACACCATCTCTCCCTACTATACCTGCTATCCCACAGTCACACTCCCTTCCCAGAGACTATTATCCCACTGTTACTATAGACACCATCTCTCCCTACTATACCTGCTATCCCACAGTCACACTCCCTTCCCAGAGACTATTATCCCACTGTTACTATAGACACCATCTCTCCCTACTATACCTGCTATCCCACAGTCACACTCCCTTCCCAGAGACTATTATCCCACTGTTACTATAGGCACCATCTCTCCCTACTATACCTGCTATCCCACAGTCACACTCCCTTCCCAGAGACTATTATCCACTGTTACTATAGACACCATCTCTCCCTACTATACCTGCTATCCCACAGTCAGACTCCCTTCCCAGAGACTATTATCCACTGTTACTATAGGCACCATCTCTCCCTACTATACCTGCTATCCCACAGTCACACTCCCTTCCCAGAGACTATTATCCACTGTTACTATAGACACCATCTCTCCCTACTATACCTGCTATCCCACAGTCACACTCCCTTCCCAGAGACTATTATCCCACTGTTACTATAGGCACCATCTCTCCCTACTATACCTGCTATCCCACAGTCACACTCCCTTCCCAGAGACTATTATCCACTGTTACTATAGGCACCATCTCTCCCTACTATACCTGCTATCCCACAGTCAGACTCCCTTCCCAGAGACTATTATCCACTGTTACTATAGGCACCATCTCTCCCTACTATACCTGCTATCCCACAGTCACACTCCCTTCCCAGAGACTATTATCCACTGTTACTATAGGCACCATCTCTCCCTACTATACCTGCTATCCCACAGTCAGACTCCCTTCCCAGAGACTATTATCCACTGTTACTATAGGCACCATCTCTCCCTACTATACCTGCTATCCCACAGTCACACTCCCTTCCCAGAGACTATTATCCACTGTTACTATAGGCACCATCTCTCCCTACTATACCTGCTATCCCACAGTCACACTCCCTTCCCAGAGACTATTATCCCACTGTTACTATAGACACCATCTCTCCCTACTATACCTGCTATCCCACAGTCACACTCCCTTCCCAGAGACTATTATCCCACTGCTGCTGCTAAGAAGCTTGGGTAGTTTAGTGGTGAAATGTTTGACTTTGTAACATCATTACTGTTTTGAAATCCTGTATCTTAAAAATCTAAGGTGACTGGGAGCAAATCATTTGCTAAATGAAGGTATCACCTCTCATAGATATGACCAGTTAATTACAAGTATGGATGATATTTATTTGCAATGTGCAGTTTGTAGGTACTAATTTATGTTATATATATCAGTTTGCACCTGTACTTGGCACAAAATCAGCTGAATCATATCATTTTAATTGGTCTTGCTCTAACTGTGAAGCAGAACTTATTTCGATTATCTCTAACGAAACCTTGAAACCCCAGATACTCAGTCTCGTTAGACCAATACGTTTATCCAGTGCTCATTCTACGGATCTGGATATTGATATTCAGGGAATATGTTGCCTTTTAATTGCACTTTAGCTTCTTACTGCATGGCTTGCTGTGATACTTATTTACCGTTATAGCATTATTGTGCATTTCTAAAGCCTCTCTCTCTCTTTCTGTTCTTTTGGGATCAAGGAATAAACTCACATACATTGTTTGAAGAGTTTTTAGCCATTTTCTTTTTTCACACCTGCTTTTTTCTCAGCCAATATGACTTTGTAACCTTTTAAATAGAAGCTGATGGAGCTGTTTATGTTGTTGTGGTGACTGAGCTTGTGTGGCACTTGGCAATGATATCAATGAGCCAAAGAGACTTGGTGACATCAGGGCCAACACATGCCCAACACATGCCCAACACATGCCCACTAGACACTGAGTATTTTCCAGGGCTTTGGATCTCCAGATGCGGTTGTCCCTACAAATGGTGAAAAAGCCCCTAACAACAATAGTTGTACCAGTTTATTGGCCCCATTTCCAGTGTTCACTCTGTCCATGGTTTTTCCACCAATGGGGAGGACTGTCCTGTAGGAACAATACACTGGTTAGAAAATAATTTTCTCAAGATAAAGCAAACAGGGTCGACTGGACTTGCGGGGGACCAGGAAAACCCTGGTGGGCCCTGGTTCTCATTGACCCCGCTGACCAGGACTACTGCTCTTACTCCCTGCTGGCCGGATCTGTGGCCCCCATTGGGGAGGTCCAAGACTCGGCATTCGGGGGGTGGTAGTTCCCGAAGGGGTGAAGGTGATGGAACCCCTAGTCCAATACTGAATGCAATCAGATGCCACCTTGTCAATGTATGACCAGAGCAAAATATTTAAGACCACCATATGGTGTTTATCTTGTGCATACAGTGGCTTAAAGTGGGTATAATTAGTGATGGGTGAATCTGGTCCATTTCGCTTTGCCAAAAATCTGCAAAACGGCAAAAAAGTCACCAAATGTATTGAAGTCAATGGATGTTTTTTCTCGCAACAATAGATATAAAAAAGATATAATCCCAAACAGAAAATTAATGGAAATGTACTGAAGAGTTTTATTTTGAGCCCTTTTGTAGTTTAGATTCATTTTTAATGAATCTAAACATGCATGAAACGCATGCATCGTGCCGAAGAAAATGCCACCAAACGGGAAATCGTACACACAAACTACATGTTTCCGACTGTTGGATGAAGATGCAGCATGGCGTCTTCAACTGGTAGATGGATACATGTAGTTTGTGTGTGCGATATCCCATGTAGTGCCATTTTCTTCTGCACATCGGACACGTCGAATGGGTGTCATTGCATGGCGATGTGTCAAACAACGGCGCACCGTGTAGTTCAGCTCTTAGTTGCTATTAGCAGACTTTTTGGTTTAGTATTTCCCTTTACAGTCAGATTATTAAAGGCAGGCCCCATTAACAGTTGCAAATTTGTACCTAAAGGCAACAGTTTTTGCAAATGTGGCCTGGAAATCTGCACTGACCTTGTGTGTGTGTGTTGCAAGCTTCTATAAGCCACCATTGTTATTAGACTCCCAGGCCATAAGCTGATCATACACATATGGTTCTGACTAAGTCATGAGGTACTCAGTTTGTGTGTATGGACAATAAGCAGAGTTGGTTTTTCCAGTGCCCCAGTATCTATTGGGTAGGTTAGAATGTATCATCAAGCATGGAACTTTATCTGCCCATTTATAAGGTCCTCTTCTGGAAGGTCTGCATAGGTCACTCTGCTGAAGTTTTTAGACCCAATTAGGTCCATCACATGGTTAGGAAAAGATCCACTTGTTTGGCAGTAAGTTGCTCACCAACCCCTTGAATGTTGCACTCAGTGGCCTCAAAGCAGGAGCTTATTTTTGAATTCCAGGCTTGGAGGCAAGTTTTAGTTGTATAAAAACCAGATGTACTGCCAAATAGAGTCTCCTGTAGGCTCACAGTCCACATAGGGGCTACCAATAATCAATCACAGTTCATAATTGGCATCCCGAGGAACTTTTTGCATGTTTTGTTTGCATTTCAATGTGGCTCACAGGTAAAAACTGTTTGGGATCTCTGATCTTCTTAGTTCTCATGCAGAATTCCAGACTGGAACATAAGACAAAAGCTAGGGAAGTGGCAGGTTATGCACCATGTCTAGTATCCCATAGCAACCAATCAGATGCTTGTATTCAAACAGGAGACCACTATATGCTACCTACTTTTTTGGTTTCATCTGGGTTTCTAAACCTAGTGTAAATGTAAATGGCATTACCCTATTAGTTCTTAGATTCCTACCTCCAATGTCTTAGATTCCTACCTCCAAATGTGGAACCACTTGTAAATGGGCAATAATGGAGCTGTACCGGCATGGTTGCTGCATTGAACAAATTTGCTCACAGCTAGTAAAATAATTCTATTATAATTCTATTACATATATATATATATATATATATATATATATATATATATATATATATATATATATATATAAATATATATATATATTTGCATGGCACAATTCAGCAGTAAAACATTGGTAAAAAAACATTAAAGAATAGAGAATCATTGCTGGTGTCAGACTTGTTCAAATGACCCTTCTCTCAGGTAGGTTTAAATAAGGACAATGGTTCTTAAGCATTTCCAGAGGACACTGTCAGGGGAGCAGGTGAATAATGTATTGATGAGAAGCCTCCCTCCCTCCCTCTACAATTGCCTTCTTAAGTTTCATGATAAAAGTAGGTGCCTACATGTTCCAGAACATCCTTTGTATGTATCGCGTGGGTTTCATTTGCTGGGTATCTGAGGTAACATTACAATGGATATTTGGTCACTAAAAGCTTTTTTTTTTTAATAGAAACCTCTGACTTTCATTGTCAGTCTTTAAAACTTATGTACGGCTATTTTCTTTTTCTTATTCTTTTCTAATTTTTCATGAAGTTATAACAGGTCAGCGTTTATTAACTGGCCAAAATAAAAAAAAATCCATTTTCCTTGGGTTGGCTGGCATACTATAGTTCATACGGAGCACTCGATGTATTGGATAAAATCTTCATTTATTGAATATAATTAAAAGCATAAATCCAGCTCATATGAATGTGATTTGTATCCCATGCCTGACGCATTTTGTGGCATCTCGCCACTTCCTCAAAGCATTGACTGGCAATCTGACCCCACCCAGAGCAATGGCGGTTCATGTCTCATAAGCTTTTGTAGACAAGTATCACCTCCAGTAGACCCTCTGCTAAGTTACTTTAAATTCCTCTTACAAGAAGCCAGTGGGGCTTTACCAGATGGGAAGCTTTCACATTTCTTATATTTCCTTACATAATTACTCAACGGGCACCTGGCACACACCAGGAAAGTCACTGGTTGACAGAACTGAAGTACAGTAGCTAGGTATGGTTAAGGCCACATTGTGTGACCCTGTCTTTCCTCTGGACCCAGCCTAAGGGTTTGTAGAGGATTTGAAGGCACTAACCATCACTACTGTGAAGAAGTCTAACCTATACCCTTTATAGATTAAAGGAATTGTACAGTATAAAAATAAAAACTGGATAAATAGATAGGTTGTGCAAAATAAAAAATGTTTCTAATATAGTTAGTTAGCCAAAAATGTAATGTATAAAGGCTGGAGTGAGTGGATTTTTAACATAATAGCCAGAACACTACTGGTGGTTTACACTGATTGGTTACCTGGCAGTAACCAATCAGTGACTTGAGAGGGGCACATGGGTCATAACTGTTTGCTTTTTAATCTGAGCTGAATGCTGAGGATCAATTACAAACTCACTGAACAGTTATGTCCCATGTGGCCCCCCTTATAGTTACTGACTAACTCAGAGTTAGAGAGCTGAAAAGCAGGAAGTAGTGTTCTGTTGTGTTAGACATCCAGTCACTTTATTTTGCACAGTTTATCTATTTACTCAGGTTTTATTTTTACACTGAACAGTTCCTTTAAAGTATTTAATGGGCTGCACCTTGGACATTTTTTTTATCCATGACTCACATTCAAATATAAAGAGTTTTGGGAGCAACATGAGCATAAATATAGTTCCTGGGGGTGCCAAATTAGAGCTGTGATTGGCTGTTGGAAGCCCTTATGGGGACTGGCAGACTACAGGATGTTCTGTTTGGAAATACAACTGTTTTTTATACAACCAAAACTTGCCTCCAAGCCTGGAATTCAAAAATAAGCCCCTGCTTTGAGGCCACTGGGAACAACATCCAAGTAACATGTTGCTCATGAGTCAATGGTTGGGGATAGACTATTTGCCACCCTATTGTAAAGAAGTGATCACATTTAGGGGCAAATTTACCTAGGGTCGAATATCGAGGGTTAATTAACCCTCGATATTCGACTGCCGAATTGAAATCCTTCGACTTCGATATTCTAAGTCGAAGGATTTAGCTAATTTGTTCGATCGAAGGAATAATCATTCAATCGAATGATTAAATCCTTCAAATCGAATGATTCAAAGGATTTTAATCCATTGACCGAAGGATTATCCTTCGATCAGAAAATTGTTAGGAAGCCTATGGGGACCTTCCCCATAGGCTAACATTGGCCTTGGTAGGTTTTAGGTGGCGAAGTAGGGGGTCAAAGTTTTTTTTTTTAAAGAGACAGTACTTCGACAATCGAATGGTCGAATAGTCGAACGATTTATAGTTTGATTCGAAGTCGAAGGTCGAAGTGGCCCATTCGATGGTTGAAATAGCCAAAAAAACATTCAAAACTCAAACTATTTTTCCTCTATTCCTTCACTCGAACTAAGTAAATGGGCCCCTTAGTTTCTCTGTTTCTTCCTTCACTTTTTTTTATTGCTTCCTTTCTGTTTCCTAATTTGAGTTCAGAGAATCCAAAAAGATATATATTTGAGGAATACACTGCATTTCCTACATGCGCCTATAAGAGAGATTCTTGCCGTGACTCTTTCATTTATTTATACCGACTTATCATTTTGTATCTCCTGCTCTTTCTCTCTGTGCCGTAAAAGCTTCTGTGTATCTGCTTTTGGGATCCGACGCCACAGAGTAGTCCGTTAGGAGTTAACCCTACAAAAGCTGGAATCAGTTCAAAGTTCATGTTTTTATGTAAAGGCTAAAGATTATTCTCTTCACTGCTAAAGTAGCAGACTGGGAATTTACATTCTGCTGTTTTTCCATAATAACAAAAATATTTGCACATTCTACTTAAAGGGGCACTCAGGATTAATAACATGTTATTAAATTATATTATAGGGGCAGAATATAAACATTCCTGAACACTTACTGGAAATAAAGTGGGGAAATGCTGTGATAAATGAGCCCCATTGGTACATTGCTTTTTTTTTAGTTCTGGGTAAAAATCACAAGGTTTTGGGACAATCACAATGGGACAGTTCAATGTTTTATTGGGGAAATAAACAACTGGGGAAAAAATCTAGGAAAGAATGATAAATGAAACATTTTGCACTGGTGATAAAAGTAAATGATTTTGCCCTGTACTTTGGATAAATCTGCCCCTCATTTTTAACATATTTCTATCCTCAGTGGACTTCTCTTTCTTACAATCTCTTCTATTGAAGCCGTGTAGAAAAATGATCTAGTCTGAAAGTGATTGTGCAACTAATAAGCTTTAGCTTCTGGGGCGCAGTTACTGACATGTGTTTTTGGTGTTTTCATTCTTCCAGTGACTTACAATGGCACTTCTCCCTTTATCTTTTCACATGTCCTCTCCCAAATAGCTACTTAGTGACCATTGTCTTTCCTTCTAATCTATACACCACTGTACCCTCTAAATGGGCTGCTTTACTCCTCCAATGGCCTCTCATTTACCTCTTCTTATATTACAACCATATCTGGGGTACTTTCCAAATTGTCTTATTTATTCCTCCAGTGACCATTTCCATTCCTTCTAAGTCTAACCTAAATTCAAGTCTTATCCTGGATACTCTTCAAAATGGCTAATTTATTTATCCAGTAACCTAAAACTTTTCTTCAACCTATATCCCACCTAGTCTTATCCAGGGTACTCTCCAAATTGGCTGTGTTATTCCTCTAGTGACCATTGCCATTCCTTCTAACCTATATGCAAGTCTTATCTTGGATCCTCTTCAAAATGGCTAATTTATTCATCCAGTGACAGTGACTTACATTTTTTTCACCCCATATCCCACCTAATCTGATCTACAGTACTCTCTAAATAGGCTGCTTTATTCCAACAGTGAAGCCTATCTTTCCTTCACCTTATTTCCTAGTCTTATCCTAGGTCCTCTAGTAACTGGCTAATTTATTCCCCCAGGGACCTATCACTGCCTTTCTTCCTATCTCCACTGTACTCTCCAAATAGGCTGCTTTATTTCTCAAATGGCCTATCATTTACTTCTCCCTATTACCTGGGGTGCTTTTAATATATTGTATATGTATATTCAAGTGTTAACCTAGATTGTCTTCAAAATGGCTAATTTATACATCCAGTGGCTCCCTATATCCCACCTAATCTTATCCAGAGTGGTCTCCAAATTGGCTGCTTTATTCCTCTACTGACCCTTGTCTTTCCTTCTCGCTATATCCTTATATTCATCTTATCCTTTGTCCTCTGCTAACTGGCTAATTTATACCTCCAGTCATCTACCACTTCCCTTCTTCCTATATCCTCTTTCATCTCCAAATGGACTGCTTTGCTCCTCAAATGACCAATCACTTTACCTATCGCTATATGGCTGTTTTGTTCCTCCCATGACCTGTCACTTTCCTTTTCCCATCTAGCCTCCTCATGTTCATGACAAACTGACTTTGGTCTTTCGTCAACCCACCTTGTCTATGTAACAAGCCTTCAAGAGAGCAGTACCCTACCAATGGAATCATAACCCCCCCCCAAAGTTATGTATTAAGTCTACACTGCAGAACTCCTAAATCTCATCCTTAATCCCATCATTTCCCATCATCCCACCTTTCCACAGCTAAGAATTGTATTAGCCCTTTTTTATTGCATTGAATATGGTGGCCACTCATCTATACCCTCATTGTAAATATCTTACTGGCATGTACAGTCTATCATATCCCAGTAGCCTTTATACTCTATGTACAGCCCTTCTAGCAAGAGCCTATAGCATGAAGTCCATTGTCGTCTGTATCTATATATCACTATATTATATAACTGTACAAAAAAAGGTTTTTCTAACTTCATTCTGACTTGTTAATTGACCAGTTAGAAGTTAATTTTTTTTTATATAATTTTCTCAGCTGCTTTAACCAATGACATTTTCTCACAGTCTTTTCGTGAACGTTCATATCTTAACGGTGTCATCAGCACAATGTTAGGAATTAATGAGAACAGCTTTAAATATTTCTGTTAAATTGCTTTTTATTACACGTCAGGAAGTCTGTTCAGTGCATTTTCCAAAGTTTATATAACAAATAATTTGCAAAGTATCTGAAATGATATACTTCCCCTTGCCTATGACCTTAGTCAATGAAATGTTACAAGGCCAAGCCCTTGCTTTAGACATGTTATCTGCTAATTTGTCTCTTACACCTAAACTATATATCGATCACCTTGATATCCAAAAATGATAGACCAGTTCTGGGCTTAACTGTTTATACATTTTGTATGAAAATACTAGCCAAGCCTACTGCCATACCGCTCCCCATGCGGGTGAATACAAATGCTATTGTCTGCAGGCATAAATGCGCATGTGCATGCCCGAAACAGTGGATGGGCACAGGGAAGGGCAGAGAGCAGTAGATTGGAGGGCAAAAGAAAAGGGGGAGAGAGTGGCACAGGGGAGGGAACACAGGCTAGGGGTAGACAGACCCTTTAACAAGTACCTGCCCAGCAACCCCCCAATCGTTGTGCCCTAGGCAGGTGCCTCTTCTGCCTACCCCTAGTGATACTAATGTCAGGGCTTAATGATCTGCTACCTGGGCAAATAGAACCTGACCTACTAGGCTTTACTATTGGCAGACAGACAAGAGATTGCATTAGGAGGCTTTCATCATACCTAACTCAAAATGAACCCAGTGGAAACCAAACATCATGGGTTATAGCAGACAGGAACAAATGAATATTGACCTTGATATGCTGGTGATATCTGTCTATCTATGACCGGCCATTGATGGGTCTCCCAAGCTTATTTCAAGTTTTACATCAATGTTTCCCAGTCTCTGCAGTCAAAGCGAACATCTCTATAACTGTAATGTATGTATCCTCCAACATGAACAACAGCTCCTAGAAGTCAACTATCCTTTTTATTATACAAGTAATAATTTGTATTATTTTGTCAAAATAACCAAATTGTACACCAGCCAATTCCCCTGGCAGCTAAGGGCCATAGATATTGGCACAGAGCGATACATGGGATAGGGAGGTAAAGGGTTAACAGAAGGATTTCACTTTAGTGGAGGATACCTGTGGAATAGTGGCAGCAATGCTATTGGTGGAATTTTACTGCAGTATAATTTATACAGGTGAGGGGCCATAAGTAGGACAGCACAGGTGCGGAACTTACCTACCAAAAAACGGCTTTGGGGCATCCAAGAGCAGAATGGAGAACGTGGGCAAAGAAACCACAGGGAAAGGAATTATCCCTCCCATCAACACCCCAAAAAAATATTTTGTCACAGCAGGAGGAAATTGATTATTTTGGTTACAGAAAACATGATAAAAAAGAAACCGGCTCCTGGCAAGCTAAGCGGGAGCAAGGGCTAGTGAGCACATTATTTATGTGATGTTGTCTCAAAAAGAATAAGTCTGATATGGTCGTTTATGTTGGCTGAAATATTAGCAATTTAAGTAAATAAAAAAAAGCTGCGGCCTTTAACACCTCCAACTCCAGATGCGTCCGCTTTTTTATTTGTAATATAGTTTGGTTATTATCCATCATTTTTATTCGCTGTCTACTAGATGGTGAATCCAAAGGCCTAACATGGTTCAAATTCTGGTTGGGTGGAATGGCAGCAGTTAAAATGTCATTATTACTGAAATCTCTTTAATTATTCTGGCCTCTTCCTATCCCCTATAAACACACAGGAGCTCTTCCAATTTCAGTCCAAAATGCACTCAGGGCCACCATTAGGGGGGCACAAGGGGTATTCCTGTACTGGGCCCAGGCCTTAAAGGGGGCCCAACTGTGCTGCACCTCTCAAAATAGGTGGGTCCCCATTAACAGCACCAAAGCCGTGCCACCTCTTCCTGAACCACGAAGTCCCAAATCGCCGAAAAGTCGAAGTCATGAACAGCTGAAGTCCTGAAGCCACGAAACGAGCCGAAGTTGAAGTCCCAAAGCCACGAAAAGACCCAAAGCCATGGAAAGAGATGAACTTGAAGTCCTGAAGTCGCGAAAAGACCCAAAGTCACGAAAGGAGCCAAAGTTGAAGTCCTGAAGCCACAAGTTCAATTCTACTGAACACCAATGTGTGTTTTTTTTATTAAACCCCTAGCCACGAATGTATTATTTTAATACTCAATAGGCTTTTTGTTAAAAAATATTCTCTGGGTCTCAAATTTTTTTCAACTTGTAAGGGGGACCCTGGCGCCAATGTTTTTTAAATAACTTTTATGGGGAGCCCTGGCGCCAACGTTTTTTTTAACTTATGGGGGGCCCTGGCCACCAATGATGTTTAAAAATCTTTTATGGGGGGGCCCTGGTGCCAATGTTTTTTTTTAACTTATAGGGGGGCCCTGGCCATCAATGGCTTTTTATAAGTTGTGTGTGGGAGGGTTTACAGTTTTTAGCCCTGATGTCTGTGTGGGGTGGGCGGGATCTTGGGTGGGCGTGGCCCAGGAGGCCCCAAAAATGTTGTTGTATGGGGCCCCGTGATTTCTAATGGCTGCGCTGAGGGCTCTAGGTTAGTAATGCATGAACTGGGCTGCATTTAAACAGGAACTTCACCCAAACACTGTTTTTTACAGTCATAAAAGGAAATGTGTTTCTAAGGAACATTCTAATATTGAAAAATGTAATTGTTTCTTTATCTTACTATTCCCTCCTCTGCATTCCCTGACTTCCCCTATCATTTCCTACTGTATTTGTAGTAAGATACAGCCAAGCCTCCGATTCTTGTAATGCTTTGCAGGCTCATGAACAGACCTGGGGAGAAGGAGAATAATAGTAGGGGGGCGCAGATAGGGCAATTGGAATTTTGCCAGGTGAAGAATTCATCAGATTGCTGAAAAATAATATAGAGAAGAGAATGGCAATGGACAACAATGAAACTGCTTTCTGCATCTCAATTTCATTTACAAATACTTTTAAAATCAATAATAATTTTGAATGAATGTATATTGCAAAGTTGCTTAGAATTACAGTTTCCCCCCATTTTTAGCCATTTGCCCAGTTTCTCATACTAATGTTCCATTAATCAGAGCCTGGGGTGTTGCTTCTACATCTGGTCTCTTTGGTGATGGCTCAATCTGAAGGAGCTTTGCCCTGACCAAATAAGATGATGGACTTAACCAGAAGAACTACAGATTTGGGTGGGGTATTAAAAGGGACTAACGTTTCACTTACCTAAATCTGTTGTCTATAGGAATCAATAGAGCAGCCCTCTGCTTTTATGGACTTGGGAGGTTTCCCTTGAAAAATGACCCAAGAAGACTTCAACAAAACACTAACTATGATTTATGAGTAACATTTTTTTCTGTTATTGAACTGTATAAAACATTGGGGCAAATTCACTAAGATGCGAAGTTGCGCCTGGCTCAACTTCGCCGCTCTTCGCCACACTTCGCCAGGCGTATTTTCGCCAGCGTTCCGCAAATTCACTAAAATCCAAAGTTGCGCACAGGGGTAGCGTAAGTTTTCGAAGTTGCGCTAGCGTTAATTCGCCAAGCGAAGCGAAGTTTCGCTAGCGATGGTTGATTTACATACGGCGCCAAATTCAAATTTCAATGGAGGAATACGTATCAGCACTACAAATGCCTAGAAAACCTTCAAATCAGCAAATAAATAATTTATTTTGCCCTACACATGTGCCCACTGTCTAGGTAAGTTGCCATGAGTCAGGAAATGTAGGGGGGAAGGAGGGGAGCCCCAAAAATATTTTCGATCTTTTTCAGCCTATCACCCATCATGTAGAAAACACGCCAGCGTTTTTTGGGACTTAGAAAAAATTTTGACTTTTTTTGAAACAATCCCTATCTACTCTATTGCGCTTCGCCAGGTATGAGGTGGTGAAGGAAGTCTAGCGTAAAAGGTAGCGTTCAGTACACTGAGCAAGTTAGTGAATTTGCATAGTTAAGTCGATAGCGAAAATTCGCCTGGCGTAAGGGTGCGAAGTAACACTAGCGAAATTACGCCAGTGTTCGTTAGTGAATTTGGGCAGTAGCGAAAAATGCCAAACGCTAGCGAATTAACGCTAGCGTTCGGCGCTTCGGCGCTTAGTGAATTTGCGCCATTGTGTCTTCTATGAAGGCTGGTTGGATAAAGGGTATGATGTAGAGAGCAATATTCTGAAACGATTTGCAATTGGTTTTCATTTTTTATTTGTGTTTTTTTATTTTGTGAGTTACTTAACTTTTTATTCAGCAGATCCCCAGTTTGCAATTTAGCCAGTCTAGTTGCTACGGTCCAAACTACCCTAGCAACCATGCACTGATATGAATATGAATAGGAGAGGGTCTAAATAGAAAGATGAGTAATAAAAAGTAGTGAAAACTCAATAAAATCGAGTTTTTGGCGCGTCAATCGTACAATTCAAATTGAACCTCAATTATTTTTGAGACACTTTGGTCAGATTTGCTTTAAAAAAAAAATGAGATTCATGTTTTATTAAATGATTAAAGTTTTAGTAAATGTGCCCCTTAGTATGATGTAGAGAGGGATATTCTAAGACAAGCTGCAATTGGTTTTCATTTGTTATTATTTGTGGTTTTCAAGTTATTTAGCTTTTTATTAAGCAGTTCTCCAGTTTGCAGTTTCAGCAATCTGGTTGCTAGGCTCCAAATTCCCCTAGCAACCATGCATTGATTTGAATAAGAGACTGGAATATGAATAGGAGAGGCCTGAATAGAAAGAGGAGTAATAAAAAGTAACAATAACAATATATCTGTAGCCTTACAAAACATTTGTTTTTAGATGGTGTCAGTGACCCCCAACTTAAAACTGGAAAGAGTCAGAAGAAAAAAATCAGAAAAATTATAAAAAAGGAAAAGCGAAGGCCAATTTAAACGTTGCTTAGAATTAACCATTTTTGTAATTGTGTAACATTCAGAGCTTTCCGGATAATGGGTTTCCGGATAATGGACCCCGTATCTGAACTTGGACTGTAACCTGAGGCTTCCTCCTTGGTCCAGACTTCCCCACTAGGAGCCGACAGGCCCTTGACAACATCTTTATATTTTATGTTTTTTAAAAGAGAAACAAGGGCCGAGCCAAATGGAAGAAACATGAATAAGTATATATTATGGAAATAAAGTTCCTTTTCACTATAAGGAGAAACCTAGAGATAGTTGTTTGGTGTCTGAGAGAATGATACATATTTACAGCACTTTAGCTATGCCTCTCGTTCAGAATCTTTTCATTCTCTTCACCCTCTGTACCATAATATCAGGAGCGCGTCACGGCACTACCATCAGCGGCAACTCCTTGTCCAAGATGGTGGCACCCATGGTCGCTGCGTTGTTTTTTGGCGCCAGCATGCTGACATCAGCTTGACGTCGTGACACTGCGTTTTGGCTCCAAACTTGAAATATAAGGACACTGAAGATGCCCGTTCAATGGTGATTATAGGTTCCATTTGCTGGTGTTCCTGGGTATTCTATATTGTGATCCTGATTGTTTCCTGGACTTTGACCTCTGCTTTGACCCTGATGACGATCCTGCTCTGTTTGCCTTTTGAACTTGTGCCTGGACTTGACTACACTTTCTCCTGATCCCTTTCTGGTTACCACAAACTTGGACTTTAACCTGCTCCTTGGTCCAGACTTCCCCACTAGCAGCCGACAGGCCCTTGACAACATCTTTATATTTTATGGTTTTCGAGAGAGAAACAAGGGCCAAGCCAAATGGAAGAAACATGAATAAGTATATTATGGAAATAAAGTTCCTTTTCATTGTAAGAAGATACAGAGAGATAGTTGTTTGGTGGCTGAGAGAATGATATATATTTGTAGCACCTTATTTATTCCTCTCGCTCAGAATCTTTTCATTCTTTTCACCCTCGGTACCATAAAGCGCAAGCCCTGGGGTACAAGTAAATTATCCACAATCCTGAGAACACAAGAAACTCACTTTTCTCCCTAAGAAATTGTGAAGGGCTTTTTGCCTTTACTTGTCAACATCCCTCTATTAACAGCAGTGATGTGATGCTTCTTGGCAGACACAGTAGAGGGCAGGTTTGGAGCCAAAAGGTTGAATATTAAGATTTTCCTTCTTTAATTTCTCAGTGGAGGTCCCTATGACATCTGTTTGTGTTGTGCCGTGACTTGGGGCAGAAATCACAACTCCAGCGGTTGGATTTTAACCTCATAATAAGCCATTGCTGAGCTTAATGGGGAAAGCTGAAATAATATCTTTGGGCAAGGGAAGTTGATTCCCTCCCTCCCTTTATCCCAAAGTCCTTGCATAGCAAGAATTTAATGACTCTCTAGCTGCTGGGGATTATAAGGCAATACATTTGAGGTTCACAAAGGGTTGGAAAAAGGGGCGAGAAAGATAATGGTTAGAGCTGAGCTGTGCAGTTTCCAGGCTTCCCGCAAGCTGTAAATTACATTAAACACATGCACGGCACAGAATTGGAACCGTATTGTTGCTTTTATATGTAGGCTTATCCAGAAGCCGTCATCCTGTTACTAAGCATTTCAGACCAACTAAATCCCACTTGGAAAGGTTTAATATTGTCTCAGGTGCACATAGTCATTCTGATGCACCTTGTAGTTCTTCGTCTGCTGACTTAAAGGAGAAGGAGACCCCCAGGGCGCAAAACCCCTCCCCCCCTCCCCTGTGTATTGCCTTATAATCTTCTCCCACGCGCGTCTTCTTCTTCCTGCTCTGACCGGCGTCTTCTGGCGCATGCGCAGTAGGAACAGGTACCAGTACAGCTCTACTGCGCATGCGCCGAATGTCACGAAGTTTTCTGATTTCACTTCGTGATATTCGGCGCATGCACAGTAGAGCTGTACCGGTACCTGTTCCTACTGCGCATGCGCCAGAAGACGCCGGTCAGAGCAGGAAGAAGAAGACGCGCGTGGGAGAAGATGGCGACTGTGAACTCCGTGGACAGGACCTGCGCAGAGGGGTGAGTAACAAGTTAGGGGCATTTGCCCAGGGGGACAGGTAGTCCAGGGGGGAGGAGGGAGGGGGGGCAACACAGGGGAGGGGGGGGGTTTGCGCCCTGGGGGTCTCCTTCTCCTTTAAAGCAGTGATTCAACTTTGAGTTAGCTTTTAGTATCTTACAGAATGTTCTATTCCTAGCAACTTTGCCATTGTTTCTCATTATTTATTTTTTTTATAGCTTTTTAAGTATTTGTTTTTCTCTTCTTCCTCTTTCCAGCTTTCAAATGGGGGTCACTGACCCCAGCAGCCAAAATATTATTGCTCTGTGCTTCTACAATTTTATTTTTATTTTTTACCTGTCTTTCTATAGATATTCCCATCTCTCTGTCCAACCACTGCTCGGTAACTAGGGTAAAGAAGACCCTAACAACCAGATAACCACTAAAATACCTAATGGAATGCCGCTGAACAAAACGCTAAATAACTGAAAAACCATAAAAAATAAAACAATGATGTCCAATTGTAAATTGTCTCAGAATATCAATGTCTACATGGTACAGTATTTTATTCAAAGGTGAACTACCACTTTAAGGTAGTCCTGAGGATTCTGTGATGGTTCAGGTGAGGCTTTCAGTTTTTTATCCACAGAACGATAATTATATGGGGGCACTGGTAAAAATTAAACAATATCTACCAATATTATATGCCAACTATCCAACTGCTTCTCAAGTCTACCATAAGTCTACCAGCCCCACAGTTTGGGAACCACTGACCTCCATTAAATATGGGTAAGACTAAAATCAATCTGATTCTCTTCTCTAACCTGGGATGGCCCTACAACTGGGTATTGGCAGGTGGAACCCATCTACCCACTATGGGTTAACTCATTAGCAGGTCAAATAGTCAGGCCTTGAGTATTGGTGAGGATTATCCATCTCTTGGCTTCTCTGTGGCCTTGATCTTTTCATTCTGGTGTGCTGATTTCCAAGTTCTTTTACAAACTCTGTCCTCAGGTAATCTTGTTTGTCCTAGATTTTGGGTGAAACACTCTATTCTGTGCCTTTTGAAATGAAATTATTATCTATGTAGGGAGAGCTTCACATGGGAAAATCATTCACTAAGACTTTTTCTACAGAAAAAGGCAATAGATTATAGGAAAGTTCATTTCTAATTAGTATTTTATGGCCCACAATTATATTTTCACGCTGTAAATCACATTTATTTCACAGCATGGAAGAGGCCTCCTTAGTTGTATGATGGGATGGCATAAAATTAATATTGGGTTTGCAAGCTCAATCAATAAAACTCATTTCGTTTCTTCAAGGTTTCCTCTTAAAAGAAACAGAATATATTGGCAGAAAGAAAAAAAAAGACCAAGGGGCCGATTCACTCAGCTCGAGTGAAGGGTTCGAATGAAAAAAACTTCGAATTTCGAAGTTTTTTTTGGGTACTTCGACCATCGAATTGGTTAAATTTGTTCGAATTCGATCGAAGTCGAACGAAATCGAACGATTCGAAGTAAAAATCGTTCGACTATTCGACCATTCGATAGTCGAAGTACTTGCCCTTTAAAAAAAACTTCGACCCCCTACTTCGGCAGATAAAACCTACCGAAGTCAATGTTAGCCTATGGGGAAGGTCCCCATAGGCTTGCTAACCTTTTTTTGATCGAAGGATTTTCCTTCGATCGTTTGATTAAAATCCTTCGAATCGTTCGATTCGAAGGATTTAATCGTTCGATCGAACGAAAAATCCTTCGATCGTTCGATCGCAGGATTAGCGCTAAATCCTTCGACTTCGATATTCGAAGTCGAAGGATTTCAATTCGAGGGTCGAATTTCGAAGTATTTTTAACTTCGAAATTCGACCCTTCGTGAATCGGCCCCCAAGTCTCAAAATGAGCCACTGTTTGTTTTTCTGGGTTATAAGAATATCCTTAGGTTTATCTCTAGACTTTTTATAAAGATACTGCCAAATAATACTGGTGATGGCTACTTGCTAGGTGTTCTTGCAAGTTACATCCTGCTTAGTCAAAGTATAAGGCTGTTTCTTCTATACAGGTATGGGACCTGTTAACCAGAATGCTTGGGACCTGGGTTTTCCCAATAAGGGAGCTTTTTGTAATTTGGAGCTTCATACCTTGGGGTATATTTATCAAAGAGTGAAGTTAATAGTGAAGTTCCGCCACTAGAGTGAAATTCAGCCACTCTCCATTCATTTCTATGGGATTTTTATAGGCGTATTTATCAAAGGGTGAACGTTCACTTTCACCCATTGATAAATACGCCTTTCAAAATCCCATAGAAATGAATGGAGAGCTGGTCTTGACTACCTGCACCGATGAACCAATGTAACGGGAGTGCAATTACCTCCAACTAAGGCTCCGTTTCCCACAATGCATTTTACATGCTTGTGATTCTCCCTCTTCATTAATTACAGAACATATAAGCTATTGTGGAAAATGGATTTGCCCGGAGAGAGATGACTATAACAATATTTTATTTTCAATGGCGCATGGGACAGAAAGATTAATTTACAATAACTACAATGACTTTAAGGGGCAGATTCATTAAGGGTCGAATTTCGAAGTTAAAATTACTTCGAAATTCGACCCTCGAATTGAAATCCTTCGACTTCGAATATCGAAGTCGAAGGATTTAGCGCTAATCGTTCAATCGATCGATCGAAAGATTTTTCGTTCGAATCGAACGATTCGAACGATTTTAATCAAACGATCGAAGGAAAATACTTCGATCAAAAAAATGTTAGCAAGCCTATGGGGACCTTCCCCATAGGCTAACATTGACTTCGGTAGGTTTTATCTGCCGAAGTAGGGGGTCGAAGTTTTTTTTAAAGGGCAAGTACTTCGACTATCGAATGGTCAAATAGTCGAACGATTTTTACTTCGAATCGTTCGATTTCATTCGACTTCGATCGAATTCGAACGAATTTAACCAATTCGATGGTCGAAGTACCCAAAAAAAACTTCGAAATTCGAAGTTTTTTTCATTCGAATTCTTCACTCGAAGTTAGTGAATCTGCCCCTCTAAGTGTTGAAAACATGTAATTATTGTACAAGCAGTATATGGACTCTTCCTTTTCCTACCTATCAAAGTACCAGAAGGACAGTGCCTGGGTGGTGGGGGACAAGAGCCTGGACAAGGGGTAGGTAACAGAAGAGGTACATACCTAGCCTCTACTGTCAGGGCCAGGCAGTGCGTCCTGGCACCCGGTCAGCTACCAAGCCCCCCCATGTGCGCTCGCGCTCAGGGGGGAGTGACAGAAGGAGGGAAGATTGCTAGAGGGCAGAGAAGGGGGCGAGAGCAGCAGGGGAGTGAGCAACCTGGACTAGGGTTAGGCAGAAAACTTTTGAAAGGTCCCCACATCTTTGCACCCTAGGAAGGTGCCTTTTCTGCCTACCCCTAGTTCTGGCTCTGCCTACTGTTATGCCCTAGGCATGTGCTTCTTCTGCCTACCCCTACACCTGCGGTCCCAGCCTAGGACCATCAAACCATCCTTTCTTCCATTGTATCAAATTGTTGGTAGTTGGGGACGAGGACATAAGGTTCTCTAGGATTACCAGCTAAACTTAGAATCTTGGATGAGGACAGACCAGAGGAGGCCACCGACTGGCTGGACCGCGAGCCTGCCCCACCACATAACACTAGGGATGTAGCGAACGTCGGAAAAAAAGTTCGCGAACATATTCGCGAACTTGCGCAAAAATGCGAGCGGTTCGCGAACGGTTTGCGAACCCCATAGACTTCAATGGGAAGGCGAACTTTAACATCTAAAAAAGACATTTCTGGCCAGAAAAATGATTTTAAAGTTGTTTAAAGGGTGCAACGACCTGGACAGTGGCATGCCAGAGGGGGATCAAGGGCAAAAATGTATCTGAAAAATCTGCCTGTGTGTGCTTGGAAGAGATAATGTAGGGGGAGAGCTGTTAGTGATTTCAGGGACAGATGATAGTAAGTTTGCTGGCTAGTAATCTGCTTGATACTGCTCTGTATTGGAACAAAAAAATAAATAAAAGCAGTCCTTACAAGGACTACTGTTATTGCAGCAGTCAGCAGATGAGATCAGAAGCAGGACAGCTGCCCACTGCAGCTACATACAGAGCACTGCAGTAGAAGGTAGATTACTAGCCAGCAAAGCTACCTAAGCTTAAATGTCCCTCAAACCCCTGCAGACTTCTGTCCCTCCAATAACAGAGCAGTATCAAAACGATTACTAGCCAGCAAACTTTCAACTGTCCCTGAAATCACTAACAGGCAGCAGCTCTCTCCCTACACTATCTCTTCAGCACACACAGGCAGAGTGAAAAAACGCTGCAGGGCTTCGGTTTTTATAGGGAAGGGGAGTGGTCCAGGGGAGAGCTTCCTGATTGGCTGCCATGTACCTGCTGGTCTGGGGTGAGAGGGCAAAAAAAAGCGCCAACAATGGCGAACCCAAAATGGCGAACGTCGCGCGACGTTCGCGAACTTCCGGCGAGGGCGAACACCCGATGTTCGCGCGAACAAGTTCGCCGGCGAACAGTTTGCGCCATCTCTACATAACACACGCCAGCAATAAATATATATTGATGACAACCTCTGCAACAAGGTGCATAACTTCGCTCAGGACACAGAAGTCCAGGATTGCTACTCAGTGCCATAGGAAGCACACACATGCTAGGACCTGTTGGTGTCTTTACTTGTGGAGGAACGGCACTCTGATCTAGCAGAAGTCACTGGGACCCACATTGGCACTACCTGGACTGTTTGCACCTGGAAAGTATAAGTAAATTACCCCATATTTATTCCCTGTTTGTAATCTGCTCATGGAACCTTCCCTTGAAGTAGGTCCTTATTCCACTGAACTGCGGCTACCCAATAGTGTCTACAACTTATAGATATAGGCTTTTTGGGGGAAAGCCAGGCACTGACCAAGTTCAACAATAATGGAGGACTTTGAATAGTTGGGGGTAAAAGGAAGAAGAAAATGGATTTTCACATTGTTGAAACTCAATCTGTATATTTTGTGGCATGTAGGATGGATTTACGTATCAAAATACCTTAAAATGTCCATGGGCTGTATATCCTAAAATCTATACCTATAGGTGTCCTCCCTAAATGATTTTAGGATGTACAGCTTCTGAAAGCAGCCCATGGACATTTTAAGGCGGACATAATTTTTGTCATCTGAGGCATACACGCACACAGCCACACCCCATTTCCCATTACAATGTATTCCATGCCGTGTGCATTATGTGCGCCAGATGCATCAATAAAGTGTAAGGATTCAGCGTGCATGAACGCATGCGTCAAGATGGGAGCATGTGCGTCACCGCGCGCCGAAACAGACGTGGGCGTCTAAACGTCCACTAACGTGAACGTGCGCGGTGTCATGTCGCAGGACGTTTGGCGCCAAAATGCCCTCCTTAAAAGAACGCTCAGGGAAAGGTTCTGTGCTTGGTGATAGACTTTGTTCCTGTATACTTGTGTCCTGATTATTAGATTCCGGTTTGACTTCTGCTTAGAATCTCCGACTACGCTTGATCTCCGCCTGCATCTGACCCCAGCCTGTTTACCCGATTACGCTTGATCTCTGCCTGCATTGACCTCGGCCTGTTAAACGACTACGATTGAACTCCACCTGCACTGACCTCGGCCTGTCCATTCAACTTCTCTTCTGCCTAATCCCTACTACAACTACTCCACGTGAACAGTTTGTGACTCTCCAGTTTGGCCACGACTCCTCACATCTTGGCTCTAGACAGGTGAAGCCTGACATAAAGCCAGCTCTTTCTGTAGCTTCATTTTACATCAAGTCAACGGCCTCCAATAAAGCAGCAGGAGTTATTTGTAAAAGCTGCACTGGGCCATGTGTATTAAAACAAGAGAAGAACATCTTGATTTGGACACAGCAGTACATCATGGAGTAAATTAAGATCCTTGCTATTTGGAGAACATTATTTCGGACATAAAATTAGACTGAAAGTATCTCAAGCAAGGTAATGTCCCACAGAGCATTTCACTGAATACTTTCTAGCAACCTGTTAGGATATTGTTGTTCTTTATGCCCCTTGATGCATGATTACCTTTTATTATGAAATTACTTGCAGGTAATCTTTTGTAAATTGCAGTTGAGGAAAAAAAAATGTTTGAAAGCCTACATGATTTATGGTGGCCCCAAGACAGGTCGCCAGCAGAATCTGAGACAGCCGTAATATACATTAGGTAGAATTATTGAACAAAGTTGCAAAATGCATAGCAGAGAATTGCCTATAAAATGTCAGAGTGCTGATTATCCCGGCATTGATGTATGCAAGAAACATTCTCTAATAGATCTGTGTTCTAAACACCCCTAAGTAGACTACACACTATAAAATACATTGATTGATGGGCCACATACTGTACAAGCACATTAAAAATCCTCTTGAGTATTGCAACCTCGCTGACATAATATATTGCCCAGTATGGGTCAGCAGGTTTCATCGCTCGTTGTGAAACTCAGTGCTACGACCCAGGCCTGAATATCATAAATGTATGTGTAACGCTAATCAGGCAAAATGTGGATTATCACAATGAAAGGGCTTTCCTTGCCCATGGTGGCTCTTTATTCTCAGATCTTAACTCAAGTCTTTGCAGTACTGTTTTGCCTGTCCCTGACCTTGAAACTTTTCTGTCTGCCTACCCTTGTCCATACTACTTTATTTAGATTATTCTCTGCCTTGTGTAGGATCAATATTAATCCTGCAGCAGAAAGTTCCAGGGCCCTATAAAGGCATCCATGATGAATGGTATTGGCAGGGCTCTCCTGCTACACTTTGGCTGATTCTGAGAGAAGCGGATCCCCTTTGTGCCCCATCTTGTTGATCTAAATAATATCCACTTGCATGCAGCCATGTGACAATGGGGAAAAACGCCAGATCAGATTCGCTGCAGTTGGAGCAGTTCGCACCTGTAACAAACCAAGATGGCACTGGCTCCAAGCAATTCTCATAGTGGTCCTTTCCATCTCCTCCACTGACAAAGGAACCAACAGTGCAGACAGCTACTGCAATGGTAGCAGCCACCCTTAGTGCTAAACTGGAGAAGCTGAGAGTGGACCTTTCTCTCATTAAGCAAGATATACAGAACATATGCAAGAGCATGGAAGGCTGGAGGACCACACAGCCCAAGCTCCTGGGGATCTCACACAACTTAAGCAGCTTTTGCAAATGACCACTGATAATATTGACGACTTAGAAAACAGGCAGAGGTGCTCCAATATGAGGATTGTGAGGCTTCCTGAAAGGGCAGAGGGCCCAAATCCGGAGCTGTTCACAGAGAAGTGGCTCAAAGACTTGCTGGTGCCTGAACACATTTAAGCCCATAGAGTTTCTACACAGCCTCTTCCCCCAGGGGACCTGCCCAGAGCCTTTCTCACTAAGTTATTGAATTACAGGGACAGGGATGCTGCACTAAGAGCTGCTTGGAAAAAAAGGAGAGCTACTCTATAAAGGTGCCAAAATATCACTCTACCAAGACTACTCCACTGCAGTTCAGTGGAAGAGAGTCTATTACACTGGGTTCAAGTGCAGACTATGGGATCTAAAGATCGAATACTCCATGCTATTCCTAGCCAAGCTCAGAATTCTGGATGGGGACAGCCCAGAGGAGGCCACCAACTGTCTGGACCACGGGCCTGCCCCACTGTATATGTTGATGACAACATCTGCAACAAGGTGCTAAGGACACAGAGGTCCAGGATTGCTACTCGTACCATATGAAGCTCACACCTGCTAGGATCTGTTGATTCCTTTACTTGTGGTGAAAAGGCACTCTGGTATAGCAGAAGACACTGGGACCCACATTAGCACTACTTGGACTGGATGCACTTGGAAAGTAAATTACCACATATTTGTTCCCTCTTTGTAATCTGCTACTGGAACCTTCCCTTGAAGTAGGCCCTTATTCCACAAAACTGTGGCTAATCAGTATTGCCTACAACTTATAGATATAGGCCTTTTGGGGGGACAACCAGGCACTTCTTTTGCAACACTATTGTGAGGAACACTTACTTGTTTGGTTCAGAACTCTAAATAAGAAATAGTTGTACTTTGATTCAGTCACCTCACTAAAGGGAGACCAATATCATGTTCTGGGATAATGTATCTTCGATTGGGGGAGGATACCGGGATGGGGGAAGTTGTTGGGGACCTTTGTTTACTATTTTTGCTTGTCTTTCTTTATAATTTCTTTTGTTTGGTTTCAAGAAACTTTCCTGGAAAAAGTTAAAAAATGTCAAGCCATTAATAGACCACCTGGTGTCCCCATTAGGGATGCACCGAATCCAGGATTCGGTTCGGGATTCGGCCAGGATTCGGCCTTTTTCAGCAGGATTCGGATTCGGCCGAATCCTTCTGCCCGGCCGAACCGAATCCAAATCCTAATTTGCATATGCAAATTAGGGGCAGGGAGGGAAATTGCGTGACTTTTTGTCAGAAAACAAGGAAGTAAAAAATGTTTTCCCCTTCCCACCCCTAATTTGCATATGCAAATTAGGGTTCGGATTCGGTTCGGTATTCGGCCGAATCCTTTGTGAAGGATTCGGGGGTTCGGTCGAATCCAAAAAAGTGGATTCGGTGCATCCCTAGTCCCCATACACACCAATGGCTGCACAAACCCCCAGATTGGCTGGCAGGTATGTGAGAGTTCACCACTGACTGGCTCCAAATCTTTAAAGTTACATTAATATATACAGTAGAGTATAATGGATCAAGGCAGTTTTAAATTGTTGTCATCAAATGTAAGAGGATTGAATTATAAAATCAAAAGGTTGGCGATCTTAGAAACACTCAGAAAGTCAGGTGCTGACCTCATGCTCCTCCAGGAAACCCATTTAGTAGGACAGCGCACTTGAGCCTTGAAACATCACTGTTAATCAACAGTAGTTCATGCTGAATATTCAACCTATTCTATACTTTGTCGGAAATCACAGGCCATTCAGTTGCTTAAACCAACCTTTGACAAGGCGAGTAGATACCAAATTCTCAAAGTCCTTGAAGGGGACACATTACCTGATTAGTAACCTTTACCTTCCACCTCGTGCTGCTACATAAAGTATGTCTCTCTTTGATGAAATTGTTCAAAACTCCTGTAAATTGTTGTAAATTGGTAAAAGGCCTGGAACCCAACACCTGCACCTCCAGCCCCCTTGAGTTACATATATTTGCTCCTGACTACAGGTATTTTCAAAATGTTTCATTTGTGGATCTTCCATTTTGATGTGCCCAAAGACATTCCTTGCTCAAGCTTTTCTCGTGGGATAGTGGTTGGTAAGACACGTTGTCATAAAAGGTGCAATTTAAACCAAAGTGACCATATAATCAGTATACAGCATGTAATCGGTTGTTATGGATTGTGCTACTTCTGGCTTTGCCATATACGGTAGTTATTTATAAGGGGAAACTGAGCCATCAAAATGCATATAATATCAACGCACAAAATGCAAGTGTGATTAAAGCATACATACACTATATGTTCTTGCCTTTATAAATGATGTTCATTAGGTGATTCATTTGTTCAAGTCTATCACTTTATTATTCTAATTTTACACCATGAATCAAAGAATGTGTTGATCTGTAAATTGAACTGTACAGAGAGAAAATCCAGTGTTAATAAGTCAGACATATAATATTATAGGCTACAACATGGTACATGGTGGGTGTGAATTAGCATCTGTGATTATAAAAAAGTTTGCTCTTTTTTGTAGGTTATTAATACAATTTATTCAAACATTTTTAAAAAAAGGATACAATGTTGTATCAGACCCATTTTAGGGGTCATTTATTTATGACCTCCAAGACATGTGCAATGCAATGCACCCATATTTTGCACTATGCATATTGACTTCTTCTGTTCCTGACCTTTGGCTGCCTCAGCTAATGAAACACTACCTGTTTTTGGCAGTGGTTTTGTCACGGTCAGCACCCTATATCCAGAACCGATGCCAAGTACCCTGGTCTCGGCTCGTGCTTCTGCCTGTAGGTCGCGGCACAAGGCGTTTAGACAGAATCGTAGTCAGGTCAGGCCGGGTCGGGGCAGGCAGACAAACGAAGTCAGGCAGGCAAGGTTCAAACCAGGAAGTCAATCAGAGGGATGAGGCAGAATCGGGGTCAGATATCAGGCAGGGGTCAGGATACAGAATGTAGAATCATCAAAAGCCAGGCAGGGGTCACAACAGGAAAGCAGGATCAGAATAACAAACTTGCACAAAGCTCAGAAAGAACCAGGAAACAAATCCTATAATGGGCAAGGACCCACAACAAATCCTATAATGGGCAAGGTCCCACAACCCTAATGAGCCTTAAATAGAATTCACACAAGCGCGCCTGCGCCTTTAAATTACGAAGAGGCGTGCCGCGCACGCCCTAAGGAGCCGGCGCTGAAATAGCAGAACTGTGCGGCCTAGCAACCCGGCGGGTGTCCCTGCCATCCCCCCACTAGACCACCAGGTAAGATTGTTACAGCTCTATTCACAATGGATAAGCAGGGGAGCCACATACTGTAGGCTTGTAGGCTTTTACTCATTAGTACTCATGGACTTTAGTTTTAGTTAGGGACCTACTGAATCCAGGAAAATGTTCAGCATTTGAACAAATGCCAGCAATTATTCCAGGCTTTAAATATTTAGCTATTGGCAAAACCAAATATGGACCCTTAGTCATGTGAATTTAAAGTAATTAAGAGCAAAAAGCTGCCACTTTTTTTGGGAACTGGATTTTCCCTGGATTTTGGAGAGATGGGGATGGAAGTGGATATAAGAGGTGCATGAGGGTGCGACTGATCCAGTCTTGACATTTTTAAAAGTGAATTCCTGCCTATGCCAAACAGTAATGTGGTATAACACCTTCAAAGCCAAGAGTTGATGTCTCTGCCATCACTCACAAGTGATTATGCAAATTGCTTCCAAGTCAAACGTGAATTAATTCTAATATTTTGTGATCCATTTGGATCCTTAAAGGGATTCTATCATGATTTTTATGGAATAGTTTTTATTACTAAATCACACTGTGTGCATTGCAAGTTTAAAAATTTTATTCTTTAAACAAAAAGTGTATTTTTTTTAATTGCAATATTGGTGTGTACGCAGTCATCTTAGGCTATTTTGTCTGGTCATGTGTTTTCAGGGCCAGTGCTGCACTATGGAACTACTTTCAGATAAGCTTTTGTTTCTCCTACTCAATGTAACTAAAGGAGTCACATCTTGGGTTAGCAGACCTGGACTTTTACTATTGAGTGCTATTCCCATACACACCACTAGGTAGATGGGAGCATTTTTAGCAGATGCTATCTCTTACCTTGCCATTGTTCTGTTGATGGGAAAGTAAAGGAGGGGGTAGATATCACTCCAATTTGCAGTGCAGCAGTAAAGAGTGACTGAAGATTATCAGAGCAAAAGTCACATGACTGTGAGCATCTGGGAAACTAAGAACATTTTTAGCTTCATGTCAGATTTCAAACGTAAATATAAAAAATCTTTATGCTCTTTTGAAAAATGTATTTCAATGCAGTATTCTGCTGGAGGAGCACTATTAATTGAATTAAGTTGAATGCAACCAGGCAAACCCTCTGATGCTCTGATTTTTATTGTATTTTGAGAAGGAAGTTTACTTTAAAGAAGCCTTTCAACTGCCGGTTTAACCATTAAGAGTCATAGTTCAATAATGTTTCGGTGCCTGACGTTTCCCACCCCTCTGAAAGAGCAGCAGTAAAAATAATGCTGAAAACCAAAGTTTTCCATGAAAATGAAAAAACGTCTGTTATGAGAAACTCCGGGAAATTTATGTATTACAGGGAGAAAGTAATAACTGACAATTTATCAAACGTGAAGCACAGTGAAAAAACCTTCTGTTTAACTTTGTGTTTAGGAATGCTACATTAAACACATTTTCTTTCCAGCTCAGTCTTAATTTAAGAGATGGCAAATCTGACGTTCTGCAGGGGGAATCACATCTCTGGCAAACAACTGCATCTGGGCATACAAAGCTGCAATTATTTTATAGACTTAGGGCTGGCTTCTTGACATGGATGATTTCCCAAAGTTGCAGATCTCTGCATATCTGTCCAGAGTTATTTTAAGTTTCTTTTCTTGGGGGGGAGCTGCCAACGGTAAGAGTCAAATATTCTCACTCCGTCTCTCTTAATAAATCAGCAGAAATATTCACTTGACGCATTTTCTTCAAATCTAATGATGACTTCAGCTGAAAAAGGTTATCATTACTATGAGAAAGAATGTAAACGGCACTTACCTTGCAACCTCTCCAGGCAGAGTAACTGTTGTTAGTCATTTTGTATATGCCACTCAATTTTCCCTCTGTCTGGTTAATGTACATATGTATTACTTGTTCTGTAGGCACCAATCTCCTTCCCTCTATCTGGAAATGATACATCTGGGTAAGGTAAAGCTGTGTTTACTCATACTGTCTGTATGTTTTACTTAGCATGCCCTCTGTCTGGGCAGGGTACATCTGTGGTTACCAATTATCATTAACCTTAGCCTATGTCTGGGCTTGGTACATCTGTGGTTACCAGGTCCGGACAGAGAATTAAAATAGGCCCTGGCATTTCAGGTACACAGAGGCCCAATTAGCCCACATAGAGGCCCAAACAGCCCCCCACCAGCCCACTAAATACTGACTTTCTATGGCACCTTATAGCAGCCCCTCTGGCATTTGCCAGAACCCACAGATTGCCAGTCCGGGCCTGGTGGTTACCCATTATCATTAACCTTGGCCTATGTCTGGGCTGGGTACACCTATGAAGAGTTGTTCTTAATGTGCCAGTGCCCTTGCCTGTGTGGACGAGGTGTGACTTTGGTTACTCATTCTGTTTATCTGGCCAATCCCCACCCGTATTTAGTTTCTAACTCCTTAGATTTGGGGGCTTCTTATACAGGATATACTAGAACAGAGATGCCCAATCTTTTTTTTTTACCAGTGAGCCACATTCAAATGTAAAAAAAGTTGGGGAGCAACATCAGCATGAAACATGTTCCTGGGGTGCTGGGGATGGCTGTGATTGGCTATTTGTTAGCCCCTATCGGGACAGGCAGCCTACGGGAGGCTCTATTTGGCAGTACATCTGCTTTTTATGCAACCAAAACTTTCCTGCAAACCAGGAATTCAAAAATATGCACCTGCTTTGAGGCCACAGGGGTTTGTAAGCAACATGGTGCTCCCAAGCCACTGTTTGGGAACCACTGCACTAGAAGATAATACATCCCAGGGCCATGAGCCTTAGGCTCTCCATTCATTATTCTCCAATACTCTTTGAGTAGGAACATGACTCTTCTGCTTCTATACAGCAGATAAGGTCCATCATTATGGAGCTGCTCTAGAACTTCTCAAGGCCACCATAAATAGAGGAGAGACAAGAGTTCAGTTGTTGCTAACCACGACTGTATTAAGGTCCGATACTGCCCTAGGCATCGGACCTAAATACGGCCCCCTACGATGTGCGTGTGAGGTCAGCGTGTCGCGCGTGTGATGTCACACATTGTGGAAGTGATGTCACATGGCACGTGCATGTGACATCACTTCTGCAAACCAGCGCGGACCCCTACCCCTCGCTCTCCCAGCTCTTTCACCGGATTCATGGAAGAGGCTGCCCATTTTTTTTTTATTCATTTCAAAAAATAAATAGGGTGCTTTAATAAAAATACGGCCCTATTGCTATCTCCATAAGAGGCCCAAGACTGCTGTAAAATTGGCAGGGCTTAGTGTGAAAGGATGGACATTCGAGTGGCTGAGCGGTGGGGTTAAATCGACCCGGAGTAAGCTAGGGATGGACATTGAAGAAAGAGGTTGGTCTGATGTTCTTCTGGTTAGGAAAGATTTGAGAAAGGTTTCTACTTTTTTTTTCCTAAGCAGAAGAACAACAGAGCAGCCTCTTTCTTTCTCCTGACACCTTCTTCCTTGACTACTTGCTGGTCAGACTGGTGGGAAACTGACCAGCAAGTGGTTTTGCTGTAACAAAATTCATTCATGTTGACAGTACACAAATCCTTTAATATCTTGGAATTAAAAAATAAATCAATAATAAATTTACATTGCAAAAGTTCTTAGAACAACCCCCTCATCAATTTTACATTCACTTATTTTTAAAGGTTTACTTATCCTTTAAAGCTCAACTTGTCCTTTAACTCCAAAAGAATTTAAAACCACTGCAACTTGGCTTTTCCTTTTAGGGGAATTTCCTTCCTTTACATTATGTTCTCTGAAAAGGTTATTAAGTAATGCTCATTCCTTCCTTTCTACAGAACATTATGTGAACCAATAACTATTTGCTGTCAGTTTTCATTATAAGTCCTGCTATTTTATTCCTGGATGTGATTACTGTTTGCTAACCGCTGCCTTTTCAAAGCACTGCGAGCAGAGGAAAATAATTATGTAGTTAATTGCCCTTAATGATATTGTTTATTGCATTTCCATCTTTACTCTTACATAGATCCACTTCCTTTGTGCCGCTGACATGTTTAATTCCCTCCGTGTCTCATAGAGGGTAAAACTTTTCTTGATATGATTGAAATGCTTTTATCCCCTAATGATTATTTTATAGCAAACCCTTATCTGAATCATAATATTGTTTACACTTTTAACATTAAACTCTATCTTCATTCATAGAACCATTTGATGGAGGGTGCATTGCAAGAATTCATTCAGATGAGCAGAACGGGAGCCAAGGCTACTCTAAACGGTGCCATCATTGGAAGCAGTACGGGGCAAGTTCAGCTTCTACAGTACATAGGGGCCTGTATATTTACCTTTGTGATTGTCAAGTGAGTATCAAGATGTAAAGATTCATGTAAGGAATTCTTTCCATAGCTGTTGGTGTGACTGGAGGTGTAGCGCTACCAAAACTATGGTAAAGTCACCGTATAATGGACCACAACGTCTGTTGTTTATTAAGATAATTGCCCTTGAGAAACAGAGGCTTCTTATTTAAAGAGAGAAATTGAGAAGGGTAGAATGAACTACCCTTTTCCCACTTATTGACTTATTTGTTGACTTGGTGGCTTAATGAGTGTTTTCATTTTTCTTCAGTCCATAATTGTCTCCATTTCTATCTTAATACTTCAACCCTAGGCATTTGTTCAACCCATGTCCTCTGCAATACCAACAAGGTCTTCATCTATGAGTGGCAATATGTTTAAGATTCCCTAAAGCAAACACTTACATATCTCCTTCTCTGTCCCTGCGCCGTAGAGCCCTGCACTAGCTCTGGTACCTGCAAAGTGGGTACCAGAACCGCTTTTTTAGGGACTCCCTAACTGTGTTTTTAGTGACTCCCTAACTGTGTGTGCAGTCCACAGGTAACCCGGCTAAGCTGCAGGACTGGTGCATTCCACCCTCCCCTGTGGTTTTGTCAATTTTCTTCCCTTGTCTTGCTGATCTGGTGCCAGAGTGACATCACTTCCTGTCTGCGGTAACATCACTTCTGGTTTAATGGGTCCTGGGTCAGAAATTAAGTTAATTCTTTGCGGTCTGGGCAGGGTAGTGGATCTGGGTAGAGGGAAATATTGGGTGACAGGTCAGCAGGTCTGTCCGACTGGACCTATGCAGGACTCTACTGTGCAGTACTTATATTTTCACTTGTAATTTTCACACATAAGTATCCCTGTACTGCAATTTTTGTGCAGTCAACCAACTCCACATCCCCCTTCCTAACTGACCCCCACCCCAGATCATGCTTCCAAATAAAACAAGAGACTCACTATTTTTGGGTCCTGTGTTGACAGCCATCTTCCTCCTGCCTTTATTCCCTGACTACACATAGACAACGGGATTTGTGTGCCGGCAGCCTCCTGCATAAAGGTCCTTTCCAGTTTCAGTAGGATAATGACTAGTGATGGGCGAATTTGCGTCAAAAACGGGCGCCGGCGTCAAAAACGAGACGTGAATTTTTCGCTGTTTCGCGAATTTCGCAAATTTTTCGGCGAAGCGAAATGGCGAAACATTCGCGAAACGGCGCCGGCGCCCGTTTTTCGGAAAAAAATTTTGACGCCGGCAATTCGCCCATCACTAATAATGACCCTGTGGACAAATTAAGGTCCATATAGAATTGATATGCAAAGATGGGAGTGGAAGAACTTGAATGGCCTACGCAGAGCCCTGCACTCAACCCAACTAAACCCCTTTAGGATGAATTGAAATGCTAATGTGACCCAGGCAAGATTGCCCAACACCAGTGCCCAACTGATGGACATTGAATGATAGAAGCAAATCCAACCAACAATGTTATAATATCTGGGGACCTTCCCACAAGAGTAGGGGCTGCTATAGTAGCAATAGGAAGAGCAACTTCATATTAATTCCCTTGTTTAAGAGATGTTGGATAGCTGTTGGCTAAATGAAATGATAATAACTTACACAAAAAAAGAACATTCAGGAATGAACAAAATAACATGATCGGCATGTGGAGAAGTGCAGAAAAAGAAATATTTGTTTGCCCTGCCACAATAAAACGTCTAACATAATAGCTTTGTTTATTTTTAGATAATTGATCCATTGTGAGCAGCCATTCCTCAAGTTCAGATGACAGGCTAATAATATAAAATTTCACTTCCAACATGGATTTTGTCAATTGAGTGTTCAGCGTTGTTCACACAGATGTGAGCGGCACAAGTACACACTCGGGCAGCATTGGTAGCATGCGGTTTGTTGGACATTGATTTTGAATCTTTCGCTATACAGCGATTTAGACTAAGCAGCTCTTAGTATGTCCGTCACTGTGCTATTTATGGATGTGCCATTTTCCTTTTTACAGTTAATATTAGATCAGGTTTTAAGGTGAAGCATATTCATTGGGGCCCCAGCATCAGAGACCCCCCTTGTGTAAACATATATTAGATACTTACATTATATTTCAAACTGCTGCCACCTATCTGCTGTAAAATTCCAGATATTGTATAGGGGTGAAGGGTAAGATGCAAAATATGATCAGGCCCAGATTTGTGGAAAGGCCACCAAGGCCCGGGCCTAGGGGGGCAGGATTTTAGGGGTGGCATGATGCCCAATCACACCCACATTGGTTCAGAAACACTGGGGATGTGCAGGAGATACAATAGTTTTTTCAAACTTCCCGTGCGCCAATCCCCATTGCTCAAATAAAGGGGAGGGGACAGGGGAGATGGACAAAAGCAGGCCGAGGGGCACCCGCTTTGTAAATCTAGCCCTGAATATGAATCAAGGGGATAATATGTGAAATGTAGCGACACGGAGGGAGTGAGATGGGGTTATCTGGTAAAATTGGGTCTTTTCTAAAAAATCCAAGATGATGTGCACTTAATGTATCACTGTCTCCCCCAGTATGGCCTTGTACTTCACTGCTGTCATAGGCATCTACTGCTCCCTAGCCTGTGCATCTGAATGAATTACAAATTAGGGGATGTCAAAGGGGACATTGATATTCTACCCACCGTCTGTCCCCTATAAAGATGACACTAAAAAGTACCAAAAGTACTATAGCTTTATATTCAGAGAAGATACAGCTCTTTGTGCTCTATTCTAGGAGGACATTGTTGTGTGACCATCACAACGGGGTACAAAGTCCAGAAAAATGGTGCTATGCCCCTGCTTTTTTTTTGCACTTTGTGCATTGCCCCAACATTCATAAATTACCTCTAAATTTGCATAAGATTTCCACTGACTATAACTAAATAATGCTATGCAGAGTTTTTGAAAAGCATAGTAATATTTTCCCAGTATTCAGCGAGAATTGGAAGGTCATCTTCTTAGCTCCTTGAACAGGACTTATTTTCTGGGAATTTCAATATAAGCCTGCACCCCCATGGACAGTGGAATTGCTATCATTGATGGACTGACCTGTTTCTGTTTGGCTGAATTTAGAGAGAGTGTTGTAAGAGTTTTGTTTGGATCAAAAAGAGTGATAAGAGTGACAGGTACAAGGAAGTCTTCTGAACATTGGACACAACTTATAGTAGGTTGACTTAGGTTCTCAATCCACTGATGTAAACCCACTGTATGCTATGACACATATTCTGTGGACCCTTACATCAGTGCCTCTGAGCCTTTTCTGAAATACGTTTTTCTGAAAAAGTATTCTTTTATGAATAATATGATCTGTGTGTTTCGCTGGAACGTGTAGTCTTGGAAGAACAGTTGGAGATCTTGGATGAGTTTCTTAGTTCTTCTTCAAGGCATTTCCAGAATATACAACTTTATGTGCTCCAAGATGATGAGGCATAGTATAAACAAAAAAACCCAAGATTTTTAAAACTGTGAAACATCAGATGAAACTGAAATAATTTTCTTCTAAGTTTGTGTTCTTTATTAGGCATATTCTGGCACAAGGCTGGCCATTTCTGCAATCCAATGCTTTAGTGAAGAAGAAAAAGGTAATTTTCTGTTATTCATGCTGGAAATAGTTTTTCCCCAGGCATTTCTAAATCAAAACATATCTTACCTTATTTTCAATGGGTAAAAAAAAGTGGTTTTTCATTTGTCATTTACGGACTTTGGAACCTTTTGGAGATGGAAGTAATTTATTCCCTTATGCAAAGTTTATGTGATTGGGTCTTTGTGGCTCTAGTTTTTAGTGATTCGGGTGCATCCTGTACATTTTTTATGAATATTCTTACAATTCTTCTGAAGATCATGGATGAGCTTCTTAGTTCTTCACACCATTTCCAGAATATTGAACTCCACATGATCCCAGATGATGGGGCATAGTATAATTAAAAAAACCCAACATTTTTCCATTGCTATATATATTGTCTATTAAACTGTGAAACATTAGAAATACTTTTCTTCTTAAAGGGATACTGTCAGGAGAAAAACATTTTTTTTCAAAATGAATCCGTTAATAGTGCTGCTCCAGCAGAATTCAGCACTGGAATCCATTTCTCAAAAGAGCAAACAGATTTTTTTTATATTCAATTTTGAAATCTGACATGGGGCTAGACATTTTGTCAATTTCCCAGCTGGCCCATGTCATGTGACCTGTGCCTGCACTTTAGGAGAGAAATGCTTTTTGGCAGGCTGCTGTTTTTCCTTCTCAATGTAACTGAATGTGTCTCAGTGGGACATGGGTTTTTACTATTGAGTGTTGTTCTTAGATCTACCAGGCAGCTGTTATCTTGTGTTAGGGAGCTGTTATCTGGTTACCTTCCCATTGTTCTGTTGTTTGGCTGCTGGGGGGGGGAAAGGGAGGGAGGTGATATCACTCCAACTTGCAATACAGCAGTAAAGAGTGATTGAAGTTTATCAGAGCACAAGTCACATGACCAGGGGCAGCTGGGAAATTGAAAATATGTCTAGCCCCATGTCAGATTTCAAAATTGAATATAAAAAAAATCTGTTTGCTCTTTTGAGAAATGGATTTCAGTGCAGAATTCTGCTGGAGCAGCACTATTAACTGATTCATTTTGAAAATTTTTTTTTTCCCGTGACAGTATCCCTTTAAGTTTTTGTCCTATATTTGGCTTATTCTTGTACTAGGCTGGACATTTCTGCAATGATTCCAAAACTTTAGAGAAGAAGAAAAAGGTAATGTACATCCAGGAAATATTTTTTTTTTCCAAGACATTTCTAAATCAAAACTTATTTTCCCTTATTTTCAAAGGGTAAAGAAATGACTTTTTCCCCCAAAATTATTTTGATTCCACTTTTTTTTTTTATATGTACATTTCCCATCCCCATAAACAAGTGACATATGTTCTGGGAAAATTAAGACAAATGGAGACAATACGGAGCATACATCTCAACAAACTATACATTTTTTATGAACGTTCTTACACTTATTTTTATTCTGTTGAATTTTTTTGTGCCATTTACTATAAATCCATCTTACAAATGAGCAGCATAGAAAAGAAGCAGGCTGGAGAAATAGTAGCAGAATATAAATCTGTTAACCTAATAGGAACATACGTCCTTGATAAATGTCACTATTGTCCCATATTCGACTCTACAAGACACATGATCCTGACTAAAGGGCGATCTTCCTTTTCATGATCTATTGTCCAGACTCTAGACAGCTTGAGAGCTGAAATCAAATGAATGATGTTATTCCTCTGATTGGGAAATTGGCCGGCACATTATCTTTCTTTGGCTGCCTTCAGTTCTCTATAGATGGAATGAACTCTGAACAGTCAACGTGAACTCTGAGCTGATTTTAACTGCGCAACACGTCATTTTAGGCCTCTTTTTCTTCCAACTCTGGTAATTTGTAGACAACTTTCAACTTTTGTTCATAGCACGTATTATTTTTTTGGTGAAGAGCTCTTAAGTCATTAGCTTTTTGGTCTGTCAGAGAGAGAAAAAAATACACACAGCCTTTCCTTTGGGTCCAGTTAGCGAAATTTGGTTTTTCATTTGTCATTTACGGGCTTTGGAACCTTTTGGAGATGGAAGTAATTTATTCCCTTATTAAGTTTATGCGATTGGGTCTTCGTGGCTCTAGTTTTTAGTGATTTGGGTGCTTTGTAGCCTGGCTGATGCTCACATTGCATTTGATATTTATAGACAATAGAGTAAGTACAGCAATGTGAGATTCCTTAACATTTGTAAATAATGCTTCTGTCGGTTATTTGCTTATCATGATGTGCTTTCATTTCCTATCCTGATATTTCAACTACACAAAATGATAGTCCACAAATGGTGATAATAAAAATTACATATTAATGCACTCAACATTTCTGTTGAGTATTTATCAAGAGGCTTTGGCTAACAGAACACATTCATACAAAGTAAAATAAAACCCTATCAATAAAGGGTAACTACAATGTATAATGAAATCACATCCTTTACTATTTAAACACTAAGGAGTTTGCAATTGCACCTTTCGTGTACCATCTAGTGCAAAACTCAGCCTAATGGGGTCTCATAAGTTTCCTTGAGAGGGGATTAAGTAAGACAGGGCTGTCCAGCTGGAAGCCCATGTCAAGATATGGCCCTTCGAGAGATTTCTATGACCACCATTATGTCACAGAAACTCTTGAAGTAAGGGATCTTAATACACTTTCAGACAGCAAGGTGCACCCCAATGCCTCTGCAGAGTGATATGATGGTAATGTGTGTCCAAGTGAATGCCCCCTTATATGGCGGGCACAGGTTGCACTATGCTGTTCAATAGTGATGGGCGAATTTGCGCCGTTTCGCTTCGCCGAAAAATACGCGAATTTCGCGCGAAATTCGCGAAACGGCGAAAAATTCGCGAAACGGCGCCGGCGTCTCGTTTTTGACACCGGCGCCCGTTTTTTTGACGCCGGCGCCCGTTTTTGACGCCGGCGCCCGTTTTTGACGCCGGCGTCCATTTTTCGAAAAAAAAATTTTTGACGCCGGCAAATTTTTGACGCGAATTTTCGCGCGAGTTTCGCGAATTTATTCGCTGGCGGCGAAACGCGCAAATTCGCCGCGAATTCGCGCCTGGCGAATAAATTCGCCCATCACTACTGTTCAACATTTTTCCATTTTGCCAATAACATCTCAGCGTAAACTATATAAAAGCTATAGAAAATGCACATTGTCTAGAGCTGATCTACATGTTTTATAACAGATCAGACAAATGCCACCTAAAAACAAGAGCTCCTTCAGAATATCCCTAAGAACCCCCTAGCCTGCCATCACAGTGTACTTGTCCAGGCCAGTGCTTGGGTTAAAAGCTGTCTGCCCCTCTCCGTGTAAGCTTCTGTAGGGGACTGGTAAATGGTATCCCCCTATTATTTTGCAATACCCTAAAGTTTGGCCACAAAAGGAATCCTTAATTCATGGAGGGAGAAAGGGTAGTGTGTAAGGATATATATTTCAAAGTCATGTTGTTTTGCCAGAGACTCCCCAAGGGAAGGGAGTTAAGAGTGGAACTCCAGATAAGTGCAGGACCTAGCTAGTTGTGAGCCATCTTCTGTTATAGGTCTCTCTAGGAGAGACAAGTAGGCTCAGGGCTATTTAGCTTAGCAACTTTAGGCTCCACCAAGCAGTATTAGAAGGACAAGATTCCCGGTGGTATTGTTGCCCAGAGAGGGAACCAGTGTAAAGGCCTTAGGGACTAGACTAGTCAACTTGAGTTCAATTATAAGCAGAGTCCCAAGAGTGGGGAAGAGAACTTTGAGCATTTTGACTTGTTCCATTTCTGTGTACTACTCAATAGTTGTAGTTGCACAATACCCTGCCTCCACTACTTGCGAAGGCTCATGCCTGAAAACTTAGAGTCTCATTTGAGGCAATATTTAGTAACCTATAGATTTAAGGAGCCCCAGGCAGTTTTACTATAACCTTACACTGCCATTAGAATGTTCTAGTCCCACCATTGCTTTATATCTTATAGACTCCCTTACCCTCACCCTCAAGCTTCCATCAGAGTGTTCTTGTCACATCCATTGCTTTATCTCTTACAGATCTCTTGCCCTTCCACACTAGTCCACCCCTGTCCCATCCCTAGTCCAGTTACCTTAACCTATGACTGCCATCATAGTTTTCTAGTCTTGCCTGTTTCTTGCCATTCTATGCATGTTTACAGCCATGGGAATAGCCAAAGAGACCTGTAAGGGTTCACTGACAGATGGGAAACCTTAACACAGAGTAGGGATGTAGCGAACTGTTCTGCTGCGAACTAGTTCGCGCGAACTTCGACCGTTCGCGTCCGCCGAATGTTCGCGAACGTTTGGGAACGTTCGCATTTTGAGTTCGCGTTCGATTCGAATACAAATCGTTCGACCATTCGAATTCCTTCGACCGCTAAAAATCGAACGATTTCCATTCGTTCGAACGATTGTAAGCATTCGATCGAATGAAAAGCATTCGATCGAATGGCTTCGATCGTTCGATTCAAATGAAAATCCTTCGATCGTTCGAATCGAACGATTTTAGCGGGTGTTCGAAGTTCGCGAACTGTCCGCGAACGTTCGCATTTTTTGCAGGTGTTCGCGAACGGCGTTCGCGAACACCAAATCGGCAGTTCGCTACATCCCTAACACAGAGTACATGTGGTTGGTGTATGTTGGATACTATGTTGCATAGGAATTTTTTATATTATACAGTAGTTTGGGACTTCAGCTACCCCTTAATACCTAAGAAGGTTTATTAGGAATAAAATTGAACAGTTCTTGTATTGAAACCATGACACACTGCAGTCTATAAATCTACATTCTCTCCTTTAGCTATCAGCCATGTTGCTATTAAGATACACACTTGGGGCAAATCTGCTGACAACAGCAGAATCAATTGCATTTTTATTGGACCTATTTACATTTAAGCACAACATTTATTAGAAGAGTTTCCTGGTTTGGTGTCAGTTGACATAAAATCCTGTGCTTTTTATGCTGCATTCTAGCTAAATGGGCCTTTTTTTATTTTATTAGTCATATCTCTTACTGCCAACAAGCAACTCCCTGAAGGCTTTATATTAAAAAAAGAAACAGGGAAAATACAGTTAGAATGGCACCACTCACATACTGTTTATCATGAGAAAGGCGAGGTAGGGGTGGAGTCTTGCTAGGGAACTGCATTGCTATATTATTATTTCACTGCATTTAACCACAGCATGGTATAGATCTCACTTCAGAACATTATACTGACTGATAACTGTGGATTCATAACCACAATCACTATAACCAAAGAGTATCTAAGCAACCATGCACTTTTATATCCCCAGGATACATTTGGTCACATAAGGAGCAAAAGCCTAAAGTAACACTGTACTTGTTCACAATATGAGCATTATAAAATGTTTTAACTACTGGTTAAAGACTTGGGGTAGTCTACAAAAGGAGCAACGTTTTCTCTAGTCCAGAAACACATACTGTAGCAACGGTCTGAGGCTACTCATTACTGGTATGGTGCATAATGACATTGGTTGCTATGGGATGCTGGACTGGTGCAAACGTCACCCCAACAGTCCCCGTGCTGTACTGATTATCACATTCAGAGGGGGTGCCAGTTGTTTTGATGACATCACTCATAATTGTGACGTTAGTTAGGACTAATTACTGGTGCCATGAAGAGAAAACCAGATGTCAAGTATATACATCAGAGATGTGGCCAAGGGATAAAAAGCTTCTTCTGGTAAGTGATTCCAAAGGCAGTTTGAGAACGGGATACATGTGGAAGCTTGTCTGATCATCTTTTGTGGTGAGTTGTATGAACAATAGATTGTTCTGAGTGTATGGACCAAGTCAAAGTGTATGTGAAGATAAAAGTAGATGTATAAAAAGGATTAGAGGAATGCAGACCAATGAAAATGTTATTCTTTATATATTTGATGGGGACTCGGGAGCATCTTAAGTATTGACAGGATGGAGAGTGGTTTAGATGCTGGTGAGAATGTGGAAGCAGTACTAAGGATGGATTACAGTGGGTGGAGGTGAGACCAGTCAGGTTGAAGTAGTCCAAGAGTAAGTGCCCGAGTCAATGTTTTGCCAGTATATGGGAATAGGAAGGGATGTATTATTGAGAACGGAGATGTGTCCTGGTCAGGGATCACATGTGGTTTTAGAATATCAGAGCAGGGTCTAATGTGACATGGCACCTGCCTTGGGAGACTGTATGTAAAGTGATGTTGTTGACCTTCCAGGATGCTATGGTGGTGAGGTATTGTGTTACTTTATTCTGAAAAGAAAGTATAAGATCAAGTGAGAAAGTGCTCAGGTCACTAAATGTTAAGAGAGAAGAAGCCCTAAGATAGACCCTTGGGGCACACACTGAAAGATAGGTCAACAGATGAAGGGAATGGTTGTGCTCATTACTCATTTTTAAAATAAATGAGTGCAATGAGGTTGTGAGCATAATGGGTTGAGTGCAGAGGACTCTTCTATTTGTCTATGTGAATGTTGTGGTCACAGCCTCATTGCACCCCGGTTAAATGTTTTTAAAAATTAGTGGTGAGCACAACTTTCCCTTGCTTGTTATAATTTATACAGGAGCAGTGGCCAGCTCCATGTTGTAGCTCCCACCCTTTCCAGCTAAAGTCAGATGGTTAATAAAAGGGCAGCCAAGTTTGGGAGTTTTACTTTGAAAGCAGCAAGTAAGTTGCAGGTAAAACTTAGTCCCTTTATAAAATGTATAATGAACAATAGAATTCTTAATGAATCAGATGAAAGTTGAGTGTAGGACTGGCCATATCGGAGATGAATTTGACGTAGTTGTCCAGCTTAAATATATTGTAATATATGGACAAACAATCCCTGTTTTGTTTAAAGGGTAAGGCATTTTTAGTAGCTCAGGGCACAAAATGTTTCAATGTATATATTTATATATATATATATATATATATAATATATTGATAATGGGTTGAGTGCAGAGGACCTTGTGATCACAACCTCATTGCACCCCAACTTAATGTCTTTGAAAATTAGCGGTGAGAAAATTTTTCCCTTGTTTTCAATGATCAAGCTTAGTGGTCTTGAAACCAGTGGCTAGTGAGTAACATGTTGCTCCCCAACCCCTTGGATGTTGCTTCCGGTGGCCTCAAAGCAGGTTCTTATTTTGCAATTCCTGGCTTCGAGGCAAGTTTTAGTTGCATAAAAAACATATTTATGGCCAAACAGAGACTCTTCTATGCTGCCAGTCCACATAGGGGCTACCAAATAGGCAAGCATATCCTTTATTTGGCACCCCGGGAACTTTTCTCATGCTTGTGTTGCTCCCCAACTCTTTTTGCAGTTGAATGTGTCCCACTTGTAAAAAGGCTGGAGCCTGCTGATCTAACTCCTGAGTCCCCAAGAGCCTTTTGTTTTGACCCCTGTGCCTGTTATTCCGACTTCCATCTGCCTGGCTTATGGACTCATTTTTATCTGCTGCCTGCCTCAATCTCTGACCTGTTTATGAACTTAGCTTACAAACTGCTTATCACTGATTCTCTGTTAATTTTTCTCTGTGTGCTCATTAATTACATAATATATAGCTGATTTGCCCTGGTATTTCTTAATTAAAAAAAAAAAGGTTATCCACCACACGTTGTAGGTTCCTTTCTTCCAATCACTCATCTATGGCTTATTCTGACATCTAGACAGTTGTCATCTTTAGAGAGTCTACATCTGTAGTCAAGATGGTGGATGCCCATGACCATGCACTTAGGTCATCACACCTCATTGTGATGTGGCCTGAGATGTCATCACAATGTATTTCAGTGAGAAGATTTACGGATGCCAAAAACCCAGGTTCAATGCCCAAATATAGGTCTTAGTAAAGCTCTGTGTGTGTTGCATTGATCCATCGGTTTCTGACCTCCAGCTTTGTTCCTGACTCACTGCCTGCCCTGACCTTTTTCCTGGATATGACTATAAACTCTCTTAGCCCCTTTGGATACAGCAAATTGGACTTTCTGCAAACAGTTTTCTCCTTGGTCCCGGCCTTGACAGTCTACCATTGACTTTATGTATAGTCCAGTCTTGGAGGGTATCCAGATTACACAAGTACCAGAAGGTAAGATCCATTAGAAAAGTTTTAGGTACCAACAATGTTACACAAACATTTCCAAAACAGGACCTTTCCATTGAAACATTTATGGAACAATCAACCTGAAGGCCAACTTTTCATTTTGACAGTTCAATATCCAGTATCACAAGGGAAACTCTGATTATTCTCCAAGAGAAAGAGCAGATTTACAGATATTAATAACCAGAAAGGTAAAGGAGCTGGGTAATAAATATGCAAAACCCCCATACAGTGTATGTACAAAATTGACATTCTCAAGCATATTCATGTTCTCTAAAGGACTCATATTTCTGCTTTCATGGCACCAGGGTCCAAATGGGGAAAAAAACAATAAATAATAATAAAAAAACCCGCAAATGAATAACAATTATTAGACGAATTGTGGCTTCGCTGCAAGGGGAAAGAGTGACATTTAGAATCAAAGAATTGATCAGGATAATTAATTTGCTTATGATTAACTTTCCTTGGTCCCTATTCATTGACCTTTAAGTCAATCCATTAGGTAATAGCTGCTCGACTGAACAGCAGGAATGAAAATAGCACAGTGACTCTTTCCAAAGGCCGTCGCTTCAATAAGACAAAAGCAATATATTTCTGTTTAAAGGTTTAGTACAAATTACGCATGCAAACAGACCCGACTGTACACACACCAATCAGAAGCAAAATCTAAAACATTGTTATTAACAGCCGAGTGTGAAAGTCCTTCCCCAGAGGGACAGGTGAGGGCTGGAATCAGTTTTTTAAACCCAATGAGGCCACAGACAATTAACTTTGTGCTTAATTACAAGTCTGCTTTGAAATGAACTTGTAATTTGATGTAGACAATGACATTGTAAATCAATTTGCATTCTGGGTTCAGATTTTATGTTTGGTGGTTTTCGGACGATTGGCGTTTTTTTTTTGTTTTTTTTGTAGCTCTCAAGGATGGCAATGCTGTCACGTTGCTGGGGTCACTGGTCATAGCAACAAAGCATTTGTTTTAAATGTCAGAAGGAAGGATGAAAGGAAAAGAGCCTGAATAGAAATATAAGCAAAAAATAAGTAGATGCCTAGTACAGATCCATTATCTGTAAACCCTTGATGCAGAAAGGCAGTCTCCATTTTAATGAAATAATTCACATTTTTAAAAATGGTTTCTTTGTACTTGATCCCAACTGAGATATAATTAATCCTTATTGGAAGCAAAACCAATCTATTTGCTGTACTATGGCTACACAGTTTGTGTATCCGGTCAGTATTAAGGGGCCCATTTACTTAGCTCGATTGAAGGAATAGAAGAAGAAAAACTTTGAATTTCGAATGTTTTTTTGGACTACTTCGACAATCGAATGGGCTACTTCGACCTTTGACTTCGAATAAAACAGATCTTTCTGTAATTTGGATCTTCATACCGTAAGTCTACTAGAAAATCATGTAAACATTAATTAACCCCAATAGACTGGTTTTGCTTCCAATAAGGATTAATTATATCTTAGTTGGGATCAAGTACAAGCGACTGTTTTATTATTACACAGAAAAAGGTAATCATTTTTAAAACTTATCATTATTTGGATAAAATGGAGTTTTTGTAATTTTATGAACTGGGGTTACATAAACACACTTGGACTTGCTTTAAAGTGACTGACAAGTGCTACTCTGTACTCATAATAAATGAATAAATATCAGTTGCATGATTCATTATTCCCTTCTCCTAGTGAAAACTAGAGGCAAAGACAGTGAAGTAGAAGTTCCACAATGTGATCAAAATATATTACCCTAGCCTTAAGGAGTAATAACGCATGGCAGTCTGCAGAGACCGGCGTTTAGGTTTAAACACTGAGATAACTTTATAAATCTGGATTTGTGATCCTAATACGTTATGTTAGCCTTAAGGCCTAATAATGCGCGGGGGTCTGCAGAGACCTGTTTCTAGATTAAAGGACAAATCTGGATCATACATATTACAAACGTCTTAACACTTGCAATAATAACCCATAGTTATCTGAAGAGACCTCCTACTGACATGACCTACGTCTTTCAATTGACATCTCTTGACATCCCTTACGTTTCCCTTGATACCCTTTGACATGACCTACGTCTTTCCCTTGGCATGCCTTGACATCACCTATGGTTTTTTCTTTGACATCACCACGTCTTTCCCTTGACATCACCTACATATTTCCCTTGACACCCCTTGACATCACTACCTACGTCTTTCCCTGACATCTCTCGACATCACCTACATCTTTCCTTTGACACCCCTTAACATCACCTACGTCTTTCCTTTGACATCACCAATGTCTTTCCCTTGACACCTCTTGACATCACCTACATCTTTCCCTTGACATCACTACCTACGTCTTTCGCTTGACATCTCTTGACATCACCTACATCTTTCCCTTGACACCCCTTCACATCACCTACGTCTTTCCCTTGACACCCCTTGACATCACCTACATTTCTCTCGACACCCTTTGACATGACCTACGTCTTTCCCTTGGCATGCCTTGACATCGCCTACATTTTTTTCTTTGACATCACCACGTCTTTCCCTTGACATTACCTACATCTTTCCCTTGACATCACCGATGTCTTTCGCTTGACTTCTCTTGACATCACCTACATCTTTCCCTTGACACCCCTTGACATCACTACCTATGTCTTTCGCTTGACATCTCTCGACATCACCTACATCTTTCCTTTGACACCCCTTAACATCACCTACGTCTTTCCTTTGACATCACCAATGTCTTTCCCTTGACACCTCTTGACATCACCTACATCTTTCCCTTGACATCACTACCTACGTCTTTCGCTTGACATCTCTTGACATCACCTACATCTTTCCCTTGACACCCCTTAGCATCACCAATGTCTTTCCCTTGACACCCCTTGACATCACCTACGTCTTTTCCTTGACATGCCTTGACATCACCTACGTCTTTCGTTTTACATCTCTTAACATCACCTATATCTTTCCCTTGACATCACATACATCTTTCCCTTGACACCCCTTGACATCACCTACGTCTTTCTCTAAACTTCACCAGGTCTTTCCCTTGTAGTAACCTATACATTAGCTGAACATCAAAACCACCGTCCCTTACTTTTATGAACTGGGGTGACATAAACACACTTGGACTTGCTTTAAAGTGACTGACAAGTGCTACTCTGTACTCATAATAAATGAATAAATATCAGTTGCATGATTCATTATTCCCTTCTCCTAGTGCAAACTAAAGGCAAAGACAGTGAAGTAGAAGTTCCACAATGTGATCAAAATATATTACCCTAGCCTTAAGGAGTAATAACGCATGGCAGTCTGCAGAGACCGGCGCTCAGGTTTAAACACTGAGATAACTTTATAAATCTGGATTTGTGATCCTAATACGTTATGTTAGCCTTAAGGCCTAATAATGCGCGGGGGTCTGCAGAGACCTGTTTCTAGATTAAAGCACAAATCTGGATCATACATATTACAAACGTCTTAACACTTGCAATAATAACCCATAGTTATCTGAAGAGATCTTATGAAATTCCTATGGGCTCCACACTGACCACTTTCATCACTGGTCACTTGATAGTGTCGTATTTCTTGGGACTGATACACAATTAGGGCTCTTACACACGGCCGTTCCGACCTGCGCTCCCCTGCGTTCCGTTTTTTGGCGTTCAGCCGCAGGGGAGCGCAGGAATAGACGCAAGTAATTATTTGAAATGGGGCTGTACTCACTCAGGCGCGTGTAGGCGCCGAACGCAGGTTCAGACGCAACATGCTGCATTTTTCCTGCGTTCAGCGCCTACACGCGCCTGAGTGAGTACAGCCCCATTTCAAATAATTACTTGCGTCTATTCCTGCGCTCCCCTGCGGCTGAACGCCAAAAAACGGAACGCAGGGGAGCGCAGGTCGGAACGGCCGTGTGTAAGAGCCCTTACAAGGTTTCCTGGATCCTGAAAATAAATCTTTTCAATACTGTTTTCCTACAGTGTGGCATTAAAATTACCTTTAATTTGTCACCAGTTTTCTCTAACGAGGGAAACAACACACACCCTGCATTCAAAGCCTGATAGACTTTCAGCTCTTAATGCGCTAATTACTATTTAAATGTTAAATTTAGCCTGGAGTTCATGCTTACTCTTGTAGATGGTTTACTCATTAATTGAAGGTAAAATCACATCAGTTTATGTTACAAGTTCCTAAAGCCTTCAAGTTGCAAATACAGAGTTTATAAAGAGGCCCCATTTAAATATCCCTGAACATAAATTAAGGCTGAAAGCCAATGATGCTCATAGAAGCATGGGAGCTCACTGCACTTGCTTCATTATTCGGCCACCGAATATTAGTTCCCAGCAATACTGCTCTCACATCATTGTACTAGGGAATACTAGGATTCAGGTTCACAGGGTCTCCTGGTCCTAAGGCCATGGCAATCATCTGTCAATATAAAATCGCAAACTGGTTATGCAAATAGAATAGATGTTCCCTTGTATTAAATACAGTGGAGCAGAAACAGACCTCAAGAACTGTAGGTTTATAACCTGTAAAGAGAGAGACAAGCACAATTCAGCAGGAACAGCCCCTAAGTTTGCTCATAGTCTGTACAGAGAGATCCCATAAAACTATGGCAGCATAGGTATTCCCTTTACTAAGCATAATTCAGCAGAATCAGCCCCTACATTTGCTCATGTACAGGGAGATACCAATAATGCTGCTAAAATAATGTTATTTCAGTAAAAATTTACTTTTTTGATGACATTTCCAGTCCAACATCAACAATGATTTTACTTCCCTACAAGAGAAAAAAAAATACATTACTGTTTGGTAATTAATCAATGGGTCCTTAATTACTTTGTAAACAATCAGGTTCACTGGTTTCAGCCCTTCCGAAACCCTGTAGAAATCGATCGATAGGAAGGAATTGAAGAAGAAAACAAAATCCTCAACATTCTAACTACCAGCACATACTCTTCCCTACCCTCACATTTTCTTACCTTGCTTGGGAAATCCAGAGAATAAAGAAACCCTTCCTTCTTCTGTATTTACCAATCTGCCCTGACAGTAACATGGATCTCATCTTTTCTATATGTACAGTGCACCCGGGGATCTGAACTTTAATATACAGCTGGGTGGCCAAGTGGAGCCAATATCTACAGGTATTGGATCTGTTATCCAGAATGCTCATATCTTAAGTCTACTAGAAAATCATTTAAACATTAAATAAACCCTATGGGCTGGTTTTGCTTCCAATAAGGATTAATTATATCTTAGTTGGGATCAAGTACAAGCTACTGTTTTATTATTACACAGAAAAATCATTTCTATGGCCTTTCCGTAATTCAGAGCTTTCTGGATAATGGATCCCATACCTGTACTCACTGTGGGAAAAGAAGTGTATCTTGTCCTGTAGGGGCTGCAGGTAGTTAGAAGGGTCAGTTCAGCCAATGGCCTCTCACATGTTGTTGAGTACCATTTGGGCCTCAGCAGAAGGGTGAATCCTGTTGTGGCAGAAAGAGCTTTGGATCAGTAGCTGGCAAGTATATTTAAACAAACTAGAAGACCAAATCTGCCCAATTAAGAGTGTAGCTGAACAAATGCAGCACTAAATAGAAGAGGCAATATAGCCGAGACCTCTTTGGAGACCTTCTGGGTGTGACTTGGGTATAAAAAGTTGGGTTTCAATGTTTAAGCATTTCTAAAAAAAAAATCGAAAAATGCCAATTTCTCAAAAGTTGAGTGGAACATTTAGTCAGATATCAACAGAATAAAAGCGATTTTCCCGCAGATTGAGATTTTCAGAAATATATACATTTTCCTTGCATCTTCTGACCAAAAAAACTCGCCTTGAAAGCTGTTAAAGGGATACTGTCATGCGAAATTTTTTTTTTTTAAAATGAATCAGTTAATAGTGCTGCTCCAGCAGAATTCTGCACTGAAATCCATTTCTCAAAAGAGCAAACAGATTTTTTTATATTCAATTGTGAAATCTGACATGGGGCTAGACATATTGTCAGTTTCCCAGCTACCCCAAGTCATGTGACTTGTGCTCTGATAAACTTCAATCACTCTTTACTGCTGTACTGCAAGTTGGAGTGATTATCACCCCCTCCCTTCCCCCCCCCCAGCAGCCAAACAAAAGAACAATGGGAAGGTAACCAGATAACAGCTCCCTAACACAAGATAACAGCTGCCTGGTAGATCTAAGAACAGCACTCAATAGTAAAAAACCCATGTCCCACTGAGACACATTCAGTTACATTGAGAAAAAAAAAACAGCAGCCTGCCAGAAAGCATTTCTCTCCTAAAGTGCAGGCACAAGTCACATGACCAGGGGCAGCAGGGAAATTGACAAAATGTCTAGCCCCATGTCAGATTTCAAAATTGAATATAAAAAAATCTGTTTGCTCTTTTGAGAAATGGATTTCAGTGCAGAATTCTGCTGGAGCAGCACTATTAACTGATTCATTTTGAAAAAAATGTTTTTTCCCACGACAGTATCTCTTTAAGATCCATTCAACTCAAAATTGCTCGAGAATTCTCAAGTGTTCTCCAGAATTCTCAACATGCTTTACCCCTAAAATGCCCGAATATATTCTCAGGTCAGAGAAAATAAACACAAAAATTCTCAACACTGCGTTTTCTATGATGCTGCTCATACTCAAGACTTTTGAATTTTGAAAAGTCTGCCCCTTTGTGAATATCCTATACATTTTGTAATGTAACACACAGGTGGCAGCCGCAGTCAGCAGAGAGAAATGACAGTTGCAATGTACAAACTGCTCTATTACCGGCTGCCATTTGAATGAACAGGCAGCAAAATATTTAGCTCTGACAGCTGTCAAACATCACGCGCTGAAATATGATTCTGCAACATGTCCTGATTGTCATGGTGTGTCGTGTGATGTTTAGTGTTGTGAGATCTATCACTCGCTCTCTGAAGAGAAAACAGCAAAGTTGAATATATAAATGTAAACTGCACATTTAAGTGGCAATTCATATAACAAAACGAGTTTGTCGAATTATACATTTCTGCTCCATCTGCCTTGTTTCCATAGAGAATGATTGTGTATAATTGGTTATCAGTTTCATTTCACAAGACAGAGAAATCTTAGGCACCACCATGGCTCACTTGGCTCAACGTGGCTGTTGCTTTAAGAATCATCAGTTACATTATTTGATCATCTGATTAGCAAGGGAAATTGTGGTCATTGAGACTCCTGTTGTAAGGCAAATAATGCAGGGTGTGGGGTCCCAAAGGAGCTCTGAATTACTAAAAGGGGCCAAGAGCAGTGTGTGGGGTCTCAAAGGACCTCTGCACTTACTATGGAGGGCCATGCGCAGTGTGTGGGACCCCAAAGGAGCTTTGTACTACCTACAGGGGACCGGGAGCATTGTGTGGGGTCCCCAAGGAGTTATTTACTTACTACAGACGGCCAAGCAATGTGTGGGGTCCCAAAGGAGATCTGTACTTAATAAAAGGAGCTAGAGCACTCTGTGGGGTCCTAAAGGAACGCTGTACTTACTACAGAGGGCCAAGCACAGTTTGTGGGGTCCCAAAAGAGCTATGTACTTATTAAAGGGAGCCAGAGCAATTAAAGGGAGATAGAAGACTGTGTGGGATCCTAAAGGAGAACTATACTTACTAAAGGGATCCAGAGCAGCGTGTGGGGCCCCAAAGGAGCTCTGTACTTACTATAGGGGCGTACACCAGTGTGTGGGGCCACAAAGGAGTTCTATACTTACTAAAGGGAGCCAGAGCAGTGTGTGGGGCTACAAAGAAACTCTGCACTTACCGCCGAGGGCCAAGAGCAATGTGTGGGGTTCCAAAGGAGCTCTGTACTTACTAAAGGGAGCCCAAGCAGCGTGTGGGGTTCCCAAAGGACCTCTGCACTTACTATGGAGGACCAATGTGGGACCCCAAAGGAGCTTTATACTTAATAAAAGGAGCTAGAGCACTCTGTGGGGTCCTAAAGGAACTCTGTACTTACTACAGAGGGCCAAGCACAGTTTGTGGGGTCCCAAAGGAGCTATGTACTTATTAAAGGGAGCCAGAGCAATGTGTGGGGTCCCAAAGGAACTCTGTACTTACTTTAGGGGCCAAGAGCAGTGTGTGGGGTCCCAAAGGAGTTATGTACTTACTACAAGGAAGCCAGAGCAGTGTGTGTGTGGAGTCCCAAAGGATCTCTATACTTACTAAAGGCAGCCACAGCAGAGCTCTGCATCTACTACAGATGGCCAAGCACAGTGTGTGGGGTCCCAAAGGAACTCTGTACTTATTAAAGGGTGCCAAAGCAATGTGTGGGGTCCTAAAGAATCCCTGTACTTATTACAGGGGGTGTAGATGGCCCCAAAGGAATTCTATGCTTACTACAGAGAGTCAGAACAGAGTGTGGGTCCCAAAGGAGCTCTGTACTTACTACAGAGGGCCAAGAGCTGTCTGTTGGGTCTGTACTAAAACTGAGAAAAGTAAATTTTGTTTTTTTTTTCCTTTTAACAATAATCTGCCTGCTGCAACTGTAGACTGGAAAGAGCCAGATTAATTCAGAAATAATCCAAAATAAATAATGAAGTAATTACGTAATTATTACAGTGAAGTAATTTTACAGAATTTAACAGGATATCGAGGCTGCCATCGTTATGTGGATTATCATTGCAGGCAAATGTTTGAAACCAAATGGAGAAATGAATGGAAGCAAAAACAACTGTATATTTATCTAAAGTTTTCTCATGTTAAGACTTACAAATAGAAAAGAGAAACCGAGAGTCTCCAGGCACCTACAGTAAATATAACCAAGAATGGGGTCGATAGAGATATTATGTGGGAGCTATACAGTTCTGGAACCAATCACACAACGTGTAAAAGAAAAAGTCGAATATACTGTATCTGACGCTATCCAGTAACTTCAGAAGATAATGAAATGAAATCCCAGTCACTGATGAATAGATTTTCCTTTATATTCGGTTCTTTTTATGTCTCATCTGCTTAAGTTCAGCTCCTTTCATACGTTGGTCACAGCTGGGGAAGCCTTTGAAAAGTTTCCATGCCATGTTATCAGCGGAGGCAGCGAATGTTCCCATTACAATGGGCGCTACTGTTTGATTTGATTATTTTCCGTGTTTTTTTAATCTTTTGCAGTGGTTGCTGGATTTTACTAGACACTTAACTCCCGGTCCAGATGGCTCTCCTCGGAGGGAGAATTCTGGATATCCATTTATAATTGTTGTTGAATTACATCTTGCTGCATTCTATTCCAGCGGCTGCCAACATCATTCCAGCTTGTTTTGAGGCTACGAATGAAAAGATGACCAAAATATGTATAAAATAAATCCATGTCTCTCATGTATATTTCATTGTGTACATACATATTCAGTTTCGTTACTCTGATATTCATTTTCATTTTCAAGCTCGCTTTGAGGGAATTGCTGAGGTTGTAGTTCTGGGTTACTGGACAGTTCTACAAATGTAGTAAGCAATTAGTGATTGTTTTTTATCACAGTCATGGAAATAATATTAAAGGGGGTACATGTGGTACATGAGGTCTAGAAGCCTCATGTTCCCAAAGGTGCTCTGTACTTACTAAAGGGAGCCAGAGCAGTGTGTGGGGTCCAAAGGAGCTCTGTACTCACTACAAGGGGCCGAGAGCAGCGTGTGGGGTCCAAAAGAGCTCTAAACTTACTACAAAGGACCAATAGAATTGTGTGGGGTCCCAAAGGAACTCTGCACTTACTAATTAGTAAGTATTTAGTAATTACTGGACAGTTGTTTTTCATCACAGTACATGAGGGCTAGTAACCCATAGTAACCAATTAGCAGGAAGCATTTACTGGTTACCTGTTTAAAATTATCGAGTTGCCTTATAAGGCTTAATAAGGATTAATCATGTCAACACTAGAGCCATACCATAGTATTATCATGCCCCATGAGAGATAAGAGATCCCTATTGGTACAGGGGCATTATAGGTATTCCTATTCAATGTAGTGGAGGGGATCCCAAAGTTCAGTCTCCATCCTGTGGAGTACCTTGGATGATTCTGGGAAGCCTGAGGCAGGAGATCTCAGAGAAGTACCCTTATTAGAGGCTGGAGAGTAGAACCCTATCAATTAGGACATTAGTTTGGGTGATACTAGTTCCTGTTATAGCATGCTCTAGGAGTTTGTGTCAGGGCCTAGTGGTTCTAGTAGATTGGAGTTGGAACCAAGGAGGAAGGTGGTGTGCAGACTAAAAGGAAATAGTCCAATTTACGGTACAAAGGGGTTAAGCAGATCAAGGTCACTATCCAGGCAAGAAAGTCAGATCAGGCAGTGTAATAGCGTGGTCAGTAACAGGTAGAAGTGTCAGGAAACAAGTATCAATCAATAGAGCAAATACATCGCACCCAGACACTCACTCAAGAAGAACCAATATTTGGCACAGGTCTTTGTTGTCCATTTATTTTGAATTTGGTGGCAAACTGTAACATAATGAAGTCACTACGATGCGCCCAAATAATATAGGTGCAGGATAGCTAGCAAGAGTGGAGACATACAACAAGGATCGAGCCAAGAGACGGGGTCAATACTGTGGGAGCAGCAGGAAGACTTATACCAGTGTCACAGGATGTGATAGGTTGCTGCCCAGGAGCAAACACTGAGACTTTTTATTACCCCACCATCTCTACATGCTGAGGCCATTATCATTATTACTGTGCTATTATTATCTATAGCCAATCTTTCAAACTATTCAAACCAAGTCCTGTGAAATGGTAATGGGCGGTGCCAATGTTATTAATGATAATTTTAGCACCTATCCAACAGAAGGAGTTTTGGAAATAGAGCATTTATATGAAATACCCTAGGGGCTGAGATATACCCATTGGGCAGCCAGGGTAGATCAGTATGCTGATCAGATTCCAAACAACAAATTGGTTTTGCCAGTATTGGGGCTCATCAGTGCAGGGTTTTCTCTTCAAGATATGTAGATCTAGGGAAGTAGATCCATACATAAGAAATGCATTTTTATAAAAGTATTTGTATACAGTACAGAATGAACTCTAGAAGCATCAGGCTGTGACAGGGCTTGGCTTTTCCTCCTGATGTTGTCTCTTCTCCCCATCGTGGATTTTCAGTGCAGAGTGCTGCTTTCTCAGCGGTGCAAGTGCTTCTTAAGTGAGCACTTAGCCACATGTCCATGCATCCCTTAGCACATGCCCTCCATTGCATTTAAATAAATGTTTTGATAAAGAAAACCTGAAAAACGTAAACCTATGCACAAATGTATATAAGGAATTGGCAGAAAACAAGTCCAGGTTCAGGCACAAGGTCTAGGCAGGTGCAAACAAGCAAACAGAAACAGGCGCACAGTCAGGGCAGGCCGCAAATAATGAAAATCTAAATAACAGGTCACGGTCAAACCAGGAAGTCAGAATATGGAGAAAAAGGCAGGGCATGAAAAGACTTACAGGATTCAGGAGACAAGACTTAAGGATACAGGATACAGGAACAGGAATTCAGAAACGAGGAACTCATGCACAAGAACTAAGGCAAAGTCACAGCAGAAAGGCTCATGATCCAGCCAATGGTATGGGAGAGGCAGGCTCAAATAGCCCCCGAATTGGACTTATTCCTGTGGCTCAGCCTAGAGGTGCAACTGTCAGCATAAACCAGATCTCTGGTTCTAGACCAGGGAGTTCCTGGTAGTTAGTACTTATTTTATCTCAGCAACATTCAAATCTTTAATTAGTATGCAACACTAACAATGCCCCTTTCTCAGTTAGAATGGTTGCCAGAGTGAAAGCAAAACAATTGCTTATCCAGTTCTTCTAATCTTATCAAGTCTGCACCGACTGATCTTCCCCATGGCTTTAATTAATTATTTTCCACCGTTGAGGTCAGGTACCCGATGTAGCTAGAACACAGGTTCAGAGCTTTACAGGTTTACAAAACTGGCAAGCTTTCAGTTTGCTTTGAGAGAAAATACAATTATTCTGCCTAATTTTTCAGCTTCGTTCTGAAGGGAATGTGAGAAGAGAGGGTTCCTTGCAACTCAAATATTTGATGGTTTTCTGGGAGACGATTAAAAGGAGGTGGCATAATGACTTCTGAAACTACATCTGTCAATGTGGGGCAATTGAAGGCCCTTATGTGGACTGGCAGCCTACAGTAGGCTCTGCTTGGCAGTCGTTAATTATTCAATTAAAACTTGCCTCCCGGCCTGAAATTCAAACTTAAAGGGATACTGTCATGGGAAAACGTGTTTTTTTTAAAAAAACACATCAGTTAATAGTGCTGCTCCAGCAGAATTCTGCTCTGAAATCTGTTTTTCAAAAGAGCAAACAGATTTTTTTATATTTAATTTTGAAATCTGACATGGGGCTAGACATATTGTCAGTTTCCAAGCTGCCCCTCTCATGTGACTTATGCTCTGATAAACTTCAGTCACTCTTTGCTGCTGTACTGCAAGTTGGAGTGATCACCCCCTCCCTTTTCTGCCAGCAGCCTAACAACAGAACAATGGGAAGGTAACCAGATAGCAGCTCCCCAACACAAGATAGCTCCATGGAAGAAAAACACTCAATAGTAAAATCCAGGTCCCACTACGATACCTTCAGTTACATTGAGTAGGAGAAACAACAGCCTGCCAGAAAGCAGTTCCATCCTAAAGTGCTGGCTCTTTCTGAAAGCACATGACCAGGCAAAATGACCTGAGATGCACCTACACACCAATATTACAACTAATAAAATAGTTGGTTCAGGAATGAAATTTTATATGGTAGAGTGAATTTGCAGTGTAAACAGTGCTTTGAGGCTACTGGAAGCAACATTCAAGAGGTTGGTTAGGAACATGTTGATCACAAGTCACTAGTAGGGGATCACTGTCCGAGATACTGAGGGTTCTAGAAACTATAATTTTCTCTTGAACCTTGGTATAATCCAAAAACTCTACTCCCACTTTTATTTATGTTAACACCATGAAAAAAATGAAGTAGCTTAAGTTGGAACACTAGTTTTGGGTTTATAGAAGAGTGCTGCCATTTTGGGGTGCAATATATGAAGCCTATATGATAGAGTTGACCAGGTCCGCAAAACTATTGAAACAACAGCATGTCTCTACTTTGCCTTTTATTAAGCCCTGAATACAATATTATGCATACGGCAGTTAAACCAACACAATCAATTCTAATTCAAAATAATTAGATCTTTATTCGGCTTCCACTTTTCTTTAAACTCCAAAAAAAATACCATTTTTATTGAGATTGTTTACTTAAATCTGCGGTCAGGCTGCAAGGGCAGGCTCTGATTAGCAAATGCAGATGAATCAAACAGGCGAGATTACGTGCTTTAAAAAAGGGCAAGCAGAATGAACTGAAATCTCTGGAAAACTTCACAATTTGTAAGTGCTAATTCATTCCTTTTAACAACATCAGAACTGCACAATTATTACCTTTTTTTCTTCTATTTTTCTGCTTCACTTCATAGGTATTTCATAGGCTTTTGGAGTGCTTTTATCTTTCTTGAGAATTCCAGTTGAGCTAGTCTTATACACATAAAATTAAGGAAATCACCGCTGAAAATTTACTTTTCTTAAAAAACATTTAAGGCAACATTTCATCGATCTTTAGATTTTTTCGTACTAGCACCCTGCTAGCCTAATCAGTTCCCAGGTTCCCCTAACAGCACTTCTGTAGACTTAATCAGCTGTATACATCAGCACTGCTGTGCTATAGACTCATTCCTTACTGAACTTTCTCTAAAAGACACAAACATAACTTCTATAGACTCAATTATTTGCCAGCTCCACTTTAAGGGGCTTATACCAACATCCAGTTTGATATTAGTGTAAGCCCAGACATGGCATGTAAAGGGGTACTCATCCATCTACAGACATGTCCTCCAGCAGTCTGATCAGTTAGTTAGGCCCCTGGTTGTCATCCTTACTTGGTGTAGAATTCATAAGGAAAAGTTACTGACGAGGAGTGGTCTCGTTGGACAGGTAGGAGGGGGGTTGGAAGAACAGTCTGGAGAATGGTGGGAGCCACTGGAGAGTTCAAGGAAAAGAAAGAGGACACAAAAGTAGCCTTGTAGGCACTTGTACTCTTCCATTACCAGTCCCACAGTATTAAAATATACTGTGATACTTTATTAATAACATGATCACAGGGTGCCAGGTGTCACTTTATTCCTACCAAAAGTCAATGTCGGGTGTCAAGCAACTTCTTCTTATAGTTTCATATACCCACCTGTTCCACCTAACCATTCTTGCCTTCAACCTCAAGTGCCAACAGCAACACCCAAGGCCTAACACTAATCTGTCCTGCTTACTCCATCCCTAAGGTGAGGGAAGGGCTGCCATTCTTACTGTGTTGCCTGTGTCACGTTCGGCACCCTATATTCAGAAGCCAAGCTAAGCTCCCTGGTCTCAGCTCTCAATTCTGCCTCTAACCGCCGCCTTTCACCTCGGGAGGAGCCCTCGGCTAATTGGATGCCGCCAGGTCTTATTTGAGAGAGGAGCACAGCTAACGGTTCTGGACGAGCAAAGGGGCACGATCGTCTCACCAGGATACTGGAAGGAAGAACACCACCAGGAATAGGCAGGCCGGGCCAGCGCAAGCAGAGAATCGTCAGACAGGACGGAATCAGGATAGGAGAACGTAGAATGGTCAGTGGACAGGCAAAGGTCGGATTGGAGAGGTCAGAGTAGTCACAGGCAGGCTAGGATCAGGATTAGAGATATCACAGTAGTCAGGCAAAGCAAGGGTCAATACACAGAAGAAGACATGATTCACGTAGAAAACACACAAGAACTTACTAATAGAACCTAACCACGGGCCACTTGCTAAACACTGAATTATCCTTATATAGTTTTGAATCTCGCCCCAATGCGCAATGACATCATCACGCTGGCACATAAGCCCGGAAGTGCTCCATAGGGGAACTGGACAAGGAAGGAGAAAGATCAACGCAGCGGGCGTCCACGCCGAAGCAGCGGCGATGGACCCCGCTGCCCACTAGACCACCAGGGTGAGTCCTTACACACTGCTCCTGCGCATTACAGAGCTACACCTGCCTTATCTAGGCCTGACTCACTCTTTCCTGGTTGTTGGCTTCTTGGCTTCCTTGCTACTGCAGAGAATCTTCATTTTACATCCTGCCTTTAGAGCCCAGAAAGAGAATGGTACCAGCAGAGGATAAAAAAGTCCCTCATTTTGAGAGGAGACCCCCCAAGTTAGAAAAGAGAAAGGTTTTCCATCTGAACTTGGCCAAAAGCAGAGACCTGGAGCTCAAACATCATGCTGAGGAAATCATCATGCCAAGCTACAAGCTGCCCAGAAGTTGGCCAAAGTGAGACTCAACCTGAGAGTGCCTCAGTAAGCAAGTTAACATTGGAAGGATATGGCAGGAAGTTCAGCTACCAAATACATCAATGATTATCAGAAATAAACTTTATTATATTTACAGTGTATCTTCAGTCAATCCCCACAAGCTAACAGTGTGGCGTTCTGCATACAACTGATAATGGCAGATGATCATCCCAAATCACTGGATTATGCTAAAAACAACTTGAAAATTTTTTTTTTACTATGAAATCTGAATTTTTCGTGTAAAAAAAACCTAGAATTTTTCAAGGTTTATTATACCCAGAGGATGGAAAAGGTCTGAATCTGAAAATCCTCCATCTCAGACCTGCTGAGGTTTTATATAAGTCAATGTGAGAGGTCCCTATCCAAGTTTCTGTGTTCTGTGGTGGAATTAGCCTGAAAATCTGACTATTTCAGACTTTTCAGACAAAAATTTTGGCTTTTCGGGTAAACATGAAAAAAATAGAGCGATTTGTAAAAAAACTGAAAAAATCTTATGCTTTGGGTTTCACTAAATTTTATAGAGTTTGTCCCCAATCCAATTAAACTGTCCTTTTATAATAATAAATAAGGTCCAATCGTGGATTCGTGATGCTCTGACTTATATTTAAATATTCCGCAAAATTCTGATTTTGATAAATAAGGCCCTGAATGTATTGTAAGGTCTGTTTATATAGATAAACATTGAACCTTAAGAGCAGTGCGACCAATTCTCTAAACTCAATCTATTCCCGACCAGCCCAGAAATAGCCAAAGAACCACAAATTAATGAAGCCAATGATTCAAAATGGTCCTGTAAATATAACAAAAAGAAATGTCTTTGGTTCATTCAAAGAGCGTCTTAATGATCTCCTATAAAACCACTCGTATTCACTACTCTTTAGTAACACACATCAAAGGGAAACTTTTATAGCTTTGTCAAGCAATAGACAGAATATGTAAAAATGTAAGTGCTGAGCTTCATATTAGGTCATTACGAATAAGTGATGTCATTTGTAAGGGAAAACACATTCTTCGAAGTGTTTCAAAGGAATGGCTGAGGTTCATAAAAGTAATTTGTGTTTAAGTCTCTTTTACTGCGCATACTAGAGAAAGGCTACATTTTTTTTTATATACGTATGTGTTCTAGAGTCTAATGAAACTTAAGTGGGCAATACGATCAATCTGTAATCGCGTATATTATGAAATCAACCTCTGCCATTACTGTTTGTTCCAGACCTGATTTTTTAGCTGCTGCACTTTGATAGCCAAATAAATATATCAATCAAGTTGCTTTTAGTCACCAGAATCAAATGGGACAAGAAAAACAAAGTATTATTGCATTAGCGAAACGCGGCGGCCATTAAAAGCACTGGTGGCGAGTCTCCATATTGATGGATTAGGCTGCATTTTAAAAACTGCCTCTGATACTCTCAGCTATATAATTTATAGATGCAGTGCTCTGTAGCAGATAAGTGTCCGTATTCAGCTCTTTTATTTGCTTCTTCATTACTCTCTGTGTTTATAAATATGACAGTATCAGGCATTTTTTTTTCTCCGTTTTATTATTCGTAATGTAAATTTTGAGTGATTGACAAAAAAATCATAGTTTAAGGTAAAAAGGAATAGATGTTTATTGCCATCTATCTAAAAGTTTATTTTTCTTTGAAGAGGAAACTCTATCCAGCAATGCATTTTCTATAGAGAATCTGTAAAAAAAAAATTAGTGATTTACTTACTTTACGCAGTGATTCACAATGTCATTTTTTTGTATTAGATAATTAAATAAAAGGAGAAACCAGTACAATTGAGAGAGATGAGATACAATAAAAATTCTTGAAAACAAAGTGTTTCCATGCTTCCATCCAAATACATCCCATTTTAAAAACCAGAAATGAGAAGAGATATAGGGGCAGATTTACTAAAGAGCAAAGTGGCTAATGCTAGCTAAAATTCGCCAGTGTTGCCACCCGCAGGGACATCACCAATTCTCTAACAGATGCAAGCGCCAATTTGCTAGCGAACCAGACCTTCGCTATTGCAGTTTTGGGCCCTATTGCCAGGCATATTTTCGCTCCGGGTGCTACTCACTAAAATGAACTAAAGTGCTTAAAAGAAGCAAAATCTTCTTTTATCTTCTGTCACTTACCGTATATACTAGAGTATAAGCCGAGTTTTTCAGCCCCCAAAATATGCTGAAAAACTCTACCTCGGCTTATACTCGGGTTAAGCGCAAAAACGGTCGCCGGCGTCCAAGAATAGTCGCCGGCGTCCAAGAATAGTCTCCAAGAATATTAGCCGGCGTCCAAGAATGGTCGCTGGCATCCAAAAATGAGACGCCGGCACCTCCAATGGGAGCAGAAACTCTCAAGTTTTTTGATTGAAACTTACCAGAAGCTGCTGCATTTCTCACCCTAGGCTTATACTCGAGTCAATACGTTTTCCCAGTTTTTGGAGGTAAAATTAGGTACCTCGGCTTATACTCGGGACGGCTTATACTCGAGTATATACGGTACATCATATCTTGTGTGCCAAAATGCATTAAAGTTCAAAAAACGCTGGAGACTTTTCCATTTTTAAGTGGGATTGGCTGCAAAAGTCTTTTTTTGGGTAACCTGGTTTTCTCCACACATTTTATAACATATGGACCATTAATTTTACAGTGGGCTCATGTAAGGTAACTTATTTATAATAAAGACGTCCATACAACTTTAAATTTCCCGCCCTATGCAAATTGACCTAAGCGCAAGATCACTAGCGAAGTTTCGCTAGGCACAAATGAATGCTAACGCATCTTTGTTATGAAATGCTTGCACAGTCCAAGTAACGCTAGCGAAAAGTCACCAGCAATCAACGTCCGGGACGAAACTTTGCATTTCAGTGAATTAGCATGTTCGTAGTGCATTTGCGCCTAGCAGAGTTGTGCGAGGGTTGCGATGCTGACGCTGATGCCATAGGAGGCTTGTGGAAGCCATGAAAGTTGCCTTGTAATTTCTCATCAAAGCACCAAATGGAATAATAGTGGCCATGGTATTGGCGCCATGTATGAAGGTCGTAAATCTGTGATGTTCATGCCATATTCAGTCTTTTCTAGAGTCAATACTCTTTCTCTCAACCCTATACTAGTTGGAATCACCTGAATATTCATTCAGATACATTAAAAAGCCTTCTTGAATATAAAGTGTTTCCATACTTCCACCCAAAATATCACATTACCTTTCAAACCCAACTAGAAATGAGAAGAGACATTAAGAAGTTTGGGAGCTATGAACGTTGGCTTGATCTTGTATGTTCTCACCAGAGCAACAAATGGGATAATGACGGCATGTAAGAAAGTAGTAAATATGTGATGGTCAATACTTGTCTTTACCTCAACCCTATACTGATTGAAATCACCAGACTATTAACTATCCCAATTGAGCCTTGGTGATTGTTCTACACAAAATGTTATCATAGCTGAAAATGCACCCTTAAGGTGGCTAGGCCTTAGTTAATGGGTTTACTAAACCCAGTCTGGGCTCCTTGAAAACGTACCACCTACTAAGTGAGAATAAATAATCAGAATCAGATATTTGTAGAAGGCATCACCAATTCTTACTCTCCCTATAGCTGCCCTAAGCACAGGATTACTATTACACAAGGACTTACTCTACCCCATATAAACACCCATCCTGTGATATCCTAGCGATATCAGTTTACATGTTAACACACAGGGCTGCCATCCGAAATCACTGGGCCCTGCACAACAAAATTTTCTGGGCCCCCCTCGCCACCCCTCCCTCAGTATGAAGGTCACACAAGACACAGGCATTAAAACATTAAGTCCCCCCCTACAAGTTAAAAAAATAACTTTGGTGCCCAAGCCCCTCCTACAAGTTTTGGTGGTCAGGTGGTGGTTAAAGAAAAAAAACATTGGTGGCCAGGGCCCCACACATTAAAAAAAAAAACAATGAGCCAGGGCCCCCACACATTTAAAAAAAAAAAAAAACAATTAGCCAGGGCCACCACACATTTTTTTTTAAAAAACAACAATTAGCCAGGGCCCTCACACATCTTTAAAAAAAATAGCAAAGGGCCCCCACACATTAAAAAAAAAAAAAAAAACAATGAGCCAGGGCCCCCACACATTTTTTAAAAAAAAAAAACAATTAGCCAGGGCCACCACACTTTTTTTTTTAAAAAAAACAACAATTAGCCAGGGCCCACACACATCTTTAAAAAAAAAAACTAGCAAAGGGCCCCCACACATTTAAAAAAAAAAAAACTATTAGCCAGGGCCCTCACACATTTAAAAAAAAAAAAAAACAATTGGTCAGGGCCCCCACAACTTAAAAGAAAAAAAAACTGCACGTACCGGTATCTTCAGTTTCCTGTGCTCTGATTCAACAGTGAAATGTAAGTCCCGGTAAAGCCGCATGGTGATTGGATAAGGTAGAGGGAGGTTCAAACTTCTCCCAACCAATCCGCATGTGGCTTTACCGGGACTTACATTTAATGGCGAATCAGAACACAAGAGGCAGCCATCGGAGCTCCGATGCAGGGGCCCGGCTGTTCAAGTAAGTGCAAGTAAGTGCAGCACGGCCGGGCCCCCCTTAACTCCCCAAACCATCCGGGCCCGGGACAACAGTCCCCCCTATCCCCCCCTGATGGCGGCCCTGTTAACACATACTGTATCTAGTAGAGTTAAGTCTAAAGCAACTGGACTTTCTTGAAAACGCTTTACCATCATCCAAGAAGCTTTTTTGGTTTTTAGATGAACGTTGGGGGGTGCCCAAGTGTAAAATGGTATTCCTTCTATTTTAGTAAACTTTCTAAAAAACAAGTTACATCTGCAAAAATGTACAATTCTCAAGATCGTGCTGGCAGTATAAGAAGTTTAATCCTGAAAGGAGCTGAGGGAAAGAGGATGAATGGTGATTCACACTTTCCTATAAAACACAATTGAGCAAATTATTCTAAAAAGGCGCAGCTGTAGAGACAGATGGATTTGGCTTTGCGTTCTTTGCTTTCACCTTTCTAGAAATGTTGAATATTAAAATGATACAGACAAACCTACACAACAGTATCTGGCACTAAATATCTGTTCCCAATATCATGCATGGAACTGAAAATGTATGTTTTTATACAGAGACATGTTGGTGGAGCTAACAGGTTATAGAGCTCCTCGCCTACTGGATCTTCCCAATACAGATTCTGACAGAATGCAGTAATATAGTCCTGCATGTAATGGCTTCTATGAAACAGGAGTACTAGCTATTCATACCCCTCTGTGTCAAAAAAATGTCCAGTTTTTTAGGTTGCTTAAAGAATGATGTATTAACATGCTCAAAGCTTGACATAGTAGATACAGGGGCAAGGCTCCAGGCAGCATCAGACTGGGGTGTGCAATGGTAAGGGACCCCTCTCCTGACATCTGTCCCCTCGCTACCGCCATCGAAAAGCACCATTTATTGAGCATGAGAGAGAGCAGTGGAGTAGTGTCCACAGTACCATTGGGAGCAGGAATGGGTTGCCTGGGGGTCAATGAAGGCCAAGCCCACTGGGGCTTTTCCCCAGTGTGACCCTGGCTCCAGGGGCTAGTGCATAAATCCTGCTTTTTATTAAATAACTGACCGAGAGGTTAAATAATCTGCCCTTGACATAGGATGCCAAGCCAGAGATCTATTGAAATGCCAATGGCAACACTTATGATAAGACACTTGGAGGTCTATTTATCAACAGTCTCATTTTAGTGGTTTTAGAGGATTTTGGAACCAAGACTAAATTCACTTTCTCTAAAACCATGGATGGCATGAAATGTATTAAAAGATCCAAATTTCAAAAGCACGAATGAAAAAAAAAGTTCTGAATGATCCAAAAAAAATAAATAAATATAAATACCTCCAAACATTATTAGCAAAAAAATTTGAAAACGTATAAAATCCGGAATTAATTAAAAATGCTCCAAAAGGATTGACTTTTATAAGACCACAATAACTTTTACCTGGTGAATGTTTTGTGGTTTTTATACTTAATAAATCAATTTTTTTTTGAATTTTTAAAGAAATATAGAAAAATCACAAATTTTTTAGAGATTTGTGGAAAAAAATCAGAAATCCGAATGTTAGTAAATCAGCCTCATAGAGGCCCATTTATTAAATTTTTGTGATATTAGAGCTTTTTGAAACCTTGATTAAAATAATTTTCTCTGAAAACCACAAATGCCATGAAAGTTATTAAAATATTTGAATATAAAAAGCACAAAAGGAAAAAAAACTCTTAACAAAGCACTTAAAGGGATACTGTCATGGGAAATTTTTTTTTTTTCAAAATGAATCAGTTAATAGTGCTGCCCCAGCAGAATTCTGCACTGAAATCCATTTCTCAAAAGAGCCAACAGATTTCACATGATTGGGGGCAGCTGGGAAATTGACAAAATGTCTAGCCCCATGTCAGATTTCAAAATTGAATATAAAAAAATCTGTTTGCTCTTTTGAGAAATGGATTTCAGTGCAGAATTCTGCTGGAGTAGCCCTATTAACTGATGTGTTTTGGAAAAAAACACATGTTTTCCGATGACAGGATCCCTTTAAAGATACAAAAACCTCTAAAAATTAGAGTTTTCTGAACAATTACTAGTGAAAAAAATCCAAAAACCCCTTAAAGTCTGAATGGCTAAAAAAGGTCTAATAGGACCAGTGCAGCTCCCATTGACTTCTATAGGACTTAGACTGCTTTTATTTGCTGCAGTTTTTCTTGATTTTTACACTTAATAAATCTCAAAGTTTAGAGTTTTAGAGAAATAAAAAAAAACAATTTGTGAAAAAGATTAGAAAACTGATTTTTTAGTAAATTTGCCCATTTATCCCCTTAAAAATTGCAGACATTGACTACTGACCTGACAACTCCATCCCTTCTATTGGCTTTGGTATGACCAATACTAATTCATATTTGTTTTTTGCTTGTTCAGGTTTCTAAAGGTCAATGTTGAAAATCCTATCACCAGAAGACCACACCACGCTCTATATAAGGTCTACAGCAAGGACCCCTATGAGATCTGGTTTGAACCAAGGGTTGAACAATTGGACCAGTCTGAAGAGACTGGGCTGATTCGAATTCTCCTAAACTGGGGCCCACAAGCAGATCCTCTGGTGCTCTCCACTCCAACTGTGATGCATTTAAAGTGGCAGTTCACAAAATGTTATATGTTGAAGATTGTGACCATTGGGGAACAGCAAATTAAACTGTATTAGATTGATATAGGTATTGAAGCCTGTTCATATGAGCATTCTGTGTCCTATGTTACAGTAAGAGAAATTGGGGTCCCTACTTGATATAATTCCCTCTAATTAATTCTATTGAAACTAGGGATGCACCGAATCCAGGATTCGGTTCGGGATTCGGCCAGGATTCGGACTTTTTCAGCAGGATTCGGATTCGGCCGAACTGAATCCGAATCCTAATTTGCATATGCAAATTAGGAGAGGGGAGGGAAATTGCATGACTTTTTGTCACAAAACAAGGAAGTAAAAAATGTTTTCCCCTTCTGGGGTTCGGATTCAGTTCGGTATTCGGCCGAATCTTTCGTGAAGGATTCGGGGGTTCGGCCGAATCCAAAATAGTGGATTCAGTGCATCCCTAATTGAAACTGAGAATTTAGTTTTTATACATAAATACACCTAGGGGCCGATTCACTAACTTCGAGTGAAGGCTACTTCGACCATCGAATGGGCTACTTCGACCATCGAATGGGCTACTTCGACCTTTGACTACGACTTTGAATCGAAGGATTCGAAGTAAAAATCATTTGACTATTCGACCATTCGATAGTCGAAGTACTGTCTCTTTTAAAAAAACTTCGACCCCCTAGTTCGCCATCTAAAAGCTACCAAAGTCAATGTTAGCCTATGGGGAAGGTCCCCATAGGCTTGGCTAACTTTTTTTGATCGAAGGATATTCCTTCGATTGTTGGATTAAAATCCTTCGAATCGTTCGATTCGAAGGATTTTATCGTTCGATTCGAAGGATTTTATCGTTCGATCAAAGGAATTATCCTTCGATCGATTGAACTATCTGCGCTAAATCCTTCGACTTCGATATTCGAAGTCGAAGGATTTTAATTCCTAGTTGAATATCGAGGGTTAATTAACCTTAAAAAAAAAATGTTATCGGACAAAAATGTTATCGTAGACTAAAAATGTCTTTTCTTACAAAAGAGCTGTTATCAGGCTATGAATCTAATTACCCGTTAATTGTTTCTATGCAGTATAGTTGGTCTCTGGTGGACGGTACTCTCAGGATAAGAAGCCTACGGGAAATCCTTACCATCTCGCTATAAAATCAAAGTAATTAGCCACAGTAATTTTTAAATAGGTAATCACTGCTAAACTGAGATGGCAACGAACACCTGCAAGTATTTTAGTCATTAGGTGATTGCTATAGATCCCCGGGGATGTCAATATTCATGAGCGCTCTGTCTGGGTAGACAAACTGGTTTTAAAAGCAGCTTCCAAATCGAGATCTAATTAATTGTAGTGATCTGGAGAGCGCAAGTTGGAACTGCCACTTCGGAAAAATCTTGATTGGGATGAATAGTTGCAAATAGCAATAAAAATGAAAAGGGTCCTTAATAATTAAAGGAAGATGAGGTTGGGGAGTAGACATTAAAGTGGGAAAAGGAAGAGGCTAATTGCATTGAGTTGTCATGGAAGTGGTGCCATCTTGATTCTGACTACTGGTTTCACTTGTCTGTTTGTGATGAGTTCCCAGACAAACCCAAATGCTCCATGAATAGGCAGCTTTAGTGATGGCCCCCACTCTTCGCCGTTTATCAACCAGCAATGTTACAAAATGTGTATATTAAACAGATAAATAGCATGTCTTGCATTTACAATAATTTTCTCTGAAAACCACAAATGCCATGAAAGTTATTAAAATATTTGAATATAAAAAGCACAAAAGAAAAAAAAACTCTTAACAAAGCACTTAAAGGGATTCTGTCATGGGAAAAAAAATTTTTTTCAAAATGAATCAGTTAATAGTGCTGCTCCAGCAGAATTCTGCACTGAAATCCATTTCTCAAAAGAGCAAACAGATTTTTTTTATATTCAATTTTGAAATCTGACATGGGGCTAGACATTTTGTCAATTTCCCAGCTGCCCCTGGTCATGTGACTTGTGACTGCACTTTAGGAGAGAAATGCTTTTTGGCAGGCTGCTGTTTTTCCTTCTCAATGTAACTGAATGTGTCTCAGTGAGACATGGGTTTTTACTATTGAGTGTTGTTCTTATATCTACCAGGCAGCTGTTATCTTGTGTTAGGGAGCTGTTATCTGGTTACCTTCCCATTGTTCTTTTGTTTGGCTGCTGGGGGGAAAAAGGGAGGGGGGTGATATCACTCCAACTTGCAGTACAGCAGTAAAGAGTGATTGAAGTTTATCAGAGCACAAGTCACATGACTTGCGGCAGCTGGGAAATTGACAATATGTCTAGCCCCATGTCAGATTTCAAAATTGAATATAAAAAAAATCTGTTTGCTCTTTTGAGAAATGGATTTCAATGCAGAATTCTGCTGGGGCAGCACTATTAACGGATTAATTTTAAAAAAAAATTTTTTTCCCATGACAGTATCCCTTTAATATTTTTTGTACTTCCTCTGCCTAAAACTGTTATATCCTTAGGAAAAGATTTCTATGGAAAGTTTGGTTGGTCAATTTACCAAGAATAACCTTTTCACAAGACAACTGTGGGATATTGCCTTAAAAAATATATCCTTTGTGGGGGGGAAAAAAACATCGCCGCCAAATGTAAGTAAATATGGGCAGCAGGAAAAAAAAAGTTAAATCCCTAACTGAAATAAGTTCTCTAGGGGGGCACTTACTAAAACTCAAATTTAAAGGGGACCTGTCACCCTAAGAAATAATTTCAAATTCTTTTCTATCATGTTAGTTGAGCAAAATAAACTTTACTTACACTGTATTTATTATTTCAATTTTGTTTCCTTCTGTTTTGGAATTATACAATCACAGCAAGTAGGCAGCTGCCATTTTGTGGACACGGTTATTAAGGGAAATTGTGTATCACCGCAAAATCTTGTGTATGAACCAGAATGAGGGACCTAATGTCCATGTGCAGTGCCGTACACAATTATAGAGCCTGAGGAGGGAAGGGGGAATGTGAGGAGAGCAGTGACATCTAGGAAGTGCTGAATGGAAACTGAAAGTAATTGACTGCCCCTCCTCTATGCCACGGGCATAGAGGCGGGGCAGGTAATATTTGATTGACAGTTTAGATATTTAAACACATTTATAACATGTATGGATGTTTTAATGAAAATTTTTTATGGGGTTCCATATTTAATTTGGAAAGGACTTTCGTTATGCAGTTTTTTATGTGTAGGTGACAGGTCCACTTTAATTAATTTTTTATTAAAACAAAGTCAACCGAACTCCCATCCACTAATTTAACTCATTTATCAAAAAATCGGCTTAAAAAAAGTCGGTGTAAGAAAAAACTCAACAAAATGCTGTGACAAAATTTTGGTAGCCTATTCTCAGTCTCATACATGTTATATTCTTAACTAAACACAGTTAAACCAGTTTATATGTAGCGCAAGTGTGTTAAAGTAATTTCATACTGGTATTGAGAATTTTCAGCTTTAATCTTATATTGTGCATGAATTGAACCACGCGCTAATGTAAAAAACATCTACAGTGGAATGACGGGGAACATTTTAACCCAAAGCCGATGTTGATTAACACTCATGAGGTGGGTAAGTGACCAGTTAAATGTGCACAATAACCTCATAAAGAGCATTTGAGAAACGGACTCCGCAGGGGCTTTCTAACTGGATTCTCTTTCCCCACGTGAATGAATTATTTCCTGATAATTTGGCACAGCTGCTATCTTAAATGATGCTATATAAAGCAGCGAAGGATCCCGAAAATAATTTCAGAAGGAAAAAAAAAAAATGTGTATGAACAGGTTGGCAACTTAAGCAGATATACGGTTGGGAGAATCAGTTATCCAAGCGAACAAACTGTGTATTGCTGTATGTGAGTCGCACCTGTTCCTTGGATAATATCTGTGATGGGAAAGATATATCTTGTGATCTTCTGGCTCATGGGTAATTAACAATTCGGGTTTTTGATGGTGGGAAGATTTTTTACGGTAAAATCTCACAAAAATGAATCATAAAACGTTGTTTCCTTAAATCTGGGAATGAGATAAAACTGGTTTCCAGGTCTAAGATCTGTGTAATCGTAGAATGCTTGCTGCCTTCAAGCTCTGGGATTGGGGGTTCCATTACAGCCAGGGCAAGGAGGCTGTTTGTTCTTTACATGCAAAGACCACTGTCATGAAAACTACAGTCATTCTAGTCTACAATTATTCTGAAGTGTAAACTGAGGTACCAAACCCACTCAGTCTCCTTGGTGGAGGTTTATGCTGCTCAGTAAATATGTCCTCACTTCTTGAACATTCCCCAATTTTTGGCTCTACTTAAATCTTAGGTCTTCGATGTATTCTATTTCGGAGGGTCCCAATTAAAACATTGAGGGGCAAATTCACTAAGCCGTGAAGCGCCGAACGCTAGCGTTAATTCGCTAGCGTTTGGCATTTTCGCTACTGCGCAAATTCACTAACGAACGCTGGTGTAGTTTCGCTAGTGTTACTTCGCAACCTTACGCCAGCCGAATTTTCGCTAGCGACGAAACTACGCATATTCACTAACTTGCGCAGTGTACTGAACGCTACATTTCCTGACTCATGGCAACTTACCTAGACAGTGGGCACATGTGTAGGGCAAAATAAAATTTTTATTTGCAGATTTGAAGGTTTTCTAGGCATTTGTAGTGCAGATACGTGTTCCTCCATTGAAATTTGAATTTCGCTCCATATGTAAATTAGCCTTCGCTAGCGTAACTTCACTTTATATAGCGAATCAACGCTAGCGCAACTTCGCAACCTTACGCTACCCCTGTGCGCAACTTCGGATTTTAGTGAATTTGCGGAGCACTGGCGAAACTACGCCTGGCGAAGTGCGGCGAAGTTGTGCCTGGCGCAACTTCGCATCTTAGTGAATTTGCCCCTATGATTCCTCTTTTTCTTTTTTTTGGGAAACAGGAAGTGCCACCTGACTTTAGAATTAATAGTGCGGTTTTAGTACTCCATCTTCTCAGTTTGCACTAGTAGGTCTTTATGGGCAGCTAACACAGGAGGCACAAGCTACGTGGGAATGGATAAGCACTGTAAATGGCCAGTAAACTTCCTTACTTTCTTCCTTAGGAAGAGTTTAGGACTAAACCAACTTTTTGTCAGGGGGCCTATCGGTTCCCAGCTGGAGTAGTCCGGACCAAAGAGGAAGCCCAGGGGTCAAAGTCCAAGTTCGTGGTACAAATAGGGGTCAGGAAAAATTGTGATCCAAATCCAGTCAAAAGTCCAATAGGTAGGCAGATTTAAAGCAAAGTCAAGGTTCAGGCAGTGTCAAAAGTCTAATAAACAGTATAACACAAATTAACAAGCACCCAGGAACTCACAAAACAATTTCTATGATCAGGCATTGAACTGGCGTCCTGGGAGTCCCTTTCATTTGAATTTGGCACCGGTTTGCATGACGTCATCGCTGGCGTCCTGACGCCGGTGTTGCATCGATGGCGCCACCGCTACTCAGGAGGTGGCTATGGTGCCGCCATCTTGGATTGTTCACCGGGAAGGAAGGATGCTCCGTCGGGAGCTCCTGACACTTTACAAATGTTGTTTTAATAAGCGTTCAACTGGGGGGTTCGAGGCCCTCCAAATCTGCCACCTAAGGGGACCCACATCCACCCGCAGGCCTCCTGACCCAGCTGCAACCACCCACGTGCCTTATTTTTTTGCGGTGCAATCTGGATGTGGGGAGGTCAGGGGGCAGTGCCAAGGGTTTTCAGACAGGAAGCTGTTCTGGGTCGGGTTTTTTCCCAGTGTCCCGCTAGCCTAGTTTGACCCTGGTTTTAACTAAATATCATCTGTGTTTTTTTGATTTCTTAAACTTAACAACGTATTGTTATTAATATTAACATGTATTTATAGAGCGACTGGATATGATGAATGAAGAACAGGGCAGAATTTAGGATAACCCAAAGGCACCGGGCCTAGGGAGATGGGGTGATGGTGCAATTGTTATAGCTATGATGGATACTTCTGGGGTGTTACTGGAGTTAGTTGGAGGAAAGAGAACCATTTCCATTTACAGAAGGTAGCGTTGCAACATCCATGCAGAGATAGCGGACAGGCAGGAGAAGACCCAAATTAGGAGTTCTGGGTTGAGATCGGGAGAGGAGAGATAGATCTGAGTATCGTCAGCATAGAGGTAAAAAGGGAAACTGAAACTAGTTTTTGTTCTTCATTTCTTCATCTTCCGAGGAGTTGTGGGTGAGAGGCAAGGTCGTTTTTCAGATTACCAGTGCACAAAAAACCTACTACATAATGGACTTATGCTTATTTGACACAACAAAGAAAGAATATGAGAGGGTTGTTTATGCAGAGCTCATATTTAAATTATTTTAGCTGATTACAGACAAAGGAAGGTGAGAGTAAGTAAACAGGACTACTAGTACTATATAAATAAAAAAGAAACAATACATAAAATAGATGGTTTAAACAAGAACTAAACCTTAACTAAAGAAGTAGCTAGAGATGTTATACATGATGTTTTGTGCTTCTGTACCAGCCCAGGGCAACCATAGTACTTTAGCAGTAAAGATCTATGTCTCCAAAGATGCCCCAGTAGCTCCCCATCTTCTTTTCTGCTGATTCACTGCACATGCTCTGTGCTGCTGTCACTTACTGAGCTTAGGGACCCACTCACAATATACAGTACACATAGAATAGAAATGTCACAATATAAGGCTGATTAGTAATTAATACACATAATTACTACATGGCAGCACAGAAACCAGTGCAATTAGCATCAGAATTGAATAATCAGCAAACCTGTAGCATCAGCTTATATTACAGCCAGGGAAGCTCATTTTCTGCTGGATAATTAGTGACAAGCCCTAAGCTTAGCTTCTCAACAGCCAATCAGAGCCCACTGAGCATGTGAGTGTCACAGACACTTTCCAAGATGGTGACCCCCTGTGATAAGTTTGAAGTCCTGGATCATTGCTGCTATTGACAAGCTGAAACTTTAGCCTCGTGCAATAGGTTCACTATATAAAATATGCCATTTTTAGCCATATTCATGTTGAGGGTTTGGTTCTCCTTTAATGAAAAGAATAGGAGAATACTATACAGGTATGGGACCAGTTATCTAGAATGCTTGGGACCTGGGGTTTTTTCTGTAATTTGAATCTCTATTTATTAAGTCTACTAAAAATCAATTAAACATTAGCATTATTTTGCCTTCAATAATGATTAATTATATCTTAGATTAGATGAAGTACAAGCTACTGTTTTATTATTACTATGGAGAAAAATTAAATATTTTATCAAAATTTAAATTTTTTTAAAGGAGTCTATGGGAGATGGCCTCCCGTAAATCGGAAATTTGTGGCGAATTTGCGCGTTTCGCCGCGAGCGGATAAATTCGAGGCAAAAATTCGTCAAAAACAGGCGCCGGCGTCAAAAAACGGGCACCGGCGTCAAAAACGGGCGCCGGGTCAAAAACGGGCGCCAACGTCAAAAACGAGACGCTGTTTCGCAAATTTTTCGGCGTTTCGCGAAATTCTTGAATTTTCGTTGCAAATTCACCCATCACTAATAACCACTTCAGAGTTTCCTATTCAACCTCTACCCATCCCCAAAACTGTGTCTCATTCAGACATTCAAGTTAGGGAGCAGCAGTAGATGCAGGCATGTGCCCTCCTGGGGGGATCCATAAATGATCCCTTAAATATTTGGGGTAAATTTCCTTTTCGTTGTGGCTCCGTAGGGCTGGTACTATAATTCAATATATAAAATACAGCATTTCTAGCTTGATCATTTTAAAAGGCTTTAGTTATCCTTAAGGATCCCACCATTTTTAAACAAACCATACTTTATTGTGCTTCGCACCATGTTGGCTCTCGTAATACAACAATCCAATTTATTCTTGTCACGGGGAGTACAATCTGTGCCTCAGACTGGAGCGTATGATATTTTATGGTGACATTAGAATAACTAAAATAAATCAGAAGTGAGTGTTTATAAAAAAAAAAGTCCTTTTAATAACAGGAATCAATGGGATGCAATTTATAATTTATGACGAAACATTTGCATCCTATTTATGGGATCCAAGCTTTTTATTTTATTGAAAATATATGGAGAAACTTCTCCCTAGAATATGTCGGCAATAAAAGAAACGGAAGCAGTTTCCGCTTCGGTTTTTATAAACGGTTTAGCGCTGCCGCTGAGCTTCATCCCCCCAACGAACAGAATAAAAAATACGTTAAATCAGTTTTACTGAGCAAGAACTGTTGTTAGAATTTTTAAGAAATATGAATATTGTACCTATTTTTTAAAAAATGTGGCATTTACATTTTATGGGAATTCTATAAAATTGCAGGATTAATTTTAACATTTTCAAAGGTAGAGACTTCGGTGTTTAAGCAGGTAATTCCCTGTGTTTTATTCACAGCAGCTCTTTTCACGAAAGACGGCGCTTTTCCGTTTTATACAGCATATACACCTAATAAATTTCCTTTTTCTGGTTCAATTCAGTAAGAAAAAGTTTATCACGTGAAAACTTGTGGATGAGAATCAATTTGAGAAAAACTATTCTCAGTTCCAGTTTTTCTCATGATAAACAGTGAGATACATTTTTCTGAACTGAATTCCATCTCAAATTAAGGGGCATATTTATCAAAGGTCAAATTTCAAATTTGAAAAAGACCAATCGAAATTAAGTCGAAGGTTTTTTTTTAAAGAGACAGTACATAATACATTTCTGTATTCTAATTTTTTCAAATTGAATCTAATTCGGAATACTCCCTAGTCGAAGTACACAAAAATAGCTTGAAATTCTAATTTTTTGAATTCAAAAATTCACCTCGACCTTTGATAAATCTGCCCCTAAATCTCATCCATGAGTTTTCACGTGACAAACCTTTTTTTTTGGCTAAATTGAATCTGTGAGAATGAACTCTTGTAGATAACAGGGTTAAGGTGCGCTTCTAAGACTTTAATGTTCCTAGGAAGATAGGAGGGTACCAATATTGTATTATACCTTAAATAGAATAGCCGTGATTTGAATTAAACCTACTCACATTGGGTAGGAACAGTAAACATTGTGTATAAGCAGTGCCTTCATGAGCTCGAAATGGTAATTCTACCTGCCGACAAAGAAGCTACTGTAGTGAAGTTATATGACCCAACCCAAATATGGGTTGTATTTACAAGATTAGGATTACCAATCGCATATCTAAAAGTGTGGGGGATTTTCTTACTGGTTCTAAGGGTAGAGACACACACTCAGATTCGGGGAGATTAGTTATCCATCAACAAATCTCCTCTTTTTGGGGGCAACTAATCTCCCTAAACTGTCTCCTGACAGCTTGAATGTAAATCGCCGGCGGGATGGCAATTGGTTCGCTTCATTTTCTAAAGTTGCCTGAAAAAGAACTTTGGGCGACTTTGGAAAACTAAGTGCTCCGAGTGCCATCCCGCCGGCAATTTAGATCCTAGCTGGTGGGAGGCAGTTTGTGGAGATTAGTCGCCCTGAAGAAGAGGCGACTAAATCTCCCCAAATCTGAGCGTGTGTCTCCGCCCTTAGGAGCGGTACTTATGATGTTACTTTCAGAGTTGCAGGGTTCCTTTCTCCAGTTCCAACTCCACCTTGTGGACTGCAACTACTCAGTGTATCCGGTCTGTATGTGGTTACTCTCAGCATCCTCCCAACTTTTTTTTAGTCGTTTTGTGCAAGCAGTTATAGAATCATAAGGATCATGTGTAAAGGGGACTCCTTCTTCAATCAACAGATATTAAAATCTTTTATCAGTGTTTCGTATATATGTATACTTCCTCCAGGGTATTACCCATACTTGAACCCGTAGTAAATCAATTGAAATAAATTAGAATAAATTACACAATTAATTAATAGCATGAATTCCACAGTTCATTGCACATAATATCAATTAAAAAAAAATTTTATCATTAAGAAAAATGAATTCATCAGTTATAATTAGTTAAGAAATGAATTGATTCATAATTTAGTTGTCATTTTTAAAAAAAAAACAAAAAACATTGCAAATCAATTTCAGTGTTTAGTTCATTCGGATGGGGGTCTTTAATTTGTGGATCCAGAAAGTTTCCTCTGTGGATATTAATTGTATCATATTGTTTCCACATTGTTGAGCATATTTCTGTCCTATTGCAATGCATGTAAGCAATGATAGATCTGAATTACGTTTTGTTTTAAAATGAGAAATTGGGTGGAAAGGCATGCGAAACGCATCAGGACGTTTGTTATTACCCTTGGAATAAAGATTAAAATTTTTACATCGGGGGGCAGATTTATCAAGGGTCGAAGTGAATTCGAGGGAATTTTCGAAGTAAAAAAATTTGAAGTAATTTTTTGGATACTTCGACCATCGAATGGGATACTACGGGGCAGATTTATCAAGGGTCGAATTTCTAGAGTTAAAAAAACGTCAAAGTAAAATCCTTCAAATTCGAATATTGAATTCAAAGGATTTTAGCACAAAAGCTTCAATCGAATAAAAATCAAATGATTCGAACGATTTTAAGCGATCGATCGAAGGATTTTTATTCGACCCAAAAAAATGTAGAAAAGTGCTGGGGAAGGTCCCCATAGGCTAACATTGGAGTTCAGTAGGTTTAAAGTGGCGAAGTATGAAGTTGAAGTTTTTTTTAAAGAGACAGTACTTTGATTATCGAATGGTCGAATGGTCACATGATTTTTACTTCGAATCGTTCGAATCATTCGATTACAATTTGATGGTCGAAGTACCCAAAAAATTACTTCGAATGTCTAATATTTTCTCATTCGAATTATTCACTCGAGCTTAGTAAATCTGCCCCTACAACTTTGACTTCGAATTCGATTCAAAGTAAAATAGTTTGAATATTTGACCATTCGATAATCGAAGTACTGTCTCATTAAAAAAACTTTGACTTCAATCCTTCATTACCTGGCGAAGTACTATGTTAGTCTATGGGGACCTTCTACAGCATTTTTCTAACTTTTTGGAAGTCGAAGTAAAATCGTTCGATCGTTCGCTGAAATCCTTCGAATCGTTTTTACTTCGACCACAGGATACCCAAATTCTATGAAAAAAAACGTTGACTTCGATATTCGAACTCAAAGTATTTCAATTCGATGGTCCAATTTCGAAGTATTTTTAACTTCGAAATTCGACCCTTGATAAATCTGCCCCTTGGTTTGTCGCAGGAGTGCGTGCCTTTCCACACAATTTCTCTGCATTCACCCCAAGCTACAGGTTTGAGGCGCTGCACCCGGGCCACCTTGTATCATCGGTGAGTGCGAGCATCTATTACATACACCTTGATTGAACTATATTGTTTGAATTTAACAGTTTACTGCTACACCCTTAAGAGATTGCACCCATAGTCATCCTAATTACCGGGTGAGCTTTTTTGGTTTATAATTACCACCTGAGAAAACTTATTTTGCTGGACAGAGCCGCGAGTTTTTTCCATTCAAATTCGATTAGAGTTTGTGGGTTAGATCCTATTCGCCAAATTTTTTGCTAAATTTTGAGTTGATAAACTCCAAGGGGCATATTTATCAAGGGTCGAATTTCAAAGTAATGGGAGTTTTTTTGATCTCCCATAACTTCAAAATTCGAATAAAAAAAGACCAAACAAAATGTATTTAAAAATCAAAGTTTTTAACTTCGGGTGAATAGGCTGTATTCAAATCTTTCTAATCGAAGTTTTAGTGCATTCAACTGAATTCGAAACAAAGATATGCCCCAAAAAAATTCAATTTTTCAAAGTCCAAATATGTTCTAGGAGGTCCCCCATAGGCTAAAATAGCAATTTGTCAGGTTATAGATGGCGAATGGTCAAAGTCGAAGTTTTAAAGAAAGAGTACAAGATAAATTTCGATATTCAAATGGTCAAATTTTTATTCAGATTCAAATATGATTCTACAACTGCTTGCACGAAACCACAAAAAAAGAGTTTTGAATTTTTGTAAATTAGTTTTGTTTGCTAGGGTTTGATGGGATGTTCAGTTGAATATAGGAGTGCACAAGGTAATGCAGAAATAAGTGTCTGTATTAGTACTGGTTTTTCTTGGTCTTGATATTAGTATTTGTGTGTAAAACACCAATATATTCCACAGTGATATATAGAAGGGTATATTTGAAGCACATTGTTTTGTCCATGTACTCTTCAACTGAACTGCATGTACCTTCACTGTGTATGAAGCCTAACATTATGACCCCTATTTTACAGAAGCAAAGTGTATTCTTTATCTTGGCTAATAGAGCCGTAGGGGAATAGATATACAATGTGCACTTCAATAGCAAAAACATTCTCTCTGATCCTACACTGGAACCAATTATTGAAGTGTTGGCTTTACTTCTTTGCAATACTTGAATATAGAAAATGTGCTGCACTTGGAACTTGGAACATGGCATCAGGGAATATACTTTTCTTTGTACAAAATATGGTCTATTTGGTATATATTTTCCAACGTTGAGCAATACGTCCCTTTTCAATAAACAACATTTAGGGCCAGATTTACCAAGGTCGAATTTCGAAGTACAAAAAACGTAGAAATTCGACCATCGGATTAAAAAACTTTGAATGTGAATAACAAATTTGGCGATCCTGCGGTCGAACAAAAATCGTTCGATCGAGCGAACGATTAGATTGAAGGATTTTCCTTTGACCTCATAGGCTAACATAGCACTTCGTCAGGTTTAATTTGGCGAAGTATTGAAGTCGAAGTTTTTTTAAAGAGACAGTACTTCGATTATCGAATGGTCAAATATTGGAACTATTTTTACTTCGAATCAAAGTTGCAGTAAATTCGAAGTCGTAGTAGCCTATTCAATGGTCGAAGTATCCAAAAAATGACTTTGAATTCCAAATTTTTTTACTTTAAAAAATTCCCTCAAATTGACTTCGAACCTTGATAAATCTGCCCCATATATATATGACTTTGTAAACAAAGAAAGAAAATAAAGATATAACAGCCAGACCAGTGAGAGAGAACCTGAAGGAATAGTGACCAGATCCTCCAGGGCCACCAACCTTTCCTGAAAACAATACAAACATCTCCCCAAACTAGTCCCTAGTATTTTAAACCAAAAAAAAATGTCATCAGGTCAGGCAAGTCAAAACTGTCATGTGTCGAAAATGTATTGTCAGGGAACATTCTAGCACATTAGTACTTATACAGTATATATAGGAGAATTTTGCTGGTTTATAAATAAATCCCATTATCGCTCAGTGTTTTCAGCAATGATTGAAGAAACATTTGTGCTGTGTTGCTCTATGCATGCCAATACCTGTACAGGACCAATAAAACCATAAAAGGAAACATGTTTTATTTCATTTTACGTTTGTAGGCTTTATTGAAAACACCATGAAGATCCACCTATGCCGAGTCAAATGAAAGTTCTGTTCCTCTAGTCTAAAGGGATGGCCTCTGGTGAGTCAATCCTTTTAAGGGAAAAAAAGATCCCTATTGGCCTATAATGTCCTCCAATGTACTTGTAATCATGTCCCCATCTTTTTTTTCCAGAGAAAACCCCAATCTTTACAGTCTACCCTCAAATTTAAGTCTAAAGTCAGTCCCCGATTTCTGACTTCTGTTTGTGCCTAGTCCTTCATAAACCAACCACTGTATTTGTTTCTACATCAACCTTAAATGCCAAAAGTGTCCTTGAAATAGATTTAGTTCAGATCCATGAATGTTAGTTCCAACCTTGTTTGCCCTCTCTTGAAAGAACTAAAACCATTTTATGCTACGCAGTTAATCTATTATCTGCTATGTAATTGTGTGCCCTATGGACCAATGTCGATATATCTCCATTACCAGCTGCTCACAGACACAACACTATTACATTTGTGACTCTCTCTGATGGTCCCTCACCAGAAGTGTCTGGAGCAAAGTCAATGTAGTTCAAATACACCTTCAACTGCTGTGACAACAAAAATGAAGGGCACTGGTGGCTCTTGATGAACCTGATGTTTATACAGAAAAGTACAAAAGTAAAAAAAAAAAAGCAATACGCCCTTAGTCCTACTACACTGAAGTCCCTACGGGGGCACACTAACCCCACTACTTCTCCTACTCTTCTCTTCTACTATAACAGGAGCTAGGCTATCACTTATGGGTTCTCATTCATGCAGTTCCTGTAGTCAAGACTTCACAGGCTTTGGTTACATATGGGTGAACTCTTCTCCAATTCTGAGACCTTTCTCACCCATAAGCCTTTCTGAGACCTCCTGCCTCAGTCCCTTCAGCAGCATCCACACCCTCCTAAAGTGGAGTCCAAAGAGACACAACAAACAGTGACTCCTTTTTAAAGACTACAGACACCTGACACCCCTGGTCAATTACAGAACTGCCAAAGGAACACTCTCACCAAAAATGTGGAACAGCTCCTCTCCCTACTGTCCCTTACTGGCTGAATGAACCCTTATGGGGACTGCCTGAAGTAAAGGTGGGTACGATCTGTAAGCTCCTGTATTAACTTAAAGGGATCCTGTAATCGGAAAACATGTTTTTTTCAAAACACATCAGTTAATAGAGCTACTCCAGCAGAATGCTGCACTGAAATCCATTTCTCAAAAGAGCAAACAGATTTTTTTATATTCAATTTTGAATTCTGACATGGGGCTAGACATTTTGTCAATTTCCCAGCTGCCCCTGGTCATGTGACTTGTGCCTGCACTTTAGGAGAGAAATACTTTCTGTCAGGCTGCTGTTTTTCCTTCTCAATGTAACTGAATGTGTCTCAGTGAGACATGGGTTTTTACTATTGAGTGATGTTCTTAGATCTACCAGGCAGCTGTTATCTTGTGTTAGGGAGTTGTTATCTGGTTACCTTCCCATTGTTCTGTTATTTGGCTGCTGGGGGGAAAAGGGAGGGGGTGATATCACTCCAACTTGCAGTACAGCAGTAAAGAGTGATTGAAGTTTATCAGAGCACATGACTTGAGGTAGCTGAGAAATTGACAATATGTCAATATAGCCCCATGTCAGATTTCAAAATTGAATATAAAAAAAATCTGTTTGCTCTTTTGAGAAATGGGTTTCAGCGCAAAATTCTGCTGGAACAGCACTATTAACTGATTCATTTTGAAAAAAATGTTTTTTTCCCATGACAGAAGTCATTTCCCTTTAAAGGAAAACTATACCCCCAAATGAATACTTAAGCAACAGATAGTCTATATCAAATTGAATGACATATTAAAGAATCTTACCAAACTGGAATATATATTTACATAAATATTGCCCTTTTACATCTCTTGCCTTGAACCACCATTTCGTGACTCTATCCGTGCTGCCTCAGAGATCACCTGACCAGAAATACTACAACACTAAGGGGCCGATTCACTTAGGGTCGAATTTCGAAGTTAAAAATACTTCGAAATTCGACCCTCGAATTGAAATCCTTCGACTTCGAATATCGAAGTCGAAGGATTTAGCGCACATCCTGCGATCGAACGATCGAAGGATTTTTCGTTCGATCGAACGATTAAATCCTTCGAATCGAACGATTCGAAGGATTTTAATCCAACGATCGAACGAAAATCCTTCGATCAAAAAATCACAGGCAAGCCTATGGGGACCTTCCCCATAGGCTAACATTGACTTCGGTAGCTTTTAGCTGCCGAAGTAGGGGGTCGAAGTTTTTTTTAAAGGGCAAGTACTTCGACTATCGAATGGTCGAATAGTCGAACGATTTTTACTTCGAATCGTTCGATTCGAAGTCGAAGGTCGTAGTCGAAGGTCGAAGTAGCCCATTCGATGGTCGAAGTACCCAAAAAATACTTCGAAATTCGAAGTATTTTTCATTCGAACCCTTCACTCGAGCTGAGTGAATCGGCCCCTAACTGTAACAGGAAGAAGTGAGGAAGCAAAAGGCAGAACTCTGTCTGTTAATTGGCTCATGTGACCTTACATGTGGTTTGTATGTGTGCACAGTGAATCTTACGATCTCAGGGGGCAGCCCTTATTTTTTAAAATGGCAATTTTCTATTTATGATTACCCAATGGCACATACTACTAAAAAAGTATATTATTATGATAATGGTTCATTTACATGAAGCAGGGTTTTACACATGAGCTGTTTTACTCAGTATCTTTTAATAGAGACCTACATTTTTTGGGGGGTATAGTTTTCCTTTAATATCTGTGGCTCTATGGCAACTTTAGATTGTACTGTAAACTCTAATAAAATTGTTGACACAAACACACAGGTTTTACCAGTATATAGTTTAACAGTATATTATATTTAAATGTATTAAAAACTTTCTATTTTTGCAGTTATTGGTCCATTAAAACAACTTGTCCAATATGATGGAGGGGGAGGTAGATAAGTTCAATGGATATAGTTCCATTACTATCTTATAAGCATAATATCAGTGCAGGGGAAACCTTTTCTTTTAAAACGTATTCAGATTAACGTCATGGACAATAAGTAAATTATGGACAGACAGAATCCTTTTATGAATGTGAAAAACTTTGTAAAGAGGTGGCTAATAACACAGATTAGGGAAAGACATATAATGTGATGGATAATGATATTTCATGATTTTGATACTGTTCCAAACAACAAGGTGGTGTAGAGAACATCTGATATAAAAGGCAACATAATCAGATTTTCTAAAGGTTGAAACCTGAGTATCATGGACATTAACACTTTTAGTCTCTTTATTACTGACAATAATTAGAATTTAGGCCAAAAATAAAATAAAAATAATATAATTCTAAGCAACCTTTTAGACACGCATTCAATTAAAAATGCTGATTCGTTTTAATGTTATTTATTGATGTATTTGCTTTGGAAACCAGTGTTTTTTTTGTCCCCTGCTATTCTCTGAACTGGTGGTTCTGGCTATCTGCAAAATGCAGCAGAAACCATTTGCTTAATAGACCTGTAAGGAAGTGTGCAAGGCATAATGAGAATGCAATCATCTTGGCCTTTTGGATACACAAATCCAAATCAATTCAGCCTCAGAGTTGATTGACTAATTTTTGTAACAGCTGTAACAATAGTTTAAGGTCACCAGATCACATGAGAAATTAAAGCAATTCGTTGCTGCCCTTCTCGCATGGAAGCGTCTTCAATATTTCACTTTATCTGGTAGCTGTCCAATACTTACTGCTTGTGAGAGAAAAAAAATAAGAAACAGTTCTTTTTTACAAATAGTGGTCACATAACTACCATTTTTTAGTAATACAGAAAAAATTGGATTGATACAAAATGTACTTGTAGAAAACCATTCTTTTTATGGGCACTTTCTGAATTGGTAGGATGTTCAGTGGTTTTTAAATGGGTCAGTTCCTTAAAAATATTCCTGATAGTTAGGAAACTTTTCATAAATCTCCAAAATATTGAAAATCCCCCTGTAGTCTAAGTAGCAGAGTTGTTATTACTCAAACTAAGGGCAGATTTATCAAGGGTCAAAGTGAATTCGAGGGAATTTTCGAAGTATAAAAATTCAAAATTCGAAGTAATTTTTTGAATACTTCGACCATTGAATGGGATACTATGACTTTGAATTTACTTCAACTTCGATTCAAAGTAAAAATCGTTTGAATATTCGACCTGTCTCTTTAAAAAAACTTCGACTTCAATCCTTCGCCAAATTAAACCTACTGAAGTGCCATGTTAGCCTATAGGGACCTTCTAGAGCAGTTTTCTAAGTCTTTAGAGGTCAAAAGAAAATCCTTCGATCGATCGATGAAATCGTTCGAATTGTTCGATCCGAGCGATTTAATCGTACGATCGAACGATTTTATTTTGATCGTTCGATTGCCAAATTTGGTAAAAAATCCTTCGACTTCAATATTCGAAGTCAAGTATTTAAATTCGATGGCCGAATTTAGAAGTATTTTTTAATTCGAAATTCGATAAATCTGCCCCTAAGAGTTTGGGTGATACAATCTAAGAAGATGAAATCTTTTTTTTTTAAAATAAAACAAATCTTGACATAATTTAGATGGTTGGCTTTATAAATTTTTTTAAAAAAAATTCAATTGCAAATTTGAAAAAAACGTTCATTAAAAAACACAATATTAAGATCTCTCTCTTGTTTTCATTGTATCCTTAAAACCCCAGGTATGACTAATAGTAAATTAGATTTTTCTTTGTTTATTTTTCACAACAAATTTCAATTTAACTTTTAGCATTTTCTGTATTTAATTGAATGGCAATAAAACCAAACCAAGCCATATAACTTCACTAATTTCACACATGATTTATAAAAGTTAATATTAAACTTTTTTTTTTATATTATCTTTTTACAAATATTGAACCTCCAATGATTTGATCAGCCAGATTTTGCCACTCATTTGGTGACCTCCCAAAACAAGAGAGTCTGGAAGTGTATTGAAAATTTGACATATTAGAATCGGCATAAACAAATATACTTGCTCTTGGTATCAACTACTCCTTTCCACCTTTTGATTTTATTCTTTCATTTTTATTTTCTATTTATTTCTTATTTTTTATGTTGACCATAATTAATGCAAAGGGACCAATGTTTCGATTACAAAATAAAGAAACTTTTGCCATTCTTTTCACAACCTCAGACCTGAAGAACGTTTTCAACAAAATGATAGTAAATATAATCTCCATTTTCATTTGAAGACATTACAGTAATCACCATTTAGCACAAATTTGCTATTTCATAGAAATTTCTGTTTTCACATTGACGACAATTTCAGTGAAACATTTGATGCTATAAAACTGTAATAAAAATACCTGGTGGTCTAGTGGTGCGGCGGCGTGGACGGCCGCCACGCCGCCGCGTTCCTTCCCCTGCCTCCAGCGCCGGCGCCATCTTGGTTTCTTAGGGCGCGCGCGGCGCGCCTTCGTGCCTCTTAAAGGTACAGGCGCGCTGGCGTAATTGGCATTGGCGCACGTTTTGGCGCGAAATTTGAAAGTATTTAAGGCCCATTCTTACTCCCAGCCAGTGCCCGTGATAGAATCTTGATTCTGGTGGTTCCTGAAGCCTTGTGCTGTCTGTTCCTGTGCATTTGTATCTGCTATTCCGGTTTTGACCCCTGCCTGTTCCTGACTATTCTGATATCCGAATCCTGACCTTTGCCTGCATCTTGACTACTCTTTCTGCCTGACCCCATCTGTTTGATTATCCGGTTTGACCCTTGCCTGCCTGACGATTCTTGATATCTGCCTGCCTCGACCCTGCCTGTCTGACGATTCTCTTGCCTGCTCCATTTGTACCGTGACCTTCGGCCTAAAAGACTATCTACCTGCCGTGCCCCTCTGCTAGCCAGAACATCTTACCTTGTACCCCTCGTTAAGTCCAGGTGGCACCCAAGTAAGCTGAGGGCTCCTCCCGAAGCCCAACGGTGGTCACACTACTGGTGAAGCCGAGCCGAGACCAGGGTACTTGGCACCTGTTCTGGTATTGGGTGCCGGCCGTGACAAAAACAGACCATTGAGAAGTACCTTCCCATTTTTATAAAGAGATTCCTATATACAGTTGTCCATAATGTTTGGCTAGCCAGTGCCTACGTTGACATTTCTTCAAGCTGACATTTAAAGCTGCCATTTTATAAATACGTAATGCAATAAAATAAATAATGAAATAATTTCCCTTTATCTGTGACTGCGGTGTCTTATTCAAATATAAATGTCACAACACACTTCATTTGCCACATGCTCTTGTAGCTACCAATCAAGCAAAGAAAAAACAAAATGCAGGCACTGTGAGTAAGAGCAAGGGTGAAAGACAAGACTTCCAAACCAAAAAGAACTTTCAATGCTCAGGAGTATTCATTGGTCTGTCCCAGTGACATTTTCAAACAATACTTAAAAGAAAATAAAGTATAATCATATAAAATAATATTTTACTCTTATTAATGCTTGTGCATTCCTAGTAGCAATAAGCAAAGACTTGAGTTTGATGTGCTGAAAATTTGTGGTTTGTCAAAATTTGGCTTAAAAGACATTTTATTGGTAAAAATGGTATGTTATATTTGGATGAAAGAACTTTATTTTAGGGTATAATCTACTCAATGTCTCTTATTCCATATTTCAACTTTTGCTCAACTCAGCCAACATTTTTATCAAACTAATACAAGATACAATTATAGATCAGCGCCACAGGCTATTAAAAAACAACAACAAATAACTAGCAATGGGCAAATCTGTCCCATTTTGCTTCACTGAAAAATTTGTGAAGCGGCGAAAAAATTTGCAAAACGGCGAAAAATTGACAAAATACATTGAAGTCAATGGACATCAAAATAATTTTGACACACGACAAATTTGACATGAGCAAAATTTTTCATACACTCAAATAAATTCACCCATCACTACAAATAACAGAACCTAGAGCAATATTGTTAATTTTCAGTCACCAAAGTGTTACAGCACTAATCTGTGTGTGTCTTGAACCATAGAAAGTCTATGCACAGACTTTTCTTGTGTGTTCTAAAGTGTTATAGGGATTTATACAAAGTGCTATCTCCAAAATAAAATTATAATTAATAAGACATCAGGTTAAAAAGGCTGTTTATACTTCAAAAGTACTAAATTTGCATTTAGAGTGGAGGTTCACTTTCAAGCAATCATAAATACAATAAATACCATATACAAATATAACAGTATCGCAATGCTAAAAAAACTCTCAAATTAATATCAATGTTTAAACCTAGTGGAATAAAAGTATGCATGTCGTATACTATTATATTATAATATATTATTATTCCCCTAGGTTTAAACATTGATATTAATTTGAGAGCTTTTTTTAGCATTGCGATACTGTTATATTTGTATAAGGGCACTCCTGCCTGTACCACTCTGTGGAGGGGGATTTCAATGAGGAACAGACCATGCGGTTTGGGTCCCCCTTTTCCTTTTCACCGGGTCTGCTTCCTCTATAGTTACGCCAGTGGGGGGTTGCTACAGGGTTTTATATTGAGGTCTCTTAAATTATATTTTGATATTAAAGGAGAACTAAACCCTAAAGATGAATAGGGCTAAACATGTCATATCTTGTATACTGAACTTATAGCAACAATGATCCAGGACTTTAAACTTCTCACATGGGGGTCACCATTTTGTCTGTGACACTCACATAAGCTTAGGGGTCATCACAAATTATCAAGTAGAAAATGAGGTTGGTCTGTAATATAAGCTGATGCTACAGGTTTGCTGATTATTAAATTCTGATGCTAATTGCACTGGTTTCTGTGCTGCCATGTAGTAATTATGTGTATTAATTACTAATCAGCCTTATATTGTGACATTTCTATTCTATATGTACTGTATATTGTGAGTGGGTCCCTAAGCTCAGTAAGTGACAGCAGCACAGAGCATGTGCAGTGAATCCGCAGAAAAGAAGATGGGGAGCTACTGGGGCATCTTTGGAGACATAGATCTTTACTGCTAAAGGGCTGTGGTTGCCTTGGGCTGGTACAGAAGCACAAACATTATGTACAACATTTCTAGCTACTTCTTAATTAGTTCTCCTTTAATGACTTGGGGTGTTTGTGGATGAGACAAAACTTTGTAAGCCAATTTATTCCACTCAGGATGTTTCACCCTTGCATGGGGTTTTGGCTAAACTGGCAATCTAGGCAGCTAAGTGGCTTGTGAAAAATATGCGAGACTCATACCCATAATGGGAACGTAGGTCCATCATTGATGAAGAAAGACCTATTGGTATTTTTGAATAAAAGTTAGCTGTAGCAAGCAAAGCCTGTCAGCAGAAGGGGGGTCAACACAGTGTTGCCCTATATTAAAAATTGATTCCCAGGAGGAAATGGCAAGGCTTACCCTTCACAATGAACTGGTGAGACCTCATCTGGAATAGGCCATGCAGTTTTGGTTTCTATTTCATATTATTGGAGTAGAGAAAGTCCTAAGAACAGCAACTATACTAATTAAGGGAATGGAAGGCTCAGTTATGAGGAAAGGCTGGCTAAATTGGAATTGCTTAGAAGAGGTGTTTAAGGCAGGATTTAGGCAGGATTTAAATAAATATACTTGAGAGGACCATATAATAACCTCTCCGATGCATTATGCTATGGTAGGTCCATCTAAGATGGCATCAGTTGAATTAAGAAGAAAAGGGGTTTCGTCTCAAGCTGTGAAAATGTTTTTTTTCAGTGAGAGCTGTGTTGTGGGAGTCTTGCCTTGAAGTACTTGTACTGGCAGAAACATTAGATACGTTTTTTAGCATCAAAGAAAATAAAGGATTTATGAAGTAAATTTAATCAATCAGTTGGTTTGATAAACTTCAAGAAACAATGCTGAAGGAATTTCTTTTTCATCTTGAAACAAATCCGAGGCTTCATATGGGTTTTTTTCTTTATCTTTTTCATCATCAACTGGCAGTTGGGCAGGTTTCTGCTAAACAGGTAGGTTGTGATGGATATCTATCTTCTTTAACCAATGTCAAAGGCGTGGGACTGATTATCCAGAATGCTCAGGACCTGGAGTTTTCCAGACAATAGATCTTACTATAATTTGCATCATCACACCTTAAGTCTACTAGAAAATCATGTAAACATGAAATGAACCCAATAGGCTGGTTTTGCTTTCAATAAGGATTAATTATATCTTAGTTGGGATCAAGTACAAGGCACTTTTTTATTATTACAGAGAAAAAGGAAGTAATTTTAAAAAAGTTTGATTATTTGGAGATACGGGATGGTCATATAGGAGATGACCATCCCGTAATTGGGAGCTTTCTGGATAATGGGTTTCCGAATCCCATACCTGTATGTGTTTGTATCTATTACATTTTCCCCAGCATGGGGGATTATCTTCTAAAGGACCTGTACTTCAGGTAAACTACAGTATATGGGTTGAGAATGCATTTGCTATAGGTCCCTATGTTTATTGCCCCAAAGTGTACATGTATCACATATGTACCTGTCATTCTCACTAACACCTTGTACATTGCATTAAATCACTTCCAAAATCCTTTAATATAATGTAATAATGTGAATTATGCATTTCTTAGAAACGCTCTATTGGGATGCAAATGTATGGTCTTTTTCCATCACATTATTGGCTTTTCTAATTGAAACAGCAATTAAAAAAAAAGAAAGAAAACCAGAACAATGCTTGGCATGCTAGAGCAATATGTCCAAATTTGACCTTGATTACTCGCCATTTCCTTATCTCAAAATGCAGCCCTAATGAGTTGCAAAAAAAAAAGGAAAATGATTTATTGCGCTTCTCGGCACGTCTAACGTTCAAACAAAAAAAAAAAAAAAAGAAGCAAAATTCAGCGTTTTGTGTTACTGAGTTTTCTTTGAAGAGCTTCTTCAGCTATCAACTCTTTAAAAGTTATTGTTTTAAATAATGTTTCTTATTGGTAAGATTCCATATGCTAAATGTGTCCTTTTATCAAGGAACTCATTACTTTACAGCTGTAACTTTTTCTGCTGTTTAATTCTAGAGTTTTGACCAGCCAGCCCTTTCTACACATTTTATAATCCACTAGGTCAAATTGCGAATGGAAAATAAATGGCCTATTATTTCAACTGTTTATACTGTATATAGAAATGTATTTTGTAAAGTCCTTGCTCAGATCTTAAAATAATACTTGTAGTATAAAGGTTATAATTTATCACATCCCTTACCTTATGAATACATTTTTCCATATAAATTTAAAATGCTGTAGCAAAAAAAGGCATCCACACTGTGCTACATGTTTAATAAATCTCTTTAGCAATATATTTTATTATGTATTTCTTATTGTTTTATATAATTTACTAGTGTGTCCTCTAAATGTAAAATCTTGGTGTAAAGTATAAAACACACCTATAAATACTAAGGCTAGCTCTTTCTAATAACTGAGCTGTGAAAATCATATGTAAGAGAAATACACAGGTTTGTTTATTTGAGATTTATTTCACAGCATAATTTATACCCTATTATCAATTCATTTTATTCCCTTCAGATCATTTGGGGGCAGAAGTATCAAGGGTCGAATATCGAGGGTTAATTTACCCTCGATATTCGACTGCCGAATTAAAATCCTTCGACTTTGAATATCAAAGTCGAAGGATTTTGCGCAATTCATTTGCGTAACTAGATATTACTGGGCCCCACAGCAAATTATTTTTCAGGCCCCCAAAATGTTTAGAGGTTGACTTGTTTCTCCAATATTTATTGAAATTGTATATGAATTAGGGCCTCATGGGGCCCCTATGCCTCCTGGGCCCCCCTGCAGCCGCAGGGTCTGCTTCCTCTATAGTTACGCCCCTGCAATTCCTTCGATCGAACGATCGAAGGAATAATCGTTTGATCGAACGATTAAATCCTTAGAATCGAACGATTCAAAGGATTTTAATCCATCGATTGAAGGATTATCCTTCGATCAGAAAAACCTTGCAAAGCCTATGGGGACCTTCACCATAGGCTAACATTGGCCTTGGTAGGTTTTAGGTGGCGAACTAGGGGGTTGAAGAAATTTTTAAAGAGACAGTACTTCGATTATCGAATGGCCGAATATTTGAACGATTTTTAGTTCGAATCGTTCGATTCAAAGTCAAAGGTCGTAGTCGAAGGTCAAAGTAGCCAATTCGATGGTCGAAGTAGCCAAAAAAAAATTTGAAAATCGAATTTTTTTCCCTCTATTTTCCTCTATTCCTTCACTTGAGCTTAGTGAATGGGCCCCTTGGTGTTCGTGGTTGCTCCCTCTTGCCCCACTGTCACAAAATGGCCCTAATCGTCTAATCAACCTAATCATCTTATCTACAAATAGGTCTTTGTCAACCCTACTATATGTGAGGCCCAAGGCTGACACCTGTATTTTCCCTCTTCCCCAAGAAAGCTTTGGTAGAAAGTAGAGTGATGGGTTTTAACAAGAATTACCATATTCCAAAGGCCAGATCGGATAACGTAGTAAAGAATATGCATATACAGTATATCCAATGTCCAATGTTTTTTTAATAAGCAATAACTTCAGGACATCTTGTAGCTGATAAAAGGACTCCCAATGTCAGGTTTAGCCACAGGTGAGACCATGAAGTAGAGTTACACAGATGCTCCATCACTAACAACCTTTGTAGTATCACTATATTGTAGATTTGGGAAGCACTCACGAGAGCTGGATAACTGCACAGGTGAGTGACTGGCAGGTAGGAGCCTATGTACTGAGTAGAGAGGGTAATTAAAGAACGGGGCTTGATGATAAGCAGATGACATTTTATGTAGAAAGATGACTTATTATTGAAAGAAGAAAATAATGTAGAAGGTTCAATACATAGTTAATGAAATACACACATCCTTTTTCCAGGCCAATGATCAGAGGCAGGCAGCTAGCAAGGAGATTCTGTTAAACATAGCGTCGGGCCAGATCAGGCAGCAGCCCTACGCAACCTGGCCGGCCGTGGTGCTGGCTGAGCGCACAGTTGCATGAATTGATGCAGGCGTAAGTGTACCTGGCTTGCATGTGTGAGTTGAGGCCGGAGCGCATGTGCATAAGCGGCAATTGGTGTGCGCTCATGTGCAAAAGCACTAGAGGACTGGGAGTGACGGAACCAGACAAGGGGTAGGCAACAGAGCAGATACCAGCCTGGCACCCGCCCAGCTTTGTGTGCTAGGCACGTGCCTACTCTGCCTACCCCTAGTTCCGGCCCTGGTTAAACATGCCAAAGGTCTGGACAGGAAGCAAACAATTAAAGTCTGATAAGCAGGCTGAAGTCAGGGGCAAGCTGAAGACAGAGGAGAAGTCCAGTAAACAGAACAAAATCAGTACCAGGAGGTCAATGATAATCAGGCTAGGATCAAGAACGAGGGCACAGGTACTGTATAAGACGGGTACTAGGAACTCAGGATTCAGCAATGGGAATCAAGTCAGGAGCAAAGCAAGTACCAGGTGGGGACAAACAGCAACAACAAAGTAACAGGCTGGATCAGGCTTGTGGGCTTCAACCCCTGGTTGGTGAAAGTAGGCTTAAAAAGACCCTTAATTATTTAATTGGAAACACTGGAGGTCAATAAGGTGGGCAGACAGGACTAAAAGGTCGCAAAGGCTGTAGTTTGATTATCAATATTTTAGTAGTTTTATGCAATATTTTAGATTTTTTTGTAGTGTAGATAATAATATTCAGATGAGTTCATCTATGTTTTAATGGATGGAACTATATCTGACTGCTACTAACAATGACATGTAGCCTTGTTTGCCGATGGTGATAACATGATTTCTAGCCTATCCCATGGTGTCATTATTCTCACATCACATGATTCTCACATGTATATATATATATATATATATATATATATATATATATATATATATATATATATATATATTGTAAAACAGAAATTAAGCGCAAAATGGTAGAGAATAATGGGATTTTACACCATCATGGTTGACAGATGTTAGTTTTAAGAGAGTTTAGCTCAGTGGTTTGTTTGGATATCTGATAATCTGAATACTGTAGATAGGGTTTTTCAAATTAAGCAAGGTTTTCGTTCAGGATTTTCTTATGGTTATAATATAAAATGTAAATCATTAGGGTGAATATTAAAAAGAAAACTTGACCCTAAAATGAAATTAGTGTCATATAGTAACATAAACAAACCATTTCTCCAGCTGACCTTCATTTATTCCACTTTTGGTTGCTAGACAAAGGGACACAGTTAGGTCCATATTGTAGATGTTTGGAAGAATTGTAAGCTCATTGACTTTATTTACAACTGATTTGTCAATTGACATCATGATTTTCAAAGTTTTTGCCAAATTAAATTGTTTACAAAGGACATATATTAAGCTCAAATATAATACAAATCAGTTAAGAAACAGGCAATAACTTTTCAGCTCATTTTTAATTTCTCAAATATTCAGGATTATTCAACATGTCACCTGAGTTATCAAATGCAAAGTGACCAATACTGGGATGTAAAAAAAATTGTTGCAAATGTTTAAGTATAATTTCTTTAGTTAATTTCCAACTTGATTAACCCATTCTTGATATTTTTAAATACTAAAACGTTTAAAGCTGTAAAAAGCAATATGTGGGAAGAACATACTGTATAGATCCATTACAGAAAGAGGTAGGGAGCATTTTGTACTCATTGATCCTAATATTTTAGAACATAATCGTTCCCAAAATAAAGGAGTTTCAGCCATACGGAAACATATCATGCAAAAACATAATGGAGATTTTACTCAAGTTAAATTCCAAGGTAATGAAAATGTTAAAATAGGTGTGGTAACTCGTGATGGGCGAATAAATTTGGCTGGTGCAAATTCACGGCAAATTCTGCATTATGCCGTCGGGCGAATAAACTTGCAAAACTCCTGCGAAAATTCAGCAAAAAATGTGGACGCCCGTCCGAAAAGTCATTTGCATCATTGACATTAACGCTGGCATCAAAATTGACTTTTCGGATGCATGTCCAAAATTGACACAGGCGTCAATTTTCGAGTTTCACGATTTTTCGTTGTTTTGCGAATTTCACAGGAAATTTACTAATTTTGCGACAATGCGAAAAGGGAGAAATTCGCCCATCACTAGTGGTAACATTCATAATATGATTAAAGGGAGGTTTATTGGATATTTACTTTAAAAACATGCCTTCCATATTGGTTGGGAAGTATCATGTTTTTTCTAAATGTTTTGACGACATGACCCCTTCTCTGATGTTTGTTTCAAATATGGATTTAGAAATACGCTTGTGATGGACATGACTTGTTTTTTGTAAATGTATACCCTAATGTTGTAATTTACTGGTTTTAACTGATGTAAGTATATAAAGTATTCAAAGTGTACTGACTCCACCTCTGATGAAATGCTAGAACGAAGCATGAATATATCAGGTGATTGCAGACGTCATAGTCCAGGAAATGTGTCCTTAATAGTACATGTTTGTAGATTTTAAAAAAGCTTGAAAATAAAGGGGCCCATTTACTTAGCTCGAGTGAAGGAATAGAGGAAAAAAACTTCGAATTTCAAACTTTTTTTTGGCTTCTTCGACCATCGAATGGGCTACTTCGACCTTCGACTTCGATCGACCATTTGATAGTCGAAGTACCGTCTCTTTAAAAAATACTTTCACCCTCTAGTTCGCCACCTAAAACCTACCGAGGCCAATGTTAGCCTATGGGGAAGGTCCCCATAGGCTTCCTAACAATTTTCTGATCGAAGGAAAATCCTTTGATCATTGGATTACAATTATGGATGGCGAATTTGACCTGTTTTGTTTCGCCAAAAAATTGCCGCCGGCCAAATGTCGCAGACGACCATTAAAGTCTATGGGTGTCAAAAATTTTTTGTCGCGCAGCGAAATTTTTTTGACGCACACCGCCATACAAGTCTATGAGAGTCATTTTTCCGGCGAAATGAGGTGAAAAAATTCGCCCATCCCTAATTAAAATCCTTCGAATCGTTTGATTAGAAGGATTTAATTGTTAGTTTGTTCGATCGTAGGAATATCGCTAAATCCTTTGACTTCGATATTCGAAGTTGAAGGATTTACATTCGGCAGTCAAATATCCAGGGTTAATTAACCCTCGATATTCGACCATAAGTAAATTTGCCCCAAAGTGTTTTTAATTTTTTTACCCGAGAGACACTTTCTAAATAATTGCAGAATTTGGACTCGTACAGACCGGAGCAGAAACCAACGGTGGAAGTTTTTGTGCCAGGTGCGTGTATATATGAGTCTCATTTTATGATGAGCTTTTTCCTTAAAATTTGGTGTAATCTAAAAAAAAGTGTTAACTATGACATGTACTGAGAAACTTCAGCGTAATACATTTTTACATTGAAAATAAGGTTTGTGATCTCCAACCTAACAGAAGCTCCCGGAAACACCAAATCATTTAAAAGACAAGAGGAGCTTTGAAAGATTTTTCTGAAACTGCAAACATAATTTCAGCTGCTGCTGCTACAGAAGAATATGAATCAGGGTTACAGATTAGATGTGTTGATGGGCGGTGATTATATGTATTTTGGCAAATGATAGTGCTGATAGAATTATTCATAGAGCTCAATTTTGTATGTTTATCTGATATTCATTTTATGCACTAATAAAAGGATTTCAAATCAACCTCATATAATACATTAACTTTGTATCATCTCATTAAAATTTTAATGCTCTGCTAAAATGCAGATAATATCCTCTGAAATGATGCAAATCTTCCATGAAATGCTAAATGATAAAATATAATATTTTGTCTAATAAAAAAGTTAATCCTAAGCAATTCTTAACAAACATTTTAGTGAACATGACAGATTTAGTTTCTACTTATACAGCAACAAGAGAAAAATATGAAATCTTAAAATGATTTCTGTTTCACGGAGTCTTACTCATCTTAGTAACTTTTAATGTTTTACAATTACCTTGAAAAATGGCTGATAAAATAATCTTGATATTATGTATTATTCAGGTTTTAAAAAAATGTCAAAAATCATAACTAGTTCAATGAATACAAGAAGCTTTAACTATATGAGAGCCTCTTGAAGATAATGCGCATGTAGTATTTATTTGTGTTCACAGTGTTGGACTTTGAGTTGTTGGAATCTGAAATAAACCTTGGATCAGTGATCTTCAACCAGTGGCTTGTGAGCAGCATGTTGCTCCCAGTGGCCACAAAGCAATTGCTTATTTTTGAATTCCTTGGAGGCAAGTTTTGGTTGCATAAAAACAGGTGTACAGAGCCTCCTGTAGACTGCCAGTGCCCATAGGGGCTACCAATATTGAAACATTGGCACCTCCATGAACATTTTTAATTTTTGCATTGCTCCCTAACTCTTTTTACATCTGGATGTGGCTCACGGATAAGAAAGGTTGAGGACCCATGTCTTAGATGCATCACAACCTAAATGTTAACTTCCAATCCCACTGTCCAAGCCATACCTCTTCCATCTTTCCATAATTTTTATTCTTTTTTTTGTGACTGGTGATCTACTTGTACAGTTTTCAAGAATGCTTATTGGTTTTCTGCAGGTTGTAATTGGAAAAAAGGTCCATCTTTGAACCTTTTGACGTCAGCTGGTTAGGAGGACTAACAGGTCCTGGAGGAGAGAAAAAATATCTTTTGTAGACCCTCTGATCCTTGGAACACATTGGGGCATATTTATCAAAGATTGAAGTGAGAGATCAATACAATCCACTAGAGCAAAATTCTGCCACTCTCCATTAATTTCTATGAAATTTTGAAAGGCCTATTTATTAAGGTGGACTAAAGGGTGAACTTTCATTTTCACCCATTGATAAATACCCATAGATATGAAAGGAGAGTGGCGAAATTTCACTCTAGCAGGCTGTTGCGATTTCTAACGTTACTCTTTGATAAATATACCCCAATATGTCACTCATGTCCTATTGAATCAATAGGAATCAAAGTTTATGGAGCCCTGGAAAGATACAGAAATCCTATTATATTTTTCACTCTTTAGTTGTATCAGTATCATTAATGTAAGTAATAATCTAATTCTCAACTTCTTTTTCCCCTCCCTGTCTCTCTCTTTCTCTCTCTACTGTCTGTGAAAAGTTGGCTAATGGAAACTAAGTAATGTCTAGAAACTCAAACAAGCATACAGTATTAAAGTTTATAAACTTATATTGGAGTGAAAAATACTTTAGTATGCAGTCCAATATGAATCTAATCAAAATGTAACCCATGGGGGAAGGGGGCACTTATAATGTTTGTACAGCACACAATAATACGAATTTTGAAGTGTTTTTTGGGCTACTTCGACCATCGAATGGGCTACTTCGACCTTCGACTACGACTACGACTTCGAATCAAACTATCCGAAATAAAAATCGTTCGACTAATCGACAGTCGGAGTACTGTTTCTTTAAGAAAAAACTTCGACCCCCTAGTTCGCCATCTAAAAGCTACCGAAGTCAATGTTAGCCTATGGGGAAGGTCCCCATAGGCTTTCCAAAGTTTTTTTGGTCGAAGGATAATGCTTCGATCGTTGGATTAAAATCCTTTGAATCGTTCGATTCGAAGGATTTTATCGTTCGATCAAAGGATTTTATCGTTCGATCGAAGAAATAATCCTTTGATCGTTCGATCGAACTATTTGCGCTAAAATCCTTCGACTTCGATATTCGAAGTTGAAGGATTTTAATTCCCAGTCGAATATCGAGGGTTAATTAACCCTCAATATTCGACCCTTTGTGAATCGTATATTTCAAGTAGCAGATTTATTAAGGGTCAAATTTTGAGTTCATGGGAGTTTTTACAAACTCCCATGAACTCAAAATTTGACCTTTAATAAATCTGCTACTTGAAATTTGAAAAAAACGACCAATCAAATTTTTTTCAAATTCAGGTGAATGGGATCGACCCGCAAACATGAAACAAAAACATGGAACAAAAAAAAATTTAGATTTTTTACAACAAAAAACTTACAGGATGTCTCCAAACAACTCCAAATTGATTCCAGGACATCCCCCATAGGCTAAAACAGCAATTCGGCAGGTTTAAAATGTCGAATAGTCTAATTTGATTATTTAAAGGGCCAATACATTACAGTAGATTTTTTTTAAAAACTCAAATCAAATGTTTAAATTCTAAATTAGAATTCAAAATTAGAATTTTCACTTCGACCTTGATAAATATGCCCCATAATCTTGTAGTGCATACCATATATCTTTTGTAACCCTGAATCTGTAGTTTGCATTTTCCCCTCATGTTTGTTAGGTTTGACCACCTGTCTGAAAATATAGGGAAGTTAATGGCCCCTGATATGTGACCCTCGTTTGTGACAGGATATTCAATTGTAAGCCTCAATGGGCCAGGAGCTGATATGACTACATGCAGAGCCAGATAATTAAAATAAAGGTTCATGATTATATTTTTTGCTGACAAGCAAAGTACCTTTATTAAAGTTCACAGAATGAGTATTATTGTTGATGGAAGAAACAAAGCTTTGTACGGCTCGTGTTTTGGGGGCTAAACTAAATTAGTAACGATTGAAGAAGATTAAAATTATCTTTAGTATTGGAGAAACCGGAGCTTTATTCCAAGAAGCAAATAATAATAATGTGTTTAGGCCATAAAAATCCACACACTGAATATAATCCAAATGATTAGTTACTGGCAGAGCCACAGAGATGTTTTATTTCAATAGACATAAAGCAGTCAAAAAAATGTGGCAATGAGGGCTTTGAAGATATCTGGTTGTAAAGACAAAGGTATTATTTTTTCTTATATAGCATTGCTACAAAAAAAGAAATGTGCAGTTATTCATTTGATGGATTCTAGTTCAGAGAAAGCCATGTTTTATTTCTAGAACAACTTGTAAGGCAACTCCTTGTGGCCTTTAGTAAATTATATCTTCTTCTTGCTTCTCAGCCATCAAATGTATATGTTCTCCCTGACTTACTGTATTTTCCTATTGGGATAAAGCATGGCGCACACAGGTATATCAACCAATTTGTCTTATTTAAAACACACTAACCCTATGTGGACAATACATGAAGGGGGTTATTTATTAAAATCCCCCCAAAAATTTAGTTTTTTTTCAGTAGAAAGTATTTTTCGAGATTTATTATGCTTGGATGCTACAAAAAGGCAGAATCCGAAAATCCTCCATCTCGGCCCTGTGAAGGTCTTGTATAAGTCAATGGGAGAGACAGCTATCTCAATTCGAAGTTTTCTGCACTGGGATTAGCCTGAAAATCCAACTTTTTCAGTTTTCATGGAAAAACTTAAAAAATTAGAGCAATTCGTGAAAAAAGACAGAAAAATTCGAGCCATTCAGGAAAAAGCCAGAAAAATTTCGATTTTTTTTTAAAATTTGAATTGCATTTGGACTATTCCCTAGTCGAATTACCCTAAAAATAAACCCAAAATTCTAATTTAAAAAGAGTTCCCTTTTTTTCACGAATCATATCATTTCTCTAAAATTTGTGTTTTTTTATTTTCCTAAAACTATAAAAAATTAAGATGTATTAAATGTAAAAGCCACACAAAATTCTGATAAAAAACGTTGCCAAGCAAAACAGTCAAGGTCCATGGGATTGTGTTGATCATATTGGACCTTTTTTTTAGCCATTCAGACTTTTAGAGGTATTCTGATTGGGCTGATTTATTAACATTTAGATGTTTTTTCACTTATCATATTTTTTTGTTATTTTTCTAAACTCTACACTCTAATACAAAAACTTTGCCAAGTTAAAGCAGTTGAGGTCCTATAGAAGTCATGGGAGCTGCAATGCCTTTGGACCTTTTTTTTTTTTAGCTATTCAGAGGTTTTTGGATTTTTTTTCACTAGTGATTATATGAAAATCTCTCAACATTTTTTCTGCTCGTAATTTTTGGGGGGTTATTTATTAAAGTTTGTGTTTACCATGGAAAGATTTGAGTTTTTGAGGTGATTTTTGGTCAAAAGGCACATTTTTAGGTTAAAAAAAACAAAAATTTTTTTAAGAACTCACATTTTTTCAAAATTTATTATACTTGACCCTACAAATAGCTGGAATCTGAAAAAACCCCGTCTAAAACCTGTGGAGGTCATGTAGGAGTCAATGGCAGAGGTCCCTTGAACCATTTGAAGATGTTAATAGCCTTCATGATGTTCAAGTTTTGCCCGAAATCTCAATCAATCCAAGTTTGCAACTCAAACTCGCTGAATCTATTTTTTTCCATTCAAGTCTTTTCCTTAATAAAAAAAACATTTGAGTCGTGAGTTCTTTGACATTCAACATTTGATAAATAACCTCTTTATATTCAGATCGTTTAATAACTTTCATGGTTTCAAAAAGCTCCAATACCACTCACTAAAATTCAACCTTTAATAAATGGGCCTCTAAGTATAACAGCATCAGTACTGATCAAAGCTGGCAAAAAAAATTTCATTTCGCAGCATATCCACCAATATAAAAGTGTTTAGTGCATTAGAATGGCGACAGCTTTAGCAAATTACCTTCCGCGTGCCATCAAGTCAAGCAAATCTGCTCAGAGGTCGTTATAAGTTTTCCCGTTTCTGTCCAACACACTTTGCTTAAGATGACTCGGTATCTCGTGTTTCATTCATCTTATGAAGTGCTTTGCAGACACAACATATAGGGAATTGTTACAACTTTTTTTTTCAACTTAATCCAGATAAATGCTAAGTTATTTACTTAATGTTACAGCATAATTTATTTCAGTAAAATAAAATTCTTGCTAAGAAATTTCCCAAAATGCTTTATGGTTCAGCTTTACCCTGAACTGATCAACCTGATTCAGTGGAGCCGGCAGTTGTAACATAATAAGAAAATAAGCATGTGCGGCCTTTGGAGGAATGCTTGTTGAAATAACTACCTGTCTGCCCTCTGTTTACTAAAACCATTGTGAAAATCACTAAACCCATTTATCCTCAGGATTATTATCATCTGTTTTCCAGACAACGTTCTCATTTCCTCTCGTGCGGCTTTTCCCCCCCAAATCTTAGGCTATTAGCAGTAATATTGATCTCTCGCTAATACACGAGACTTTCTGCAGTAAATGTAGCACGATGCTTAAGAAAAGTAATTCACTGTGAATAAATGCGGAGTCCACTGCTTTTCCTCAAGAAAGAGCTTCCCATTGTTTCATGAAATATCACAATAAGCCGAGCTACAAATGCCATGTTCTCGAGGCATCTTGGCATTAATCAAGGGAAGCTTAAAAAAGAAAAACCTCCGGCGGAGAGAATAGTTCATTGTCATGATGCACTGAATGAGCTGGGTTTGATAATATGTGGAATGAAGGAACAAAGGAAACAATGGTCTTGTCTACTTAGTACTGTGAAACCCTATTTTTTTTCTCATGGCTCTATTGAGCTGCAATTTACTGAGCACTAGCGGAGTGAGTAGTACATTATTTAAGATGAATGTAAAGAATCCAACAAGGTCAATGATTGATTTTGTAACCTTTTCTTTTTTGGTAAATATAACTTTTTTCCTATAAAGAGTGTGAAATCCAGTTTTTAATTTTTATAATTGTACATATATTGGAAACTTAGTTGGGCAGCCTCCTATTGGATCAGCACCTAGAATTGATATTGCGTGTGCGCCGTCTAACCTTGGAGATTTGCCAAATGAGCGGATCACACATAATTTGATCATCCACATGCTGGACCAAATCAAGCTGTTCGGATAGGACCCCTGGAACCGTTGTGGAGGGAATGAGTCAATAGCTTTTTTTTGGGCATCAGTTTATCGTCGCCGGTGTTTAAATTGGCGCCGGTTCCGAAACTGTCGTCGGCGTAGAAAAAGCGTTGTCAAAAAAACAGGCAAATTCGCAGCGAATTCGCGCTTACCAAATAAATTTGCCCATCACTATTGGGGAGCAACACAAGCATAAAAAGAGTTTCTGGATGGTGCTAAATAAGTTTTGTGATTGGCCATTTGGTAGTCCCTATATGGACAATCAACCTACTGGATGGGCCAGTACAGGCTCTGTTAGTCAGTACGCCTGGTTATTATGCAACCAAAAATTGTCTTCAGACCTCCAATTCAGCAATAAGCACCTGCCATTAGATCACTGGGAGGAACATCCAAGGGGGTTGAAGCACAACATGTGCTCACGAAACACTGGTTGATCACTCGCTTAGAGGAATGGTGCTGCAGTGGCAACCTTCCACCCAACTTTAGTCCCATCTGAGCCTCTAGAGCTCGAAGTAGGTGCATGTGATGTACCATATCTCCAAGAATTCCAACACTAATGGGCAGATTTATCAAGAGTCGAATTTTGAAGTAGAAAAAGCTTCAAAATTCAATTATCGAATTGGAATACTTCGACATCGAAGTTTTTTTACATTGAATTTGGCCATTTGCGGTCGAAGTAAAATTCAAAAGTTCGATGAAATCCATCGATCGAACGTAGAAAACTGCTCTAGAAGGTCCCCATAGGCTAACATAGTACTTTGGCAGGTTTAATTTGGCAAAGTATTGAAGTCGAAGTTAAAGAGACAGTACATTTGAGGAGGTAATGAGAGAAGAGTTGAGGAGCAGGTTAGTAAAGGAGCATAGTAAGCAGCTGGGTGAGTATATAGAGATGAGTTCAGAGATGTAGGGAGGTGCAGAGTTATGAAGTGCTTTAAATTTCATGGTCATTATTTTGAATTTTATTCTGAAAGGTAGTTCAAGCCAGTACAGGGATTGGCAGAGTCACATGGCAGAGAGACTGGCAGAGTGGCATGGCAGAGGAGGAGAGGTTACTGAGTAAGTTACTGTGTAAGCCTGGGGGCAGTGTTCATTATGGACTGGAGAGGTTACAGTCTCTGACGGGGAAGGCCAATTAATAGAGAGTTACAGTAGTCTAGACATGATATGATGATATTGGCAGCATCTTGGGTGATGGTATTTTGAATATGTTCCTTTGGTGAAAGTGACATGATTTAATAAGTGACTGGATATGAGGAGTGAAGGACAGGGCAGGATCTAGGATAACCCCAAGGCACCGGGCCTGGGGAGATGGTTGATTGTGGAATTGTTTACTAAAATGGATATTTCTGGGATGTTACAGGTGTTGGGGGGAAAGAGAACTATTTCTGTTTTAGAGAGGTTTAATTTAAGGTAGCATTGTGACATACAAGTAGAGATAGCAGATAATTTAGAATCCTAGATATGGTGATGGTGCAAAACGTGTGGGTAAATCGGGCCTTGGGGAAATGTTTGTTGATTCTTTCATTTTGAGAGGTTTGAGACCTCCATTAGCTCAGTCTCAGCCTAAAACTATTTTCCACTGGTATTTCCTCACCTAAATATTTCGGGAACTCAGAGGTGAGCAGAAGCGATGGGAGACATCAACATTTCCTGGTGTGAATATGATCCATTCAGTAGAAACCTATAGAACTCTCACATAATAATAAAATTGTCCCTATGTCTCGGAATAATTTAAATAGTAATGAATGTAGGTGGCCATAGAATTATTGCGTAGGCTGGAAGTTGGTTGACAAAAATACATATACAGTGGTATATCCCTTTCATAAACAGCCTGTTTTATTTCTCATTTGGGTCATTTAGGGGCAGGTTTATCAAAGGCCAAGGTAAAAATGAAAAAAATTCAAATTTCTAGCTACTTTTTGTGTCCAAATTTGATTCGAATTTGAAAAAAAATATGAAAATTTGAAATTTATCATGTATTGTCTCTTTGAAAATTCGACTTCGATCATTCGCCATCTAAAACCTGCCGAATTGCTGTTTTAGCCTATAAGGGAACTCTTAGAACCTATTTGGAGTCAATTGGTGGACTTAGAAAAATCAAAGTTTTTTTTGGGAAAAACTTAGAATCGAATTTGATCGAATGTGCTATTCCTTCGATTCGTACGCTTCGAATTGGGCCAAATACGGACCTATACGATCGAAAACGGACCTATTCGACCAAAAAAACTTAATTTTGGTTGGTCTTCTTGAATTGAATTCAATTGTGCATTGACTATAATTTGCTTTTTGCAATAAATATTGCCAACTAAACATAATACATTTAACAGTGAATGGAGCTTTTTTTTTTTTAAAGGGAAGACTTTTATAACATTTGCCCCAATATTTTGTATGTACAATCATCTGTTCTCCTTTTCTCTCCAGTCCTGGAGCATTAATGATAAAGACAGCAGCCACAGTTACTGTTTATATAAAAGAAATGAGACTGGAGCAGCTTTGGCGATTGATAGCTTGTCAGTCTGGCCAATGTGACAATTTTTGTTCTTCAAATTCTATTCAGTTAAAATGCTTTACATGGGATTTCATAGCAACACAATAAATTCTAAATCTCATCTCATCTTCTGTCATGGAAGCCATTTGCAAGGCAGATTCAGAGACTGAAACTTTGGGTGACTTTTTGTGCTCCACATAATTGTTCAGTAAAAATACAGCAAATAGAATTTTTTTTGTATCCGCTATTATAAAGAATATAGAAATTGCAACCTTGTGAGTATCACTGGGAATTTTCTTGAGGTCGTTTTTATAAGATCTATAAGATCCCTGTGTTCAGAAATTTAGATTATAAAGGGAACATAAAGGTAAAATGCCACTGTAAAAGACTTTCATTTTTCTAGTAGTTTTCAAATATTTAATATGTGTGGGTTCCTCAACCTCCAACCTTTTCAATTAAATTTCTACCAAGATTTTGAAACATTCGTTTTGCTGATGGTTCCCAGTTCAGAATCTTAGAAAAAATGTTTTTTGCAAAGAATGAGCTAGATGGAATTCAGTGAGAACAAGTTACAATTGACAAGACTCAATTCTATGAGAAAAAACCTTTCTCCAAATTCAGTTCCAGTTTTTTCCCATAGACTTCAATAGAGTATTCATGATAAACCATGAGATAAGTTTTTATGGATTGAATTGCATCTCAAATTGAATCTCATCCACACTTTCAGTTTTTTCTCTCTGAATTGAATCTGGCCCAATATCTAAAAAACTGGCTTTTATGTTAATGTTAAACTGGGCTGCTGTTTTTTTAACTTTCCACAATCAGCAAGCTTAGGCCACTTCAAACAGACCCACCAGTGCACTCCAGAAATACCTCACAGGTCCAGAATTGCCTCTATCACGTCCTACTCCTAGGGATTTATTTTACTAAAAATTGAGTTTATATAAGTTTTTTTTTTAAAACAAAGTCGACCAAACTCCCATCCACAAATTCAACTCTTTCTACTAATTCTTCTAAAAAAAAGTTAGAGCAAAAAAAAAAAAAAACAGAATTGAAAGTCAATTCATATAATTCATTTGACACTCTGAAAACTCAACTTTATTGCATATTCACTGTGAAAACCCTGACTTTGTGCTACATTCAATTCAGTGAGACAGGGGTTTATCACATGAAAAGTCAAGGACAAGATTCAATTTGAGATGCAATTAATTTCAGAAAACGTATCTAATGGTTTATCACATGAAAATTCTATTGAAGTCTATGGGATAAAAACTGGAACTGAATTTGGAGATTTTTTTCTCTCTTCGTATTAAGTCTTGTCCATGAGTTTTCACGTGAGAAACCATGAGATTACTTTTACTTACTGAATTGAATCTGGCCCTTTATAGGATTATTGAAAACCAGAGTTTGGGTCAAATTTAATTAATTGAGAAAAAAGGTTTTTCACGTGAAAACTCATGGACTTGTGGAGATTCAATTTGAGAGTCAATTCAATTCAGAAAAAAACTTCTCTGTTTATCATGTGAAAACTCTATTGAAGTGTATGGAAAAAAGCTGATAATTATAAGAAATGTTTTTCTCCTTGAATTGAATCTCATACATGAGTTTTCATGTGATAACCCATGAGCTAACTTTTTCTCACTGAATTGAATCTGGCCCTTTATCAGATTATCCAGTGCAGATCACAATGTCAAGAAGCAACTCCAGAGATATCTGCATTGGCAATCTTCATGACCTCGACAGGTGTGAAATCAAGTGCTTTCAGAGTCTGATTTTTAGCAAATTTGGGGTATGATAAATCTCTAAAAATGTTATTTTTTTTTCCTAAAAAAATTAGTTTCCCCACGTTTGAGGTTTAATAAATGGGCTCCCTAGTGATCATTACCTAATATCTATCTCCTCCATCACTTCACTGCTCTCCCTGCATTGTCCTAAAAATCATATCTAGTGCTAACTGGATTTACCAATCCCCATCTGGTAAGGACAGAGCTGAAGGTAGTAAGACAGGCAGGGTCAAAACCAATCTTACAATTGTGAGGCAAACTTGTGAACAGGAACAGGCCTTTTTAAAAAAAGTAGGAATCAACACAAGGACAGGAACAGGGAAGCAGGAATTAGGAACAAGGAACCTGTAAACAACAGCAAATATTGAGAAGGGGAGGCCCATTTATTAAAGGTTGAATATTAGTGGTATTAGAACAACCTTGTATGTCCTCTAACATAACCTACTTTGACTTCTTGTTCTCTTCTCTCCATCCCTTATGTTATACTTGAGCCCATAGTCAAATGTTCTTTTGAGTTCCCATCATCTCAAGTCTTTTTCTGTTATTTGGAATATCTTCTTCCTCGAAGCAATTCTGATAATTTTCATTTTTATGTGATTTTTTTTAGAGCATGGATCTTAAGATGCAATAATTTACATGGAAATCAAGTATTAATTAACTAATCATGCATTACAATAATGCTGTGCTACTTCCTACATTCAGATGTCCTATGAAGATCCCCCCCAATCAACCTTCTTCTTGGCCACCCATCTCTACATAAAGTATTTAGAAGATACAGCATGCTTCCTTTTGGCACTCGGTACTTAATAGCCATGAACCTTGTTGTTTGGGGCAGAAGGTATTGAGCAGTAGACACTATAACGGGGGTCCCTGTCCTTTCATATATGTAAGCCACGGTCAAATGTAAAAAGAGTTGGGGAGCAACACTGGGGTGCCAACTAAGGGCTTTCATTGGCTATTTGGTAGACCCTAGGTTGACTGGCAGCATGGAGGAGGCTCTCTTGGTAGTAAACGTGGCTTGTACACAACCAATACTTGCCTCCAAGCCAGGAATTAAAAAATAAACACCTGCTTTGAGGCCACTGGAAGCAACATCCAAGTGGTTTGTGAGAAAAATATTGCTTGTAATCTACTGGATCACTGCACTTGAAGTTAAGTGGTCAGATTGGAAACATGAGGTATATACAGGTATATTATATGAAAGAGGGCTTTTGTATGTATGCATGTTTGAATTCATAATTTTTACTTGGTTATAATTAAAGTGCTCCGAGTCCAATTCAGGAAATCTAAATACTGTTATTATTAAAAATGCATGAAAATTTAATAGAAAAAACCCCCCTTTATTATTTCAGTATAGAATACTCATAGCTGATAGGCAGCCAGATAAAAGCAAAAACAAAAAGCAAAATAATTAAAGCAAACTGAAAACCAGAAATAGAACAGAAATGGGAGAGTGCAAATGAAAATAGATGGAGTTAATATAACATTACTACGCTGACTCCCCATAATTATTTTATATTGCTATTTACCGGCTTGTTCTAGGCCTTTTTTAAACTTAGAAAAATGTCATTACTTCCATTGTAATTTAAATGCAGCATGACTCTATAATTACTCAAACAGTAGCTAATGAAATATCACAGATGTTAAAAATGGGCTATTGTATCCGGTAATTTATACTGTGAGAGTCAAGAAGCTTTGACAAATGTGCTGACCTTTTACTTTGTGACGTCACTCGAAGTCGGTGAAATGACTACCTTGTTAATTGTCTTTTTCTTACTTTGAATTCCTTCACCAAAATCCAGTTTTTCCCATTTTTCCATAGCAGCTCTCCATAGATCATCATAATTAAAATGGGTGTTTTGGTTCCTATTCAGTGATTAAGGAGTTTCATAATTAAAATTTATATCAGCAAGGCATGTTTTTTTCAACTGCAAAGCACAGTACATTAACAATATATTCAGAGCAGATGAACATGTCATGATGAATAAACATGAAAAGTGTGATGAGATTAGCAAAAGATATACTGGCGCAAACAAATCCAAACAAATAGATAACAGCACAATCAGGGCTTAAAAAAATTCAAAACAAATGGTATGAATGCAAAATAAAGATAAAAAAACATAAAATCATTAGTTATGTAAAATAATACCAACCTTTCTTAAATGTATAGTTGTTTTCATGTAAGTATAAGGTATTATTGCAAGGTAGATTATTAGGTTGACAGTGCACATATAATTATCCTGCATTATGGACAAAACAGCTACAACAAAGGGTGAAGGACCAACCATGTAGTACTTTCAATTTTCCTCTAATCGAATGTGATAAACATTATGGGCAAAAATATTGAGGCACCTGCCTGTCAAACAAAAATTCCCAAAGCAAAGGTATTAAAAAGCAGTGTGCTCACCCACCCCCTCCAACTGACCATGAATGCAATGACAAAAATACTTTTTGCATAGTGAAAAATCAGTTTTTTGTTATTTCTTGAACTAAATGAGTCAAACAGGGAAACTAAAACTACTCCTTGCAAGATAGATTATTAGGTTGGCGGTGTTCAAATAATTCCCCTCTGTTACAAGGAAAACAGAATAATGCTAATGTAACATATAATTCTCCACTAAGTAATGCAAATTTCAAAAGTAAAAGTAGTAACCTCCGCTGTATGCTGCAAATGCACGGAGTTTGTCAGGTAAAATGGGAGACCTGGAATTATTTGCATGCTCTAGAAATTATGATATAATTGGTATCACTGAGACCTGGTGGGATGAAACATGTGACTGGATTGTGAATTTAAATGGTTACACCCTTTTTAGGAGGGACAGAGGGATTAAAAAGGGTGGAGTGTGTTTGTATGTGTAGGGATGTGAAAATCTTAGACATCCTTACACTTTACAGAAAGGCACATCCCTAGTAATATGGACACCTCAGTGGGTCCTTATGGGGACCTTGTGCTTATGTAACCCCTGCAGTTCACACAGTGTACACCAGATGGCACTGTGCCAGAGTATAAAAGGTTTAGGAACCATGTGCTCTGGGTCCATTGCTTTAGCCCAACCAAGCAGGCTGGAAGGGAATGGGTAGTGCTGACCCTAGGCACCTTGGCCCTAGTAATTAGACAGCTATACTCGTTTTATAGATCACTCTAGGAGTGATAGAGAGGTTATTTAGTTGAGCAGCTCAAGGCTCCGCCGAAGAGATTAGAGGCATTAAGATCCCAGGGTATTACTGACCCAGAGTAGGGAACCAAGTGTTGAGATAGGGATGTCAGGAGTTCCCCTAGTCTGCCACTGGAAGATATCCTGAAAACTGGGCAATACCCATCACATGCTGTCAACTTACTTTCTGCTGTATATTCCCTAGCCTGTGGGGATTCAGCCTATACGTGCTGTGAGTATATGCTTACTTTATGCTGCTGTGTATGTTCTATACTCCATTGTGGATCAATGTGCTAAATGATCTATGTGCTATTGTTCAATAAATACTGTTCTTTGTTCAACTGTTAAAGAACTACTGGCGCCCATCAATGTGCTATCGCACCAGGTTACAGTTACACTACACCCTTGCCTCCACAGCGTTGTGAGGGCTTACCCCTGAGAAAGAGAGCTCATCTGTGGTCTCAGCCCACCAAGGAAAGTAGCATAAACTGCCCTAGCACACGTCAGTTTACTATAGCGCTAAATACGTAAAGCCTGAATTAAAGCCATGTGCTAAAGAAATAACAATAGCTGGTGAGGGTGTAGAATCACTCTGGGTAGAGATTTTGACTGGGCAAAAGGTTACAAAAAGAATTATCATTGGTGTATCTTATAAACCACCTCGTATAAGTGACGAGTATGAAGCCCAGCTACTCTTGCAGATACAAGCGGCTTCACAGCTGGGTCAAGTTGTTGCTATGGGTGACTTCAATTATCCAGACATTGACTGGGGTAATGGGATTGCTAAGACAGAAAAAGCTAGTAGGTTTGTAAATATGCTGAATGACAACTTTTTATTCCAGCTCGTTCAAGAACCTACTAGGAATAACTCTCTTTTGGACCTTGTAATAACTAACAATACTGAACTCATCTCTAACATTTGTGTGGGTGAGGGGCATTTAGGCAATAGTGATCATAACATGGTCTCCTTTGAGATTCTGTTGCAGAAGCAATTCTATAAGGGAGGAACTAAAACACTAAATTTCAGACGTGCAAACTTTGACAGTATAAGGGCATCTCTGCAACATATTAAGTGGGAAATGCTTTTCTCACGGTTAAACACAGAACAAAAATGAGAAATGCTGCTTAATAAATTTACTTGTCAGTATATTCCACTTGTAAGCAAGGAACGTCGTTGCAAAGCAAAACCTTTTTGGTTCAATAGAAGAGTTGGTGTTGAGGTGGGTAAGAAAAGACGTGTTTTTAAGGCTTTCAAGTTAGCTGGTACAGCCCAATCATTTATAAGGTACAAGGAGGCCAATAAATCACGTAAAGAAGCTATAAGGCAAGCTAAAATTGCTATAGAAAAGAATATTGCAGCAAGCAGTAAAAATAATCCAAAATTAGTTTTTAAATATGTTAATAGAAAAAAATGAAGCAGGAAGGGGTGGGACCCTTACTATCAGAGGGGGGTCAGCTGGTTGATGAAAACAAAATAAAAACGCAGATTCTGAACTCATATTTTTCATCTGTCTACACAAATGAGGAACCAGTAAGTGAAAGTTTCCTTCTTAACTGTCCCAATTCTAGTAATACAACTAATAATGCATGGTTCACACATGAGGAGATTCAAAAGAGACTAGAACATGTTAAGATTAACAACGTGTAACGAAGTCTCACCCTGGTGGTCTAGTGGGGGGACGGCAGGGATGCCTGCCGCCCCCACGGCGGGGACACCCGCTGCGCCGCGTTGTTCCTTTTCTTGTGCCGGCTCTCTCCTTCCGGATTTAAAGGCGCATGCGTCCTGACGTAATGACGTCAGCGCGCAATGGTGCCAAATTCAAAAGTATTAAAGGGGCATTCCCACAATTTGTCATTGCCCGTGATAGGATTGTAATCCTGGTGCTCCTGAGCCTTGTGCTATTTGTCTGCTTCCTTCTGAACCTGTCTGATTCCTGTTTTGACCCCTACCTGGCTATTTTGACTATTCTGATTTCTGGATCCTGACCTTGCCTGCTTACGACTACACTTCAGTTTAACCCCTCGATTGATCACCTGGTTTTGACCCTTTTGCCTGTTTGACGATCCTTGCTATCTGCCTGCTTGGATCCAGCCTGCCTGACTACGATTCTGCCTAATCCTTTGTACCGTGACCTTCGGCCCAAAAAGACACTGCTAAAAGCCGTGCCCCTTTGCCAGCCAGAACATCTCGCCTTGCACCCCTCTTTAAGTCCAGGTGGCACCCAAGTAAGTTGAGGGCTCCTCCCGAAGCCCAACGGTGGTCACACTACTGGTGAAGCCGAGCTGAGACCAGGGTACGTGGCATTTGTTCTGGTATCGGGTGCCGGCCGTGACACAAAGGTCCGGGGCCAGATGGTATTCATCCCAGGGTACTTAGCGAGCTTAGCTCTGTGATTGCCAAACCTCTTTATTTAATTTTTCAGGATTCATTGAGGTCTGGCATAGTGCCGAGAGACTGGCGAATTGCTAATGTGGTGCCTCTATTCAAAAAAGTATCCCGTTCTCAGCCTCAAAACTATATGCCAGTTAGTCTGACGCCAGTGGAAGGAAAGCTTTTGAAGGGTTAATAAAGGATAAGATACTGGATTTTATAGCAAATCATAATACTATGAATGTGTGCCAGCATGGTTTTATGAGTAATAGATCTTGCCAGACTAACTTAATTTTTTTTTCTGAGAAGGTAAGCAGGGACTTCGATTCTGGGATGGCAGTGGATGTGATTTACTTAGACTTTGCTAAAGCATTTGATACAATGCCACTAGTGATGGGCGAAAAATTTGCACGAAATTCGCGAAACGGCAAAAATTTTTGACGCCAGCGAATTTTTGCTGCAAATTTTTGCGGGCGTTTCGCAAATTTATTCGCTGGCGGTGAATAGCGCAAATTCACCGCGAATTCGCAACTGCCAAATAAATTCGCCCATCACTAAATGCCACACAAAAGATTACTGGTTAAATTAAAGAATGTTGGCCTGGAACATAGTATTTGTACCTGGATAGAGAACTGGCTAAAAGATAGACTACAAAGAGTGGTGGTAAATGGAACATTTTCTAATTGGACCAGTGTTGTTAGTGGAGTACTGCAGGGCTCTGTACTAGGTCCCTTGCTTTTCAACGTGTTTATTAATGACCTGGAGGTGGCCATTGAAAGTACTGTTTCTATTTTTGCAGATGATACTAAATTGTGAAGAACTATAGGTTCCATGCAGGATGCTGCCACTTTGCACAGTGATTTGTCTAAGTTGGAAAACTGGGCAGCAAACTGGAAAATGAGGTTCAATGTTGATAAATGCAGGTTATGCACTTTGGCAAAAATAATATAAATGCAAGTTATACACTAAATGGCAGTGTGTTGGGAGTTTCCTTAAATGAGAAGGATCTAGGGGTCTTTGTAGATAACAAGTTGTCTAATTCTGGGCAGTGTCATTCTGTGGCTACTAAAGCAAATAAAGTTCTGTCTTGTATAAAAAAGGGCATTCACTCAAGGGATGAAAACATAATTATGCCTCTTTATAGGTCCCTGGTGAGGCCTCATCTGGAGTATGGGGGCAGTTTTGGACTCCAGTCCTTAAGAGGGATATAAATGAGCTGGAGAGAGTGCAGAGACTAAGTGCAACTAAACTGGTTAGTGGGAGGGAAGACAAATTATGAGGGGAGACTGTCAAGGTTGGGGTTGTTTTCTCTGGAAAAAAGACATGAGCGACGGGACATGATTACCCTACATTAGAGGACATTATAGATAAATAGCAGGGGACCTTTTTACCCATAAAGTGGATCACCGTACCAGAGGCCTCTCCTTCAGACTAGAAGAAAAGAACCTTCATTTGAAGCAACGCAGGGGGTTCTTCACAGTGAGGACAGTGAGGTTGCACTGGAATGCACTGCCGGGTGATGTTGTGATGCTGATTCAGTTAATGACTATAAGAATGGCTTGGATGATTTTTTGGACAGACATAATATCAAAGGCTATTGTGATACTAAACTCTATAGTTAGTATAGGTATGGGTATAAATAATGTATGTGAAAGTAGGGAGGGGTGTGTGTATGGATGCTGAACTTTATGGACTTGATGTCTTTTTTCAACTCAATTTAACTATGTAACTATAATATACAAAATAGTTACACGGTCAAGGACTACTAACCATGGAATATACATTTTCCTGTTTAGCTCTAGGGATGAGCGAATATTTGTGAAAATATAAGTCAATGGGCATCAACATTTTCTTGCTCTAAATGCATTAAACAGAGTTTTTTCTTGTGACAACCTTATTATCTCTGCAACATTTTTGTCTCTGCAACTTTTTTGACGCAGCAAATACATGGCTGGTGAAAAAATATACTCATCACTATTTAGCTCAAGAAATAACAAGAAACATAGATTATTTGTGAATAATCAATAGCCAAAAAGTATGTTCAGCATGACTGATATACATTAAATTAATGTTTAACAACTGGGTATATTTCACTTTTAATTTGATATTGGGCCTCTCTTGCTGATAACTCTACTCTACTTCTCCTAGAACAATTTACAATAAATGTTGGAACATATAGTAGTTGTAGTGATTGACTTCCATTCATATATGTAAGAGGTTGGGAACTGATGTTGGCCAATTAACAATGGCCCATTTTGGCATTATAATTCATCACACAGGAGTTCCATTGGGAAGTTGTTCATCCACTTCATTCTCTGCCAACCTATTCTGTATGGACTCATTTTTTAAATAGGACTGTTATCCTATTAAAACAGAAATGAGTCTTCCCCAAACTGCTGCTACTAGGTAGAAAGCATGAAATCATCTTGAATGCCATTGTATAATGCAGTGGTAACTGGGTTGGCAATATTCGCATTGACACAAAATTTGCAAAACTGCAGAAAAAATTGTGCTACTTTGAAACTTTCCAAAAAAAGTCAATGGCTGTTTTGTCTCATGTTATTTCTTGCGCCAAATGAATTGGAGCCAGTGGGTGTTTTTATCGATTTTATCAAATGCATTGGAGAAAATTTACCTTTTTTCTCGCACCAAATGCATTGGTGTCAAAAGGCATTTCATTCTCTGAATTTTTTCTAACTGCATTGGAGTCAATGGACTTTTTTTTTTCACGCTTTTTCCATGTCAAAAAAGCAACATTATTATCCCAGATGAAACAAACAATATACAGCAAAATTTAGCAAAATGTTAGATAATTTTTCTAAAAAATGTTTACACAACCAAAACCTGGAATGTGGCCTTTAAATTTACCAGGCAAAAATGATTGCTCATCCCTAGTTGCCAATGATGCCTGTGACTTAAATAGTTCCAAGATTATTAATTTTTTTATGAGAAGAAATCTGACAAAACTCCCTGCCAATATTTCAGCTCATTTATCAATAATTTTCTCGAAAAAAAAAGCCAAAGAAAAGAACGACAAAAAATTATATCAAAATTGAGCGTCAATTTGCATCAGACGATTGACTCTCCAAAAACTCGATTTCATCGAGTTTTCGCTGCAAAAACACAATTTTTTTGGATTATAGGGTGCAAAAATTATCCAGCGCAGATCACGTCAAGAAACAATTTAAGGGACATCTGCCATTGACTTCTATATGATCTTGACATGCTTGAGATAGAGTATTTTTGGATTTGGATTTTAGCAGCTTTGGCATATGATAAATCTCTAAAAATTCAAGGTTTATTTTCACAAACATTTTTACCCCTTAAAACCTCGACCAGAAGAAAAATCGAGGTTTAATACAGAGACCCTATTTGCATTTTAATAAGACCATTGGACATAAAGGGGCCCATTTACTTAGTATGAGTGAAGGAATAGACGAAAAAAAGTTTGAATTTCGAATGGTCGAATACGGCTACTTCGACCATCAAATGGGCAACTTCGACCTTTGACTATGACCTTTGACTTCGAATCGAACGATTCAAACTAAAAATCATTTGACTATTCGACCATTCGATAATCGAAGTACTGTCTCTTTAAAAAATTCTTCAACCCCCTAGTTCGCCACCTAAAACCTACCGAGGCCAATGTTAGCCTATGGGGAAGGTCCCCATAGGCTTCCTAACAATTTCCTGATCGAAGGAATATCCTTTGATCAATGGATTAAAATCCTTCAAATCGTTCGATTCGAAGGATGTAATCATTCGATCGTAGGAATAGCGGTAAATCCTTCGACTTCGATATTCAAAGTTGATGGATTTTACTTCGACGGATGAATATCGAGGGTTAATTAACCCTCGATATTCGACCCTAGGTAAATGTGCCCCGACGAGTAGGGGAAATGTTGTATCAAGCAATGATGCTTTAAAGGAGAAGGAAAGGTTAAAACTGAGTAAGCCTAATCAGAAAGGTCCATCTAAATACACCAGTAAAACCCCAAAGTAGTGTTGCTCTGAGTCCCCTGTCAAAAGAAACACTGCATTTCTTTCCTTCTATTGTGTACTCATGGGCTTCTGTATCAGACTTCCTGCCTTCAGCTTAAACCTCATTGTCCTGGGCAAGAGCATGCTCAGTTTGCTCCTCTTCCCCCCCCCTCCCTTCTCTGCTGTAATCTGAACCCAGAGAAGGGAGAGACTCAGGCAGGAAGTGATGTCACACCATGTTAATACTGCAGCTCCTATCCTAAACAAACAGAGAGATTCTAGAGCTTTTTACTCAGGTATGGTAAAACATTCTACAGAATAAATATAGCATTCTAGCTTGTACTATTGCAGCTAATCTATTGGCAATAAAATGCCTCTGTAGCTTTCCTTCTCCTTTAAGGATGCCAACATGATATTTTTGATTACAGTTCCCAGCATGCTTTCACCCGTAATAATATGTCAAATTATGATGGGATTTGAAGTCCAGCAACAATAGAATAAAGTGTGGCTACACGACAATATGAAGACTCTCTCCTAAAAGCAGAGTAACGTTTATAAACATTTCTTTTTTATCTTTATTTCTAATTGAAAAAACATTAAAAAATAGATTCATTTATAATAATAATAAAATGTTTTATCTTCCTTACAAGTGAATAAGGTATGACCTGCAGTAACTCATTGATGTTGTGGTTAGAACCAAAGGAACCACAGGATCAGCAATTGCTCATTAAAAATAATAATAAAAGCAACGGATTGAAATTCTAATATTTGCCCCGATGCGCGTTTCACCAGTAGCTTTCCCAAAAGGCATAATAATATTTTACAATTCTCTAATAAGGATTTTTATGGTTTACAATATCTCTATGAAATGACACAACTTTTTGAGCACATTTGTTTATATGTAATATTCTAATATGGTTGTCTTTCCTCCCTTTTTGGCTACAGTTGAACATCCTTAAATGTTACCCCTTTTCTTAATTCCATTTGCCTGTTTCCCTATATAAATAAGTACCAATAATACTAGATGACATCACTAAGCACCATTTATAAGGATATAATTTACAGAATATTCATATAGATGCCCATTTATTAAAGGTTGAATTTTAGTTGTTATAGAGCTTTTTGAAACCACACTGAAACTCTATGGGGCCTATTAACTAACATTCAGATTTTTTTTTCCCACAAATCTTAAATAATGGGTAGTGATGGGCGAATTCCTGGTGAATTCGAGCGATTTGCTGCCGGCGAATAAATTTGCTAAACGGGTGCGAAAATTAGTTGGCGAAAATTCACCTGCTTCAAAAACCTGAATTTGTTTTGATGCCGGCATCCGTTTTTGATGCCAGCGCCAAAAAAATCGACACCAGCATCAAAAACAAGATGCTGGCGCCATTTCGAGAATTTTTCGCAGTTTCGTGAATTTCACTGGAAATTTGCAAATTTTTAGGCGCAAATTCGCCCATCACTAATAATGGGAAATTTATTAAGTGTAAAAACCACAAAAAATTCACCAAGTAAAAGTTGTTGAAGTCCTATAGAAGTCAATGGGAGTTGTGCTGATCTTATTTGGGCATTTTTAATCAATTCATGCTTTTTGAGGTTTTCTGATTTTTTTTGTAGGAATTTTTAGAGGTTTCAGAGATATTTATATATTTTTTCAGTTTGTTCAGTGCTTTCTTTTCATGGCATTCGTGGTTTTAGAGAAAGTGAGCTTAATTGTGATTTCAAAAAGCTCTAAAACCACTAACATTAGGCTGTTTAAGAATAAAAACCCCTGAATGTCATGAAAGTTACTAAAGATCCGATAATAAAAACTACGAATGGAAAAAAGTGCTGAAATACCTGAAAAAAAATATGAATATCTCTCAAACCTCTAAGAATTAAAGTTTACTAGCAAAAAAATCCAAAAAACCTCAAAAAGTCTGAATAGCTAAAAAAAGGTCCAATAGGACCAACACAGCTCTCATTTACTTCAATGGGACCTTGACTACTTTTACTTAGAGAAGTTTTCTATTAGAGTGTTTGTGGTTTTTAAATCTCACATTTTTAAAGTTTTGTAAAAATGTAAAAAAAACTAATTTTTAGGGAAAAAAATAAGATTCATGAAAAAAAAAAATCTGAATGTTAGTAAATAAGTCCCTTGGTATAATATAAAACAATAACTAATAACTTTAATTTTTCTATTTTTTATGTTTTGATATTATAACCATTGTTTCTTTTCTTTCTGCTAATATTTACCCAACTTGGGGGCATTTTAAAAAATATTATAAATACATTTTTTCAAGGCAATTCATTAGAAAAATGAAACCCGGCAATTTGGGGGCCGATTCACTAAATTCGAGTGAAGGGTTCGAATTAAAAAAACTTCGAATTTAGAAGTTTTTTTGGGCTAGTTCGACTATCGAATGGGCTACTTTGACCTTCGACTACGAAAATCGAATGATTCGAACTAAAAATCGTTCGACTATTCGACCATTCGATAGTCGAAGTACTGTCTCTTTAAGAAAAACTTCGACCCCCTACTTCGGCAGCTAAAAGCTACCGAAGTCAATGTTAGCCTATGGGGAAGGTCCCCATAGGCTTGCCTGGGATTTTCCTTCGATCGTTGGATTAAAATCCTTCGAATCGTTCGATTCGATCAAATGAAAAATCCTTTGATCGATTGATCGCAGGATTTGCGCTAAATCGTTCGACTTCGATATTCGAAGTCGAACGATTTTAGTTCCTAGTCGAATATCGAGGGTTAATTAACCCTCGATATTCGACCCATAGTGAATCGGCCCCTTAGTGTACTGTATATATATATATATATATATATATATATATATATATATATATATATATAACATAAAAAAGCGGTACATCAATATCAAAATGGATTTACTCTCCTGTTTTTTTTTAATTTTTTTTTTTATAAAAGTGCTCCGAATGGTCTACGCTTTATAAACGGACAAGCAATTAACGTATACGTCCACTTAAGTGAAATGGAACAGTAGACAGGCAGTCATTTGATATGATAAAATCATATCATTACCCAGGAGGTAATGAGACAAACTATAATACTGAAAACCATATTCTGTAGCATCGGTGATGTATCTAATTAAACTACAATGAGAAAATTCTGCAATGCGAGCCATTTTATGCTGAGTGCTCTGCAGAAAAGTTTAATTCAATGGTCATAATCTTACCTTGATCATCATTTTATGTGAGTAAACTTAATGCATTCATTCACGTCTTTAGAGAGGAAGAAAATCTTCTCTTTCTTTATGAGTTACAAATGTACATTTTTATTCGTTCCAGTTGTTTCTCTTCAGTAAAGTGTTCCCGTTTGGGGTGTAATGACTTCTTACACCCCAGTGATTTTCCTTCAATGAAACCCCATCATGGCAAGCTGTTACCATGGCCTACAATAGTTTTAATGACACTGGCAACAGCGGTTGAGAATGACAGTTGCATGCCTATTAAATACAGCTAAATCGTTAAATGCCTAAAATCATTGTCACAAGGAAATGGTTACATTTTCCAGCGGCATCAGTTCAGCTTTTTGCTTTTGATATTAAAAATGCTCAATCAAAAAATGTTCTACGAAAATTCTGTAGAGAGTTCATTGAGTGTCTTTGTATTATGTACTGGTGAAATTAGCAACATTGCCATGATCTGATTGAGAAGCCCATTTGCACAGATTGGTATAGCTAAATCTATAGACAGTAAGTACAAATCTGCTACAAATGTCTATAATAACCATTTATAAGAGTCTAATATTTGTCCATGACTTTGGTCATGACTGTCTAATATTTGGTTATGACTATAACTTCATAAAGATGAATTCCAACATCACAATGATATTTTATCAATCATTCTTCTATAGTTCCAGGGCATCTAACAAGAATTTTCACCCAAATCTTATCCTAAATGCCCTAGGACAGCAAACAAGTGCTCATGGCTTATCTCATGCTTACAGCTTTAGCATCCAGGAATATCTAGGATAGATCTCAATGTAACTGACCTGGGGAGGTTTATTTTTCAACATTCTCATTTTGGTGTTTTTTTGAAACCACAAATAAAATAAGAAATGCTGTGTCATTTATTAAAATATCTGAAAAAAAAACCTTAAATGAAAACAAGAGATGAACAATCCAAAAAATATCTGAATACCTCAAACTCTGTTAAAAGATTTTTAGGACAATTACTAGCAAAAAAAATCAGAAAACCTCTAAAGAGCACAGCACCCATTGACTTCTATAGGACCTCGATTACTTTTTATTAGCGTTTTTCTTGGTTTTTACTCTTTATAAATCTTATAAAATAAAATTTTTTGGCGTTTAAGAGAAATAAAAGAAAAACAGTTTTTGCGAAACATTATGATTTGTGGAAAAATAACAATTTGAATGTTAGTAAATAGACATTGTGCGAAAGGATCTAGGAGAATAAATATTTACAAAACTTATGCCAGCTCTCCCAGAAAACTCACCCTTCTACATCATTTAGAAAAAGACAAACTATATCTTAATGTCATAAGTGTTACGTAAGGTATCCCAAACCCAGAACATCATGCCACCAGGTCTTATAGTGAGAGGACCAATGAGAGAGTGCTGGGCAGACAAGAGAACCAAACGTTTGCAGGAAGAATGGGGAACAAGGATCATGGTCGAGGGACAGGCCAGGTTGATACAAATCAGATGGAGAAGAACTAAATCAGGAGTAAGAGACATAGTGGGGGTCACAAGCTGTTGGGGTTCTGTTTTTGAGTGGAACCCAGTTGCAGTGATGGCGCACAGGCAGGGACCTTTACAGATGACTGCTACTAGCTGCAGCACCGTCGTATTTTACAGATAAGGGACCAGACTGAAAGCAAGGTCGGGTCCAGGCTGAAATCTACAGACAATATCTATCTAAAACGTATACCAGCCCAATATGTTTGTTCCTGTGTTATTTTGACTGATCACGTTCAGTTTCTATGACTTTCGGCTGCGATATTTCTTCTCAACACCCAGGGAAATCCATGCTCTTTAGAGAAGGATACAATTTAATTTACACTGTGATAAATAAACCTGATATGACTCAAGTGAATTATTTTAATTACCTTGGGGATTTAAGCAACAAAAGGGAATCCCTGTGCCTAATAGTCCATGTGCAATGTATGACGTTCAAAGGTCTCTGAACTTTTTTGCTGCTCTCCTCCCGAGACCACGAGCTTACCTTGTCCTTGAATCTGGTTCAGTGACAGAAGCAATTGTTTTAGATAAAACGTGTTAGCATTGTGCCTCTATCATTACAGATGGGAGTCTTTGGGAATATGCTACATCATTTATAAATGACATTTTATCAGTAAGTAAATGTAATACTGGTGACTTTAAAGCAATTGCCTTTAAACAGAGGTGCATACCTCATGGAAATAACTGTTGATTCATGCTCTTAAATAGAAAGTACTTGGCCGGGGTGTGTGATACACAAATCAAATGATGTCCTATACTTTGCACTAAAGATCATGTATTTTCTTTTCAGCGGATGAAAAATAGATGACAAAAGGTCAAGGTTTATAACAATGCACAACTCATGCAGGAAATTCTATTTGTACAGAAATATGATATAGCAGAGGCTTTCAGGCTAGATTCATGGCTATATTTACAGTGTATGTTACTGGGGATAGACGGAAAGTAAGGAAGGCATGAAATACTACAGTATGTGCTGTCTAAGATTATGTGCACCGTTATTATTAAAAAAAAATCATACAATGAGATCTATGGAGATCTTGTGAATGCTAGGAACTATTGGAATCCTGCTCTATAGCTTATTAAATAATTTAGTGATATATACATGAAAAGTTATGAAAGTTATTAAAAGGTCCGACTAGTAAAAGCACAAAAATAGCCACTGAGCGATCCTGAATCTGAAAATCTCGAACTTCTCGTAAATGAAAGAACGTTTGTACGAAAAATGTTAGGATCTCTGAATACCTCTAAAACCACAAATAAAAGACAGATCCTGGCAAGAAAAGAATTGTAGCTTCCATTGATTTCTACATGACCTTGACAGTTTTAACTCAGCTTACTTGCATTTGGGGATCTTAAGGATTTTATACTTGATAAATTACGAAAAAATTGTGGATTAAGAAACTATGATAAAATGCTCTAAAAGACTGAATAGGAGAAACAATCTTTCCTAGAATCTTCTTAAATCAGATTTTTAGATTTAATTTGAGAGTACCTGGTGGTCTAGTGGTGGTGCGGCGTGCTTGCTCTGCTTCAGGGTTTGCTTCAGAGTGCTGCGTCTAACTTCATTGTGTTTGGAACATAATTCAAATATTTAAAGGGACCACAGGCAATAACTCACTGCCCAACGTAGGTCTATTTTCATAGCTCCTGGGTACTATTTCTTGTTAGTCTTGCCTGTTACTGATCTTGTCTGTCTTTGACCATTCCTAGTTTGCTACCTGTCCTGACCTTTGCCCATTTATTGACTACTCTCTTGGATCACAGTTTTGTACTACGCAATTGTTTTGTTTGCCATGGCCTGTGACCTTGACTACTCCTTTGTCTTGGTACTGCTCTGCCCATTTGGTATTTGACCCGACTTGTCCCACAACCATGCTCCTTGTTCTCTGTTCCTCCTGCTTATGTTTGGTTACCATGTCTGCCCAGGACTCTCCCCTTGGTCTTCTCACTACTGTAAAGACGTGGTAGCAGAGGGATCCTCCCGAAGCAAAAGGTGGCGGTTATATGTGGAAGAGTGAGCTGAGGCTGGGACTTTGGGGTTTATTTTGGGTTTGGGATTCCTTACATAACAAGGTGTTGGAATTTTCTCACTAGTAATTGTCCAAAAAACTTGAAAAACTTGAAGTTTTAGAGGTTTTAGAGTTTTATTTGGATCTTTTAATAACTTTCATGGCATTCATGATTTTAGCGAATAGAGTTTAATTATAGTTTTATAGCTCTAATGCCACTAAAATTGAAGCTTTCATAAGTGGGCTTCTAAATGTGCAGTAGGTACCTTTTGGGCCTTCTAATCAGTTCGACTAGTCCTTGGCCTCATGGTTGGGTGATGTGGCAAGTTTAAATTGCCTCTGCATGACTGGTCACACATAACCTCATATTTGCTATTATTTATCCATAGATGTTACACAGAACATAACGGTTTGTTTTTGCTCTTTATGATTATGTTCAAAGAGGTCATCAGCATCACTTGATAGGAATATATTTGGGTTCATTATTCAGAAAGAAGGTAAAAAGAGTAGAGGCCAACAGACACTATCACTGTGGTCATGATTATGAAATTGTAGGAGCTGAAAGTCAGGCGACAAATAATTTTTCGATAAGCGACATATTATTCCAACCATGTAAGTCTATGGGTATCATTTTCATGGCCTGGGTGTCTATTTACCAAGGTCAGATTTTCATGGTTTTAGAGGTTTTTGAAACCACAACGAAACTCACTTTCTCTAAAACTACGAATGTCATGAAATTCATAAAAAAATCGGAATAAAAAAAGTACAAAAAGGAAAAGTCTCAGAAAAGTTGCGAAAAATGCAACTATGACTGTTTCGCAAACAAAAAGAAAGCCTCTAAAACCACAAATCAAAGAAAGATCTTCTAGTTGTAAAAGGGACGTCTGCCATTGACCTCTCCATATTTTTTTGACAGGTTTTAGCTGGAGTATTTCCATGTTTAGAATTGTGGCAGTTTTTGTCGCATAATAAATCCCAAAAAAGTCATCTACAAAAAAATTGAGACTTACTTGGACCCCTTAGAGTGTGATGCGAAAGCCATACTATACTTAACAGCATATATATATATATATATATATATATATATATATATATATATATATAAATTCCACGGTTCCCACGCACACCGTCGACAAGTTAATAAACCCGGGTGCTACCTGTTCAGGCTGTTGTATCCACTCAATATAAGATTCAGGTGCACACCGGGATTTAAATAGTTAAAACATCATATTTTATTTAAATACTTTAAAAACAGAACTGGTCGACGTTTCGGTCTCTATCTAAGACCTTTTTCAAGACCCTGTTCACCGTACCAAAGGTAAGTCCTTAAATAGATAAAAGATATGACACTCACCCCACAAACCACTCCCACCGAATCATGTGACTAGAGGACACCTGCACCAAAGGTAAAAAAATTGATTGTCATATAACATAAATAGTTAATCATCACCGAAAAGTGACATATGTTAAAAACAATAATAAATAGAAAGATTAGACCGTGTCAGACAGTATAACAAATCATCCAATGCAAAAACCTAGTTGTAGGAATTGCAACATTGTAACTCACATCTAGCATTTATGCAGGTAATTATCTCTGATTTAAGAAACAGTTAAATGGGCAAAATTCATTCAAACCCAGAGGTGTTACAGTGTTTAATTTATCTATCCAAAATGATTCCCTCTGGAGGAGTAATCTGGCTCTATCTCCACCTCTCCTAAGTGGTGGTATATGGTCTATAGCTGTATACTTAAATGTAGGCAATCTATGTCCCTTTTCTAGGAAATGTTTGGCCACTGGCTTATTAGTTTTGCCATCTCTGAATGCAGTACTGATGGCTGAGCGATGGCCATCCATTCTTAGGCGCAACGTCTGTTCAGTTTTGCCCACATATGAGAGGCCACATGGGCACGTAATCAAATATACCACATGGGTCGTGGTGCAGGTTATGTGATGGCGAATAAGGAAACGCTTCCCGGTCTGGGGGTGATTAAATGAGGTGCCCGAGTTCATATATCTGCAAGATGTGCAGCTTGGGCAACGAAATGATCCTAATTTGAGACCGCTCAGCCAAGTAGTTGATTTCTTCTGGTAACATTGGATTGGGTCATTTTTTACTAATAAGTCCCTCAGGTTTACACCTCTTTTAAAACACATTCTAGGGGGATCTGGTATTATTTGTCTCAATTCAGTGTCCGCTTCAATGATCTTCCACTGATCCATAATTTCTTTGCTAACCTGACTTGTGTGTCCATTATAAGTTGTAGTAAAGGACATCTTAGTAGTTTTTTTGTCACCTCTACTCACACCCCCTGTACACCGGGACACGGCTGCATCAAGAGCACCTTGGAGAACAACATCAGGGTATCCCCTCTCCTTAAACCGAGCCCACATCTCATCTAGCTGTTGATTAGCCAGCTGTTGGACCGAATTGTTACGTAATACCCTACAAAATTGAGATGTAGGGATAGACTTTTTCATGTGGCGTGGATGGCAGCTTTTATAATGCAACAGGACATTCTTATCCGTAGGCTTCCTAAACAATGTATATTCAACATGATTAGATTTTAAAAAAATCTCAATATCCAAAAAATGAATCGCTAAGGACTGTATTTCAAAAGTAAACCGAACAGGGCTATCCAAGTTATTGAGCTCCTCCACCATTGTGGTGAACTCCTCTTCAGTACCCTGCCAAATTAAGAACATGTCATCGATAAACCTACGTAAGAACAAGAGTTTGCCCCTACACCGTGGTAATATGTTGTGTTGCTCATACTGGTGCATATATAAATTTGCATAGGCGGGCGCCATGGCTGCCCCCATGGCGGTCCCCGCTACCTGCAAGTAATAGTCGTTCTCAAAACGAAAATAATTTAGTGTTAAAGCCAAATTCAACAGCTCCAGCACTAACTGTATCGGTGGGCCAACATATACCTTTGAATCTAATAATGAGCGTCTAACTGCTGCAATGCCTGCCTCGTGAGGAATTATCGTATATAAGCTCACCACGTCCATGGTAACTAGAAAACATGGTACATCACTTGGTAGGCACACTTGTTTAAGATTATCTAACAGATGGGGTGTATCACGTAAGTATGTTGGGGTTTCCCGTACCACTGGCTGAAGAAGAGTATCTAAATAAAGGCCTATTGGATGCAATAGAGAATCCCTGCTCGACACTATAGGTCTACCTGGGGGTTGTAATAGATTCTTATGAATCTTAGGTAGCGTATACAGTATAGGACATATCGGAAACTCATTAGTCAAAAAGTCACACAATGTATCATTAATCATCATGCCATCTCTTGCTGATTTAATCAGAGCGTCCACTTTGGATTTAAACAACACTATGGGGTCTCCTCTCAGGTGTTTGTAAACATTTGTATCTCCCAACTGTCTCTGTATTTCCTGCTGATAGTCACCATAGTTCATCAATACAATTCCACCGCCCTTATCAGCAGGGCGAATAATGATATTAGAGTCCTCTGATAATGTTTTGATCGCTGCCCGTTCAGCTTGTCAAATTATCGGGCCCAGGGGAACCACCTGCCATTTTAGAACCCTCCCGTTCCAAGGCTTTGTTAAACAATTTAATGGCCGGATTAATCAATGGTGGCACAAAAGTACTTTTTAGTTTCAAGGTAGAACTGTTAAAGTCACTACTCACCCCATCTTTGAAGTGGTCTCGCAGTGTTAATTTGCGACAAAACTTGAAACAGTCCACTTTCCATTGAAAGGCATTGAAGTGGTTAACCGGTACGAAAGATAAGCCTTTCTGCAGTAGCTGAAGTTCGGCCGGTGTCAAAGAGTGCTGGGAGAGGTTAAAGATAGGCAAGGTTAATCCTTGCGTGACTTGCCTCTTCTTCCCCCTCCTCGTAGGATACCTTTTCCTCGTCCTCTTCCGGACGGAGGCCGGTCTGTCAACTGAGGAGGTGATCCTAAAAAAAGAGGAGCTGTATCGGCCCGATGATCCACTGCAGTCGGCGTAGTACCGCCCAGCGTGCACACTTGCACCGCATCATCACCCTCTGACTCACCCGAACTCGTGTCAACCGAGTTCAAAGGTTTGTGGAGTTTCCAACGGGGGGCCCTCCTGAATCGTACACTAGGAGCCAATTGACGATCGCCACTTAACCATCTGTATACTCGATGGCTGGTATAGTCTTCATTTACTTTGCGAAGTTTTTCCCTTTTAAAGTGTAATAAGTCCTGCTTGTACGACTCAATGGAGGAGGCTGTGCGGGTCACTTCAAAGATGGGGTGAGTAGTGACTTTAACAGTTCTACCTTGAAACTAAAAAGTACTTTTGTGCCACCATTGATTAATCCGGCCATTAAATTGTTTAACAAAGCCTTGGAACGGGAGGGTTCTAAAATGGCAGGTGGTTCCCCTGGCCCCGATAATTTGACTAAAGCTGAACGGGCAGCGATCAAAACATTATCAGAGGACTCTAATATCATTATTCGCCCTGCTGATAAGGGCGGTGGAATTGTATTGATGAACTATGGTGACTATCAGCAGGAAATACAGAGACAGTTGGGAGATACAAATGTTTACAAACACCTGAGAGGAGACCCCATAGTGTTGTTTAAATCCAAAGTGGACGCTCTGATTAAATCAGCAAGAGATGGCATGATGATTAATGATACATTGTGTGACTTTTTGACTAATGAGTTTCCTATATGTCCTATACTGTATACGCTACCTAAGATTCATAAGAATCTATTACAACCCCCAGGTAGACCTATAGTGACGAGCAGGGATTCTCTATTGCATCCAATAGGCCTTTATTTAGATACTCTTCTTCAGCCAGTGGTACGGGAAACCCCAACATACTTACGTGATACACCCCATCTGTTAGATAATCTTAAACAAGTGTGCCTACCAAGTGATGTACCATGTTTTCTAGTTACCATGGAAGTGGTGAGCTTATATACGATAATTCCTCACGAGGCAGGCATTGCAGCAGTTAGACGCTCATTATTAGATTCAAAGGTATATGTTGGCCCACCGATACAGTTAGTGCTGGAGCTGTTGAATTTGGCTTTAACACTAAATTATTTTCATTTTGAGAACGACTATTACTTGCAGGTAGCGGGGACCGCCATGGGGGCAGCCATGGCGCCCGCCTATGCAAATTTATATATGCACCAGTATGAGCAACACAACATATTACCACGGTGTAGGGGCAAACTCTTGTTCTTACGTAGGTTTATCGATGACATGTTCTTAATTTGGCAGGGTACTGAAGAGGAGTTCACCACAATGGTGGAGGAGCTCAATAACTTGGATAGCCCTGTTCGGTTTACTTTTGAAATACAGTCCTTAGCGATTCATTTTTTGGATATTGAGATTTTTTTAAAATCTAATCATGTTGAATATACATTGTTTAGGAAGCCTACGGATAAGAATGTCCTGTTGCATTATAAAAGCTGCCATCCACGCCACATGAAAAAGTCTATCCCTACATCTCAATTTTGTAGGGTATTACGTAACAATTCGGTCCAACAGCTGGCTAATCAACAGCTAGATGAGATGTGGGCTCGGTTTAAGGAGAGGGGATACCCTGATGTTGTTCTCCAAGGTGCTCTTGATGCAGCCGTGTCCTGGTGTACAGGGGGTGTGAGTAGAGTTGACAAAAAAACTACTAAGATGTCCTTTACTACAACTTATAATGGACACACAAGTCAGGTTAGCAAAGAAATTATGGATCAGTGGAAGATCATTGAAGCGGACACTGAATTGAGACAAATAATACCAGATCCCCCTAGAATGTGTTTTAAAAGAGGTGTAAACCTGAGGGACTTATTAGTAAAAAATGACCCAATCCAATGTTACCAGAAGAAATCAACTACTTGGCTGAGCGGTCTCAAATTAGGATCATTTCGTTGCCCAAGCTGCACATCTTGCAGATATATGAACTCGGGCACCTCATTTAATCACCCCCAGACCGGGAAGCGTTTCCTTATTCGCCATCACATAACCTGCACCACGACCCATGTGGTATATTTGATTACGTGCCCATGTGGCCTCTCATATGTGGGCAAAACTGAACAGACGTTGCGCCTAAGAATGGATGGCCATCGCTCAGCCATCAGTACTGCATTCAGAGATGGCAAAACTAATAAGCCAGTGGCCAAACATTTCCTAGAAAAGGGACATAGATTGCCTACATTTAAGTATACAGCTATAGACCATATACCACCACTTAGGAGAGGTGGAGATAGAGCCAGATTACTCCTCCAGAGGGAATCATTTTGGATAGATAAATTAAACACTGTAACACCTCTGGGTTTGAATGAATTTTGCCCATTTAACTGTTTCTTAAATCAGAGATAATTACCTGCATAAATGCTAGATGTGAGTTACAATGTTGCAATTCCTACAACTAGGTTTTTGCATTGGATGATTTGTTATACTGTCTGACACGGTCTAATCTTTCTATTTATTATTGTTTTTAACATATGTCACTTTTCGGTGATGATTAACTATTTATGTTATATGACAATCAATTTTTTTACCTTTGGTGCAGGTGTCCTCTAGTCACATGATTCGGTGGGAGTGGTTTGTGGGGTGAGTGTCATATCTTTTATCTATTTAAGGACTTACCTTTGGTACGGTGAACAGGGTCTTGAAAAAGGTCTTAGATAGAGACCGAAACGTCGACCAGTTCTGTTTTTAAAGTATTTAAATAAAATATGATGTTTTAACTATTTAAATCCCGGTGTGCACCTGAATCTTATATTGAGTATATATATATATATATATATATATATATATATATATATATATATATATATATATATATATATATATATATATTGTATATTCACTATAAATGATTTCTTACTCCAAACTAGGTCAGAGACTTTTTTTTTTTAAAGCTAAGGATGAAATTCACAGAAATCCTATTTGCAACAGTAATAGGCAATATCCCAAAATTAATTCACTGAGAATTATTTTTACCTTCGTGAAAAATTTATGCTAGAATTTCATTCCGTCTCCAATGACTAATGAATGTGAAAATGTCTGACTTCTTGGCATCGGTTTCTCAGAATATTTAATAAAACGGAGTTGTACAGGTCAAAAATGAAGTGGCTGAAATTGCGTTGGCTTTTTATCATTTTAATGAACAACGCCTTGCGCAGATGTCACACTTAATTTGTATATGCAGAATATATTATAGATCAAGATTTGAGATTTTTCTACAGGTAGTGTAACTACAGCACAAAACCAGTGTTAATGAGAGACTCCTGCCACTATCACCTGTCTTAATAACAAGAAACACTCTGACAACTCTCAAGTATCTGTAGTTAACACCTGTGTAATCAATTAATTGTTATAGAAGGTGCTGGCACTGAAAATACATGACATGAAATTCATTACCACCAGAGATTATTCACAATCACGTCAGAGTCATAACATCATTTTTCTGGTCCATTTTTAGGTTAAATCAGCTTTGTTTGACCTATTTCTTGGTGTCTTGGTCATAGTCATCAATCATAATGATAGGAAGTCTAAACAAGATGTAGTCCTTCCATATAATCATATTATTATTACTATTATTATTATTATTATTATTATTATTATTATTAATAATAATAATAATAATAATAATAATAATAATAATAATAATAATAATAATAATAATTCATTTAGTATAAGTTCTAATTATCATCATTGTCTAATAACTTAATACTGCTACAGGTATGGGATCTGGAAACTTGTATCCAGAAAGCTATGAATTACGGTAGATTTTAATCAAATAATTCAAAAATCTCTAAAATTTTAATTTTAAAATGATTTCTTTTTCTGTGTAATAATAAAACAGTCGCTTGTACTTGTTCCCAACTAAGATATAATTCATCCTTATTGGAAGCAAAACCAGCCTATTGGGATTATTTAGGTGATTATATATCAAAGGTCGAGTTGTGTTTTTCCTGAAAAATTTGAGTTTTTCTAGGGTAGTTTCAGTAAAAACTCAAATTTTTCGGGATAAAAAATTTAATCCAAAAATACTTCAGCTAAACCTGTTGAGGTCATGTAGAAGACAATGGCAGAGTATTGAGTATTCTAGTTTTCCTCCCCACTGCATCCATTCCGTTTTTTTACATTCAAGTTTTTTTCCGTAACATTTGAGTTCTTCGAGGTAGAACAAAACCTCACAAACCTTACAACCTGGAGTTTTGATAAATAACCCCTTAATGTTTATATGATTTTCTAGTAGACTTAAGGTATGGAAATCCAAATGAATGAAAGATCCATTATCTGGAAAGGTCTATATAAATACACCAGTAAACCCTCAAAGTAATGCTGCTCTGAGTTCTCTGTCAAAAGAAACACCACATTTCTTTCCTTCTATTGTGTACTCCTGGGCTTCTGTATCAGACTTCATGTTTCATCTTAAAGGGCTCCAGGGCTAGGGCTTGAGCATGCTCAGTTTGCTCCACTCTCCCTCCTCTCCTCCCTGCTGTAATCTGAGCCCAGAGCTATGAGTGAGCAGGGAAACTCAGGCCAGATGTGATGTCACACCAAGCTAATATGGCAGCTGATATCCTAAACAAACAGAGAGCTTCTAGAGCTGTCTCAGTTGTGGTAAAGCATTTGGCAGAATAAATAGTGCTATAGCTTGTACTATTGTGGCTAATCTACTGACAATAAACTGCTTCAGTACCTTTCCTTGAGTTGACTGAAGAGATGTGGAAAGAGGATCTGGGCTAAATACCCCAGCTAACAATCTCAGCCCCAGATACATTCAGTTTACATTTCTTCACAGAGCATATCTCCCCCTATGTCCTAAATGTCTGAACAATGTGAGTGGGCACCTATTACACCATGTTTTCTGGGCATGCCCCTGATACAGGGATTCTGCCAGGAAATGTTGATATATATAGAACATACTCTTATTTCCATAATATTCTTTCCCTTAGACTGTTGAATAAAAACTTTTAAAACAGAGCGAGAGCAAATGGCTATGAAACAGACAGGAAGGCATAGTTGCCTCCTCCACTCACTCCTCATGAATACAGGGCTGCTACATGCAGGCAGCTCTGTATTCATGGAGTGACTGTAGGTCTCTGCACTCTAAGGGGCAGATTTACTAAAGGACGAAGTAACTATTCGCCAGCGTTACCATTTTCAGGGACTTCGCCGATTTACTAACGGCGCAGGCGTCACTTCGCTAGCGAAGGAGATAGATGCTAGCAGTGATTCGCAATCTAACGCAAGTTGACTTTTCGCTCTTGCAAATGGCCATTACTCCGCAAATTCACTAAAATTAGGATTTTACTGAACGTTACCTCTTTCGCCTGACTTGCCTTTGCCAGCTCAGCCCAAGTAAAGCGAAGTGCATAAATCTTCCTCAATCTACAGTTATTTATATCATATATTTTGATTGAAAAATGTCTAAGTCCAAAGAATGCTGTCTGTTTTCAGGGTGATGGTCTGCAAAAGTGTTTAAAAATTTTTTTTTGTGTAACCTTGTTCCACCATACATTTTATAACATATGGGAACATTATTTTACACTGGGCTTTTGTGTAGGACATTATATCAACTTAATTGACTTTATTAGGGTTCCCTTGGATTGTGTAGCCCTCGAACAGAGTTAGAATTGAACGCTGGCGCTTCTTAGCTTTGATTTGCTCGCATTGCCGAAGCAACACTAGCGAAAATTTGCCAGCGTCCAACGCTCAGGATGAATCTTCACATCTTAGTAAGTTAGCGTTGTTGGTCGCTGGTTAGTAAATTTGCCCCTATATTGGAAATTCTGCTACATGCAGGGCAGGGTGCATTTTGCAAAAAACATTGTAGATTGCATCCATTTTTGCACTTAGCACCCTGCCCTGCAGGTAGTAAATGACCCTTAATAATGCATGCGTGAAGTCTGTTTTTAAGAGGACACGGACAGACATTTCAAATGACAGACTTTAGTAGCTTGCAGAATACTCACTCCTTTAAGAATAAGGAAGGTATGCGCAATGGCACAATACAGTCATTTTAAAATCTTTTTTAAGTAAAAATGAGGTAATATTTGGTAATATTTTTTAACAGAATGGACACGTTTGACATTTATTGCAAACTATTTTGCTCAGTGTCAGTCAAATAATTCATTAGGCTTAAGTGTTGCAAATTTTGAGCAGCTATTTTCCCCCCAATCAAATCTGAATATTCTTATCCGTCACTTCCCAGTCATTCTGACTCGCTCGCCATTATATATTTATCGAAACAGCATTTTGTTGCCATTATTTTTAAATGACAGCACTTTAGTGAATACCAAGAAATGTAAAAATATGTAATTTTAAAGTTCTTTAAAACTAAAAGGCTTGAATTAGAGGAAAAAAGAAACAGAAGCTCAAGCTTGCTATTTAATTTTACATGCAGGGAGTGAAATTAGGAGGAAAGTTTGTTTCTGAACAGGAAGACAGAGTACATGTCAGCATTATTATCAACACTTGTGATACAGTAAAAGTTCTTCGCTAAAGACCTTGGCGCTTATATATTATAAGGATAACCAATACAGACCCAAAATAATTTCAGAAATTAGCAGGGACATGAAAGCTTAAAAAGAGACTCCACCTATATTATATAATACACATTTACCTCATTTTAATATAAAGTAACAGGAATTCTTTGAAACAACAAATATATTTTCATGCAAAACTCTAAAAAAATCCAAAGCCAGGGCAGAGTCAGCTTCCAGGGCAAATGATCAACATGATGGAGCTGGGACTAGAAGTGGCACAGACAAACATGGCGGCAGAAAAACCCCTGGCACAGCTATGAATTTGGTGGGCAGATACAGACAACAATTTTTGGGAATTCTGTTGTTGCTGTTGGAGAAGGGGAGGAGACTCTTTACAAATTCATAGAGCCTAAATAGCCGAAATGATATTGTTAACATTGTAAATAATTCACTCTACTATATATATAAATTTTATTCCAGAGCTAACAAGTATACAAACACTTCATGATAGAACTTCTTTCAGATAAGCTATTGTTTCTCCTACTCAATTTAACTAGAGGAGTCATCAGGGCCGGAACTAGGGGTAGGCAGAGTAGGCACATGCCTAGGGTGCAAAGCTTGGAGGGCACCAGGCACGTACCTTTCTCTGCTTCCTACCCCTAGTCCGGCTGAGTGCGCTCCTCTTCTCTGCAGTCCTGCATACTGTTTGTGCGCATGTGTGCGCTTACAGGAGGGGAGGAGGAAAGCATACCGGAAGGGGGTGACGGGTCGGTCAGCACGCATGCGCTCGTACTTCCTGAGCGCGGTGGAAGGGGCGCCACGGCTGGCTGGGTTGCCTGGGGCGCCTGGCCGCCCTGGGAGTCATGGTGGGGTTTTGATTTTTACTATTGAGAACTATTTTCTTATCTACCAGGGAGCTTTTATCTGGTTACTTTCCTATTGTCTGTTAGGCTGCTGGAGGGGGAAGGGGTTATATCAATCCAACTTTCAGTGTAGCAGTAAAGAGTGACTGAAATTTATCAGAGCAAAACTAACATAACCGAGGGCACCTGGGAAACTGACAATATGTCTAGCCCAATGTCAGATTTCAAAATTAAATATAAAAAAATCTGTTTGTTTCAGTGAACAGGTCTGCTGGAAAAAAATATGTTTTCCCATGACAACCCCCCTTTCATTTTCTTTTTACAGCGTTGATGCAGTGATGGAAGACCTTTGACCCTTGTGGCTCCAACCAAACACTTTTTTGGATTTGTTATTTTCACCTTCCTCTGGATCAGCTGGAATTTATACAGGGTTTATCTGAGAAGTATCTTTTCACCCTCAACTATGTGTAAACATTTTTGTAAGATTTATGCTGCCATTTTTTAGTTCTCTATTGACCTAAAAGAACACAGCAAAAATGTACAAGGCAAGAGTTTTATAATTTATCAGAAGGTGGTGAAAGTACCGTAATACAAACTAGAGAGTGTCATTCAAAGCATATTGCACCAAAAATGAACACTATTTTTGTTCTCTGATTACAGCTAAAAAACATTTGGTTTGTGTATTCATGGAATAATGGATCTATTCATAGTATTCAAAGTAAACCTATCATTAGTCTGGGCCATGAAGAATAATAGAGACGTGATGGATCCTGGGAGAGCACTTAAGCAAATTCCAAAAAATGAAAAAAATATGTAATTTGAAAGTTCTTCAAAAGTAGGCGAAGAAAATAAACATAAACTCAAGCTTGCTATATAATTCTACATACATGGACTGAAATTATGAGGGGCATTTTTATTTCTGTGTGTTAGAACAGACCTGATAAATTAAACTGCAACCATCATCCTTACTGTTTGTGCAAACCATTTACCGACCTTCCAAAAATCACCACTTGTACTTTTCCAATTGTTTGAGTACTAATGCGTTATATTAAGAACTTAATGTATTTAGTAGGTTATTTACTAAAATCTGAATTTATCTCATATTTTATTAAAAAAAACACAACCCCATATTCGATTTGACATCGTGGTATAATGAATCTTGAAAAATTAGAGTTTTTTTTCCCCTCTAAAAATTCAAGTTTTTGAGAGTTTAATAAATAACCCCCTACTTGTCAGAAGTTAAGAAGAAAGTTTAATAGAACATCAGATTGGATCACCAGGACACCAGACGGAATCCTGATGGGTCGTACCATGTTTGGTCTGCTGTGCATATGGGAAGTGAGAAGCAGGTGCTTTCAGTGGCAGGGGGTAGTGGTGACCAGAGGTTTGTGATGGCAAGGACTAGGGTCAGTGGCACCCAAGTTGTGGGTCCTCATGGTCAAGCTTTCTTGTGAGTCCCAAGTACCATAGTCTGACACTGGATGGCATTATACATTAGAGCATTTAGTGGAAATATGTTACATGGTTTCATAGTTACATAGTTATGTTGGGTTGAGTTCAACCTCTCCAAATGAAACCCAGTGCACATACATACACACACACACACACACACACACACTGACCCTCCATCATCATAAATAGAAACAGTACTTTCAATGCACTCCTCCAAGTCATTAATAAACAAGTTGAAAAACAAAGTACACACTTGCGGTACTCCACTAATAACTCCAGTTAGTCCAGTTAGAAAATTCTTCATTTACCACCACTCTTTGTAATTTATACTTCAGCCAGATCTCTATTCAAGTGCTAATATTAAGTTCCAGGACAAGATTCCTTAATTTAACCATTAAACTTCTGTGGCACTGTGTCAAATATTTTAGCAAAGTCTTAGTAGATCACATCCACTGCCATCCCAGAGTCTAAGATCCTACTCACCTTCTCATAAAAGGCAACTAGATTAGTCTGACAAAATCTGTTAATCTAATAAATCCATGATGGCACAAACTCATAGGGGCACATTTATTATTGGGCAAATATTGAGGGTTAATTAACCCTCGATATTCAACCCTCAAAGTTAAATCCTTCGACTTCGAATATCGAAGTCGAAGGATTTAGCGCAATTCGTTCGTTCGAACGATTCAAAGGATTTTAATCCATCGATCTAACGATTTTCCTTCGATCCCAAATAGGCTAGAAAGCCTATGGGGACCTTCCCCATAGGCTAACATTGCTGCTTGGTAGGTTTTAGGTGGCGAAGTAGGTGGTCAAAGTTTTTTTAAAGAGACAGTACTTTGACTATCGAATGGTCGAATAGTCGAATGATTTTTAGTTCGAATCGTACGATTCGAAGTCGAAGTCGTAGTCGATGGTCGAAGTAGCCAATTCGATGGTCGAAGTAGCCAAAAAAATACTTTGAAATTCAAAGTATTTTTTATTCTAATCCTTCACTCGCGTAAATGTGCCCCTTAGTATTATGATTCACTATTCACTATGTTCACTTTATAATTTTAATTTGAAGTTTTTATTTGCTGTATAAATAGTTCAGAAAAGAAGAAAAGTTTAATTTCTCCTGTAAGAGGAACAGAAGACATTAAAGTGGATTCTTTCTCCCAACGAAATAGTTGCCAAACCTGCATTTGTCTCCTCTTAATCTGATTCACAGGTGCATAGGGACCCCTGCGCTCACCCTTGTCCCACCCGCCGCAATTTAAAGAAAAAGAAAGGGTCAGGGAGGGGGGATTTCAACACTATACAGGAAACAGGTCCCCCTTTTCCCCTGCAACCCTGGGGTCTGCTTCCTCTATAGTTACACCAGTGCTGTTACATCTATCTGAGAATAAAGTTATCTGCACTGGCAGGAGGCTGCTGCTGCCGAGATCATGGTAAATGTTGGATCTATTATTTTAGTAAGGAGGAATGTGATCTTTTCCCCTTCAAGATGTTGCAGACTTTGAACAAAACTTGCTGTTCTTCCTTCCCACACTTTCTTTTTAACCTATATTCACATCTAATCTGTTCCTAGTTGGCTCGGTGTTCCAAAACAAGTATTACTAATATGCTCCATGGTAACTCAAATTGCATCTTAATGGTTTTGTACAAGAGATTTCTTGCTTTGAAATTCACTCGAGAAACAGATAATCATTCACTGTAGCATAAATTGGTAGTTTGTCTTTATGGTGGCATTTTCCGCAGATGAAGTGTAAGTGATTTATTCTAAATAATGTAGATGTATATGCATGTATTTACAGCCATTACTTCAGTCGAATTGTTTCTTCTGAAGGAAGTTGCAGTACTTTACTTTAAAGATCATTGTGATTAGGCACAGTCACAGGCAGAGTTTGTCTTCCACTATCATCAATATGTAATACTGATCTACCCCCAATTTTAATTGTGATGTCATCATAGGAAAGCACAAGACTGCAGGCTGAATTATATAGAAAACCCAACTATATAGAATGCACCCCCCTACTGTAAAGCTGGCCATAGATGTAAAGATCCGATCGTACGAGTCATCGATGCATAAGATTTTCGGATTATTGCATCTATGGCCAGCTTTAATAATAAGGATATTAGAAGCCTCATGTATTGTAAGGCATAATGTACCCCCTACTGTAAATGATAAGGATATTAGAAGTCACTGATGGGTTATGTGACCATATAAAGGCACGAGGCTGCAGGCTGAGTTATACAGGGAACTCTGAGTATCACTCATGTATTATAAGGGATAATGTACCCCCTACTGTAAATGATAAGGATATTAGAAGTCACTGAGGGGTTGTTCTGTGACCATATAAAGGCACAAGGCTGCAGGCTGAGTTATACAGGGAACTCTGTGTATCACTCATGTATTAAAAGGAACAATGTACCCCCTACTGTAAATGATAAGGATATTAGAAGTCACTGAGGGGGTCTGTGACCATATAAAGGCACGAGGCTGCAGGCTGAGTTATACAGGGAACTCTGAGTATCACTCATGTATTATAAGGATAATGTACCCCATACTGTAAATGATAAGGATATTAGAAGTCACTGAGGGGTTGTTCTGTGACCATATAAAGGCACAAGGCTGCAGGCTGAGTTATACAGGGAACTCTGAGTATCACTCATGTATTATAAGGGATAATGTACCCCCTACTGTAAATGATAAGGATATTAGAAGTCATCAAGGGGTTCTTGGCTGCAGGCCAAGGTCCCCAACCAACCTTTGCACCAGAGGTACATGCTCATGTTGACAGAGGAACCTCTTTTTACTAACACGTGCAATGTACTATGTGCAAAAAAAACCCAAAACACAGTGCACCATGTTTCCCCCACATTGCTGCTGTTATCCCAAAATTCCACCATAAGTGCACCCGCTAAAGACCTTTATAAAGTTTTGTGGGCAGAAAATTTGGTTGAAAAAATCGAATGTATAAACTGTGCTCACTTGCACCAGCAATAAAATGGGCATAAAACAGACAGGACATGGGAGAAATATTTAAATGGCCCTCAATTAATTTTCAGAGGAAATGTAACATACTGTATATGGACTTAGTTCCACACCCTTCATGTTGTGGCTTCACCAGTTCTACTGTGAAATGATTTGCATGTGGCCCACGTGAAACCTTTGTTTCCTTGATTTCTTTTCAGGGTCTCTATTTAGAAGAATCAATGTGCATTTGACAGGCCGGTGATATACTCCTGCCGATGACTATGTTATCTCTTGCACGCAATGCTGGAAACATCCCCATTCACAGTCACATTGTGTTTCTTGCTGATGAGAAGGTCCTGCTATAAATGGCTCTGTCCTGTGCTCAGACAACATGGGTTTTCCTAGGACAGATGTTCCTCGGAGGTCAGTGAGTATTTACTGTATGAAGATTCTCTCCTAATATAACTGCTGTCGTTTTCCCCAGTTATGGATTCAACCCGAGGGCCAATATAAACGTGCATTGCAATAAAATTCTTAAATAATGATTAAATAAATAGCAAGCAGACTGATTCCATTGCATTACATAACTATTCATATAAGTTTATCCAGCCAAGGGCTGAGCCTTTTTCAAAGTTGGGAAAGGCCCCAGTTAGTGACTTAACGAATGAAAGATGTGCACCTAGGCCCCTCTCTCGCCAAACATGTGCCCCTCGTACTGTGAATGAGTTTGTTCTAAAAATCGCTGGCCCTCCCACCTATGACTTACTATTTCCATGGCTCCAGCAGGTCCCAAGGGGGTTGCGGGTCCTGGTAGTTACACCACTGGCCCCTGTTTCCCTTTCTAGGTTAAAGTGTTACTGGCAGGTTTGTAGATGGCCAGGGGTGTCAGGTCTCTCCTATTTTAAAAACGGGAAAACACATATTTTTTGGACCTCACTATATGACTGGGAGCTGTTGAGGTACGTCCAGGTGTCAAGGAGAATCCTTGACTGGCCAAACTGAATCTGAATTCTTAAAGGAACAGAGACACTTGAAAATTTTGTTTTACATAGAAATAATGAAATACAATCAATCTCCCGGTTGAACTGTGTTTTAAAAAGGGAATGGTGCTACAAGCACTGGCCAATGTGCCTTTTTAATCAAACAAACACAGAAATCAAAAATGTTTTGTGTGTGTGTAGTGCAGCACTTATTTGCAAATGCTAATTACCGTATATACTCGAGTATAAGTCGACCCGAGTATAAGCCGAGAGTACCTAATTTTACCTACGAAAACTGGGAAAATGTATTGACTCGAGTATAAGCCTAGACACAACTACAGCCCTGTCTCCCAGCAGCGCTCATTCTGCCAAAGCGACCCCCCCAGCGATCAACCGGACTTCTTTGCAAAGTTGATGGTGACAGAGAATTGCCAAACGGATTACTGTGTGCATTGTCCTACTGTCCCACTACCATGTGCAGAGTGTGCTGTGTGATATTGCCATCACTGTTAATCCTTCATATAACCAACAAAGGGCGCTGTGTGATATTGCAGTCACTGTTAATCTTTCATATAACCAACAGAGGGCACACTGTTATTCTTTCATATAACCAACAGATGGTGCTGTTTGATATTGCAGTCACTGTTATTCTTTCATATAACCAACAGAGGGTGCTGTTTGATATTGCAGTCACTGTTATTCTTTCATATAACCAACAGAGGGCGCACTGTTATTCTTTCATATAACCAACAGAGGGCGCTGTGTGATATTGCAGTCTCTCCCCAAGCGAACTGTTGGTATAGGAATGATTAAAAGTGGCTGCAATCTCAGCTACTGCCCGCTGACTCGAGTATAAGCCGAGGTAGATTTTTTTCAGCACATTTTGGATGCTGAAAAACTTGGCTTATACTTGAGTGGTAGGATTCGGATTCGGTTCAGATTTCGCAGAATCCTTCACAAAGCATTTGGGATTCAGCTGAATCCCAAAATAGTGGATTCAGTGCATCCCTAATAAACACACAAGGCACACTGAGAATTTAATTTATTAAAATATGTTAAACTAGGTATAAACATTCAGGTGTTAAAAAATATTTACACATGGATCCCTTTCAATAACAACTAAACAACTTTAATCCGTTAGGTGAGGGTGCAATGAGGCTGTGACCATAAAATCATACATACAAAGGAAAGAGATCCTCAGCACACACACCTATTGATATATTAAAATCATGAAATAACTAGTCAATTTCTTGAGTAGCAGAAAGAGTCAGCTTCACTGCAATTTATTAAATATTAAAGTGGACCTGTCACCCAGACATAAAAAGCTAAATAAAAGTCCTTTTCAAATTAAACATGAAATCCGATTTCTATTTTTTATTAAAGCGTTCGTAGCCGTTGAAAACTCATTTAAAAATCTCAGCTGTCAATCAAATATTGCCTGCCCCTCCTCTATACCTTAGGCATAGAGGCAGGGCAAGCAATTACTTTAACTTACAAGATGTCACTGCTCTCCCCACATTCCCTCAGTTCTCTTAACTATTTAATTAGCCAGTACACGGGGATGGACATCAGGTCCCCCATTCTGATGCACAAACAAGATTCTGAGATGATAGAAAGGCTTGCCTTAATAACAGTGTCCACAAAATGGCTCCTGCCTGCTTGCCATAATTATCAGTTCCCAGACTGATGGAAACAAGATTCAAATAATTTATACAGCATAATTAAAGTTTATTTTGCTTGACTAATGTGATAAAATAGGATTTGGAATATTTTCTTTGGGTGCCGGATCCCCTTTAAGCCACTGGCAACAACCTTGTTACAATGATGTATGGAGTCAGCAAGAGACAAATACATGCTGAAACTCTAATTTCTCTTATGTTTAGTTCCCCTATTTGCAGAAAACGGTTGGTTTGAATTCCTGAACCCTGTTTCTATGATTTTTCCATATAATTGCTCCTAAGGGTCAGTTGGTATTAATCAGGGACTGGGCTGGCGGGACACTGGGAAAAACCCACTGGGCCTCTGCTCTAATGGGTTCCGCCAACCCAGACATGCTCCCTGCCCTGAGAGTGGAACCCTCAAATTCCACCACAGCCTCAATTTGCAGTCGCATCAAGATAAATTTAGGCACTCACACTGGAGGGCCTGGGGACGTTAGGGCTGGGGGGCCTGGGGATGTGTGAGGCTCCCTGAGGCAGCAGCCAGATGGCCCTAAACCCCCAGTTCAATGCTGGGATTAATTAAATGCAGCAGAGAAGGGTCACAGATACCAGTCCCCAGTAAACAGCATATTACCTATATTTTTCTATAGAACTTTAGCCATATGGTATGGGTGTCCATATGGACAAAGGGCACCACTCGGAAGGACCTGCCAAAGATTTAAAGGAGAAGTAAAGTCTAAAATAGAATAAGGCTAGAAATGCTGTATTTTGTATACTAAACATAAACATGAACTTACTGCACCACAAGCCTAATCAAACAAATAATTTATGCTTTCAAAGTTGGCCACAGGGGGCTGTCATCTTGTAACTTTGTTAAACATTTTTGCAAGACTAAGACTAAGTGCACATGCCCAGTGTGGTCTGGGCTGCTTAGGGATCGTCATAAACAAAGCTGCTTGAATTCTGCATGGCTGGGAAGTAAGGCGGGGGCTCCCCCTGCTGTTCATAAGTATGATTGTTTCCCTGCTCAGCAGTTAGGGACCATCTGACAATTCCTATCCACAGCAGTCAGGTTTCTTAAATCGGTACACATTTTTTAGGAGATAGGTTTCTTTTTCACTAAAGAAAGTAAAAATGGGATTGTATTTTTTTGCCTTTCCTTGTCCTTTAAATATGCAGTCAGGGTTTTACTGGCCCAAGGCCACTCCCTGTCTTGAATTTGTGCCGCAAATAAAAGTAATGCAACATTACTTGCGTGCCTGCATGCACGGGGGGTGGTGGGCACAAGTTTTAGAAGTGTTAGTGCTGGAAGGGACAGGATGTCTGCTTGGGGTGGGGGCCCTTGGATTGGCAGCCCCAGTGGCCCCAGACAACCCAGTATGACACTGTATGCAGTTGGTCCTGCATATGAAACACTCACCACTCTTCCCCAACAATGAACAAATAATCCAATGAACAATGCACTAGTATAATGTTGTACAGAATTTATAGGATAAAAACAGTTAGGCAGCACTCCGGATAAAATAAATAATGGATCCACATGGCCTTACGCATTTGGAGATTTCCTTCCTGAAACGCGTAAGGCAATGTGGATCCATCTACTGTTGGAATAAATTCTCTTTATTCATTCTGGAGTCCTGGAGTCCTGGAGTGGAGGAAAAAGACCCACGAGAGGTGAGTTTGGAGTGGCCAATTATTTGACTGTGTTAAACCTTATAGGGGTCAATTACTTCCTGCAGGGCAGGGTACAACGTATAGAAAACAGAAGCAATCTGCCGTGTTTTTGAATTTTGCCCTTTTAGCAGAATTGCAGCAGGTATCTATGTTATTAAACATTTGGCAGCAAAATATTCATAAGGGGTGGGTGGGGAGAGGCATGTGGACATTTCTGTCCAGGGTCTAAATGAATGACCCATTATTACTGTCTACAACTCTATCAAACGTAAGGAACAGGCTACAACTTACACCTTTTTTTTTTTGGATGGTCTCTTTTTGGATTGGTGCCAGATAACTTGTTGATCCCTGTGGTCAGGTTTGGAATCGATGTGAGCAAGTCAGGGAGAATTCAACAAATCAACAAGTCAAGATAAAAACATATGGATGTGTCTGCTGCTGGTCTCCTCGGAGGAGCTCTAAAGGTTTCTCTTCCTTTGAAAAGTTAAACATAGACCTTCTTCTGCCCCAAGATTCCCAAGTGCTGCGAAATATGTTGGCGCTATATAAATACATGTTAATAATAATAATAAAGTGGTCCTCATATCTTTTAACCACTGAACCTCAACAGTATTATTCCACTTTGTATCTTCATGTTGATACCTTTTATTCTAAGCAATGGATAATCATGGTATAGGAGTGAAAAACTAGAAATATCATGACTCCGCCATCTCCTCCAGCCGATCCGTGTTTGACTTCTAGAGTCATGTTTAAACGTCTCATGATTTTGAATACACTGATTTATCACCTGCATTAGTCAGACATTTCATTTTCCTGCTTTCTCTTCAGCGTGAATAGTTATTTCGATGTTAGCCATATCCAATGGTAGAAGAGCATAAATTAAGCTCAGAAAACAGAGTTAAGCAATTTTGTAAGTCAAAGTGCAATATTCAGGAGAATTTCCATCTTCTTTGTGCATTTTTGGCATCTGGGGTCTGTCCTACTTTCCCTGTTACAACTAATTTAAATCATTCCAATTTATAGCTTGTTATAATTTTTTTTTTTATCCCAATGCCTCCCTCCATTTCTCACATGCTCAAGCCTCTCTCCCCATTGATGTTCCCTTTGTAGAGGCTGACGGGAGCAATTTATCATCCGAATAAGACAGGTTTCCCAGAACACCGGCATCAAGACTTGGCATCAAAAACTGCATAATAATTAGCGATAAAAGAAAACAATTCATAATAAAATTAGTCAGTGACAAACTTGCTCAGTATTGTTCAATTTAACATTCAATTTGCATTAGGGAGTGTTGTGAAAACAAATTAAAGGATGAATTAAGTCAGCGTTTGCAGCCTCTCAACTGAACACGCCGTGCATAAAATGCGTTCCTAATTTCGAAAGGATAAAAAAGTCTATAAACATGTAAATATCAACTTTTTCTTCAATAAAAATGTTTTGCACCCTGTTATGTTTAATATGTCTGCAAAGGGTCAGCTCAGAACATGATAAATGTTTTCAGGGATTCCTAGAAGACTGATGTTAAAGTTTAACTATTGAGACTAGGGATGACTCCAATCATAAACACGTTTTTTTTTTGTTTTGTTTAATAATTTATTTGAAAAATTAAAGTGTTTAAAAGAAATGAAAATATCATGTAGTGTTGCCCTGCACTGGTAAAGCTGATGTGTTTGCTTAGGAAACACTACTATAGTTCATATAAACAAGCTGCTGAGTAGCAATGGCAGAAATTGAAAAAAAAGGCTTTATGGCATAGGTTAAATAGTGGATAATAGATAACACCATTATGTTCTACAGAGCTTATCTGCTATCTGCTGTGTAACCTGAGCCTTTTCTCCTTTGAATGGCTGCCCCCATGGCTATACAGCAGCTTGTTTATATAAACTATAGTAGTACTTATCTGTTATCTACTGTGTATCCTGTGCTTGAATGACTGCCCCCATGGCTACACATCAGCTTGTTTCTATAAACTATAGTAGTACTTATCTGTTAGCTACTGTGTCTATCACAGTGGCCACATATCTCTTCTGAAGCCTACTGTCATAAGGGTTGTCTGGTTTTTCAAGGACCTGGCTTTCAACATTCTGCAAACTGTGCAGAAATCAACCTACTTGATTCCGAGTAATACACTACCCATCCCAACGTCATAAAACCCACCCCCAAAGTCATCAGCCCACTCAACAATAAGGGGGTTATTTACTAAAATCCAATTTAATCAATTTTATTTAACAAAAAAAAGCTCCCATTCACAATTTTGCCTCTTTTTCATTAAAATAACTTGAAAAAATTTAGTTAAAAATCAGTGCCCTTAATCAGTTAAAAACTCAATAAAATAGTGCAAAACCCCAAATCATACAATTTTTTCTGACTTTTCTCCCAAATCGCTTGATATTATTGGGTTATTGCCCGGAAACCCCAAATCTTTTGGATTATCGGGCTAAACCCAGCGCAAACCACAATATCTTCAAATTGGCAGAGGGACATCTCCCATTGACTTACACATGACCTCAACAGGTTTGAGATGGCGGTTTTTCAGATTCTGGCTTTTTGCAGAATTGGGGGTATAACAAACCATGGAAAATGGAAAAAAGTTTTTTGCCCCAAAAAGCCAGACCAGAAAAATTGAGTTTTTATAAATGACCCCCTAACTGTCATCAGTGGCGTAGCTAGAGTGTGCCAGGCCACCCTTCAGAAAATCTTCAGAGGGGCCCGGCACACTCCAATCCCCATCCTCCTGCCCACTTCCGGCATATGCCCCGCCCACAACCTGCCCCACCCCGCCCACTCCACATCGCAACTCTGCCCACTCCCGCCCAGCTTGTTTCCCCCTTTTATTAGCTATAGAGGAAGCAGACCCCACAGTCCAAGCCCCCTGTTTCCCGGGCCCCCCTGCGACTGTGGAGTCTGCTTCCTCTATAGTTAGTCCACTGACTTTCATGCCTTATGCCCAGTATTATAATTTAAGTAAAGTAAAACTCAAAGTTTGCCTGGGTCTACTACAACCTAGCAACAAATCACATTTATAACAAGTGACCAGTAAATTCCAACTGCTAATTAGTTGCTCTCATAAGGGGCCATTCTGTTAGACCAGGGGCAGAAATACAAGAGCCCTATGGAGCACAAGAGCAAAATGTAGAGAGGATGGCTGCCCTTGGTGTGGCTGTGCTCTGCACCTCGTTCTATATTTAATATATCCAGTGTAAAGTTCAGAGCACAGTGTGGCCAAGCGCAGACCAGTCTTTATGGCAGACAGTAAATACTAACCACCCCTTGCCAGAACTCCCTAACTAGCATGTTGGAATGACAAACAATTTAGGGGATGAGTAGAGTATGAGAGAGGGCCACTTAACTCTCCTCATGAATACATTGCTGCTAAATGCAGTAACACTGTATTCATACTGTAGGTGTTCGCAGGTCTGTGAGCTCTAAAACAGAGTGTAGAGACCAGTAAAGCCTTACAGAGAGTCAAATGCAGGGTGCAAAGTGCAAAGAAAGGAGCATTATGTCCAGTTGTTGCATTTTGCTTCCAGCTTTCTTTAGTTTTAAAGTCTTGGAAAGGAAGCTAAGCAAAGAAGAAGAAGAAAACCAAATCAAAATATGTAGGGACAGGACACAGAGTGAATTCTGGGAATATATGAGCTTGCAATAGTAAAAGTTTTAAAATAAATTGAAACAAATGGGGTTAAAGAACAGAAAGGGCAACATCTCCAGGTAAAGAAAAAAACACATTAAGTAGTTAAAGTCCAAAATAAAACTGAAATCAGATGTTTTTCTTCTAACACTAATGCAGTGGCCTGCGGGGGTCAAACAATAGCACCACGGCACAATTGCCTAGCAACTGCCAGATTCCTGCAGCGAGTGACTATTGAAAAATATGGTCATGTTATTATTGTAAAATACATTTGTTCAACATTCTGCTCGTTTCCAAATCAAACATTAATGCAAACTCTTTTATTTTTTTATTTTTTTTATATACTTTTCAAATTTAGTTGGAACTCTTAAACTTATCATACCGGAATGATAAACAACTAACGGCTAGAAAACAACAAGGGAATAGCGTCTGGTAGGCAAGTAACAAAATGAAGATGCAGGTGGGATTTAATGCCTACATTCTATTGAATTATAACAGGAGATTCCCAGGAGGGATTTATCCTTTCCATAAATGTATTCTTATTATAACTAAGTGCTATCCGTATCATATTAAAACATTGCTTTTGATGCTGCGAAAGAAAATTATAATTCAAGGACGACTAGCCAGTTAATTTCGAATAATGTAGAACAGAAATTCAAATATTCATAAAACCTATTTCTTTGAGACTAGCAGTCCCACTCTCATTCTTCTATCCCATTGAGTACCGTATATACTCGAGTATAAGCCGTCCCAAGTATAAGCCGCAGTACCTAATTTTACCTCCAAAAACTGGGAAAGCTTATTGACTTGAGTATAAGCCTAAGGTGAGAAATGCAGCAGCTTCTCGTAAGTTTCAATCAAAAAATGTAGGGTTTCTACTACCCATTGGAGGTGCCGGCATCTCGTTTTTGGATGCCTGCGACCATTCTTGGATGCCGGCGACTATTTTAAGGCGCCGGCGACTATTCTTAGACACCTGCAACCGTTTTTGCGCTTGACCCGAGTATAAGCCGAGGTACAGTTTTTCAGCATATTTTGGGGGCTGAAAAACTCGGCTTATACTCGAGTATATACGGTATGTGGCCACTGCTGGGGTGTCTTACTCAGTCCAATCTATTTCAAGGACTTCCCAACTCCATCCTTTCTCTTTTAAGGTCTCTTCTTAATGCAGCAGTGTTGGTCACTACACCCAATATATATTCATTTAGTAACCCACTTTTAATCAAGGAAAGAGAGGGGGTATTTTTGTTGGCGAGGCTAGCTGTAGAAGACTTTCCATTGGGGAACATCTAATTATAAATAAAGCAGCTGGTCTCTTTTCTTAATCTTCATTATTCTCTAGCTATGCTTTTCAATTGCTGTACGTTTCATACTACACTTTCTTAACACTTTCTTATATTTGTAGTCTAATTAAAGCGATACTGAGATGTTGATGGAAAAGCTGACAACCATATTATAAAGAACTGCTTTTTAACTAGTCAAAGGTGAAAATCAGTCCCTTTGAGATCCAGGAATGCACCACCCACTTGTACAAAAAGTGTTGCTTAAAGAATAATAAAAGATTCAGTAGGGAACACAAGTGCAATTTTAATGTAGTTTTTTGTTCTACAATTCCAGCACATTTGGATGACACTCCAAGTTGCACCTGCTGCAGCCCTATGCATCACAAGGAAAACTATTGCAAATTGTGTTTACTATTTTCAGATTGAAGGTTCTATCACTATCACTATCACTGGAGCTTGCATCTGACTTACTGGGTCAAGTCTGGCTTATTGATGCAACCCACCATGAGAACCATGGACTTACCACCAGGCCAAGGGTTCTTCAACACTTATAGAAACAGCTGTGCATCATTCATAAGAAAAGGCAAGATAGATGAACTGACAATCACGTGGATATACATGATAATGCCTTGATACACATACCTTAATGAACTAGATCAATATTTGCCCTCTACTGTGTTCGTTTTAAAGTGGCTGCACTTGCACGGGTGTTGGTAATTGACCTCTATTGCATCATGTTTTCTTTTTTTGTAATGTAGAGACTTGCTGGCTTCCCACTCAATTTCTAGAAACTCCAGGGCACTCAAGACCTAGAAGTAGCTCAAAAGAATGGGCATTAGGGATGTAGCGAACTGCCGACAATGTGTTCGCGAACGCCGTTCGCGAACACCGGCAAAAAATGCGAACAGTTCACGAACTTCGAACATCCGAAAATCGTTCGATTCGAACGATCGAAGGATTTTAATCGGTCGATCGAACGATTTCCGTTCGAATCGAACGATCAAAGCCATTGGATCGAATGATTTCATTCAATCCAATGGCTTTGATCGTTCGATTCGAACGAAAATCGTTCGATTTTAGCGATCGAATGGTCGAATGCTCGAACGATTTTGACGCGAACGCCTATTGGCGAACGTCGCGCGACGTTCGCGAACTTGCGGCGGACGCGAACAGTCGAAGTTCGCGCGAACTAGTTCGCCGGCGAACAGTTCGCTACATCCCTAATGGGCATATGGTTATTGTGATATGTTGGTGTATTAAAAGGGTGGTTCACCTTTAAATTAACTTATTTTTGTTAATTCGAAGCAACATTTCAATTCATCTTCATTATTTATTTTCATTGTTTTTAATTATTTGCCTTTTTCATTATAGTAACATAGTAAGTTAGGTTGAAAAAAGACACACGTCCATCAAGTTCAACCTTATATTTTTTTAACCTGCCTAACTGCCAGTTGATCCAGAGGAAGGCAAAAAACCCACCTGAAGCCTCTCCAATTTGTCTCAGAGGGGAAAAAATTCCTTCCTGACTCCAAAATGCAATGGGACCAGTCCCTGGATCAACTTACTATACTATGAGCTATTTCCCATAACCCTGTATTCCCTCACTTGCTAAACACCATCCAACCCCTGCTTATAGTTATCTAATGTATCAGCCTGTACCACTGATTCAGGGAGACAATTCCACATCTTCACAGCTCTCACTTTAACAAACCCCTTCCGAATATTTAGGCGGAACCACTTTTCTTCTAATCGGAATGGGTGACCTCGTGTCAGCTGGAAAGACCTACTGGTAAATAAAGCATTATTTACCAGTGACTATTATGACTATTTCCAGCTTTCAAATTGGGGCCATTGACCCCATCTAAAAAACAAATATTTTAAAAAAGCTACAAATATATTGTTATTGCTACTTTTATTACTCATCTATATATTCAGGCCTCTCTTATTCATATTCCTGTCTCTTATTCAAATCAATGCATGGTTGCTAGGGGAATGTGTTTGCGAAAACTGGAGAGCTGTTGAATTAAAAATCGAAATAACTCAAATAACTCATAATTCATAAAAAATGAAAACCAATCGCAAATTGTCTTGGAAAATATCTCTCTCTCTACAACATACTAAAAGTGAACTCAAATATGTCCAAGTCTGGAGTGTTTTTAAGTTATTGAAATTACACTTGGATTGGTAGTTTGCGAGTTGACATTGAAATGCGCAGGATATTTTCTGGAAGAATTCACTTAATTTGTCATTATTACTGCAAAAAGTCTCTAAAACTTAAGTGCGAAGTGAGAAAGCATAGTTGAAATCCAACTTATCACAAAGTAGGATCTTCTTCACACTCAATCCTTTACTTCTATCTCCAGTTTCAAGATACAGTATGCTGTCTCAAGCATTGACAAGACTTGTTTAAATGCTCAACCTACAGTACAACAGAAACTCTTCAGTTATCACCCAATTTCCAGTGTAAATTTGTTTGGCTCTGTATTACTCATTTCTCCAGGGAGCGGCCACTTGTTCCCCTATTGTTTGTTTTACAGATGATAGATGTATATTTTATTAAGTCTACTCAACTGTTAAATCGTTTCCCTTTGTGTATATTTTGCTAAGGGCACTGTATAAATAAGAATTACACTGCACTGTATGTAAAGATTAAGCAAGCCATAAAGCAGCCTGTATATCTTACAATAACATAGAGCCTGGTGGGAATGAGGGACAGGTGGTATAGGCGAGATAAGGAGATCAGTGGGAATCTGGAGTGCATGCACTGGACATAAATCCATCTGTGTACATTTTATGAGAAAACATACAAATGATTCTCATAGATTTGACCACCGTTGACCATAATTGCACTGTGAGAATGAAATAAAATTAGAATTTAACCTGAATTTTCCCTTTATTTTGTGACTGCATGTTTGCAAAAAAAATTCAAAATTATCTTAATTGCATTATTGCAATTCTGCTTCAGGTTAGCGTTCAGCTTCAGTATTTTCATGAGAAATAAATCAACACTAGGTTACTATTTATACATATTTCACATATCACCAACATCACCTAAATTTAAGGGGGTGTGATATAAGGTTCCTCTAAGGCAGTGATCCCCAAACAGTTGCTCTCCAACCCCTTGAATGTTGCTCCCAGTGGCCTCAAAGCAGGTGTTTCTATTTGAATTCCAGGTTAGGAGGCAAGTTTTGGTTGTATAAAAACCAGGTGTATTGCCAAACAGAGTCTCCTGTAGGCTGCTACTCCACATAGGGGCTACCAGTTGCCAATCACATCCCATATTTTGCACCCCTAGAAATGTTTGGCATGATTATGTTGCTCTCCAACTTTGTTTTACAATTAAATGTGGCTCTAAGGCAACGTCCAGAACCTCATACATCCATCTGGACCAGTGGAGGTCAGGAAAGACTCCCCTCGATGACTTAAGCATGAGGAACAGCAAGGAAAGTCAACCAAATGTCTTACAACCAGTGTCTCTGGTCCTTGGGTCCTAAATAAATATCTCACTCAATATCTTACCTCACCATTTTACTTACTGATGTACAACTGTTGTCTTCATTTATTGCCAGTCATATAGAGGTAAAAAATGGAGTGGGGGTCAGCAAGAATAAACCTGTAATGGCCACATACCATTGTACACCTACACCTCCATTACTGGTCATTTGAGATAAACTAAATATGTAACCTCTACTGGCTAGCACCCCAGTTATTTGACAGTTGATTAGGTGGGGCAATTTCAAGTTTAAACTAAAAAACAAAAATTACTGTAGGACAAATGGTATAGGATTAAAAACACCTTTCTACTGGCAAAATACAAACTGACTGTTGTAAATAGGTATGAGATCCATTATTCAGAAACCCATTATCCAGAAAGCTCCAAATTTGGAAAAGCCGTCTCCCATTTTAATCAAATAATTCAATAATTCAATAATTATAATTAATTATTTAGAGACAAAACAATCCCACTTAGGGGCACATTTACTAAGGGTTGAACATCGAGGGTTAATCAACCCTCGATATTCGACCCTCGAAGTAAAATCCTTCGACTTCGAATATCGAAGTCGAAGGATTTACCGCAAATACTTTGATCGAACGATCGAAGGAAAAATCTTTGATCGAAGGATTTTCCTTCGATCAGAAAAACCTTAGCAAACTTATGGGGAAGGTCCCCATAGGCTAAAATTGAAGCTCGGTAGATTTAAAGTGGTGAAGAAGGTAGTTTTTTTTAAAGAGACAGTACTTCGACTATCAAATGGTCAAATAGTCGAACAATTTTTAGTTCAAATCGTTTGAATTGAAGTCGAGGTCGTAGTCAAAGGTCGAAGTAGCCTATTTGATGGTCAAAGTACCCAAAAAAACCCTTCAAAATTCCAAGTTTTTTTACTTCGAATCTTTCACTCAAGCTTAGTAAATGTGCCCCTATGTGTTTAAATGACTTTTTAGTAGACTAAAGGTATAGAGATCCAAATTAAGGAAAGATCTCTTTTAAGTAACATTCTGGATAACAGGTCCCATATCTTTTTTTAAGACTTTTTCCCATATCGCTTGATTTTTTTGGGGTTTTTTGTCCAAATGCCCTAAATTTATTGGGTTATTGGGCTAAACCCAGTGCCAACTGCAATATGCAAATTGGTATAGGGACATCTTCCGTTCACATATAAATAACCTTGACAGGTCTGAGATGGCGGATTTTTGGATTCTGGCATTTTTGCAGCATCAGGATATAATACATTTCGAAATATCCGAGTTTTTTTTCTACGAAAAATGTGAGTTTTTGCCCCAAAAAGCCAGACAAGATAAATTTGAGGTTTTGTAAATAACCCCCTAAAAGTGACATCATATCCTGAAGAAAAGCACCGCCCCTATCACCCCAACATTTAATTCAGCCTTATAAGTCATTTGTCTTCCCAGGGAGCAAACATGCCCACAAGACTAGAATCAATTTTACCAACACATTTCATATTCACTTGTAACATTTTCTTTTAAATAAAATGTGTTAATCAATCTATTTAACAGATTTTATTTGCACTTACTTTGTGTGCAGATGATTTTCTTACTGACACATTCCGCCAGGGGCAACCAGAAATGAGACGCATTAATTTCCTTAAAAACAGGGAATATGTTGGAGAGAGAAAGTATGAAACATTTGTATGTGTTACATCAATGTGAATATTGTCCTGTTAATGAAGCTAATCCTGCAATATTTTTTATTTTTTACCCTGTATGCTTCTACCCTGTGTATAATGTACAGGTAAGGGACCTGTTATCCTGAACTGATAATGGATCTTTCCATACTTTGGATCTTGATGCATTGTCTACTAGGAAATCATTTGGTTTTGCTTCCAATGATGATTAATATACCTTAGTTGGATTAAGTATTATTGTAGAGATAAAGGAAATGATTTTTAAAAATTTGGAAAAAAGGAAGTCTATGGGAGACCGCCATTCCATAATTTGGAACTTCTGGATAACAGGTTTCTGCATAACGGATCCCATACCCATACTATTATATAATCAGGTATATAATTTCAGGTATTCACACATAGGGGTAGATTTACTAAATGGGGAAGTGGCTAACGCTAGAGACTTTCTGCCAGAAATCACATCCGCAGGGACATTGCCAATTCACTAACAGGCGCAGACGTCAATTCATTAGCAAAAGAGATTGTCGCTAGGGTTTGTTCCCACTCTATCAGCAGGCGACTTTTCGCTCAGAGTTGACTTCACCACCTCAGACCAAGCGAACTGCTAAAATAAAGCTAAAACTTCCTCAATCTTATGTCACTTACATCATATCCTGTCTGCTGAAAATGCATAAAAGTTGATAAAAAAAACTGGGACTTTTCCTTTTTTTTTTAAAGTTAGATTGCCTGCAAAAATCCTAACTTAAACTTTTTTGGGTTAATATTTTTCCCCAGACATTTGAGGGCCATGGAACATTCATTTTACAGTGGGCTCGTGTCTAGGGCATTATATGATCTCTTTTGTCTTTATTAAGGTTCCTTGGACATTTGTAATAAAAAAGTAGCCACTTCAAGCATTTGCACCATCTCTAATAAAGACGTCCATACAAACTGACCTAAGCGTAAGGTCACTAGCAACTTTTCGCTAGGCAAAAACGAACGCTAGAGAATCTTTGCTATGAAATGATCGCACTGAAGAAGTATCTCTAGCGGAAAGTTGCCATCATTTGTTGCCCAGGACGCAACTTCGCATTTTAGTGAATTAGCATAGTGGCAACAAATTTGCATCTGGCGAAGTGTTGCGAAGTGTGCAAATCGGTCGCTGGTGACAATTCACCCTTTAGTAAATCTGCCCCATAGAATCTAATGGGTGAAAAAATTTGTTGCATGTCAAAAATTTGTTGTGCGTCGAAAAAATTTTGTCGTCTATAGACTTCAATGCATTTCTGCGAATTTGCAGCGAAGTGAAACTGTCAGATTTGCCCATCACTACATATCACCATATGGCCTGTAAATGAAATCTTAGAGATGGTAAAACTTGGCATAAATTTATGTCTGCAGATACTAACTGGGAACCATCCTCACTTGGAAACCAGGCAGCTAAAAGAACAGAAACCTGGATCAAGAAAACAGTCAAGAACCAGGCCATCAGGCAGAATGAATTTTCTAAGTGAAAGGTTGAGGAGGCTGCAAGAATACTAGTCAGAATACTAGTATGAAAAAGGAAGGGGTTACAATCGAACATTATAACTAGGTAAACTATACTACTTTCTTGGTTTATGCCCAGTAATGTACCCATCAATGTATGTAATTGCTGATGCAGGGTCAGTATATAAGGAAAACTCAAAAACGTAATTGTTCTTTCTGAATGAAGTCAATTCCAGTCAACTTGCATCTTGTTTATGTCTTCCTTTTGTATACATTTGTTATATCTTTGGTACAGGGACACCTATTGCCATGCATTTGGGAGGCCAATATAAATGTGGTGAAAGCCTACAATCTACTTGAGTTGAGGCTGAGGTCAATCTCAGCATTATAACTGTTCTACAATGTTTACAACCTTTTTTTTACACCTGAGCCACATTCAAATGTAAAAAGAGTTGGAGACCAACAGAAAAATTAAAAAAATTCCTGGGGAGCAAAGATGGGTGTGATTGGTTCTTCTGTGTGGACTGGCAGTCTATAGGAGTCACCTTTTTATGCAACTAGAACTTGCCTCCAAGCCAGAAATTGCAAAATAAGCACCTACTTTGGGGCCACTGGGAGCAATATCCAAGAGGTCGGTGAGCAACATGTTGGGGATCACTGTTCTAGACCAACATCAGTAAAATAATCACAATACTATTGACTCTAATAGAAAGACCATAAAAAGGCACGGAGCATCGGCAGAACATATTATATTGACATAACATAGTGACATAGTAAGTTTGGTTAAAAAAAGACACATGCCCATCAAATTCAACATTTTAACTCTAGTTTAACCTGCCTAACTGCCAGTTGATCCAGAGGAATGCAAAAAAAAAAAAAAAACCCCATTTGAAGCTTCTCCAACAAAATCCTTCCTGACTCCAAAATGCCAATTGGACATTATTTGTATCAAGTTTAATTATTATTCTGATTGAATGTGAAATAGCTAATATATTTCCATGACATGTAGTAGGAGTTTTTGGATGGACACCTGCTATATTTATTTATAGATTCCTATAATCTTCAGATTGAAAACCTATGGAGTTTCAACTGTTGACGTTCTCCACCTCCAAGTCTCCATCGTCTGCCAACCATTGACAAAAGGGAGCTGAAAATCACCAAAGAGTCAAAGATGCCCCATCTATGTTAACGACAGAACCTAAAGATCCACTGGGAAATTAAAAGATAATGGTATTTATGAATATTTTTGAAACTTATTTTCATCATCAAGGCATTTTACTATCCTCCTGAGTACTGGCAAAGAATATGCCTACTTTGTATGTCCTTACAACTCGAATCATTATTTCCCCAGCTGCACAACACTGTGAAATAGATTGGTGCTTTATACATAATTGATTATAACAACATACCATCTGCCATTTAACATGTAGAGTTGCAAATTGCTGATCAGGATGTCTCAGGAAATTCATTGTAATAAGTATGAGCGAGAGCAGGGAGCTGTCGAAAGGATATGTAATATGACAACCTCAGATAAATCGCCTGACTCCAAACCAACATGATAAGTGCCATTACATTGGAAAGCCATCACTTGTTATTCAGGGAGGTAGTTATTGACCTGAACATCATGTCATCACACTAAAATCCATTACACAGTGTAGCATGGCTCTATTTTTTTTATCTAATTCACATTTCTAAGATGCAATTCTGATGGTTTATAAACATTTCATATTTGAAACACATGAATGAATATACTGTATGTTCAATATGTTTTTGTGTATTTGTTACTATATGTATAACAGACCTTAAGACTTTCTTTTTGGATTCTATCTGCTCACACAATTATAAACCTTTTTTTATCCTATGCCCTGGACAGGAAACTAGGTCAAAAAATATATGGAGTAAAGTCCTTCTTAAAGGAGAAGTAAAGTCTAAAATAGAATAAGTCTAGAAATGCTGTAATTTATATACTAAACATAAGCATGCACTTACTGCACCACAAAGCCTAATCAAACAAATGATTTATACTTTCAAAGTTGGCCGCAGGGGGCTGACTTTGTAACTTTGTTAAACATCTTTGCCTGACCCTGACCCTGCACATGCTCAGTGTGGTCTGGGCTGCTTAGGGATCGTCATAAACAAAGCTACTTGATTTCTGCATGGCTGGTAAGTAAGGTGGGGGCTCCCCCTGCTGTTCATAAGTATGATTGTTTCCCTGCAGAGCAGTTAGGGACCATCTGACAATTCCTATCCACAGCAGAAAATGAAGGGAGAATTTCACTGCATACAGTCAGGTTTCTTATAAAAACTGTACAAATTTTTTAATTAAAGTATATTAGAGATAGGTTTCTTTTTCATTAAAGAAAGTAAAAATTGGATTTTAGTTTTTTGCCTTTCCTTGTCCTTTAAAGGAGAACTAAACCATAAAAATGAACATGACATATTGAACTTATTGCACCAGGCTAAAGTTTGAGCTTGTCAATAGCAGCAATGATCCAGGACTTCAAACTTGTCACAGGGGGTCACCATCTTGGAAAGTGTCTGTGACACTCACATGCTCAGTGGGCTCTGATTGGCTGTTGAGAAGCTAAGCTTAGGGGTTGTCACTTATTATCCAGCAGAAAATGAGCTTCCCTTGTTATATAAGCTGATGCTACAGGTTTGCTGATTATTACATTCTGATGTTTGTTGCACTGGTTTCTGTGCTGCCATGTAGTAATTATCTGTATTCATTTGTTTCATTCATCAGTACTGATGGGTGAATATATTTGCCAGTCATGAATTTGCAGCGAATTTCGCCACCGGCAACAATTAAACGGACGTTCATTGACTTTAATATGAGTCAAAAAGTCAGAATTGTCGGCGGCATCAAAATTTGCGTTTCACGTTTTTTCGCCCGTTTCGCGAATATACACAGGAAATTTGCGACTTTCGTGGTGAAGCAAAATAAACAAATTTGCCCATCACTATTAATCAGCCTTATATTTTGACATTTCTATTCTATGTGTACTGTATATTGTGAGTGGCTCCCTAAGCTCAGTAAGTGACAGCAGCACAGAGCATGTGCAGTGAATCAGCAGAAAAGAAGATGGGGAGCTACTGGGGCATCTTTGGAGACACAGATCTTTACTGCTAAAAGGATGTGGTTGCCTTGGGCTGGTACAGAAGCACAAAACATAATGGACATCATTTCTAGCTTTCTAATTTTCTAGTTTTTTAGATAGGCTTTAGTTCTCTTTAAATAGTCTGCGGAATATGCCAGATGCTATAGGCAGTATATTTAATGGATCTTCCATTCTATTTAACAATGTTAGTAGAGTTACATTGACTGCATGGTACATCATCAGCACTATCTGTCCAGGATCCAGAGGTAACTTGAATTTCCAAGTTTTGACACCGGCCCGTGTCAGAATAGTCACGGGGCAAAAATTATTCCGGTGCCCATTGACTTGCATTTGGAGAAAATTGCCGCCCGTTTAAAAAATGTTGTGGGCGTCAAAATTGGTGTGCATCAAAATTATTTAGATGCCCATTGGCGCCATTTCACTAATTTAAATTTTTTTGGCGAAGCCAAATGGGACAAATTCACCCATCACTACCCGCAGGGTCTCCAAAATACTTATTTTTATAATCTAGTGATTATTTAACACAGAAGGGAACATTTACCAATACTAGTGGTGAAAGTCTTCAAAATTGCACCCCTTAGGGCCCATAGACAAAGCACTTGCAAACCTACCCCATATATATGAAGCATCGTTTGGTTAGTGCAAAGATTTCCTACTACAGTAGCACCTTGGAAATAGTGCAGGGAAATGTTGTTTTCCATCAGGTTTTTGTACTTGACCATTATAAAAAGGTCCTGAAATCTTCCATACACTGGGGCCAATTTTATGATGAAGCATTTAGCTCATTATTCATTTCAAAGGAAAACACTGTAACTTTGTTTGTGTGTTCTAGGTGCTTCTCCTGTAGTTGGGGACAAGGGGGCAAATTCACTAAGATGCGAAATTGCGACAGGCGCAACTTCGCCGCACTTCGCCAGGCGTATTTTCGCCAGCGCTCCGCAAATTCACTAAAATCCGAAGTTGCGCACAGGGGTAGCGTAAGTTTTCGAAGTTGCGCTAGTGTTAATTCGCCAAGCAAAGCGAAGTTTCGCTAGCGATGGTTCATTTGCATACGGCGCAAAATTCAAATTTCAATGGAGGAACACGTATCTGCACTACAAATGCCTAGAAAACCTTCAAATCAGTAAATATACATTTTATTTTGCCCTACACATGTGCCCACTGTCTAGGTAAGTTGCCATGAGTCAGGAAATGTAGGGGGGAAGGAGGGGAGCCCCCAAAAAAATTTCGATCTTTTTCAGCCTATCACCCATCATGTAGAGAACACGCCAGCATTTTTTGGGACTTAGAAATTTTTTTTACTTTTTTGGAAACAATCCCTATCTACTCTATTGCGCTTCGTCAGGTCTAAGGTGGCGAAGGAAGTCTAGCGTAAAAGGTAGCGTTCAGTACACTGCGCAAGTTATTGAATTTGCGTAGTTACTTCGCTAGCGAAAATTCGCCTGGCGTAAGTGTGCGAAGTAACACTAGCGAATTTACGCCAGCGTTCGTTAGTGAATTTGCGAAGCACCGAAAATGCCAAACGCTAGCGAATTGACGCTAGCATTCGGCGCTTCGGCGCTTAGTGAATTTGCACCATGGTCTTTAATTAGCATTTGGGTTAGGGTGCTAGCAACTTCCTTCACATTTTTTCTTTAAAACCTCTTTCATTGGACCTACATACCGTGGTTCAATCTTAACATGGTGAAACCTTCAAAAAAACTCATTCTCTAGTTCTGTAGTTTAATTCTCTAACTGAAGATGTTTTCTCCTTCCTTATATCAGTTTATTTTCCGTAATGATTGCAATTGCAAGTTAGAAGACTTTATATGACCTGATGAGCCTTGTCTGATATGAAGGATGTTTCTTCTGTCTTCCCATTTCTGAACATTTAAGGGGGTTATTTATTAGTTGTGTTTTCCAAGAAAATTTGAGTTTGCAAGTTTATTTTTTTGGTAAAAAATAAAATTTTCGGGTTAAAAAAACCCTTGAATTTTTGGAGATTTATTATACTCCAACCCTGGGAATAGCTTAAACTCAAAAATACACCATCTTAAACCTGTCAAGGTCATGCAGGAGTCAATGGCAGAGGTCCCTTCAACTGTTTGAAGATGTTAACAGCCTTCGTGATGTTCATGTTTTTTACGTAGGATTTTGCACAAAAACTTAGATTTTAGTTTTTTTCCCACTGAAAACCAAATTCACTGATTCGAGTTTTTCCCATTCGAGTTTTTTCTTAAATTAGAAAATTAAATTAGTTGTGAGTTCATTTGAGGTATAAAAACTCACAAATTTGACCTTTGATAAATAACCCCCTGTTTCTTCTTTACATGGGAACTTATCTAATCCCTGCCCATACACGCTGCATCTGTAATGGCTCCTAGCAAGTCGATTGCCTCATTGACCGCGAATTCGCGCCTGGCGAATAAATTCGCCCATCACTAAATATAGCTAATTGGCGATTTGTTTCACAAACAAGAGAAGCGTATATGTATGTTTTAATCTGGATTTGACTACTGTATGTAAAGTAAAATGTTGATAAAAGGCTGGAACTAATTAGCAAATTTACTCTGCCTCTTATTCAATAAGTTTAATACTCCAGTATCATTCCACTTTTGTCCTACAAACCATGTATTTGACTTCTATACTCATTTCAACAACTCTTTATGCCATCTAACAAAGGACATTGGTTGCAATTAAAGACTCAGCACTAATCTGATCGAACCTATTTGTTACCTGTGCTTCTGTTTAGGGTATCACTGTCTTCAACAATCTGTTCTTTTATCCTTGTGTCAGATATGTAAAGAAAGAAAGTTGCTGGGTGACATCTATGTGAATTAATGTACAGATGGAAGCTTACTGTACCTGCCCAGTACAATGGTTCTGAGAGTAGTCTGACTCTATGGGTCCTTTGATGGCATGTGTTATAAGGGATAATGTACCCCCTACTGTAAATTATAAGGATATTAGAAGTCACTGAGGGGTTGTTCTGTGACCATATAAAGGCACAAGGCTGCAGGCTGAGTTATACAGGGAACTCTGAGTATCACTCATGTATTATAAGGGATGATGTACCCCCTACTGTAAATGATAAGGATATTAGAAGTCACTGAGGGGTTGTCCTGTGACCATATAAAGGCACAAGGCTGCAGGCTGAGTTATACAGGGAACTCTGAGTATCACTCATGTATTATAAGGGATAATGTACCCCCTACTGTAAATGATAAGGATATTAGAAGTCACTGAGGGGTTGTCCTGTGACCATATAAAGGCACAAGGCTGCAGGCTGAGTTATACAGGGAACTATGAGTATCACTCATGTATTATAAGGGATAATGTACCCCCTACTGTAAATGATAAGATATTAGAAGTCACTGAGGGGTTGTCCTGTGACCATATAAAGGCACAAGGCTGCAGGCTGAGTTATACAGGGAACTCTGAGTGTCACTCATGTGTTATAAGGGATAATATACCCCCTACTGTAAATGATAAGGATATTAGAAGTCACTAAGGGGTTGTTCTGTGACCATATAAAGGCACAAGGCTGCAGGCTGAGTTATACAGGGAACTATGAGTATCACTCATGTACTGTTTTATAAGGGATAATGTACCCCTACTGCAAAGGATGTGAAAAGTCACTGAGGGGTTGTTCGGTGACCATATAAAGGCACAATCCAAAGGCAAACAAGGATCTCCAGCAGATTAACTGCAAAAACTGTATTCCAGGTTGTGATAAAACAACATGTTTTGGGTCAATACCCTTTATCAAGTGAACAACGACCATAACCAAGTGCACCTATTTATGGCTTTTGTGACCTTTAATGTATACAACACAAGATATTCTAGGTAATCAATTAAAGTGAAACACCTTAAACACTCAGAGTCGTTATTATAGTATAGCAATTCGCATTGCAATATAGGCATAGAATTATAGAAACATCCAATAATGGTGACATGAAAAGTAAGAAACATAAATAACAATTTTTTTTCTTGTATAAATGGTTATTTGCTGCAATGGAAACTTCTGATACCCATAGAACCATAACAGGAACCATTTAATGCTAAAACAATCTTTACCACTGTTATTGTCAGGCCTCATCTGTCTATAATCCAGATGTGAGGACACGAGGTCTAGCAGGAGTGTCACAAGCTGTGGCAGACAATAGTAACCAGAGGGAGTAGGCAGAAGAGTAGTCGGAAGGCAAGCCGGGGTCGGTGCAGGCGGAGTTCAGTTGTTATCGGGAATAGAGATGGCGCGAACTGTTCGCCGGCGAACTTGTTCGCGCGAACATCGGGTGTTCGCGCTCGCCGGAAGTTCGCGAACGTCGCGCGACGTTCGCCATTTTGGGTTCGCCATTGTTGGCGCTTTTTTTTGCCCTCTCACCCCAGACCAGCAGGTACATGGCAGCCAATCAGGAAGCTCTCCCCTGGACCACTCCCCTTCCCTATAAAAACCGAAGCCCTGCAGCGTTTTTTTCACTCTGCCTGTGTGTGCTGAAGAGATAGTGTAGGGAGAGAGCTGCTGCCTGTTAGTGATTTCAGGGACAGTTGAAAGTTTGCTGGCTAGTAATCGTGTTGATACTGCTCTGTTATTGGAGGGACAGAAGTCTGCAGGGGTTTGAGGGACATTTAAGCTTAGGTAGCTTTGCTGGCTAGTAATCTACCTTCTACTGCAGTGCTCTGTATGTAGCTGCAGTGGGCAGCTGTCCTGCTTCTGATCTCATCTGCTGACTGCTGCAATAACAGTAGTCCTTGTAAGGACTGCTTTTATTTATTTTTTTGTTCCAATACAGAGCAGTATCAAGCAGATTACTAGCCAGCAAACTTACTATCATCTGTCCCTGAAATCACTAACAGCTCTCCCCCTACACTATCTCTTCCAAGCACACACAGGCAGATTTTTCAGATACATTTTTGCCCTTGATCCCCCTCTGGCATGCCACTGTCCAGGTCGTTGCACCCTTTAAACAACTTTAAAATCATTTTTCTGGCCAGAAATGTCTTTTTTAGATGTTAAAGTTCGCCTTCCCATTGAAGTCTATGGGGTTCGCGAACCGTTCGCGAACCGCTCGCATTTTTGCGCAAGTTCGCGAATATGTTCGCGAACTTTTTTTCCGACGTTCGCTACATCCCTAATCGGGAAGGCAGGCCGAGGTCAGATGCAGACAGAGTTCAGTCGTACATGGATAAACAGGCCGAGGTCAGATGCAGGCAGAGTTCAGTCGAGATCCAAAGCCGAAGTTAGAAACCAGAATCAAATAGTCAGGGTTCCAAAAGGTACATGAGCAGGTTATTTTATCAACAAGCACAGAGCCTTTCCCTGAGCTTAAAGAGGTATTTTGGTGCCAAGTGTAATGACGCCTGCGTCATAACGCCGCGCATGTTCACGTTAGCGGGCGTTTTAACGCCCACGTCCGTTTCGGCGCATGACGTAAGATGACGCACATGTGTCTGCGTCCGTCTTGGCGCCGCGCTTATGCGCGCTGAAACCTCCCAGTTATGGGCTACATCGGGTGTGTCAAAATTAAAGTTATTTAAAAACAATCTTTTCATGAACTTTTTGCAATCCCATGTAGATGTGTTAACAATATCCATCTATATTTATTAAATTCAACAATATAATCTGCATTGACCAAATTTGTTGTGGTTTGTATAATTTTACATCTTTCCACATTTCACCTGAAATTGAATTCTACACTCGCCATGTGTCCCATAGTGACTTCTGTACCATTTTGTGTTTGACCTTGTCATGAAAGATGCTTCAAATTGAAAATTGTTTATTGGATTCCTGAACTCCAGGACTTGGCAAATCAATAAGGTTATAGAATCACTGATTTTTATATAAAGGTAAGTTTGAGTATATAGTAAAGTCTTCCCTCCTTACCATATATATATATATATATATATATATATATATATATATATATATATATATATATATATATATATATATATATATATATATATATATATATATATATATATATATATATATATATATATATATTGTTTTACTTTGAGTTTACATCTTCTATTTCTGACCCAGTGACTGTTATTTGTAGTAGAAATGTTATATTGTTATTGATTAAAATTCATTTTAATGTGTTTTTCCATTTTATTTAAGCCATTTTCTTCCTTTGACGGAGTATAAATATGTTTATTTTAGTGGAAGAATTGGACTGAAATAACAGGATGGCATAACAAACATCTCTTTTCTTCTTTACAGAAAACCTTGTATTATTAAAAGAATGTCTTTGAAGTATGCAGAAAAGTCAAGGCATCTGTCATGTTCAAATGTTAAAAATTCTACATGAATAACTCAGGAACAAGATTTGGCTTGTGTGATACATAATTACATACCGTATATACTCGAGTATAAGCCGAGTTTTTCAGCCCCCAAAATATGATGAAAAACTCTACCTCGGCTTATACTCGGGTCAAGCGCAAAAACGGTCACCAGGAATAATCGCCAGCGTCCAAGGATAGTCTCCGAGAATATTCACCGGTGTCCAAGAATGGTCGCCGGCATCCAAAAACGAGACACCGGCACCTCCAATGGGAGCACAAACCCTCAATTTTTTGATTGAAACTTACCAGAAGCTGCTGCATTTCTCACCCCAGGCTTATACTTGAGTCAATAAGCTTTCCCAGTTTTTGGAGGTAAAATTAGGTACCTCGGCTTATACTCGGGACGGCTTATACTCGAGTATATACGGTACATTTTTTTTATTACATTACATTTCCTGGGGCTAATTACAAAAACAAAATTAAGATCACCAAATTGTTTTTATTGGAAGCAACAATGGTACATTAAACATCATTCACAAATGGCTTATGTTCTCAGTGACATTTGAACTTGATATTAAAATCTGAATCCACTCTAAAACTAAAGCTTAGGCGTCAGGTTGTAAAGAACGATCTTCCATTTTAGTATTTGTTATTTCTATAAAACTCAAGAGAGAGATTCAATTTATAATTTTTTCTCACAGTTCAAGAATACCAATTTTTTTTTTTTTTTAGTTGAAACTAAGATTTTGGCCCAATATCAGCCATTTTTCTCCTAATCAAATTATTGTTTGCATTTGGTTCAGAGATCATCTATATTTAGCTTCCTATACAGATGCAGCCACTTTGGTTTGTCTGTTTGACACAGAATAACTAAACACAGATATCCCATTTATCTCATTTAACACAGAAAACTGCGTCACAACATCCCATCTAATTAAAGCATTCACCATTGTGAACAATGGAGCTTTGGTATACTAATGAAAAGGTTAAATGCATTAAATGAGTTAAGATGACTTCAGATAACACAGTTTCTTCAATTACCCCTGAGTCATGACGCATTTAACTCACAAATCCAAGTGGCTTCATCTGTACATGACACATGAAATGAATACCTGGAATACAGTATATAAAAAATAATGGATTTGAATTACTCTAAAGGCAGAGTGATTAACAAGAGAATGTAGTGGATAGCTTTATAATGTATATCATGTATATAAATCTAGAAAGTTTAACTGCTCAACCCTTTGACTAGTTAATGACTGAAATGTCGTTGGATATTTTTGTCTTTCTCCAGTGAACCAGTGTATGTAATAGACTGTCACAGGTTCCACAAAGCAGAGCAGCAGGAGGGAAACAGATGCCAAATAAAGGAGTGTAAAAGCATAATTAGGCCCCCCTATGAAACAAGGATAAAAAAGGTAATAAAAACTTTAAGAAATTAAAAGCCTACATTCAGGGAACGTAAGATTTATAAATGATTGGAAAAGAGCTACATTTGGAATGGTCAATCCATTGCAAAGTTTGGTGAGCAATTCGAGGCTCATTTATGAACATTCTTATTTTAGTAGTTTTTGAAACTATAAACAAACTCCACAAATGCTGTGTCATTTATTAAAAGATCTGAATATAAAGATCTTATTAATTATTATTTAGTAAACTTTGTTGGGTTTTTTTTTTTTGAAACTCAATTTTTTAGAGAGATTTATCAAAGGCCGATGCAGCAAAAAGCCTGAATCCGAAAATCCACAATCTCAGACCTGCCGAAGTTGTCTATAAGTCAATGGCAGAGGTCCCTATTCTATTTAGAAGTTTCTATGGTCTGCACTGGAATTAGCCTGAAAATCTGACTTTTTCGGGCCAATATCCAAATAATTCGGGGGTTTTGTGATAAAGCCCTAATAAATCAAGCAATTCAGGAAAGTTTATCATCATTTTCACCTGAACAGATTGAATTAAGCTTTTTTAATAATAAATAAGGTCAAATTGGGTATATTAGCATTTGGGCATGTTTTTTTCATTTAGAAAATGAGTAATTTGGATTTTAGTAAACAACCCTGTAAAAGTATGAATGGACGACGCACAAAAAAGAGAGTTTTCTTAAGAGACTTACTATTGAAAAAAATGGCTAAAAAAAGTCCAAAAGGATCACTGCAGATCCCATTGACTTCCATAGGACCTTGGCTGATTTTATTCGCCAAAGTTTTTTATTACAGTTTTTCATTAATTTTATATTTCATAAATCTTTAGGTTTAGCAAAAATTAAACAACAAACATTTTTTAGAGAAAAATATAAATTTGTGAAAAAATTGGAATATTAGTAAATTTAATTTGTTATTAATAAAACACTGAAATATTCCATCTATATTGTGACTATCCATATAACTAACATAAATAAATGTATATATGTATTTATAGACGCCTTTCAAACACAGATTATTTTGACAAAATAGAAATCAAAAACGGAAATTGAAGCTACACAAAAATAATAAAACTCAAGAAAGAGATTCAATTTATAATTTTTTCTCACAGTTCAAGAATACCAATTTTTTTTTTTTTTAGTTGAAACTAAGATTTTATCCTTTGGCCCAATATCAGCCATTTTTCTCCCAATCAAATTATTGTTTGCATTTGGTTCAGAGATCATCTATATTTAGCTTCCTATTAGGGATGTAGCGAACTGCCGAGTATGTGTTCGCGAACGCCGTTCGCGAACACCGGCAAAAAATGCGAACAGTTCGCGAACTTCGAACATCCGAAAATCGTTCGATTCGAACGATCGAAGGATTTTAATCGTTCGATCGAACGATTTCCGTTCGAATCGAACGATCAAAGCCATTGGATCGAATGATTTCATTCAATCCAATGGCTTCGATCGTTCGATTCGAACGAAAATCGTTCGATTTTAGCGATCGAATGGTCGAATGGTCGAACGATTTTGACGCGAACGCCTATTGGCGAACGTCGCGCGACGTTCGCGAACTTGCGGCGGACGCGAACAGTCGAAGTTCGCGCGAACTAGTTCGCCGGCGAACAGTTCGCTACATCCCTACTTCCTATACATGACACATGAAATGAAGGGAATACAGTATATAAAAAATAATGGATTTGAATTACTCTAAAGGCAGAATGATTAACAAGAGAATGTAGTGGATAGCTTTATAATTTATATCATGTATATAAATCTAGAAAGTTTAACTGCTCAACCCTTTGACTAGTTAATGACTGAAATGTCGTAGGATATTTTTGTCTTTCTCCAGTGAACCAGTGTATGTAATAGACTGTCACAGGTTCCACAAAGCAGAGCAGCAGGAGGGAAACAGATGCCAAATAAAGGAGTGTAAAAGCATAATTAGGCCCCCCTATGAAACAAGGATAAAAAAGGTAATAAAAACTTTAAGAAATTAAAAGCCTACATTCAGGGAACGTAAGATTTATAAATGATTGGAAAAGAGCTACATTTGGAATGGTCAATTCATTGCAAAGTTTGGTGAGCAATTCGAGGCTCATTTATGAACATTCTTATTTTAGTAGTTTTTGAAACTATAAACAAACTCCACAAATGCTGTGTCATTTATTAAAAGATCTGAATATAAAGATCTTATTAATTATTATTTAGTAAACTTCGTTGTTTTTTTTTTTTTTTGAAACTCAATTTTTTTAGAGATTTATCAAAGGCCGATATGCAGCAAAAAGCCTGAATCCGAAAATCCACAATCACAGACCTGCCGAAGTTGTCTATACGTCAATGGCAGAGGTCCCTATTCTATTTAGAAGTTTCTGTGGTCTGCACTGGAATTAGCCAGAAAATCTGACTTTTTCAGGCTTTTCAGGCCAATATCCAAATAATTCGGGGGTTTTGTGATAAAGCCCTAATAAATCAAGCAATTCAGGAAAGTTTATCATCATTTTCACCTGAACAGATTAAATTAAGCTTTTTTAATAATAAATAAGGTCAAATTGGGTATATTAGCATTTGGGCATGTTTTTTTCATTTAGAAAATGAGTAATTTGGATTTCAGTAAACAACCCTGTAAAAGTATGAACGGACGACGCACAAAAAAAAAAAACCCTACAACGTGAGTTTTCTTAAGAGAATTACTATTGAAAAAAATGCCTAAAAAAAGTACAAAAGGATCACTGCAGATCCCAAAAATATAAATTTGTGAAAAAATTGGAATATTAGTAAATTTAATTTGTTATTAATAAAACACTGAAATATTCCATCTATATTGTGACTATCCATATAACTAACATAAATAAATGTATATATATATATATATATATATATATATATATATATATATATATATATATATATATATATATATATAGACGCCTTTCAAACACAGATTATTTTGACAAAATAGAAATCAAAAACTGAAATTGAAGCTACACAAAAATAATATAACGTTGGTGAAATACCATTACCTTCAACATTTTACATGACTTCTGCATATGTTTTTGAACTGAAAGATGTAGAAATGTTCTTTTTTTCATAGGCCATTGTGACCTACAATCATTTATACATTTGATACATAGAAAATTCTTTGTCTAAATTTGCTTAAATGTGAATTGTCTTTCTTTCACAATGAATGTGTTTTTTTGTTTTTAATTTTTGATACACAGGTTAATATAGTCAGGGGGGGAGGGGAGATACTAGTAACGGAATGGCGTTTGTGTTGACACCACACCATGAGGCGAATATTGGCATAATGGGAATGGATTTTTTTTTTTGCCATTTTGCAAATTTTTGGGGTAGCGAAACAGCTCAGAATCACCCATCATGATGTGTGAGATTAAGTTTGCTCCCATAAAAAAATATTGAAATACTTTTCACTTATTTTGGATGTTTTTTCTAGCTCTGGTTTAGAGGGAAATAGAACTGCATATTTGTTTGAAATGTCTGGAGAAATTCACTTATAACTATAGTAGGTAAAAAAACTGGAAATGGGTGCACTATCTGCCATGTTTTTGTTTTTTTTGGCGCTTTGCATCCTGCCTTCCAGTCTAAAGGAATTGCCACAAGTCTCGCAGACCTACAACTGATCCTACCGCAATTCTGCAGCAACAAATGCACATAGGTGGCCTTCTCCCACCCCCTTTCCATCCCCTAACTTATGCATGATGCAGGTCCCAATAAGATCCTGTACTTACTACCTGCAAAGTGGCACACTGTAAGGCCTGATCCTGCCAACATTGTTCTCTGCACCTAGTGCTGGATTTTTGCTCTTCTGGCCAAGGTCTTCTTAGACGTCTATGGTGGTGGCACTATGGTACTTTAATGTAGATTCTAATTAAATACACTAAAATAGTTAAATCTCAAGCTGCAGAATATTAGGACAAAATATATAAATATAGGTTGGTCTACAACAGTGGTCTAGCACCAGTTTCCCAGGAGCAACATCTTCTCACCAAGCCCTTGGATGTTGCTCTCAGTGGCCTTATTTTTCAATTCCAGGCAAGTTTTGTTGCATAAGAACCATGTTTTCTGCTAAAAAGTCCACATATGTTCTACCAATAGTGACCCACATCTTATATTTGCACCTTCAGAGAACATTTTGCATGCTTAGGTTGCTCCCCAACCTGTTTTACATTTGACAGGCTGGAAACCACTGCTCTATAGCATACTGTATGCTTACAATTTCCTACTATGTGTTTGTTGGAGGGTCGTATCAATGAATTCAATCAATAATATTCATTTAACATTTTTATCCATGTATATTGTGACTTTAAGGAGGTTATTTATTAAACTCTGAATGCCAAAAACCCAACTTATTATACCCCGAGAATGGAAAAAGTCTGAATCCGAAAATCTGGCATCTCAGAACTGCTGAGGTTGCATGTACTTTAAGTCAATGAGAGAAGTTCTGAAGATATCTTGATCTGTGCTGGGTTTTGGCAAAAATTCGAAGATTTCATGATTTTTGGACAAAAATCTGAAAAAACTGTTTTCGGGTGGAAAATTCATTTTTTTCCCACACAGGACATTTTAGGGAAAATGTACTGATAAATAAGGGGTAAAAACCTGTGCGAATATGGTCGGAGTCGTTTTCAGAAAATAATGAGATAAACTCGAACTCCCCGTGTTGCAGTTCTCAAAATCATGTACTGTCTTTTATGAATTCAAACAGTATTACAGATTCTTCTATGGAGAGGTTTCATTACGTATGTATAGTTGTTGATTGTAAATACTTTGATTTTAATTTGGTGTTTCATCAAGTAAGTTATATCTTATTAAAACCTGGTACTGCCACTAATGAGTTTATAATGATGTGTTTAGGGCGAGAGAAAAAAGATCCTCTGTGTGCAATAAACATATATAATTAATTTCTTTTTTCTTCTTATAAAATATGGTAATAAAAAAAAATATATATATATTTTTATTCTATTTCAGTATACAGTCACTTCACACTATCCTAAGGGATACTCAGAACTCCCTGAATAGCTTAGTCTGCAGCCTTTTATGGTCACAGAACAACCCGTCAGTGACTTCTAATATCCTTATCATTTACAGTAGGGGGTACATTATCCCTTATAATACAGGAGTGATACTCAGAGTTCCCTGTATAACTCAGCCTTCAGCCTTGTGTCTTTATATGGTCACAGAACAACCCTTCAGTGACTCCTTATATCCTTATCATTAACAGTAGGGGGTACATTATCCCTTATAATACAGGAGTGATACTCAGAGTTCCCTGTATAACTCAGCCTGCAGCCTTGAGCCTTTATATGGTCACAGAACCCCTCAGGGACTTCTAATATCCTTATCATTTACAGTAGGGGGTACATTATCACTTATAATACATGAGTGATACTCACAGTTCCCTGTATAACTCAGCCTGCAGCCTTGTGCCTTTATATGGTCACCGAACCCCTCAGTGACTTCTAATATCCTTATCATTTACAGTAGGGGGTACATTATCCCTTATAATACATGAGTGATACTCAGAGTTCCCTGTATAACTCAGCCTGCAGCCTTGTGCCTTTATATGGTCACAGAACAACCCCTCAGTGACTTCTAATATCCTTATCATTTACAGTAGGGGGTACATTATCCCTTATAATACATGAGTGATACTCAGAGTTCCCTGTATATGGTCACAGAACAACCCCTCAGTGACTTCAAATAACCTTATAGTTTATAGTACTTTATCCCTTATAATACCTACAGTAAGTGAAGTGAGTTTCCTGATCTATGTACTACATGAACAGAACTTTATAACTGACAGTATTCAAAGAAACAATTATTTTCCATACTTTCTATTTCCCATTCATATATTGGTACATTAGGCATAAAGGTTTTCAGTCTCACAAACATTCCGAGTCCCTTGTGTGAAACATGCTGTTCTCCGTGCTGTAAGGCTACTGATACCATCTGAGAACATTAAAAGGGAGAGGTTTTGTAACAGACTGAATGTCATTAATAATTCAGTGTAGAACTCCAAGAGTTGCACAAGCAGAAAGTTGTATGATTGTGGCGACTGCATATTTGTCGTTTATTAATAATGGGAAGAGCCATTGCAAAGTGTGAATGATTTTATATTTCCTCCCTCACTTTAATTCATGATGGGATATTGAATTTATTACTGATAAGCACTGTATTCCTTTATTATATTTTGACATAAATTGGCCTGACGGTTTTATCCAAGAAATACATTAATATTTTATGGATGTTCCAGTGCACCTTGCAACACAGAACTGTGAATTATTGTACAACGCAATCACTTCTTCTTACAATAAATAAACTTACTTCACTCTTTGTAGTCAATGCTGGTCATTACTGAAGTGAGATGAAAACACAAGGAAGGATATGTAGAGCACAGCTGATTATAAAGATTAGTGTAAATCCTCCTGGAACAGGCTAGAGTTGTGATGGGCGAAATAGTCCTGTCCCCCAGAAAAATGTGAAATTTGAATTTTGACGCTGATGACAATTCGGCGTCAAAATTGGCACCGGCATCCACACTGGCGCTCATGAAAGTCAATGGGCGTCCAGTAATCGTTGTCTGTGTCTAAATTGTCGTCGCCGGCCTCAAAACCGTTGCCGGCATCAAAACGGTGAATTTTCTCTGCAAATTTATTCGCAAATGCATAGATTTGCCCCAAATTTGCGCCTGGCGAATAAATCTGCCCATCACTAGCTAGAGTGTAAGGCTGAGCTGCCCTGATCCTATTGGACCAGTATTAATCAATTCAGCTTTTTAGAGGTTTTCTGGGTTTTTTTGCTAATATTTGTCCTAAAACTTACATTTTCAGAGGTATTGGTATTTTTTCTGATTATTCAGGTTTTTTTTTTCATTCTTTCTTTTTAAGTTTGGATCTTTTGATAAATTCCATGGCATTCCTGATTTTAGAGAAATATAGTTTATTTATCGTTTCTATAAAATCTCTAAAACCATTAAAAATAAGAATGTTGATAAATCTGCCCCCTATTCTAATCTACCCCAAGTGTACATAAATGGACAAAATGAAGAGCCCATATTGATAAAATCCATTAAGGTTGTTGTATCCAAAAAAGCTCCCGTACTTCTACATGGTATCCAAGGTGTCTATCTGATGAATGGTGCAAAGTGCACCTACTGACACTGGGGACCCCTGCATCTACCCCCACCCTCGAACTGGCGACAGCTGCTGGATTCCCACAGCAGACATGTGCCCCGGAAATCAGATGGAATCAATGTTTTGAACATGCACTTCAGAATCAACTCAACACAACCTGCACCCTCTTTGTGTGAAACCGATTTTTGATGTATCCATAACTGTGGCAGACCACAACTGCAATTACCCTGGAATTTTTTTTGGGGGGGGTAAACATTGCATTGTGGGTAAAAACATGGCAATTTGGTTCAGAAACCAAATCCCTATAATGTTTCTGCATTCATATTAGGGTCAATTGTAAATGCTTTTAAGGAAAACCAAAAGAAAAGAACATTATTTTTTTCCCTTATAAAATCATATACTGTAGAGTAGCTTATTTCAGAAGTGATATTCTAAGCCACTTGCTTTTCTTCAATGAACTTTTTTTTCTTGTGTTGTCTGACCTCCAGCCAACCACAGTAGGTGTTAAAGATAAGATGTGAGAATATCTTTGATTTAGCAGAAGACCAAAGAAAAAAAGAGCAGTACTGCTCCTGGGAAGATTGCTTTCTTCAGTTGTCTCCTCTCTAAATCCTTGCATTAATTACATGTCTTTTGTGAAAAATTGTTCTTAACATCACCAGGGAAAGTGAAGGAAATTCCCCCAGAGAAACATGTTTCAGTAATAGAGGGGCTGAAGAAGCACATTCTTTCATTCAGACTTTCACTGTATCAGAAAAAAATCATCTTCTAAGACCTTTAACAGAATCTCACAAATCCTGAATGTCAACAGAGCCTCTCATTACAAAGCCAGGATTCATATTTCATGTACAGAATCAGCTTAGGCTTGAAAACATTTGAAGATTTTTCACAAAAATTCTAAAACAGAAAAATTGTGTTCATTAATTTGATGAGCAGATTGTTATTTAGGGTTTTGTAATGTATTATTGGATTATAACAAGGTATTTTAAAATTATCATCATCAGGTTGGGCTTGAAACTGTTTGAAGGTTTTTCTGAAGAATTCTAAGAATACATTTTACTGGATGTATTCATTTGATGAACAGAATTTTTGTTAAGCTTTTTAATGTTTCATTAGCGTATCTTGATGTTTTTTAAAAATGATTGTAATTTATAAATCAGCTTGTACTTTTATACTGATTACATAAATTATAGTTTTTTTACTCATTTGATAAGAATGGTTATTTAGAGTTTTGTAATCTATTATTAGATTATACCAATGTATTATAAAATCATTATCATTTTTAGAGAAAGTCTTTCATAAAAATTCTTAAGGCAATATTTATACATTTCATGAGCAGAATTATTCTTTAGGGTATTGAATTTCGTATTACATTACACCAATATATTTTAAAATTATTAACAGTTAAAAGGGCCAGATTTATCAAGGGTCGAAGTGAATTCGAGGGAATTTTTGAAGTAAAAAAAATCGAAATTCAAAGTAATTTTTTGGATACTTCGACCATTGAATAGGATACTACGACTTCGAATTTACTTCGACTTCGATTCGAAGTAAAAATCATTTGATTTTTTGACCATTGGATAATCAAAGAACTGTCTCTTTAAAAAAACTTCGACTTCAATACTTCGCCAACTTAAACCTGCCAAAGTTCTATGTTAGTGCTATGTTAGCCTATAGGGACCTGGCAGAGCATATTTCTAAGTTTTTGGGTTTCGATAGAAAATTGCACGATAAAATCGTTTGAATCATACGATTCGTAGTACGATCGGAGTACGATCATACAATCTTACTACGATCGGAATACGATGAATAAAATCCTCTGACTTCGAATTCGAATGTCGGAGGATTCTATTCGATGGTCGAATTTCGAAGTATTTTCGACCTGCCCCTTACAGAATTAACTTTTGCTTGAAAATGTTTGGTGAGTTATGATAAAATTTTAAAAAAAGAGGTATTATTATTATAGAGGTGTTTTCATATTTTATTATGATTATGAAGTATAATGATGTTTTTAAATTTATAATTTTATAAATTCAGCTTGGACTTACTTGGATAACATCTAAACATTTTTTTATAGCAATTAAATATATTTTATTTACTCATTTCATGAGCAGATTGTTTAATTGTGGTTTTGCAATGTACTATTAGATTATATGAATGTATTGTAAAATTATTGTTCTTTAGAGGAATAGCTTGGGCTTGAAAATCTTTGAAGATTTTAATCAAAATTAATTAAATGATGTTCTTTTTTCATTAAATAAGCAGTATTGTTATTTATGGCTTTTAATATATTTTTAGAGTATACCAATGTATTTGGAAATTATTATTAATGTACCAATTAATTTGTAAAATTAAATAATTAAAATATAATTAAATTAAAAATAAATTGCAAAAATGAAATAGCATATTGTTTATGTTTTAACCCACTGAAGAATGCCCAGGGCAGAAAGTTTCATGAATAAAAAGAAGCTACAAAACGTAAACAGAAACAGTTAGGGGGTTATTTATTAAAGTCCAAATGCCAAAAACTAAAACATTTTAGTTTTTTTTTACTGTAAGATCCAAGATTTCTTATACCCTGAGGATGGAAAAAGTCAGAATCTAAAATCTGGCATCGCAGACCTGGCAAGGTTGTCAATTTGTAAGTTTCTGTGGTCTGCGAAGGACTTTTTGAGCAAAAATCTGAAAAACTTGGACTTTTTGGGGAACTAGTCTGAAAAAAATAAAGCAATTCGAGAAAAATCTCCTAAACATATGTACAATTTGGGTTTTCACTCAATTTTATCCAGTTTTCCCCCAGCTCTGATTCAATTGTGCTTTTTTAATAATAAATAAGGTCAAATTGTGGATACTAGTTTGGTCTGACTTTTTTATTTTAAAATATCAGAAAAATTCGGATTTTGATATGTAATGTTTACCGTGAACCGCCAGCCATAATGGTTCCACAAGGCTGCCACTAATCTAATCCCTACATGCTCTCTTCCCTGTTTGGTGCATGATTGCCCCCAGGACAGCACCACAACTATCCACAAATCTAAACTGGTACCCATCAATCACCCTCGGGACAGTACCACAAATCAAAACTGGTACCCACCTGGTCTGACCTAGTAATATCTGTCCCTCCTGTAGATTGTGTTAGGCCAAAGAGGAAGTGCAAAGTTCCTGCACTTCCTTATATAGGCTACTGTGTGGGAACTTCCCTATAGGCCAACCCTGGCTGTCAAAACTATTTACATTTATAAAATAAAATATATTTTACCTACAATTCATCACTTATTTACCTCCTATATGTGTTTGTAAGTTACCCACTCAGTTATATTGTATGGTTTTTCAGGGCAAGGACCTCTGTCTTCTTGTGTCTCATTACACTTAGGACGTCACAGGGTATTTCACCTATAAATGAACTTCTAGCATGAAGTAGATAGTAATATTTGCAATTGGTTTTTATTTTTTTGGTTGTTAATGAATTATTTAATTTGTTGTTCAGCTCTTCGATAAAATTTTCAGCCAGTATCTGGTTCCTAGGGTCCAATTTACCATAGCAACCAGGCAGTGGCTCTAATATAAAACTGGAATATGAATAGGAGAGGGCCTGAAAGAAAGATAAGTACAGTTGTAATGTACAGTAACTCATATACAAGTACTGATAATTAATATAATTATTATAATTATTGCAATCATGAAAATGGGCTAAAGGTTGTTATTTTCCCCTAGCTACTGTAAAAGGATCTCGGTGAGCCATACATCTGAGGGAAAACATAGATGCTTAATCTGAGTCACTATTAATTGGATAGCATTATTGTTCTATGGAGGATTTCTACAATTCTCTTTAGCTTTATAGATGAGTGAACCCTAATGCAACATCTTGTTTTTTTTTTCCCTCAGAATTTTGATGACTTGGATTGATGACCATCCATTAAATGCCTTAAATGCATCCCATAGCAGTGGAGAGGATTCCGCATCTGCATTTTCATCCCAGGACTGATTCTTTCCATGGATTCTTGGCAAAATTCTGTGTTTCAGCATCGGTAAATATCTCAGAGAAACCACTGCAAAAACTTGCCATGAAAATTTCATTGTAAAAATATGCTGGAGGAGAAACAGTGGAAACAAAATCCCCAAGAAAAAAAATTGTATTTTATGCAGAAAACTCTCATTGACTTCAATGAGTTTTATGTGGTTTTGTGAAGTTTTTTGGAGAAGCAACAGATTTGCTTATCACTATGAATTATATCAGTTCAAGATAAAGAGTGGAACATTGGTGGATGACCCAAGAATTTCTTGGTAGAGCCTCCAACTGTGCCTCCACCATCTTTCCATAGTAAGGATTCAGTTTATCAAAAATTAGATTAATGAAACAGGTCAAATCCCCCTTCCACCCACTGGGCCTCCACCAACTGGGCTTCCACCATCTTCCCATTGAAAGGATTCAGTTTATCAATAATTACATTAACGAAACAAGTATAATCCCCAAGGGGCCTAGTTGCCCAATGTGCTTATATCTGGGGACCCCTGGTGGGTGGGACCTATTAACTTAATAATATAGGTACCCATGGTGACTGATGGATCCCTGGCCAATGTATAAATGTCTATATAAATTCACAAGGTAATAATAGGATTAAGGATTATATATTTGCTTAAAGTATGGATGTTTTTCCAGCTGCCCATTACGTATATTGGAGACCATAGTACTCCCAGACTACGAATTTGTTGCTAAGAATTCTTAGGGTTTATATTTCAAACAATCCATACTACTACTTGTGATATTAGGGATTAGCAATTATACAAAGTCCCTGCATTACATTTTTCTGCTCAAATTGGTAAACCAACCTCCCTTCACTGAACAGGTTTTGGCTTCTTGAGGCAGTGAAGGTCTTACAACAAAATAGGCTATTTTTGTCTATCTTTGGAAGTTCTTCCTGCACTTATCTATACTCCCAAAATCAAAACCATGTATGAACTATTCAACATTTTACATATGGAAAAATATAACCATAATAATAATAATAATAATTAGGTGTCCTATTTACCATTAAAACTGCAAAAAAAATTAATCCCTCGCAGTTTAAGATTTTAGGTTTATTGTCTTCAGTATTACTGTGTGCTCCGTAAGTGGCATTTCTTTCAAATTACTTCCTTTTCACCTTACGTTCTGATTTATTTATTTCCATAGCGTGTATTTTTATTTTATGCATGCCTCAGGGATTGTTTCATTCCCCAGCAGTTTCATAATGAGAGAAAATGCCATCATATCTCTAACTAGCATATTCCTCCATTTTAGCCTCTTTTTTTTTCCTTTTTAAATCATTTTTGGCTAAGTATTAATAGACATGTGATTTAAATACCAGCTTTATGAACTGGAATGTCCTGCAGCGCTATCAATTAACATTTGTTACATTATACAGAGGCAGGGAACATATTTTTTTTTCTTATTTTAGAAAAAGAACATCGATATGCTTGTTAACTCTTGTGATGGGACCAACAAGACAATGAATATCTATTGCGTTGATATTTTATTACAGATACATAGAATACAGGTATGGGACCTGTTATCCAGAATGCTCAGGATTTGGGGTTTTAAGGATATCAGCTCTTTCTGTAATGTGGGTCTGCATACCTTAAGTTTACTAGTAAATCATGTAAACATTAAATAAACCCAAATAGGCTTCCAATAATGGTTAACAGAGAAAAATTAAATCATTTTTAAAAAATGTGATTATTTGGATAAAATTGAGTCTATGGGAATTGGTCTTTCCATAATCCTGAGCTTTTTGCATTATGGGTTTCCACATAAAGGATCCCATACATGTATACACACCATATTCTTATGTTAAAGCAAGAACAACATAAGATCCTTTTACAGTGTTTCTTTTTTTATAATAAAGATGGGGCTCATGGCCACATAACCTCATCAATACCCAAACTTAAAATTAGCGCATTATTTGTATTTTTCACATGTTTCTGATGGAGTCAAAAAATCTCTGGTGAAACTGGACTCAACATCATAACCTAAATATTGAAAACATTTAAAAAAAAAAAAAAAATCTCATCCTTGGATATGTAGGTCATTTATAGACATTGTGCCGCAAATACATAAGATTAAGCAGGGAGAAAAGTAGCAATCCTCATTGTACCTCTTGAATAGGACCCAGCTGTACTTTCCATTATTTAAAATTGTACAGCCATTAAAAATATAATCTTACCACTTATTTATTCTAAAATAATAATTGGATTTTTTGCTTATATTGTTCAAGTTTGCATGAAGAATTAAGGAATGTTCTTGGCTTAGTGTGATTTATATAGGTAGAAGAGGGTGAAGGTTACCTCTCCGAAACATTGGTATGCGGTGTGAATTGAGGTCAAATGTTGAAGGTTTTTTTTGCCAACCTTTAATTTGGTTTTGGCAAGCTAGAGTTAGTGATGAGCGATATTTTTCACCAAGTTTCAAAGTTAAAATGATGCCCTTAGAATAAAATGGGTGAAAAATTTTGCATAAATACGCAAGGGTATAACCCTGCTGTTACTTGCCTTTGAGTGCCAGTGTCTTCTTGGATAGTCTGCTGAGGAGGGTGCCGATCCCTCCAACACCGTGCACCAGGCGCTGAACTGCTGAAGGCCAGGGTTGTGCAAGCGGGCTACGTCACATTGAAAAATTTTGCACCCATTTTCAGTGAATTTTCATGGTTTGGTGAATTTTTGGAGAAGCAAAACGCATCAGATTCACCCATCACTTGATTTTTATATTAGAGTTGGGGGGAGCAGGTCTCTTGGCAGTTCAGTACTTGGCCATGGGTTGTCAGGATTCATAAAACAGGAAGCCAACATGCACTGGACCTCTTTGGTTTTCTACTTGCTGAAGGAATGATTGTTAGTAGTGATGGGCAAAAAATCTCAAATTTCCAACGAAATTCGCAAAACGGCGAAAAATTCCTCAAAGTTGAATATTGATGCCCACTTTAATTATGGACGCTCGTCCGAAAAGTCGCTAACATCAATTTTGACGCCAGCATTAAAGTCAATGGGCATCCAATTAAAGTCAATGGGCGAGTGACTTTTTGGACATGCGTCAAAATTTTTTTGACGCAGGCAGAAATTCACCGCAATTTTGCACCAGGCGAATTTATTCGCCCATAACTAATTGCTAGGAGTGAAATTGTAATTATAGGAGTGAAAGGTAGGACAAGGGTAGTTATCAGAGCAGTCATAGGCTCCAACGAGGAGTGCTGAGATTTTTTGCCCAAGGTAGCAATTCAATGTAGTTAACCCTTCCTCTAACAGTAAAGCGAGGTCCCATCTCACAGGAATGTTTCCATGTAACACATACTCTACTGGGAGTTGCCCAAAGCCAGCCTGGGTAAGATCAATTGCAATAGAAGGTCTAGTAAGCGGGACAATTCCTAAAACCATAGGTGATAGAAATTGGCATCAATTGTGGCATTTGTTAGATAGCTTTGGCTTTTCTTGAGCTAATTTTTGTTGCATGGCACAATGTTTTTTTTACCAACAAACTGTAATTCAAGCATTATTGCGACCAAGTTGAAGCTGCTGCAGTTTTCATAGTGGGGGTTGTGTCCTTTTCAGAGTGTTCAGCATAGCTTTGCATAAAATTCACTGGGTGAGCCTATTGAAGCAACACACGCCAGGTCTACAATGGAGGTAGCCCCAGGGTTCCTCAGCATCAATAGGCGCATTTACGCACCATTCATTGGACACAGCCATGTGCAAATACAGTAACATGGACACAAGTACCTTAATGAATTACACCATTAAATTGTATCCTATTTAGAGCTCCTGTTGGTAGATAACTGCTTATGCTTTAGTCTCTTTCATAACCACCCCTTTTTATACAAGAAGCTGAAGCCAAAGAAACCCTGGAATTATTTTCTGCTAAATTGGCCCTGACACAATTGCATTGAGCATATAACTATCATCTGTGGTATTTGTGCCCTAATGCATGAGCCTGAATTTTTCATCATTTCCAATTTTCCACCTAGTCACCACATTTATTGAAATTACTATACTGGGAGAAAAATTCTGCATGGAACCTATAGTACTGCACAGTTTAGTACCATCAGGAAACACGGAGACAGTTCTTACAATGCCAAGCTCAAGGTCAATTATGAATAAGGTAAAATGCAATGGACCAAGGAAAGTTGCCTGAGGTGCTTCACTAACAATGTTGGTCCTACTAGAACATGTTGCATCCATCACCGCTCTTTGTAATCTATCTTTCAGCCAGCTCCCCATCCAAGTGGAAATAGTCTGCTGGAGGCTAATGTTCTTTTAATTTAATCAGTAACCTTTTGTGTGGTGCTCAAATGCTGAATGCAACATCTAAGGAAGTCACATTCACTACAACTCCATGGTCTAGGCAACTGCTCCTCTCCTTAAAAAAAAGACAGAGTTGTCTGGTACAAAACTGTACATTTCTTTGCACCTTACACTGCACCTTACACCAACCTGTGCTTCCTCTTAGCAGTGAATGTTGTACCACTTTTGACAAATTTGTTCACAAGGTCTGGTGTGTGTGAATAATATTTTGGTGGTTGGGCTGCTGGGTTTCATTAAGTATGCTTAGTTAAATAAGTGTGTATCTTTGTAGTGTGTATTTATTTTATGATTTATGTTTATGTAAATATTTTGATCCTTAGGGTTTTATTATGTTAAGACAACATGAATTGATAAAGGTCATCAACTATTCTGATCCATCTCCTTGGTGGAAGGTGATTAAACTTTGTATATCCACCTTATTCTTTCCCCTTAGCCCATGATGCTAACAGATAATGAATCCAGATACATTTTGGTTCAAATGGAAACACTTTAGTCTCACTCTCAGCAAAGGTTATATTTGGCTCAGCAAATGTTATATTTTAGGGTTATGAATTAGGTTGAAGCATTGTTGTGTTTTCTTCTTTGGACAAATCACCAAAACTCCAGTTAATGTAGTGAATCACTTTCCTTTGTGATACAAAGAAAATTTGTAGATGACACACAATGACACAAAATAAAGAAATAAATATTCACCCACATTCTATTTATTCCTATGGGATTTTTGCAACCATATTTATGAAAATACCTTTTAGAAACCAATGATAAACATGCAATGGGAATTATTGGAATTATACAGTATTCTCTTAATATCTCGGCTCTGGACAGCGGTTATTTTAGCACATTGTTGGTCAGTGCTGTCCTCAGATATACCCCTGCCTTACAAATACATTCATTATTAAAAACACACATTTACGCAAAAAAGCTGACACATGAAAACATGTCTTATTGCTAGAGGTCACTTTTGGCACCAATCAATACATCTAGACAACACACGTAGGCAGCAAATAACACCATGAGGTTGAAAATACATAAAAACAATGGAGTAAAAGAAAGAAAACGATTGATCTCCAGGAAAACCTAAAGAACCATCGGTCCTGTCATTTCATCAAAGATAACACATATTTATATCCTAAAAGGAACCTGATCTTAACGTGAGAGCTGCCATTAACCTACTGTAATACAAAGGGATGATACATAAGAGACATCACGCTGATCCGAGGAAGCTCAGAAGCAAAGGGCCTGGCATACAAAGGTTGTTAAAGAAAATATATAATTTATTTCGAATTAGTATTCTCTCTTTGTATTTACACGTAGATGTGTAATGTGTAGAAGTAGATGATTCAATATTTTTTCCAATACACATACAGTATGCATGTATAGCTTATTGTAGCATATCTGTATTTATGGGTAGGAAGAAAAAATGGAATTAAGGTGCCGGCAGAGGGCATTTATTATAGGTTGCGTTTTAGTGGTGCAGGTATGGGATCCCCTATTTGAAAATTTAATTACAGAATAGTGGTCTTCTATGGACTCCATTTTATACAAATAAACCAAAATTTTAAAAATGATTTACTTTTTCTCTGTAATAATAAAACAGTATTTTGTACTTGATCCAAACTAATATACAGTATAATGAATCCTGATTGGAAGTGAAACCAGCCTATTGGGTTTATTTAATGTTTACATGATTTTCTAGTAGATTAAGGGGCAGACTTATTTGAATGGTACATTTTTTATAATTTCACATTCGAATCTGAGATTTACCACCCCCCTACCCTGGAAGTAACTTGAATTTGATAGGTCCCCACCTAAAACCTACCGAGTTCATGTAGAAGTCATTGGCAGAGGTCCGCTGACCTATTTGAAGCAGTTAATAGCCTTCCTGATAACAGGTCCTATACCTGTAACAAAGGTTTCTGAAACTACGAATAAACTCTAAATGAGGAATGTAATTAAAGTCCCAAAGAGAAAAACAATTTATACCAATAACAATAAAAACCACATCTCGCAATGTAATATTGTTCTTTAAACTGTTATAGCATTGCGGATTTTATTTGCGAACTCTAAGAAGTGCTTGAAGGTGTCGTAATCTTTTGGAGCAAACATAACGACTTTTTCAGAAAGAAGTTTTATTACATTTACTGCGCATTGGCGCAAACTAAATAATTCGCAAACAGTCTTACACTGTCAGAAGTGGTCGCTAAACAGTTTCCTGGTTCGCAAAACCTATATTAAATTTACGCAAAGCAAAATTTGTTCACGTAAAGACATAACTTTTCGTATATAGCGAATAGTTTTTCCATTACCAACTTTTATTACATTCCCCCATATTTCTTCTAAAACCACAAATACAATGAAAGTTATTAAAAGTTCCTATTATAAAAGACCAACAGAAATGAGCCACTGAGCGAAAACCTCGAAAATTTGTGAAAGATTTATCTTGGCAAGAAAAGAAGGGCAACTTCCATTGACTTCTACATGACCTTGACAGCTTGCTTGCCGTACTGTTGTATTCTTGGATCTTATGGAATTTACACTTAATAAATAAAGAAAAAATACAATTGTTTGCACTAAAAAGCCAGAGTTGGAGAAACTAGAGTTCTAAGAACATTCTTAAATTGGCTTCCTTATGTGTGCATATAATCTCCCTTCTCTGTATATCTGTAGCTATAGATCCAATTTTTCTTCAACAGTACAATACATTAAATTGTGGGCGCAGAAATAATAGATTGGCATAGTGTTAAACTGGCACAATGGGAGGCCACCGGGCCTGTGACAAGAAGGCCCCCATATGGAAGCCACCAGGGCCCCTCTCCCAATATCTAACGTCCCCCACCATGCATGCGCACACCGCGTCACTTCATGTCTCATCAAATTCATAGGGTTCATGTACTAGTGGTAGGCAGGGTGCAACTAAATAGATACAAAGTGGCATGTTTTTACATTTTGCACCATGCCCCATGGGTTTGCCCTGAAATGTAGGTCTTTGAGCTTCAGAATATGGTACAAAATCTTTAACAAATTAGTATTTCTCTCATTTGGTATATTTATCTTCATCAGCGGTAGACTTGAGGTGCCATGTTGGCATTCTCTTGGCCACCTTCTACCGCAGATGTGCAAGCTAGAAACTGCAATAGGTGCAAGGTGCTATGGAGCCTCAGGACTCTGTTACATCTAAGATTACTTTGCTCCTCACCTTGCACCAGGTATTTAATAGCCCAGCTAATCCCACAGTCTCAAGTGCTCAGAGGATGAATCCTAAGGGCACAATTTTGTGACCCTTAAGACTAGTGTGATTGCACTAGTGGTATGAGTAAACAAGCACCTACAAGACCATGACTCAAAGGCTGTTGAGTCCTTTTTTGAACTTTCATGTACAACAAAATAATTTCAAAGTGGCCTTTATGACAAATTATGTGCCCATGACAATAATTAAAACAGATTGTAAGCTCCAGAGAGCAGGAGCTATATGATAATATAGATGACAAATAGACCTTTGGATTGTAGGCTACTGAGAGTTCAGAACCCACAATCAACCAGTAATAAGGCTACTCATGCACAGCACAGTTTCACAGTAAATATTAATCATTCCTCATGTGAAAAAAATCAGTTTCCCTTCCAAGGGCAAAATATAATTATTTTGCAGCTTCACATATCAATAACGAAAGAATTACATGGCCAAACCTCAGAAGTGTAATTTAATACGGTTAAAAAACTGAATATTATATTGTTAATATTTAGAGAGACTGATTTTCTCCTGCCTGTTGGAATGGACGTGGATTTCTTCAACTACCGGTGACCTTTTCAAAGAAGTAAATTAATACATGAAATAGTAAAAGGGTTTATAGCGCGGCAGGGTAATGGATATTTGTAATTACAAGCATGCTCATAACTAATTTGAATGATTGGAAGTGGCGTTTGAGCAGGAGTGTGTAAAGCGCCAAAGACAAATCTCTATTTTCAAGCAATTGCTCTGTTCATTTAAGTGTGTGTTATTGCACCCTGTGACACTGTGCATAATAGAATTGGGTTTGTTTTCTCATCTAAAAATAAAAAACAGGGTTTGGGCAGAAGAGCAATTCAATACTGAGCTGTAACAACCAGGGGAGGGCGCAAACACATAACCGAATACTTGTTACTGTTATCGACAGGCCTAGTTCATAGAGGTGAATATAAGAAAAACAAGGTCAGTGGTAGATACAAAATGAGTAGCCATAGATGGACCCTGCCCAGACAGAGGTCAAGCTAAGTGTTACATACAGAGTGAGGAACCACAGATGGACCCAGACAGAGGTCAAGGTAAAGCACTTCGTATCTTGACAGCGCTATATAAAGAAATGATGATGAAGTGTCACATACAGAGTGAGATACCACAGATGGACCCAGACGTAGGTCAAGGTAAGTGTCACATACAGAATGAGATACCACAGATGGACCCAGACATAGGTCAAGTTAAGTGTCACATACAGAATGAGGAGCCACAGATGGACCCAGACATAGGTCAAGGTAAGTGTCACATACAGAATGAGGAGCCACAGATGGACTTCAGCCAAACAAAAATGCAGATGCACACCTGGTCCCTCTTTCGACGTTCACGGTGCATGGATCATAGGAGGACGGCACCCCCAACGAAAGGTACGTAATAATTAATCCAGCACACGAAGTTTGCTCAAGGGTTATTACCCGTGTTTAATGTCAAGCCAAACAGGTTACCTGTTTGGCTTGACATTAAACATGGGTAATAACCCTTGAGCAAACTTCGTGTGCTGGATTAATTATTACGAGCCACAGATGGACCCAGACAGAGGTCAAGGTAAGTGTCACAAAGCCACAGGAGCCACAGACTGACCCTGCTAAGACAAAGGACAAGGTGAGCAGTACATACAGAATGAGGATCCACAGATGGACACTGCCCAGACAGAGGGGAAGGTGAGTGTCATACACAGAATGAGGAACCACGTATGGACCCTGCCTAAACAGAGTTGAAGGTGAGGGTACATACAGAATGAGGAACCACAGACAGACCCTGCCCAGACAGTATTTAAAGTGGATGGCTCATAAAGAATAAGGAGACACAGATGGACCCTGTCCAGAGAGAGGGGAAAGTGAGTGGAACATGCAGTTAAGAAACCACAAGGTACTGATATACAGTAGGATCGATTATTCAGAATGCTCAGGACCTGGGCTTGTCCCGATAAGGAATCTTTCCATTATGTGGAACACCATACCTTAAGTCTGTTACAAATCATTCAAACGTTAAATAACCCAATAGGATTTTTTTTTGCCTCCAATAAGGATTAAGAATCAATTACAAGGCACTGTTGAATTATTACAGTGAAAAGGGAAATCATTTTTAAAAATGTGAATTATTTGATTAAAATGGAGTTTATGGGAGATGGCTTTCCCATAATTCAAAGTTTCCTGGATAACGGATCTCTGTTTTGTTACTTTTTGTTTCTTCTGTTATAGCCCTTACACATGGGCTTTTAAATGTGTATTAAGTGACATGTATGTTAAAAGCATGCATCGGTATGTACTGTATGTTTTATGACATGCAAATAAATGCAATATTGATTGTTTTTATAGTTTTAGCATGGACTAGTCACACATTTCAATAGGTACACATTCAAAAGCCCCATTTGGTTTGGATATCAGATTTAAGACAAGTAAACACATTGCTTTGTGATTTCAACAAGTATTTCTCTAAGTTATTGTATATCTAATGTGCACAAAAACAGATTTATCATCAACTGAAATTTTTACATTTTCTTATAATTTGAAAAAACTTTATTACTCAAATTATTATTTAGAGTTTATAAAAACTACTCATAATTTTCCTTCCAAAATATACAGTATTAATCCCCCAGGTGTACATACCCAAAGGAACACAACTTACATTCAAATGTATTAGGGTAGGACTTCATGGTGCGCGAGGTAGAGTCCTGCGCGGGTCCATTTTTTGGGACCCGTACCCGACCCATACCCGCAACCCGCACCCGCAACCCGGACCCGCAACCTGCATTCTTACCCGCTTGGACCCGCTACCCGACACGACCCGCAAGTACCTTATCCGCAAACCGGATCCGCGACCCGCTGACCATCAAGAATCAGGAAGTGCTGTCATTAGAAACCGGAAGTGACATCATCAGAAGTCGATATGATAAGGAAAAAAGAAGTAAAACAGGAAGTACATTCATTGTAAACCGGAAGTGACGTCATCGGGATACGGCGTGACCAGAAAAAGGTGCAAATATCGTTAATGAGAAGATCCGCGGCCCGACCCAGGACCTGCACACCCTCAGAATCACCGCCCCGCGGGTATACCCGCACCTGGAACTTCTCAGCACAACCCGCCAGGTACCGCAGGTTTTTGCGGGTAACCCGCGGGTATCCGCGGGTACCCGACCCGCTGCAGGACTCTAGCGCGAGGAGTCGACACGTCGCAATGCGATAAAATGCATGCAACGTGTCGGATGTTTTAAAGAAAAAGGAAGTGAAGAAGAAATTCACTTCACTTGCAGGTAAGAACTACATTGATCCGACTCTCGAATGAAAATGCAGCTGCGTTTTCATCCGACAGTCGGATCAATGTAATTCTTACTTGCGATTTCTCCTTCACTTCCTTTTTCTTTAAAACATCCAAGTCGCATGCGTTTTATCCTCGTGCACCATGAAGTCCTACCCTTATGCTTTCAGTAGGGCAGAAGAATGAAAGGTGCAAATTTGCTCCAGATTTAGTCACCTATAGCAACTAGTTAGCAGACAATATTTACCATCCTGATGTTTGAAAGCAATTATCCGATTGCTTGCTATGGGTTATAAATATTGTTCCTTGTGTTCTCCAATAGATTTTCTTCTTTATGAATTTCCACCCAACTGTCATTTTCCATATCTGTCTGGTCTAAAAACAGCCAAAGGACTCCCCTTGTTGAAAGGCAGTTTGTATTTATCAGAGAAACACATATAATACATTATAGAAATATTCTGTTCTGCCTGGTTGGCGAATAAAAGTGGGATAGGGGTTTAAACCAAAATAGTTACTTTCTGGATGTTTTAAACTCTACATTTTAGTAACTTTGCAGATTGCCTGTATGATGTTATTTTTTTCTGCATCTGAATTATTAAGATTATTTTTAATTATTTAACAACCAGTTAATGATTTGAATGCTAGTATGGAGAGAGGAAACTACAGTAGGACAGAAAAAGAATGTAGAGATCATTGCAGAGTAACTCATTTCCATGTAAACCCTACTGAAATTACATTTCAATTTAAAATCAAAGCAAGGTGTTGAATGAATTTGAAATCATGCCATTTTCTATTTGAGCCCAATCTCTGTGTTTGTTGGAGAAAACAGTTGCTATAGCAGAGAGACAGCAGATCTGTAGATTTGTATAGAAGGAAGAACTGGTAGTTCATACAGGTGGGGGGTGAAACTTTTATTTTTGGGAGGCTACCATTAGAAAGCATTCTACTGGAGATACAAATATATAAAAAAAAGGATTTGATCTCTTTTTGTGGAGGCTGAGGGATACAACAAATCTATACGTTTGGATTAAAAGAGGAACTGACAATGGAGTCCTGCGGAATACTGCCAACCAGTAAGGATTCAGGTGGAAAAAATACGTCTTAATTGTGTGTGGGTCCCTGTAAATTTGCAGCAGCTTTAAAACCTAATAAACTGAGCTCCCAGGCGTTTGTGCTACTTTGTGACATCATTTACTGTCCCAAGGCTGTGCTGTCCTGAAATACTGATGTCACTTCTGGTTTACTGATTGTTTGACAAGGAGCATCATGGGTTCAGGAAATGACTTCTTTAGACAGGTTCAAGTAGGGAGAGACACGGGAGGCAATGCGGGTGTTTGCATCTGGGTCAGGTTCTGGTCTGTAAAAACAGACCCTCGCAGGACACTAACTGACAGCTAGAAGTAGGATACAGAAGATATGAAGGTGTGGATAGAAGATGAATCTGGTAGTTAGAATAGGCATAGAGTGGGTTCTCTAGGTTTGTACAAAAGCAGGAACTTGTAATTACAGTATAGAAAGGGAATTGGTGGGGAACCCAAGCAATGGATTAAGCTACTTTGACTGCATGTAAAGGTTGGTGAAGAATCGACTGAACAGGGCACACAGATGAGCGTAAAGTTTCCAACTCAGATTGACCATCAAAGATGTCAGAGGACTCTATACAGTAAACTGTTCAACTCCTGAGCTGCTTAGGTGAATATTTACTAACCTATTTGAGGTCCTTCCATCTAGTTGCTAACTCATGCGGCACTATCCCTTCTAACACTCCTCATTGGGGCTCAAGGCTGATATTCTAGTCCTCTTCTGCTGCTACAGCATGCTTTCTTAATCTAGTATATGGGTCTCTTTATGGGCTTGGGCAACTTGTGGGGCCTACTGTAGATTGCCCCAAGCTCTTCAGTATCCCACTCCATCCAGCTGCCAGAGCACAGATTTCACTCTTTTATACATATGACTGTCTGCTGTGCAGAACCAAAACATGGACTGGGTAGGGCTAGTCTTGTCCTGTCCCCAAGGGGATCCTTCCTGACATTGATTCCTTTTTAAAGCATTATTGTGCAATAATAAAATACAGTGGTTCTACACAACAATAGGAGGGACCTTCTCTGCAGAGGTGTACTTTACAACCAATCCAGTACATACAGATGGAGCTGATGGAATGTGTTCTTCTTGGACCAGGGAAAAGTGCTCTATACCAAGTGCAGAAAACATGGCTGCTCAGAGTTTCCAACTGCTATATATTTTTTGGAAAAATCCGATACAATTTGTGTAGTCAGTCCATTCTTCATTTCAGTGTGGAAAACTCTATCCGCAATGTGTCTGACAATTTCGAAAGGCAATTCGAAAATGAGACTGATGGTAAATAGGCCTCTAAATTCCTTGTGGGATTTGCAAAGTTGCTTATATAATATTTTAATTTGAGATGGCCAATCATGTATTTATGCATGTACTCTCATATACCCCATGAAGGCTGCTAAAACTGCAACCTACAAAATTCTTGAGAACTATAATTCAATTGAATTGAGCACACTTTGAGGCTATTCCCTTCTTGCATTTGCATTCAGGTACACTTAATTGTCTATCTGAGCATAGAGCTTGTACCAATTTGAAAGTTCATCCAAGTGCCATTAGTTTTTATTTCAAGCTGTGATAAAATGTAGCACTTACAGCCTAAAAGCTGTAGTTTTCCCTCTAAGTACTGTCATAAGACTATAGGTGTCCACAGAGTTGGAGTTAATCTGTGAAAAATTCTCTATATGCCATATGACTATGTGTCTAAATACCTCTCATTAGTGCTCCTTTCACTGGGCACTGAAGGTTTTGGTTCAAGCTCCCAAGCCCAGCTCATAACAAGGTTACACATCCAGGAATTTCCAAGGAACAAAATAAACATTAGTTGAAACTACCCTTGGGATGAACCTCAGGATGAGCCAAACTGGAAAAAGAATCAGAAGCAGGAGTAAATATGAGTGCATAGGTGTTAGATGTGCTCATTAAGCTCAACTGAATCAAAATTGATCATCAGTGTTTCATTATGCCAAGTTCTCCCAAACCGTTGCTTGGGGGTTTGGAAGAGGCCTTAAATTTGGGAATCAGTCCTTTCAACGTGGTCATTGTAACAGAGCATCTGGAATTTATATTTATAGAGCTCCCCTTTTTTCTTCTACATTAGCATTGACTGATGTATCAACCACGAGGACTGTCAAATCACTCAGGGGCCGGTTTATCAAACCGTGAACTTTGCAGGTCATGCTTTTTGACTCCAAAAATCCATAAAAGTCTTGGAAAAAGTGTGATTTTTCTAAAATTTACTATGCGACAAAACAAACAATTCTGCATCTGAAAATACTACAGCTAAAAACTGTTGCAATCATGTAAAGTCAATGGCTGATGTCCCTTTTATAACTGGAAGATCTTCCTTTAATTCTTGGTTTTAGAGGTTTTAGGGAGTTTTTGACACTGACTTTTGTGCAATAATACGAAAAAGTTTTCTGCGACTTTTCCCATTCATGTTTTTCAGTTTCAGAAATTTCATGACATTCGTGGATTTAGAGAAAGTAAGTTTAGTCATGGTTTCAAAAATCCCTAAAAACACAAAAATGAGACTGATGGTAAATAGGCCTCTAAATTCCTTGTGGGATGTATTTTGCTAAATTTGCAAAGTTGCTTAGAAAAATCCATAAAAGTCAAAAGTGTGATTTTTCCAGGATTTCTTCTGCGACAAAACAGACAATTCTGCATCTGAAAATATTACAGCTAAAAACTGTGGCATTCATGTAGAAGTCAATGCTGATGTCCCTTTTATAACTGGAAGATCTTCCTTTAATTCTTAGTTTTAGAGGTTTTAAAGGGATCCTGTCATCAGAAAACATGTTTTTTTTTCAAAACACATCAGTTAATAGTGCTGCTCCAGCAGAATTCTGCACTGAAATCCATTTCTCAAAAGAACAAACAGATTTTTTTTATATTCAATTTTGAAATCTGACATGGGGCTAGACATTTTGTCAATTTCCCAGCTGCCCCTGGTCATGTGACTTGTGCCTGCACTTTAGGAGAGAAATGCTTTCTGGCAGGCTGCTGTTTTTCCTTCTCAATGTAACTGAATGTGTCTCAGTGGGACATGGGTTTTTACTATTGAGTGTTGTTCTTAGATCTACCAGGCAGCTGTTATCTTGTGTTAGGGAGCTGCTATCTGGTTACCTTTCCATTGTTCTTTTGTTTGGCTGCTGTTACAGCAGTAAAGAGTGATTGAAGTTTATCAGAGCACAAGTCACATGACTTGGGGCAGCTGGGAAATTGACACTATGTCTAGCCCCATGTCAGATTTCAAAATTGAATATAAAAAAATCTGTTTGCTCTTTTGAGAAATGGATTTCAGTGCAAAATTCTGCTGGAGCAGCACTATTAACTGATTCATTTTGAATTTTTTTTCCCATAACAGTATCCCTTTAAGGAGTTTTTGGCAATGACTTGTGCAACAATACGAAAACGTTTTCTGCGACTTTTCCCATTCATGTTTTTCAGTTTCAGAAATTTGATGACATTCTCGGATTTAGAGAAACTAAGTTTAGTCATGGTTTCAAAAACCTCTAAAAACACGAAAATGAGACTGATGGTAAATAGGCCTCTAAATTCCTTGTGGGATTTGCAAAGTTGCTTATATAATATTTTAATTTGAGATGGCCAATCATGTATTTATGCATGTACTCTCATATACCCCATGAAGGCTGCTAAAACTGCAACCTACAAAATTCTTGAGAACTATAATTCAGGTTGGCTTAGAAATTCTAGACAAGGAATATGTTGGATCATGGATGTGGTCATGGCACCCCATGTGATCTCATATGAAATTTTCCTTTAATAGGAACCAACAGACACCAAAAGAACTGGCAGTTTTCAGACGGAAAACATGCATTTAGCCTTGGTCAAGAACAATTTTTTGTGCACTTCTTCGCTGGCTGAAATACGCTATAGCCCTATGATTTACATACAGTGATCTCTGAAATATGCCAATTGTATTAATGTGTCACTAGCACAATGCAGCAATCAGAGAAAAACAGCAAAGCCTGCCAACATATTCAATCTACAACTCAAATGGGAATTTAAAGGTTCTCAGAGTTAAAAAATATATTTTTTCCTTATTGTCACAAGGAGCAAATAAATCTCTGATTGCTTCAATAGCCTCCAGCAAATGTGCAGACTTTTAGAAAGATCAAATACAGGGAGGGCAGCTTGTACCCACCAAGGTCTCGCAAATAACTCTTGAATAGTAAAACACAATAAAATATAAATTCAGCTTCATACTGCTAGGGAAGGGGGGAAAAAAAAAACTCGTGTTGAACCAATAGAATTTTTGTATTCTGGGTGACATTTCAGTTTGATATATTCTTCTTATTGTTTCAGCTACATGACTATCTGTGTTATAATTGAAAGGCAAATGGGTTCCAAGGGGCAGTCATCGAGCAACGGCAATGTGGCCAAGTAAAAGGATTGGTCTGTTGGAGGGAAAATTCTATTAGGGAGATATTGATCAACAATGATATCCCAATAAGTTTTTAAAGTGTATTATTAGTAAAACGATGCATGATTGAGAGTGTTGCTCCTTTAAATAATGGTACCAGTATGGTTGTAACAGACCTACCTCATTGCTGCACTATTGGCTCAGCTCAATCTAGTCAGTGGCTGACTCAGGATATGGTTCATAAAGCTTTACTAAAAATGTATACGAGCGAACAGCGCCTGATGGCCAATGCATTTGCCAAATACAGGTACGGGACCTGTTATCCAGAATGCTCGGGACCTGGGGTTTTCCGGATAACGGATCTCTCCGTAATTTGGGTCTTCATGCCTTAAGTCTACTAGAAATTCATTTAAACATTAGATAAACCCAATAGGCTGGTTTTGCTTCCAATAAGGATTAATTATATCTTAGTTGGGATCAAGTACAAGCTACTGTTTTATTATTACAGAGAAAAAGAAAATCATTTTTAAAAATTTGTAATTTTTGGATAAAATGGAGTCTATGGGAGATAGCCATTACGTAATTCGGAGCTTTCTGGATATCGGGTTTCTGGATAAGGGATCCTATACCTGTTGAAATCTTTACCTACTATTAAAAGAATACAGCATCCATTCCTTCAAAGGACGGAATTCTATCTTTGTTATTATGTTATGGAAACGGATGGCGGCACTTAGTTGTATTTGAATAAAGCTTAAAGAATTAATGCATTTGGGTAGTGACAATTAACTGGAATATCACTTTAGGGGATCTAAACCCAACATGAAACGGTCCTGCTGTGCCTCTTAACTCAGTAAAAAGGATCACCAAAATGTTAATTACAGATGCAAGAAAATGAACCAATCACAATGCTGCTTACCTGCACTTTGTCAATCATCTTGCTGTCATCTTATATATAGTGAAAGGCGATGCTGCACGGCGTAAAAATTTGCGAAACACGGAAAATTTGCAAAATGCATTGAAGTCAATGGGCATCAAAATCATTTTGACGAGTGAAAATTTCGACCCGAGCGACAATCTTTATATGCGCGACTATTTAGACCAAAATTACAGAAAGATCCCTTATCTGGGAAAACCCAGGTCCCGAGCATTCTGGATAACAGGCCCCCATACCTGTATTATGATATCAATTACATCAGTAAAGAAGCAGCAAATAACAAGGTAGCTAGACAGTAAAAATAACACACACACACATATATTGAATGAACCTTAGGGTCTTTCTTTATATATTCTCTCCTTTATTACTGTGCGCAGGGGCAAATGAAAATGCCCTTCCATCAATGTATAGATAGATACGTATATATTTGGGAATATTACATTTTCTCGTAACCTTGACTTCTAACGCATGGAATGGAACGTCTCCTCTCCACCCACATTTAAATGCACTGGGTCTCTGGTATGGCCGCACAATGGCATTAATATTAACTGTCCTCTTCAGTCATCGAGGAACGTTTATACCACACTCATGTTTCATTTATACACAAAACACTTTTCCCCTATGAGACATCTCCGCAATAGCTATAGCTTTATGGCTACCATTGCTATAATATTGCCTCTCAATTTTTAATGACGTTCTAATGAATATTTACAGCAAATCATGTTTTATTTCCTATATTCTTCCCTTATCGGATTGACAAAGGTGGGTATTAAAGTAACCTATAAGCAAAATTACACAGTAATGGAGGTTAATGCGAAATTCTCACATCCTGCTTTTCAATAGGCCGGCATTCGAACTCTCCAACCATTCCTGTAGTCTATAAAACTAGGGCCCATTTACACACATGCAATCATATTTAAATAAATACAATGAAGAGGTGTAACTGATCTATAGGCTCAGGTGATAGAAACTGACCTTGACAGTTCAGATTACTACTTGGTTGGTTGGTTAGTTGGTTTGCTGGTTGGATGGTTGATTGTTTGGTTAGTTAATTTGCTGGTTGGTTTGTTGATTGGTTGATTGGTTGGTTGGGTGCTGGCCTGGTATAAAAAGTTAAGGTGGTCATAGGCAGTTAGATTTAAGTGGCAGATTTGGGTTCTTTCAAACAATTCCCTCCCTACTGTGTTCTTCCATGTTTTATTTGGTGATTTTTTCTATTTTAGCCTATTTCTACTGATGTAAACTAGAATACAGTTATGCCATAGATACTAACTCACAAATAACCCGTCTATTTCTAATCCATTTAACAGTCAATAATCAGGGGGTCTTTATGTGCAGCACATTTCTCCTTTGTCTTTGTGTTTATGTAACAATCACGTTATTAGGAACCCTGTGGATTCTGGTGTTCATCGTCTCCCTTTTGGGGCCCCGGGCTTTCTGCTACGGAAACAAACAAGGAAAAGTGTGTAAGTAGAAAAGAGTCCTTAAACAAGGTACAGGCAAGGATTTAGAGATTTCTGAGAAGACGTGGTTGAGATTCAGGCAAAAGGTTCAAGGCAGGGGCCATAATTGTATTCAAAGGAGTCAAAACCAGGAATTAAAAGACAGGATAAATGCTTGGGCAGGATCAGTAAACTGAAGAGAGCTGAGGCACTTTAAAAATGAGAATGGGCCGTTTAAATGGATCTTGGCACCAAAATAAAAAAAAAAAACGTGCCGCACTCGTCCTGACACTCAGCATCCAATGCCAGCGTAGTGACGCTGATGTCAGTACAAGACGCGTGATGTCAGCCTGCGCCCCAGCGACCATTTTACAGTTTATTTGGGAATGGTAAACAGTACAGTATGAGAATGTAGTATATTGTGGGCCCAGAACACTCCTTCCCTGTATATTTGTGTTTATAGTGTGTGTTTGGGAGGGAGGTGCCGTTATACAATAACGTTGTCACTATCGCCACCCTGAGTCCAGAACTAGTGCTAGGTTCCTGGTCTTCTGCCTGTAGCAGCCGCCATTTGCCTAGGGAGGAGCCCTCAGCTACTCAGAGGCCACCAGGTCTTAATATGAGAGGAGCAAAGCAAAGAGTTCTGAACATGCAAAGGGGAATGTTCATAATGCAAGTTTAGGTTGGAAGGCAACACCAACTTCACAGTAATAGATGGAATAGCGTGGTCAGTCAGGCTGGAGTCAGTACAGGCGGAGTTCAAGCAAGGTCAGACGGCTGGGGTCGGTACTGGCAGCGTTTAGGAATAGTCAGGAAGACAAAAGGTTGGAATTGTCAGAGTTCAGAATAGTCATACAAAACCAGAATATACACAGACAAAAACTTCCCAAGTTAGACCTAACAAGGGGCAACGATTTCTAGCCTGAAGCCCCTTTAAATAGTTTTTGCACCAAAGTGCCAAGACATCATTATGCACAGCACATAAAATGCGGAAGTGCACACCGTGCGCCATAGGAAACCGCCACTAAGAAGAGGAAACACCACGCGGCAGGCGTCCCCACCAGCCCACTAAACGCCCAGGGTGAGTTGTTACAGTAGTGTAAGGATATATTGTAGTATGTCAGATCATTCCTGCTTGTTTTCATCTCTTGAGGTTTTTCTTAATAAATACCAATTTACAGAATACCTCCAGCTGATATATAAGGATCTGTATAAGAAGTCTATGGAGAAATACCTCAGTTGAGGCACATGATGAACTGTGCCCTTAAAATTTCATTTTCTTCCATTTTCTGCTTAGTTTATCAGTTCAGTTTTGTTCATAAGCAACTGTATTTCAGCATTTATAGCGCTTAATAAAAGTTGCCTTTGTTGCTAGTCATGTCTATGAAAATATACTCAGCTGAGACTCAAAAACTATACCTTCATATTAACTGGACTTTAAGGGAAAATAAAAGAATCATATTGAAGATGTTGTATTGTACTTGCAAAGTTATCAGCAGCATTAACAACTCGTGTTATTTAGTGCAATAGAAATGGACTCTTTGGGCTGCATATATCAAACATATCGAATTACTTCCTACATTGGCAGATTTCACTGGGCAGTGGCAGATTTCAGTTAAGACATGTATATCTGGTTTGTGTCCTAAAGGAGAGCTACAGTTTTAAACACTGGGGGGAAGGAGCAATATTTTAGGAACCCCCCCCCCCATTTTTTGCACATCTTCCATAAAATTGTACTGTCAGGACTCAAGAGGAGTCTTTAGTGTACCCTTTAAAGGAGAAGGAAAGCTACGGAGGCATTTTATTGCCAATAGATTAGCTGCAATAGTGCAAGTTAGAATGCTATATTTATTCTGTAGAATGTTTTACCATACCTGAGTAAAAAGCTCTAGAAACTCTCTGTTTGTTTAGAATAGGAGCTGCAGTAGTAATGTGATGTGACATCACTTCCTGCCTGAGTCTCTCCCTGCTCTGGGCTCAGATTACAGTAGAGAAGGGAGGGGCTGGGGGGAGAGGAGCAAACTGAGCATGCTCTTGCCCAGGGCAATGAGGTTTAAGCTGAAGGCAGGAAGTCTGATACAGAAGCCAATGAGTACACAATAGAAGGAAAGAAATGCAGTATTTCTTTTGACAGGGGACTCAGAGCAACATTACTTGGGGGGTTTACTGGTATATTTAGATGGACCTTTCTGATAAGGCTTACTTAGTTTTAACCTTTCCTTCTCCTTTAATGCTCATTTAACAAGCACTTGCATTTAGAGGAATGCTGAACTCTACATTAAGGGCAGAAAGGGGAATGGTATGGGCAGAATAGTGGACAAGTAAGGGATGGGTATGGGCTTGGTAGGGGAAAGTTAAGGCATGGGTATGGGCTGGGTATGAGCTGGGTAGGGGACAGGTAAGGGATGGGTATGGGACAGGTAGGGCACAGGTAAGGGATGGGTATGGGACAGGTAGGGGATAGGCAAATAATGGGTATGAACTGCGTAGGGAACAGGAAAGGATGGGTATGGGCCAGGTAGGGGACAAGTAAAGAAAGGGTATGTGCTGGGTAGGGGACAGGCAAAGAATGGGTAGGGCTGGGTAGGGGACAGGAAAGGATGGGTATGCGCTGGGTAGGGGATTGGTAGCAGATGAGTATGGGATAAGTAAGGACAGAAGAGTAGAGTACATATGTTCCTCCCACTCCTCAACAATACAGCACTGACAAGCACTCCAGAATTGTGTGTAGAGTCCAGTGCTAATGTGGAAAAGGCAGAAGGTAGTGTGCAAAGTTGAAAAAATGGTTTGCACTTTGAATATTGCCTTCTGCTCAAAAAATGACCCCTAGGGTGTTTTCCTCAAGGGTGCCACAACACCATTTCCCAAGTATTTCTTCTGCTGCAGTAAACTTATGCCAGACACAATACTGTACATGCAGCTGCCCTGAGTGGCACGGGGAATACTTGGGAAATGGTTCCAACATGGCAGCTCCCTAGAAGAAAGTACCTCCAACCTTTAAGTTTAAATTTTATAGTGATATATTTTACTGTCTTGCCATTCTATAGCTGCTACCCCTTACTCTTTGTAAGGTCTCTCCCAATACATTTGGCTGGAATGTGGTTCCAGTTGTAGGTCTTTGTTTGTGCTTCATTTTTGCTGATATATTGGTTTCTGATTTCTGCCTGTTCCTGGCAACTCTGAATGCCGCCTGACCCGATCTGTGCCTGAACCTTGCTTATAATATTGATTAACACCTTGGATAGCTCCCTACTGGGCTCTGGCCTGCTCCTGGTCCAAAAGGCCTTGAGACCCTTTGGGGCAGATCTATCAAGGGTCGAAGTGAATTTGAAAGAATTTTCTAAGTAAAAAAATTCAAAATTCAAAGTAATTTTTAGGTTAATTCGACCATCAAATAGGATACTACGACTTTGAATTTACTTCGACTTTGATTCAAAGTAAAAATTGTTTGAATATTAGACCATTCCATAATCGAAATACTGTCTCTTTAGAAAAACTTTGACTTCAATACTTCGCCAAATTAAACCTGCCGAAGTGCTATGTTAGCCTATGGGGACCTTCTAGAGCAGTTTTCTAAGTCTTCAGAGGTCGAAGGAAAATCGTTCGATTGATTGATGAAATCGTTCGAATCGTTCTACTCGAACGATCTAATCGTACGATCGAACGATTTTACTTGGATCGTTCCATTGCCAAATTCGGTAAAAAATCCTTTGACAGATTTATTAAATTTCAAGTTTATGTGAGGTTTTTTTACTCTAATCAATTAGAATATACTCACAACTCGAATTGGAGATTATTTAAATAAAACTCAAACGAATATTACCGATACGAAAAATCAAACCGAATTCAAATCAAGTTTTTTCTCATAAAAAAAACTCAAATGTCAGGAAGCCTATCAAATGGGTCACTGGATCTCTGCCACTGACTTCTACATGAACTCGGCACGTTTCAGGTGGCAAATAGTTTGAGTTGTTCTCAGGGTCCAGGTATGATAAATCTCGAATTCGAATCTTAGTTTGGATTATTCCCAACTCGAATTTACAATTCGATGCATAATAAATCTGCCCCTTAGTGCACAACACATTATGGAGCTCAAAGACATCTGAAGAGGTGGGTACCAGAGTTATAATAAACATTCTGCTTCTGGAAGACATACAAGTATTCTGTTTTTCAGAACGCTTAGGACCTGGGGTTTTCCGGATAACAGATCTTTCCGTAATTTGGATATTCATACCTTAAGTCTACTAGAAAATCATATAAACATGAAATAAACCCAATAGGCTGGTTTTGCTTCCAATAAGGATTAATTATATCTTAGTTGGGATCAAGTACAAGCTACTGTTTTATTATTACAGATAAAATGAAAATAGTTTTTAAAAATTTGGATTATTCGAATTAAATTAAGATGGGATATGGTCTTCCCATAATATGGAGCTTTCTGGATAATGGGTTTCCAGATAACAGATCTCATACCCACCACTGCAGAGGAGCAATGGGGTCCCAAATCAATACTGGGTTTGGGGTTGCATTTATTAATCTGCTTTTGATAAAATACCCATTATAATTATACAGAAAAAAAGCCTCTGCAATTGTTCTGCAACATGCAGCAAATAACACTAAAAGTACTTCGACGGGACCCATAAAAGCCATGGAAATCCAGTATGAAAGCAGCTGTTTTACCGACAAAGTCATATGTTAACCCAAAGTTCAGATGCGAAAATTCCTAAACTAATCCCGCTGAAAGGAAATCCTCTTCTGCCAACAAAAAAGCCCGGATTTATCCCTGTGTTGTACAAAAGCTCTAAATGCGGATCAATAACTCCACTTCATTCGAGAATACTTGAGCCTACATTTGCTTGTCGTTCTGCAGAATATTAAACTATTACCTAAAATCCCTAAGCCTTTTCAATTACTGGTGACGGCTGATATGGATTATCCTCTTAGCAACAATTAAGCGAGACGCGGAAATACCATGAAAGCCCAGGCAAATGAATGTGCGGGGGATTCACCTTGAAACCATTTTCATTTTGGCGGCTCACGGAGCATTTTTTTTTTTTTAAACAAATAATGTGCCGTAGAACCATGGAGATTGATGAACAAAGAGGTTTTTGTTCTTAATAAGGTCTCGGGATGCTTCAATTAATTGTTCTATAAGAGAGGATCATTTTAATTGGATCTACAAAGCACTTGGCAGCCCCAACAGTATTATTTTATTTTATTATTTTATTATTTATTGCAAAACAAGTCGAAGGTAAAATGACGGACTTTACATAAATGATCTAATAAAGGTATGGGATCAGTTATCCGGAAACCTGTTATACAGAAAGCTCCGAATTACGAAAAGATCATCTCCCATAAACTCCTTTTATCCAAATTATCCAAGTTTTTAAAAATTATTTCTTTTTTCGCTGTAATAATAAAACAGCCGCAACTAAAATTTAATTAATCCTTATTGGAAGCAAAACCAGACTATTGGATTTATTTAATGTTTACATGATTTTCTAGTAGACTTAAGGTATGAAGATCCAAATTACAGAAATATTTGCTATCCAGAAAACCCCATGTCCCAAGCATTCTGGATAATGGGTCTCATAACTGCATATATTAAATATGAGAAGTGGCCCCCATATAATATCCCAAATATTTACAGATAATTATCAGCGATGGGAGAATTAGTCCTGTTTCGCTTCGCCGAAAAATTTGCTGCTATATTCACGAAACGGTGAAGAATTCGGAAAACACAAATTTTGATGCCTGCGTTAAAGTCAATGGGTGTCCAAATAATGTTGACGCGCAACGGTTTTGACGCGAGCAGCTTTTGAGACATACGTCCAAAATTTTTGGTCGCCGCTGAAATTAATTGTCGGTGACGAAACGTGGAAATTCGTTGGGAATGCGAGCCTGACAAATTTATTCGCTTATCACTAATAATTATACCAATGACCCTTGGCTTTCACACATTGCACCAATATGAGCTGTTTGGCCAATTGTGACTATTCTTTCTGTGATGCATAAATACAGGTATGGGATCCATTATCCAGAAACTCGTTATCCAGAAAGTTCCAAATTACAGAAAGGCCATGTCCCACAGACTCCATTTTATCCAAATAATCCAAAAAATTATAAATGATTTCCTTGATTCCAACTAAGATATAATTAATCCTTATTGGAGGCAAAACCAGCCTATTGGGTTTATTTAATGTTTATATGATTTTCTAGTAAATTTAAGGTATGAAGATCCAAATAACAGAAATATCTGTTATCTGGAAAGCCACAGGTCTTGAGCATTCTGGATAACAGGTCCCATACCTGTATATAAAGATGTGCTTAGTTGAAGTGTCCATCATTCTACATATTTGAATGACTTTATATGTGGGTTTAGACGATAGTAAAATTCTGCTGGAACAACAGGTTTTAAAGGGGAATGCCCAGTCCCTAGCAACTTTGCAATTGGTCTTCATTAGTTATATTTTATAGTTTTTGAAATATTGCTCTTTTGCCTCTTTCCAGATTTCAAATGGGGGTCACTGACCCCATTTAAAAAACAAATGTCCTCTAAGGCTACAAATGTATTGTTACTGCTACTTTTTATTATTAAACTTTCAATTCAGGCCTTTCATATTCCAGTCTCTTATTAGAATTAGTAAAGCGAATCTGTTTTTTTTCGACGCTGGCGTCAAAATCCCCCATCACTAATTAAAATCAATGCGTGGTTGATAGGGTAATTTGGTCCCTAGCAACTGATGGCTGAAATTGCAAACTGGAGAGCTGCTGAATTACTTTTTAGTAACTAAAATCAAATAATAAAAAATGAAAACCAATTGCAAAATGTCTCAGAATATCCCTCTCTATATCATACTAACAGTTAATTTAAAGGTGAACAACCCCTATTCATACCAACTTTTACTGCAGACTTGACTTGACTTCAGTGATGTAGGACACGTCTGAGATGGTGCAAAATAATTAAATTAATGAACTGGTTAGTCTGGGATACAGGAAAATAGTGTAAAGACCAATGTGAGGAGCTACATTCATCACTTGGTGGAAAGACCTTAGGTAAGGGGTTGAAGGTAAATAACTTTACTCCTCAAAATGGTTCTCTAATGGGTTTAGCACCAATGTGTCCAAAACACAAACTGACTGCTGCAATAATCTATTAATGTGCATTAGATAAACCACCCCTTCACCCTCCTTGCTCACCTCCTGGCTACTTGAAGAGGACACGGTTCCCAGGAGAAGCACATGGCTGACTAGTGAGCAGTAACAGTTGGGTGCTTGCTGGCCTGTAAACAATTTGCAGCAACTAAAATACCTTGTGGCCATACATGGGCTGTAACAGCCGCTGACGGTTTATTGGCTAGTTTATGAGGCCTTCTGATGGCCTTCCCCGACTGATATATGGCCAAAAATCAGCCAAATGTCAATCAGGTAGATCCTGTCTGATCAAGGACAGCATCAATGTATTCTCAGCGTTGTGATCTGATTGCTGGGCCCTAGGGCCCATGATCGGGTCAGCCCCTTATCACCCACTGAAGGTGGGCATAACAGGGCAAGATCCACTTGTTTGGCAATCTCTCCAAACAAGTGGATACATGTATGACCACCTTACCTCCACCCCAGTCACAACCTCCTTCGCACCTTGCATTTATTTGGTTGTGGGTAGCGATGGGTGAATTTGTCCCATTTCAATTCGCCAAAAAATTTGTGAATTTCCCGCACATACGAAAACACGAATTTTGAAGGCCGCATGAATGTCGACTCTGGAGTTAAAGTCAATGGGCGTCCGAATAATGTTGACGCGAGGCGGTTTTGACGCAAGCGACTTTTACCGACACACATCCAAAAAATTTTGTCTTCGCCGGCAAATTTTTGATGGAGTTTCACGATGCAGCTTCCAACCCTGCATTGATTTGAATAAGAGACTGGAACATGAACAAGAGAAGATGTGAATAGAAAGATGCGTAATAAAAAGTAGCAATAACAATACATTTGTAGCCTTACAGAGCATTTGTTTTTCGATGGGGTCAGTGACCCCTCATTTGAAAACTGGAAAGAGTCAGAAGAAAAAGGTAACTTAAATAATTAATACCAATTGAAAAGTTGCTTAGAACTGGCCATTCTATAATATACTGAAAGTGAACCACCCCTTTATGTACAGCTACAGTGGAAAGAAATAAGTGGATTTCTGCTTAATTCATATGTAGTGATGGGCGAATTTGCGTGAAATGGTGCCGGCATCTCGTTTTTGACGCCGTCGTCCATTTTTTGACGCCGACGGCCTGTTTTGACGCCGACGGGACGTTTTTTATGCCATCGTCCATTTTTTCGACTCCGGCGACAATTTATTTTTTTACGGTGATGAATTTTCGTGGGCATTTCGCGAATTTATTCGCTGGCGGCAAATCGAGCAAATTCGCCGCGGATTTGCACCTGGTGAATAAATCTGCCCATCACATTTCATATGCTCTGCTGTTTAATTCATTCTGCTGAAGGGAGGCTTCTATCAGTGACATGTGACTTCTAGAGCCCACCTTGTTTTGGAACCATTCAGGCGCCTTAAGGTGTTAAGGGGACACCCACAGGCAATAATTTTGCTTAAAATAACTGTAAGTGCCAAACTGGGTTGAAGAGCAATGCCAGAATTTTGATATTTTTTAAAGCTTTTGGGTTTCCGGATAATAGATCTAAACCCCTGCAGGAACATAAAAAGAAGCGGCTACAGATCCTGGACATTTGTTAGCGTTTAAGTCATTCTCAGCTCCCGACCTCATTATGTCACAAAGATGAAATTCATTTTCCAACGTCCTTGTAAAATGCAGCCAATCGATAACATCCAGCGCGAGCGAGGAGTTAATATACAGACGCAGAAAGAAAATCATTTGAAACTATGGAAATTAATTTGCTCTCGTAAGGACCGAAGACTTGGAAAAACAATAAGCGCTGACAGGCAGCCAGGGTGATGCGCGGAGGAATTACTGATGTGATTAATAATTCGAATAGGAAGAGAGAATACGGGCTGTGGATTTGTTTATGAAGTCATATACTGGGTCACACAATGAATAAATCATGTTTGCAAATGCACAATATTGTACAGAAATCATACCTACCAACTGTCCCGTTTTCAGCGGTACAGTCCCTCTTTTGACAGCTCAACCCGCATTCACTACTTTGTACTGGAAAGTCCAGATTTTCTCTGCACTGAACAGCTAAAAAAAGATACAATGTTTCTAACTTAAAGGGATACTGTCATGGGAAAAAACTTTTTTTTCAAAATGAATCAGTTAATAGTGCTACTCCAGCAGAATTCTGCACTGAAATCCATTTCTCAAAAGAGCAAACAGATTTTTTTATATTCAATTTTGAAATCTGACATGGGGCTAGACATATTGTCAATTTCCCAGTTGCCCCCAGTCATGTGACTTGTGCCTGCACTTCAGGAGAGAAATGCTTTCTGGCAGGCTGCTGTTTTTCCTTCTCAATGTAACTGAATGTGTCTCAGTGAGACATGGGTTTTTACTATTGAGTGCTGTTCTTAGATCTACCAGGCAGCTGTTATCTTGTGTTAGGGAGCTGCTATCTGGTTACCTTCCCATTGTTCTTTTGTTTGGCTGCTGGGGGGAAAAGGGAGGGGGTGATATCACTCCAACTTGCAGTACAGCAGTAAAGAGTGATTGAAGTTTATCAGAGCACAAGTCACATGACTTGGGGCAGCTGGGAAATTGACAATATGTCTAGCCCCATGTCAGATTTCAAAATTGAATATAAAAAAATCTGTTTGCTCTTTTGAGAAATGGATTTCAGTGCATAATTCTGCTGGAGCAGCACTATTAACTGATTCATTTTGAATAAAAAGTTTTTTCCCATGACAGTATCCCTTTAATTGGCTTTTGGCTGAGAGCCCAGAACAGCCTCCAGGTGCAAATAAGATACTTTGTAACAATTTTGAGATAAGTAATTGTAACAATTTAGATCAGGAGGTCCCTTGGGAAAAGTTAGACTTACAGCTTAAAGGACAATTTACCTTCATTAGCAAAACCGTTATAACTGGAAAAAAAAAACACAGAAATATGTTCAGACTTTCATAAGCTTATGCCAAATTTTGTAAAATGAACATGGTAATTTAGGGGTGTGGCCAAATATTGGGCATGGTCAAAAAAATTGTCTCGTTTAGCTTGCAAATTTTTGTCTCTCTTTTTATTTCTAAAATGTTGGGAGGTATGCCGAAAGTCCTGGTTTCACCAATCAGGCTCAGGAGTGGCCTATTCCTCCCATCGGTATAAGTAATACCAAATTACAGAAGGCCATCACCCATTGACTCAATTTCAATCAACTAATCAAGTTTTCCCCTCTATCTGTGTAATAATAAAACAGTAGCTTGTACTTGATCCCAACTAAGATATAATTAATCCTTATTGGAAGCAAAACCAGCCTATTGGGTTTATTTCATGTTTATATGATTTTCTAGTAGATTTAAGGTATGGTGACACACACCCCTTATCCATAAAATCCTATGTTCCAAGCATACCGGGCAGGGATGCCATCAGGGGGGTACAGGGGGTAATCCAAGGGGGGCTTGGCTGTGCTGCACTTTTCAAAATAGCCAGGCCCCCCTCGACAGCGCTGAAGCCCATCCCGAAGAGACAAAAGCCAAAAGTCCCAAAGCCGTGAAAAGACCAGAAGTCATGAAAGGAGGTGAAGTTAAAGTCCTGAAGCCACAAGTTAACTTCTACTGAATACCCATGTGTGTTTTTTTTTAAACCCCTAGCCACCAATACTCTATAGGCCCCTGCCACCAATGTTTTTTTTAATAAAATATACTCTGGGGCCCAACATTTTTTTTAACTTATGGTGGGCCCTGATCAGCAATGATTTTTAAAATACTTTTATGGGGGCCCTGGCGCCAATGTTTATTTATTTAAACTTTAATGGGGGGCCCTGGCGCCATAATTTTTTTAACTTATGGGGGCCCTTAACACCAATAATTTAAAAAAAAAAATGTATGGGGGGTTCTGGTGCCAATGTTTTGGATTTAAAAAAAAAAAATTATGGGGGGCCCTGGTGCCAACATTTTTTTAACTTATGGGGGGCGCTGACGACCAATGATTCTTGAAAAACTTTTATGGTTGGCCCTAGTGCCAATTTTTTTTTTTTTAATTTATAGGCAGCCCTGGTCACCAATTCTTTTTTTTTAACTTGTAGGGGGGCTTGACCACCAATTTTTTTTTTAAAAAAAACAAAAAACCTTTATGGGGCTCCCTAGCGCCACAGTTTTTTTTAACTTATAGGGGGTCTTTGTATAACTTGTGTGAGGAGGGGCTTTACCATTTTTAGCACTGTGGTCTTTTAACTGTGGGATGGGCAGGATCTGGGGTAGGCCCCAGGGGGCTGGGGAAATGTTGTTGTACGTGGGCCCCCTGATTTCTAATTGTGGCCCTGATTCCAGATAACAGATCCCATACCTGTATAGAACTTGACAGGGGCATTAATAAATAGTTCACACAGAAGACTTTAAAATACTCATTTAACCTTTTTTGGTAATCCAAAAACTAGAATTTTTACAGGTTTTAGAGATATAGAGGTTTTCAATTTTTTTTTCACTTGTAATTTTCTGAAAAACTTTAATTGTTTGAGGTTTTAGAGATATTTGTATTCTTTTCAGATCATTTTTTTTTATTTCAATTTGCACTTTTTATATTTGGATCTTTTAATAACTTTCTTGGCTTTCTTGATTTTAGAGAAATTGAGTTTAATCGTGGTTTCAAAAAGCTCTAATACCACTAAAATTCGACCTTCGATAAATGGCCCTACCCAAAGTCCGTGCACTAGGGATAATATGGAAGATCTCGTTGATGTGAAATACTTCTCTTGTGTTGGTAGCGTAGTTAGAAATGCACTCTATTCTTTGTATAATGGATTGGCTTGATCAGAAATGAATAGACAGTATAGAATGAACACAATGCGCCTGCATCTATACATAGAAGTGGAAAAGTGCTGTTATAAAGAGATAAGTACCATTAAGGGGTTAGACATGCAGATGGGTGCATGTAATTAATCAACAAAGACAGTTATTCAGGCCTCCACCATTGATCGACAATAGCCTGACAGCAATGTGTTTAAATGGGAAGACAGAAAGTCCATCATTCATTAACCTGATATGAGTAAAGTGCTTATACTATGACTTCCCTATGTGTCCTTTGAACATTAAAGTCAGAATATTGGACATGATGTCATCATCCCATTACTAAACCAAACATAATGGGGCAAATTCCATAAGATTCGAAGTTGCGCCAGGTGCAACTTAGCCGCACTTTGCCACAATTCGCCACACTTCGCCAGGCGTATTTTCGCCAGCGCTCCGCAAATTCACTAAAATCCGAAGTTGCGCACAGGGGTAGCGTAAGTTTTCGAAGTTGCGCTAGCGTTAATTCGCCAAGATGCCTAGAAAACCTTCAAATCAGCAAATAAGAATTTTATTTTGCCCTACACATGTGCCCACTGTCTAGGTAAGTTGCCATGAGTCAGGAAATGTAGGGGGGAAGGAGGGGAGCCCCAAAAAAATTTTCGATCTTTTTCAGCCTATCAGCCATCATGTAGAAAACACGCCAGTGTTTTTTGGAACTTAGAAAAAATTTTGACTTTTTTTTAAACAATCCCTATCTACTCTATTGCAGTTCGCCAGGTCTGAGGTGGTGAAGGAAGTCTAGCGTAAAAGGTAGCGTTCAGTACACTGCGCAAGTTAGTGAATTTGCGTAGTTACGTCGCTAGCGAAAATTCGCCTGGCATAAGGGTGCGAAGTAACACTAGCGAAATTCTGCCTGCTGCTGTGGGCTGCTGGGGAGATGCGCAGTCAATGTATGGATCAGTAAAGGGAGCAGCGTTTCTTCAGATCCTGCCTTCGGAAGGTGAACCAGCAGGCCGGCATGTTTGTGTATGGTAGGCCCTTGCCCAATGCTTTCCAGCTCTCTCCGCAGATCCCCAAGACGAACTGCTGCCTTAGCGATGGCTCCAATCACCTAGCAGCCTAGTTCCCTGTGCCGAGACCCTGCAGCTCCCGCCTCTCGTTTCCGGATTCCTCCAGAGCGGTTACATCAGTAACTAAAACCAGAGTAATTCCGGCACCAAAAGGAGAGCCTTGCACCCAATAAGGAAGCCCGAGCGGGGCAAAAGGCTGAGGATTGTATAACCTCCGCTCTGGAGGAATCAGGAAACGAGCGGCGGGAGTCTTGGCGCTGCTAGGTGATTGGAGCCATCGCTAAGGCAGCAGTTCGTCTTGGGGATCTGCGGAGAGAGCTGGACAGCATTGGGCAGGGACCTGCCATTCACAAACATGCCGGCCTGCTGGTTCACCTTCCGAAGGCAGGATCTGAAGAAACGCTGCTCCCTTTACTGATCCATACATTGACTGCGCATCTCCCCAGCAGCCCACAGCAGCAGGCAGAAGGAATATTCTCGGTGCCAGGAGGGTTAAAATAATGCAGGGGCAGGGAGTTCTGGGTTACCCTTGTATGCCGGCTGTCTGCTATGTTACAGTGGGGACAGGCATAATAACACCGCTGCGGCCTTCTGAAGAGCTGGAGGAGATCGACACACTGTCAGTGAAGAGCCAGGGAAGAGCAATCAAGCACAACAGGATGGATGGTCGCCCTTTCGCCGTTTCTGTAGTAGACAGGAAGTGGAGTTTCTGTAAGTTATATCTTAATAAAGGATTTGCTATTTTAAATTTCAATTGGTCTTGATGTTTTTTTTCGTTGTATTTTAACAAATTTTTTTGTTAAAATTTTTGTTGTTACTGCTCCAATTGTTGCAGCTTTGTCGCATAATAAATCCTGAAAAAGTCACACTTTTTTCAGCGTCTTTTTTGGAGTTTTGGCGTCACAAAACCTGATCGAAAAAGTCGTGGCTTAATAAATCAGCCCCTTAGAGTAATTGTGCACAGGGCATTTTGTCCACTACTAGTGAATGAAAAAAGCACTTGTAGAAGAAGATGGGTTGGAGAGAGGAAGGTCCCAACACTCAAGCATTTTGGTCTTGATTAGTTTTTCTTTACAAGAAGGCTTCCGAGCCCCTCTGAAAGACATTAAGGAAATCTGTCTTCACGACATGCAGTACAGTGCATTCCGAAGCCTCACGATGAAGACCCATTTGCATTGTTTAAGAGGAAAATAACTTTCATACTACTCCTTTTGTCCTTTTATAACTTCTATGAGAAAAAAACCCCCACTGTCTATCTGTAATGGCCTCTAATTTTATTTGTAAAGATTTGTTATGCTCCCTCGCAAGCACCTCTTCTTCACAGAACACAACATGCTATATGAGAGTCCTTCCTGATAATTTAATAGTTAAATTCCATTTTCCCAGTTTGGATTCGGGTCTGTGCATCTTTTGTATTGACCAGAAGCTCTAAAATCAACTCTTTATTCTTGTCAAGGCCGCCCGAAGAGGCGGCGCCCAGTCGGCCCACGTGGTGCCAGCGCCGCAACGTTGATGCATGCACAAACGCGCATGCACAAACACGCCGGTGCAAGCACGCCGGCGTAAGGACGTCAATGACGTCACTATGGCGCCAAGTTTGAATATAAAAAGGCCCCCACGACGCCAGAATGGCACCCAAGAATAGGTTTTGCTACTCTGAACCTGGGTTCTTGATTCCTGATTCCTTTATCCTGCTCCTGCCTTGGTTTTGACCCCCTGCCTGGACTCTTGTTATTTAATCCTGATCTGCCTACCATTGAACTCTTGCCTGGACCTTGACCTTGTATTTTGCTTAACCCTTTGGATACCGCGACCTTGCACCCTAAAGAGGGCTTCCTCCTTGATCCTGACTACCTCCCTGGTGGGAGCTCCCGGCTCCCTGACAATTCTGGAAAATGTCAATGAAGCTGCTTTAAGTTACCATGGACCACCACTTTGGGCCTATTGGGCTGTTACAGAGAAGGACAAATAAGCTGGTAAAAGGTATGGAAAATCTTAGCTATGAGGAAAGACTGGCCAAATTGGGGATGTTCACGGTGGAGAAGAGGCGTTTAAGGGGTGATATGATAACTATGTATAAATATATAAGGGGATCATATAATAATCTCTCTAATGCTTTATTTACCAGTAGGTCTTTCCAGCTGACTAGGGATGGGCGAATTCTTCCGCCTTGTTTCACCGAAAAAATGACGCCCCTAGACTTATATGGAGACGTGCGTCAAAAAAAATTTCGCCGCACGACAATTTTTTTTTGACGCCCATAGACTTTAATGGGCGTCTGCAACATTTCGTGGCGAATTTTTGGCGAAACGAAACGGGTCAAATTCACCCATCCCTGCAGCTGACATGAGGTCACCCATTCCCATTAGAAGAAAAGAACAGAGGCGCCAAAAGAATAAAAGGATATAAACGAGTTTAAAAACCAAAACTTGGTAATCAGAGGAGGCAGTAGTGGACTTACCTACTCCAAGCAGACACAAAACGACTGTAATTAAGCAGTCAAAATTTATTAACGAACTCCAATCAGTGCAACGCGTTTCACGGGCTCAGACCCGCTTCTTCAGGCAATAAACAGCTGTGAAGTTACAGCTGTGAATTTCAGAGACCAAAGTGACAAATAGTATGCCGTATTAGTATTAAGGAAGTGTATAAAGGATGGGATGAGTGTGATGCCCCCCTTCCATATAAAGAAAAGATCATCAATATAGCGTCTGTAAAGGACAAATTCATTACTCAATACAGTAAAGAACACCAGGGAATCAGATCCATACTTAACAAAAGATGGGAAATTCTACTTCAGGACCCATACTTAAGACCCCTACTACTCGACAAACCATTAATCACATACAGGAGAGCACCAAACCTTAGGAATTTATTAGCTCCCAGCAGGCTCCGCAATCCCAAGACCAACAACAACACACCTGATCAAGTACCACTGACATTGGGCTCCTGGTCCTGCCACCGCCCCCGCTGCTTAGCCTGTTCTTTTGTTTCCAATACCTCCAATTTCATGTCCACGGTTACCAATATCCAGTACTCCATAAAAAAACACATATCCTGTCAGTCTAAATTTGTAATTTATGTCATCACCTGTGCCTGTCATCTCCTGTGCCTGTCATCTCCAATATGTTGGCAGAACCACACAAGAGGCCCGGAGCCGGATAGGTCAACATAAAAGGAATATTTTGAACAAATTCCCCATGCACAGTGTTTCACATCACTTTCACTCAGCACACCAGAGCAATCCTGACACTTTCTCCATCACCCTTATAGATAATATCAATGAGACAGAACCGGCAGCATTTGAAAAACTTAAAAAACTTGAGATGTATTGGATCCAAACCCTAAAGACACTCGTTCCTGAAGGACTCAACGAGGTCTTAGAGAAAATGTATTAAATATCAACCCCCATAATCATATCCATTCTGTTCCGTTAACACTTTTAGTCAGTCCTCTCTTTTATGGTTCTTTTATATATTTTTTTAACAAATTATTTACGTATTTACGACCTACAGTCTCATGTTTTTACTGTGAATAAACAACATATATTTTATTTTTGATTCAAACTTCCAATGTTTTAGAACATTGGAATAATAAATAAGGTGGCATATCGTACATTCTATATATCAATGTATTATATTTCATCACAGTATCTGATACTTTATGGATGTATGTTTTTGATTACAATTTTTAATATATGTTTTAGATAATGTTTTTTACCTGTTTTTGCTCCATATGGTTATTATTCAGGCATCATGCACTATGGCACTCCATTTTAATAACCTGCCCTGATATAAATTTAAATTTTTTTTTCTTTTATTCTTCTCCGATTTTATAGCCGCTTGCCCACATCAATATGATCAACACTGCCCTATTTCTTATATGTGTACCCTCATGCACTTTTATGTACCTATTTCACTACTCTGTCCCATCCAACATGGCGGCTAAGTAACCCCCACACTGCCCCTCCCAACATGGTGACTATTTACTTCCTATACTATAGTATTGAACCTTTTGCCTTATACCCCGCCCCCCTATGATGCACTCCCTCTGATGCACTTCCTGTTTGTAAGATGCTGGTTCCCCTTCAAACTCTCACTATAAAAGACACTCAGGCGTCCTTCGCCCGGCACAGAGGCGCTAAGTGTGTATACTACTGCCAGATGGTGAGTCTTGTTATTTATTACCACACACCACTCTATGCCTTATCTGTTTTGTTAGTTATGACTTTATATTAACTTTGCAGCCCCACTATGTTTTTGCTCACTGCACTTCCTTTTTACCCTATTTACTGCACGTCACCTGTATAATTGTTGTATCCTCTATTACCTATCAACCTTTACTTTGGTAGATCCCAAAACCCCCCATTTTTTTAATAGCTAACCAATCCCTGCACCATACCTTTATCCCAGAATAATGACTACCATACATATTTTTGTAATATTAAAAAAGCTTTTGTTTTGATGAATAAGCATACAGCATACTATTTGTCACTTTGGTCTCTGAAATTCACAGCTGTAACTCCTATGTTTATTGCCTGAAGAAGCGGGTCTGAGCCCGTGAAACGCGTTGCACTGATTGGAGTTCGTTAATAAATTTTGACTGCTTAATTACAGTTGTTTTGTGTCTGCTTGGAGGAGGTAAGTCCACTACTGCCTCCTCTGATTACCAAGTTTTGGTTTTTAAACTTGTTTATATCCTTTTATTCTTTTGACGCCACTGTTCTTTTTATACAATACTAAGTCCACCCTGGGTGGAGGGTTGATACCCTTTTTCTATCTACAGAGAGCGACTTCTTAATCCTGACTGGGGTCAGGACAATCTCCCCACCTGCCTTTACAGTGGTTGCCTAGTGGTAACCTTGGTTTGTGAGTATATGTTATCTACTCTTATTTCATTATCCCTTACCAATACATATTACACTATTGGGGCTCTTGGTGTTCCTTTTGTCCATTAGAAGAAAAGGGGTTCTGCCTTAATATTGGGAAGGGCTTTGTTACAGTGAGAGCTGTGAAGATGTGTAATTCTCTCCCTGAATCAGTTTTACTGGCTAATACATTAGATAGTTTTAAGGGGTTGGATGGTGTTTAGCAAGTGAGGGAATACAGGGTTATGGGAGATAGCTCATAGTACAAGTTGATCCAGGGACTGGTCCTAGTGCCATTTTAGAGTTAGAAAGGAAGGAATTTATTCCCCCTCTGAGGCAAACTGGAGAGCTTCAGATGCGGTTTTTTCCTTCCTCTGGATCAACTGGCAATAAGCCAATTTAAAAAAAGTTAAAAGGTTGAACTTGATGGATGTGTGTCTTTTTTTCAACCTAACTTACTATGTTACTATGTTATGACCATGGTTTGTTGAAGACCTGGTCATGTCTGGTCACAGGTAGGAGCCGGAGAGCTGAGTAATCCAGGATACCCCATGACCTCCAGAATAATGAGCAGAATCCATGGCATGATGAAAACAAGATTTAATGAGCAAATAAGAAAAACTAATGGATTGAAGTGCAGACTGAAAAAACAACGTCAAAATAAATGACTGTGGTCTAGGCCAACAAGCAGAGTCTAGTAACAGGCTGGATAGTAACGGCTGGCGAGGCCGAAAGGCAGGCTGAAGTCAATGGCAGGCAACAGGCAAAGAAAGTCCAGGGGTCAAAACTGGGCAATCCACAAGAATCAGGAATCGGGCATCAGATTGAGATTGGAGAAGAGGAACTAGGTAGGGAACAAAGAACCAGACAGAAACAAGGAACCAGAGAGGAAGCAAGGAACCAGGGAGGAGGCAAGGAACCAGGCAAGAACCAGGAATCTTAGAATCACAGGTTTGATCAGGCTCAGAAGCTTTGATGATCAAGCAGAGAGCCGGTTTATAAAGGCCCTTAACTGATAAATTAAGACCCCGTATTTTAGACAAATTTGGCGGAGGAAAGAGAGAAGCAGAGAGAGATTACTGATCTGGATAATTGACCCACACCAACTCAAAAAGCCCCCAGAAAGTTAACGCAGTCCAGAGTTTGGTTCCAGACAGTTACCGACAACATGCGCAGCTCAAGAAAACCCAATTCTTAAGTGTACTCAATTAAAATAAGTACCCTATATAAGCCTAGAGTAGGATGCACTCAAGTTCATTATGAAGGTCATGGATGCAGATAGACAGTCCCTGAAGCTTAATCTATAAAATATAATATAATTTCACTTTATTCCAACTGAAATTCAACTCAATTGCCAAAAATATGTTTTAGATCCAATGCTAATTTTACTGTTAAATACTCTGACTTCTTTCAGTGTGATATAAGAGTAAGTTTTAGTACCTGACTGAAACTATTTTAGAAAGTGACAGCTCACCTCAGAACATCTATTGTTAGGGAACAAGTAAGGTTCTCCTTGGAGAAGGACAAGCATAAACAGTTTTATCTCAGGAAAGAGCTTAGTTTTGCCAAGTCAGAAGTTGTCATTGCCACATTGACAGGTAGGAGGTGAGAAAGACCGTGCAGCACCTTATTACAGATAGAAAGATTTTCTGACCTAGTGAATCAAGGCGAGATATTTTTGATTGTTCTCGATGCAGTCTAAATGATGATAGCCACGCTGTCCTCTTCTATGATTGTCAGTTAAATATGTTTTTCATTTACAAGGTCAGTGAATTCTATTTTGTTCAATGAACCTCTGGCGCACCACGCTCTATTTTCATATTGAAAGAATTTCTCATGTTGTTCTTTTACGGTAGTAATACTATTCTTATCACACCTTAGTGTATTAAATATACAATTGTTAAGATCTTAGACCCGAGAGGCATTTATAAGTTAAAAGAGTTCACAGGAGTATAAATGAAAACTGTGTCATACACACATTACTTTGATTAATTTCAGGTTCTACTCTTCTATTGTTGGTAGTAAATACACCTTTAGTTCTGAACATGGATCTTTTATTCCTCATAGTAAGAAGCTCCTTCACATTCATGATGGCAGTCTATGGTTTTTGCAATGCAATGCTGATGTTCAGATGAAAGTTTTGCACCTAGTTTTTGTGGGAATGCTGTTTATGGAAACCAATGTCCTAGTTCCTTGATTTTATTCTTAAAACTCAATATTGTTTTTTGAAATTTTCCATGTGATACATGAAGTCTACTCCCTGTTGAACCACAACCACTGCTGTCATTAGTACTTGAGATGTAGCTCTCCCTTCCTAGGTTCATTTGGTTTAGCTCCCTGATGATCTTCTACTGCTTCCAAGCTCCTAGACCAACCTATGTTGTCCTTCTTACTAACTTATGATTAAGATTAAGGGCAGCTGAGCCCGAAACGCGTCAAGCAGGAGATGCAGCGTGTATTTTAACATGGCCTAATAAAGATTTCTACTTTTAATCGATGGTCCGGTGTGCGAAATCTCTCTTTTCCTTCATCTTTGCGATATACGGCGTGGGACGCCGAAGTTCCTGCACCCAGACCTGGATATATCTTGCCGGCTTCTTTTGAATTTACAAATTTGCGGTGAGTCGGAGCGGTTTATTTCTTCTTACTCCTTACTAACTTATACAGTCACTTTCAGCCATCCCCTTCTTCTCTCTCAGTCCTTTCCATGCTTGATACATTTTTCATCCTTGAATCAAAAAGGTTTTAAAGAGTTTCCCAGCTCATCCCCTTTTTTTTGCAGTGAGCTCATTACATCAGTCTCTGTCCCCCTCGTCTATGTGCCCAAGAAACTCTTGCTACTGGTCTTTTGAGTTGACTGAGCTAGGGCTCTTCTTTTCTTATTTATGGTGAACTGGTTGTTGGGTTGACTGTGCTATCTTTGATCCTAAATGTCAGTAAATGTTTGTAAATTCCAGTGGAAGCCTGACCCACTGCACAAGCCCTAATTTTGCCCAAAAGCTCCACCTAGTCTGCTATGCAGGCACATTTTCTTGGACTCTCTTAGGGGGTTATTTATCAAAGTTTGAATTTGTCTCAATATTTTCTGAGCAAATCCTCACAGGTTATTTTTGGCTTACTTATTAATACACTTGCTCGAAAATTCTGAAAAAAACATGAAAAATCTGATTTTTCGCCCAAGTTTCAAATTTTTTTCGGAATTTACACCTGAAAACTCAGAAAACCCAGCGCACATCAAAAAAACATTGGGACTTCTCCCACTGACTTATATGCAACCTAGACAGGTTTGAGATGCCAGATTTTCAGATTCTGACTTTTCCATCCTCGGGGTTTAATACATTCCAAAAAAATTGTGATTTTCTTTTTAAAAGTCCAATTTTATATAAAAAAAAAAAATCACAATTTTTTTGTAATTTTTTCATTCAGTATTTAGTAAATAACCCCCTTACTGTTAATATTCTACTTCAAGGCTGTATACTTCTGCTATAAACTGTTTCCCTTTCTTTTGTCCCATCAATACATTTCCAAAGCTTTAGCACTCCAAAAGTCTGGTTACCTCTTGCCATCCCAGACCTTTCATATCACCTCTCCATGGGGACCAAGCAGGGAAAAGTATCTCTTCTCTAAAGGAAATGCAGTGTTAGGGGGTTATTTACTAAACTCTGAAAGCAAAAATCACAAAAATTGGTGATTTTTTTTAAAATCTGACTTTTAAAAAAATCATGAATTTTTCTGAATTTATTAAACCCAGAGGATGGAAAAGTCTGAATCTGAAAATCCGGCATCTCTGACCTGTGGAGGTTGCATATAAGTTAATGGGAGAAGTCTCAATGATTTTTTGATGTGCGCTGGGTTTTTTGTAATACCCCAAAGTTTTTGGGCAAAATTCAGAGTTTTCGGGTGAAAAATCTTCTCTTGCTGATAACTATTTGCCAACCCACCAGGAGACACACCTGAAAGGATGGTTTTGTTCATGCCTATACAAAGAAATAGTTTTAACAATATTAATAATTTTGACTGTGTTTCTGTGAATTAATGTGTACTTTTTTATGGTTTGAGGGTTTAAGCCTTTAACACTGCACTTCTTGAAGGAAGAGGAAGTCTTTTCTTTAAATAACAATAAATGGATGATCATGTTTTCAGCTGCCTTATTTATTGCTCAAAGATTGTTTTGAACGTTCAACTGCCTTATCATATTTGCAAATGCACTATACAGCAATGCTTGTTATTTCAAGGCACTTTAGATTTTGAAACAACCATAGCAACTTCAACAAGTTTCAGATATAATCTCATTTTCCTGTTTTTACATCACTTGCAAGGAATGTAAAGTAATATAAAAAAAAAACAATGGTTTTTTTTCTGTTCTGAAGAATCTAAATAAAACAAACACAAAGGCATTAGGAGATGGGGGTAGAGTTAAGAATCATAGAGATTAAGCGGAGAATATATTGTGATATACTAAAGCAAGAATAGCAGCTGCCATTGTATTATAACAAAGCAACAAATATGTTCTGTGCATTTCTATTAGTTTTCTATTCATGTTCTCATGGGGTACTAGTGGTGTTGCATTAACAAATAATGTCCGTCCCATTTCCTGTTCTGAATGTGCCCCTATTGATGCAGGAGAATCTTGTAGCTGGAGCTACCACCACCATGAAGGATTGACTGCATCAATACATAATCCCAGCTATGAAAATTTTCTAGGCAATTGCATTACACTCAAAAGAATGCAATTGGGCAACTCCCCTTGAAGCTGCAATTAGTTAAAACACTGCATTGTGGGTAAGCAACATTGATTCTCTTTCTGATCAATAGATAAAAAAATATGAAGGTACATTAGCTACTGCTCTGATGCAAATGAAAGCACACTAAATGGTGCAAGTTTAATAGACATTATAATATATATTTATATTGATTGATTGAGACAGATAGATAGATAGATAGATAGATAGATAGATAGATAGATAGATAGATGATAGATAGATAGATAATAGATAGATGATAGATAGATAGTTAATAGTAGTGATGGGCGAATTTATTCGCCAGGCATGAATTCGCCCATCACTAGTTAATAGATATATGATAATTATATAGATAGATGACAAATAGATAGATAGATAGATAGATAGATAGATAGATAGATAGTTAATAGATAGATGATAATTATATAAATTGATAGATGATAGATAGATAGATAGATAGATAGATAGATAGATAGATAGATATAGATGATTAATAGATAGATAGATAGATAGATAGATAGATAGATACATAGACAGATGATAAATAGATAGATTGATAGATAGATGAGTGCAGATATTCCCAGGGTAGTGGTCATTAATATGACGTGAATGCATACAGTATTTTACTTTGCCTTTAATATTACACAAAGTTGTATTTGTTACACAGCAATTTCTGTGTTTGAATGTTTTCCTAATGGAGCCACCCACAGGTGTATTCCTGGATCCCATTAGGTGGAGGCTCTGCCTTGAGATGTAATTCCCAGTACCCTTTGTTAGGAGGGCGCATCTTCCCTTCCCGGGTGGTCGAGGATCCAAGATGGCGGTTCTGCGGCACCGGCGCAGTGACACCGGCATGAAAATGTCACTGCTGGCGCCAAGATTTTAAATAAAAGGGTGCCCAGGACGCTGAATTCCTACTCAATTATAGGTATTGCTTACTGTGTGTACCTGGGTACTATATTTGTGTATATTGACTGATTCCTAGACTTTGATCCCCGTTTGTTCCTGATCTTGATCAATTCTGCCTGCCTATTTGAATTCTTGCCTGGACTTTACTACAATTGTGCCTTATCCTGATTTGTACTGTGATATTAGACTTAACCCCTTGCTTCATCCTTGGTCCGGATTACTCCCGCTGGGAGCCGCCAGGCCCCCCTGACACCCTTTCACTTAGCAAAGGGGACTCAGGACCTGCATTGGTAAGAAATAAGTGATGTATAACGTTTGGCACAGGGGGGTGGCCAAAAAGAGGTTACAGTTACTTTGCAAATGTTCCTCATAGAATGATAACCGACATTTAATAATTGCCATTTACTGGGAGAATGAAACCCTGCCTAAAGAATCTGCATTGAAATAAGTCACTTTTATAATTGTGTTTTTATGGTTTTGAAAAATAATTTCCAGATATAAATGTGCCGGCCCTGACAAAAAAAATAATAAATAAATTAAATTCTGCCTTTTCACTAGATCATTTGCATTTTTTTTCCACTAAATTAGAAAAGTCAGAGAAATAAGCCTTCTATTAATCTAGTTTGTACGAGCCAACGAGATGCGAAATGCTTGTTCCAGCCAATGAGCCATATCACGTTGCAGTCTTCGGGGCCAGGTTACTCCACTTCTAGATAATCAATATTAATGTAGTGAAAGGAACAGAAAGGAATAGAGAAAGAACCTGTGTAATTTATCAGCTAATGTAACATCCCCAGGCGCAACAGTACAGGGAGATTCTCACCAGCAAGGAGACTCGGTGGAGGCAAGATGAGTGTATCAGATGGAAAGTTCTGCTTCAGGGGTAAATCAGGTACAGTAAGGGATATCGGTAACAGTCAAAGGAAAACAATATACAGGATACTTCAGCAGATTTTAGGCACTGGAATCCCCTGGTGTATATGATGATACAATTCAGTAGACACCCAGAGACACAACCCAGCAGATACACTGGGAGTTTTGTCTCTCACTAGACATAAATAAGAAAAAACCTCAAACTGTACGCTGTATTCTCACACCTTAAAGGAGAACTAAAGTCTAACTAAAGAAGTAGGTAAAAATGTTGTACATGATGTTTTGGGTTTCTGTACCAGCCCAAGGCAACCACAGCCCTTTAGCAGTAAAGATCTGTGTCTCCAAAGATGCCCCAGTAGCTCCCCATCTTCTTTTCTGCTGATTCACTGCACATGCTCTGTGCTGCTGTCACTTACTGAGCTTAGGGACCCACTCACAATATACAGTACACATAGAATAGAAATGTCACAATATAAGGCTGATTAGTAATTAATACAGATAATTACTACATGGCAGCACAGAAACCAGTGCAATTAGCATCAGAATTTAATAATCAGCAAACCTGTAGCATCAGCTTATATTACAGCCAGGGAAGCTCATTTTCTGCTGGATAATTAGTGACGAGCCCTAAGCTTAGCTTCTCAACAGCCAATCAGAGCCCACTGAGCATGTGAGTGTCACAGACACTTTCCAAGATGGTGACCCCCTGTGACAAGTTTGAAGTCCTGGATCATTGCTGCTATTGACAAGCTCAAACTTTAGCCTCGTGCAATAAGTTCACTATATAAAATATGCCATAAAATATGCCATTTTTAGCCACATTTATTTTTCGGGTTTAGTTCTCTTTTAAGCTATTTTTGAATCTGGGTGCTTATTAGGGATTTGTCCTGAAAAGCAATACAATATTTCACTTTTGGTGCAGTGCTGATACATTGTACATTAGTCACTTTGTATTAGTTCAGGAGTATAGGACATTTGAAGATATAAGTCTAGTTTATTATTATTGTACAAGGTACAAAGGACAAAACAAAGGTGCAAATGTTGCCTATTTGTTGTAGTTTGCCCCTTAATTAATTCATTCTGATGTTATACTCATACTGTTACAACTGAGTTAGTCCTTCTCAATGTCAAATGATTTCTATCTACCCCAGTGATATTTCTGGTTAACCTCTAAAATCTTATTTAGAATCAAGGTAAGATTCTGCCGCTGTAGAATAAAGCTATTTCCTATAGCTAGTGAAGGGTGAATTTGTCCTTTGGAATTCTGGAAACATCTAAAAAATGGCGAAACACGAATTTTGACGCCCACGTCAGTTTCGACGCCTTCTTCAAATTTGACACTATCGTCATTTTTGACGCCAGAGTTAAAGTCAATGGACGTCTGAATAGTGTTGATGCGCAATGGTTTTGACGCGCAACGATTTTGACACGAGCGGCTTTTCTAAAGCGTGTCCAAAAATTTTTTGGCACGGGTGATTTTTTGTGGTAGTTTCGCACATTTATTCTGCCGCAAATTTGCGCCTGCCACCAATCACTACCGACAGCCAATGCAAACAGACTATGATTGGCGCAATAAAAAAGCTTTGGAACATTACAAAGAACAGGATATTTTTTTTTTCATGTAATATACTCTGCAATTATTTTTCTTTTTTTCTTTTTTAAATCATGAAAATCATGAAAAAGTAATTACCGTGTAATGACTTGTTATCCCTTTGCCCTTCAGCGAGAAGCAGATGGATGTGGCTTTTAAACCTGCTTCTTGATCTTGTGGAGTTTTTAAAAAGCTGGAGTCCAAGGGTGCAGGAAAATGACTACCTTTCAGCTTGCCACATTGATTAGAATCTAGAGTTGGATTAAAATTTAGAATAAAATTGCCCGGCAAACAAAGACATAAATATAAGAGCTCGGAAACAACTGAACTTTCTGTAATGGCATAGATATAAAGGAATGGTATACAGTTCATTATAGGATACTCCCAGTACAGAGCCCAGTCTACTGGTCTGGTAGAAGGATTTTAAACAAAGTTTATTTTTGTTTGTTTTTTTGCAAATTCAACTGCAATCCCGTAAACGTTGAAAGGCTTCAATGAATGCTGGAGATACTTTCTACAATGCCTGGTTTTAGGGGGTGAGATTTTCCATTTGAGTTTTTTTTTTAAATAATAAATTGGGCACACACAATTGGGCAAATAGTCAGGTAAAAAAAAACAAAACTTTGACTTTAATATTTTTGAATCTCTATTTTTTTCATGGATCTAATTTTTTTCTCTAGAAATTCATGTTTTTTATTTTTCTAAATAGTATGGATACACCGAATACAGGATTCAGTTCAGGATTCAGCCAAGATTTGGCCTTTTCCAGCAGGATTCAGATTCAGCCAAATGCGAAGGACACAAACAAGGAAGTCAAACATTTTTTTTAACCACGCACAATCTCTTTCCCTTTTTTTCCTCTAATTTACATGTGCAATTTGGAGTTCGAATTCGGTTTGGGATTCAAACGAATCTTTCACAAAGGATTTGGGATTCGTCTGAATCCTAAAATAGTGGATTTGGTGCATCCCTACTAAAAAGCTAAAAATTTGTAAAAATGTTGCCGTGTAAAAGTTGTCAAGGTTGTATATACTGTAAGTCAATGGGAATACTTTTATAGGTTTTCTAGGTTTTCGGATTTTTTATTCAGATCCTTAAGCATTTTATTTGTTCATGATTTTTATATTTGGATCTATTAATAAATGACATGGCATTCATGCTTAAAACCACTCTGAAACCACTAAAATGAGAATGCTGATAAATGGGCCTCCCCATGTTGTATCTGCTGTGAGTGTCATCCAGTCTTTTTTCCAATAGTTTTTTTTAAAATTAACAGGGATTGAAAGGAAAACTTTACAATATATTTGAGGCCATTTGGTGTATTTTTAAAACATTTTAAATTCCCCCCTAAAATGATTGAAAGGGGGACAGTGAAACCCAAAGTATATTAGAAGCCGTTATCCTATTCTGTGTTATCTATTAGGTTCTTATCTTCAGCTGAGAACTAGTATCAGGGAAACCAGAAAAATAAATAAAAAATGTTTAAAAGTCTTGGGTGCCATGCTGAGTGTCCTTACTTCATCTCTCTCTGACAGTTTACCATCAATTTTCAGTTTTATTACATTTTCTTTGATGCCTTCTGTTTATAATCCATCCTTATAACGTTATCTAAAATCTGCAGGTTTTGTCCTCTTATATTTTCCTAGAGAAACACAGCAGGGGTTATATTGAGGAACGGCATGTAGTTAGGGCACTTCATTTCTATTACTGCAGTAACCAGCTACATACACTTATACTGTATATATATATATCGCGCTAGACCTGGAGAACCATTGAAGGCCACCGTTTCTGTATAAGCCTGTTATCAGTGGATTATTAGTGTCTCTGATGTAGCTGTAATTAATCAACATTAACAGGGAAATAAAATGTGCAAAGTTATCACGTTTCTTAAGAAAGCGTTGGGAAGTCAGGCTTAGCGGCGAACTAACATTCGAATTTCTACTTTTTTTTTATATATGGGAAATCTCATGTGAGTCTTCAGTCTATGGGGCTGATTTACTAACATTCAGATTTATATCACAAATCGTATTTTTCCTCTAAAAATGTATGTTTTTTAAATTTCTCTGAAATTCAAAAGATTTGAGCTTTAAGGGTAAAAGCCACACAAAACTCTAATAAAAAACTTTGGCAAGTAAAAAATAGACCTATAGAGGTCAACGGGAGCTTCACTGATCCTAATGGACCTTTTTTTTAAACATTCAGACTTTAAGAGGATTTCAGATTTTTTTATAGCTAGTAAATGTCTGAAAAACTCTGAATTTTTTGAGATTTTCAGATCTTGTTCAGTGTTTTAACTAATTTTTACCCCTCTTCCCATTAACCCCGATGCATTTGGTGAGATTTCACTGATTCACAAATGCAATTTTGTCAACACGCCAGTTTCACTCATCCCTAATAATGAAAGAAAAATAAATTCTAGGAAACTTTGCAATATCGATGACTCAAAAATTAAAAGTGAGCGAGAAGTGACCACATAAATAACTTTATATTGTGTCTGTACTAATTTCATATGAATGAACTTGCAGTCAAAGGAATCTGTTACAGTTGCCGTACAGTTGCGGTTTGGATTTGGACTTGATCCTGATGTCAACTTCAAAATGATGGTGATTGGTGGTGGTAATGTAGACACTGTGAGTCAATGGAGAGCACAATTACTTACCTTAAGACATAAGTGTCCCAGAGTTGTGTTGAGTAATTTGGATGCAAATCCCATTTTGAATGCTCGGCCCAGATGTGTTGTAAAACCCCACTGAAGATTCTAGATATATCTAGTTATATAGAAAACACTTAGAAACATAAAGTTATATAGAAATAACTTGCTCGTAAGGCCCCATCTAGAATATACAGCTCAGTTTTGGTCTCCATCACTCAAACAGGACATTATTGTATTAGAGAGGGTACAGAGAAGGGCAACTAAGCTGGTAAAAGGTATGGGAATTCTTAGCTATGAGGAAAGACTGATCAAACTGGGGATATTCACAGTGGAGAATAGGCGCTTAAGGGGAGATATGATGACTATGTATAAATATATAAGGGGATCATATAATAATCTCTCTAATGCTTTATTTACCAGTAGGTCTTTCCAGCTGACAAGAGGGCACTAGTGATGGGAGAATTTATTCTCCAGGTGCAAATTCATGGCAAATTAACTCGTTTCGCCACTGGCGAATAAATTCACGAAATTGCTGCGAAAATTCAGCGGCATCAATTTTTTTTTTTAAATCTGACCTCAGCAACAATTAAATGCGCCCATTGACTTTAATGCGCACCAAAATATTTTAAATTTCATGAATTTCCCAATTTTTCGCCGAATCGAAACAGGAGAAATCCGCCCATCACTAGAGGGCACCCATTCAGATTAGAAGAAAAGAGGTTCCAGCTAAATATTGGGAAGGGGTTTGTTACAGTGAGAGCTGTGAAGATGTGGAATTGTCTCCCTGAATCAGTGGTACAGGCTGATACATTAGATAGGTATAAGAAGGGGTTGGATGGTGTTTAGCAAGTGAGGGAATACAGGGTTATGGGAAATAGCTCATAGTACAAGTTGATCCAGGGACTGGTCCCATTGCCATTTTGGAGTCAGGAAGGAATTTTTCCCTCTGAGGCAAATTGGAGAGGCTTCAGGAGGGGTTTTTTTTCCTTCCTCTGGATCATCTGGCAGTTAGGCAGTTTAAAAAAAGTTAAAAGGTTGAAATTGCTGGACGTGTGTCTTTTTTCAATGTGTATTACTATTGTGAACAAACACTTGTATCATCCCGGTACCACTGTGAGGAATACCTCTAGCCATCCTTTGCTCAGTGCCTGACATCCGGCTACTGATAATTTGCTCCCCCACCCTGCAGATCCTGGATGGTCACCAAGCTGTGTAACATTTTCTGTTATTCATTAGATACTGTAGGCATACACAATACAAAAACCCCCCGGAATTTTAGGTTTTGCACAGAGATCTTTTGCAGAATAAATATTCAGCAACAAAAGGAAAGTAATGCCAGAGGATTAGATTTATTTCACAGAATACTGTAACCCCATTGGCAGACCTAAATAAAAAATACAGTTTACTGTGGATAATCCTGGGGCCGTTGTTCCTCATATCCATCCAAGCTTCTCTGATCTGTAATACAGGAAACAGACTGCTTTTAATTTTCTAAGTTCAGTGGAAAGAGCAGCCATTCAGGCACATAAATCTTCCTATTACAGAGGCCCCTGTCATCCCTCTAATTGCTCGATCTACTTAAGGCTCCCTCAGGTTACTTTCTGCTGCACTTCTCAGAAACTGACTGGACTTCGGCTTCTCATCACTCCTATGCAGAATTCTTCTTATGATTATTTTATTCCACTCTTAAAGTTCAGAATATGAAGTATACTAATCACAGAGCCCTCTGCAGCCTCTGGGCAAATTCGAGCCCTTTGCAGTTCCCCTTCCTCCTGATATTTACATCTGCCACATTTTTACCTTGTTTTTTTTTGTTGAATATTTAAGTTCAGTTTAAATAAGGGCAGGAGAAATGGCACCAGAATGCAGGATAGAAGAAAGATATCTCTCAAGTCTTGTATTCATCCTGACCTTCCGACAGAAATTGCTGCATCCTACACCTTTATTGTCTTGGTTATTGCAGCATTTGGGTGGTCAAAGCAAGCAAAGATCTACTCGTTTGATGACCTTGGAACATTGGAGTATGGCCAGCTAAAGTTCAGTAGATCTATTCAGAACAAAACATCCGTTCATGAGTGGAGCTATTATTGTTTTGGTTATTACAAACAGATTGTTTTACAAGCTGTCAATACAATGGTCAACATTGCTTGCAAAACAGGGTTATAAACAATGTATTATGGACCCAAAACAATGGTCTTCTGACTTACATCTACTAAGAACTTGGTCAGATATCTATTGGTGAGGTTAAAAAACTCCATCAGAAAAGGACCCATTAGTCTATTGATGCAGCCCTCAATTGTGTAAACACTTTTCAGAACATTTGAATATTATTCCTATGTTTGTTTATCACTTGGATGGGGGATGCCCGCAGCTGCTTCCCTAAGATTTGGAGCATGTGTTCTGTTGGTTTTCGCTTGTGCATCTATATGCACCCTGGTTCTGACATCATTGTGCTTGGCGTGAAATTCAAATATTTAAAGACACCTCATCTATTTTCCCTTGTTCAAAGCAGGTCTCTTGTTAGATACTGTAGTTCCTTGGTGAGATTCTGGTTTGATTTACTGTTCCTAGACCCTGCCTGTCCTTGACCATTCCTGTCTGCTGCCTGAGCTGGCCATTGCCTGTTTATGGACTATTCTTCCAGATCCTGATTCTATACTGTGCTGTTTCCTCGACTACGCTTTTTTGTCTAACCTCGTTGCTCCTGTCACATGTTCTGGTTCCCTTGCCTTCCATGAAATCTCCCTTTTCTCTCACTTTAATTCCTGGAATCCTGGCATCCGAGTAGTGAAGGGCTACTTGTGACGTGAAAGGCGGCTGTTATAGACAGAAGCATGAGCCGTGGCCAGAACCTTGGGATTTGATCTTGGTTTTGGGAAACTGCATGTGACATGTGGTCATAGCCATCAAAGATCCACTCATCTGATGACCTTGACACAGCTATGGCCTGCTAAAGTTACAGTAGATCTATTCAAAACAAAATATAAGTCCATAAGTGAAGCCATTATTGTCTTGGTTATTGCGGCTCTTTACTAACAGATTGTTTTACAGACTGTCTGTACAATGGTCAACATTGGCTGCAAAACTTCGTTATTCTTGGATGAATAACCCAAAACCATTGTCTTCCTAACTTAATTCTGATAAGGATTTGGACAGATATCTATATTTTGAAGTAAAAAATTCTCATCAGACAAGATTAGTCCATGGTCCATGGATATATCCCTCCCTTGTGTGAACATTTGCCAATGGTTTCTATATTGGTTTTCCACTTGGGTGGTCAATAGTGAAGGGCAAAATTATTCGACAGGTGCGGATTTGCAGCGAATTTTCACGTTTTGCCACCGAATAAATTTGTGAATTTTCCACGAAAGGTTTTTTTGACGCTGGCGACAATTTTAGACGCCGGAGGCGATTAATGGACGTCAATGACGCCAGCATCAACTTTGTTGCCAGCGTCAAAATCTCAGTTTCGCTAATCTTTCGCCCATTTTGCCAATTTCATGGGAAATTTGGGACAAATTCGCCCATCACTAGTGGTCAAAGCCTCAAAGCTTTGATGACCATTTCATGACCTTGGCAAACTAGAATATGGCGAGCTAAAGTTACAGAAGATCTATTCAGAACAAAACACGAGTCCATGGGTAGAGTTTAAAATTAATGTGATAAACGTGGCGCTCTATTTGGTACTTCTGCAATTTTTAGATGAACTGTATACATATACAGGTATGCAAATATCATCATATGGCACTTACATAACTCTGAAATCTTAGGTTTGCTGAGGTGGCATTTGATGGTATTTAATATATATTTACAGTAGCTTTACCCTTTTCTCAGGATTCCTTTATGCCTATTTCTAGATGGGACAGGCTTTATTGGTGCATTTTGGCTCAACTGGGAAGTCCCTGTCCTACAGAGCTTGCTGTCTGTGCCCAAGGTACAGGGAGATGTCCTTCTCAAGGTTCTAGGCAAGAACTATCTTCTAATTTCTTATTCACTGAACTATTCTTCATCTCTTACTTTTCTTCGAAGCTATGTTAAACTAAATTTAATATCCTTTTAATATTTCTAGTCATATTTTACACTGAAATAACACATTATGCCAGCTCATAATATCACTTAGATTATAATAAAGAATGTAACCTGCGGTTGCCCAGCTGTCGGGTGAAGCTGGGAGCTCTACCGCAACAAACCACAGTTTTTATATCCTTAACTCATAAAATATAATTTTTCTTACTCACTCTAAAACTTAATGAGGAAAACTTAAAAAGGTGAATTAGTTCTGACATTGGCATCAGCGTCATTATTCCAATTATCATCTCTCAAATTATTCTCATTATCAGCATTTCTTCTGAAGACAATCAGGCTAATGTTAGCAAAACTGTATTTTATATGTCCAATTAGATGGAGACTTAGAAAGGCCAGAGTGATTTTTTCTCTTATTTCTAATCCTTTTTTAAAGCTCTCCAACCCCCTCCCTAACACTGTCCTTACAGAGGCTGAATATCACTGCACAGCCTAGTGGAGCTTGTAGCACATCTAAAAAATGTTTCCTACAATTAAAGACAATGGAAAAAAACACAAATCATGGAGTTTGTTTTTTGTCAGACTATGGAGGTCATTCTCATCCATGAGCCTCACATGGAATTCTGGGAGCACTAAGCCCCAAACTTTCTTCATATACTGTATGCAAATTTCTGATTTCCACCTTGTCTACACAGATGGTTCCTAACTCAAGGAGGGGTTGTAAATGCAATTGTAAATGAGTATTAATGTCTCAACTGATTCCATATATGTGGTTCATGGTACAGGTATGAGACCTGTTGTGCAGAATGCTTGGGACGTGGGGTTTTCTGGATGAGGTATCTTTCTGTAATTTGGATCTTCATACCTTAAGTCTACTATAAAATCAAATAAACCCAATAGACTGGTTTTGCCTCCCATAAGGATTAATTATATCTTAGTTGGGATCAAGTACAAGCTACTGTTTTATTATTACAGAGAAAAAGGAAATTGTTTATTTAAAATTTGGATTACTTGGATACAACAGAGCCCTAGGAGATATCCTTTCTGTAATTCTGGATAACATGTTTTCAGATAACAGATCCCAAACCTGCACAGTTCTCTCTATGGGTGGGAGGGAGACTGGGCAGATGAGAGGGCGGGCATGCAGAAGAGAGGGTGCACAGGTGGATGAGGGGAGGGAGGATGGGCTGGTGAGAGGATGGGCTAGAGCAAGGGTGGGAGAGATGATTGGTGGACGGTTGTGGTTTTAAGGTTGAAGTGCATGCCAGGCCCAATGGAGTTCATTTGTGGGGGGCGCTCGACATTATCTAAGTAAGCCATCGAGTAAAGTTGTTGGTCAACAGTACTCTCATTGGTGAATTCTCCTGCCTCTTTGATTATACTTTTGGTTATCTTCTTTTGAAAACTAGGGGGCACAATGAGAAGGTTTTATGTAGGTTTTAGATCCCCTTAATGTGTGAATGATGTTGTTTAGTTCCAAAGATGTTTCTGGTTTCTGGCATTCTTTTTAAGGCTACATAAAACTTTTCACGAGTCCCCTAATAAATGCAGCAATATCACTCAGAATATTATGAGTACATGTGAATGCCATAGATGGGGGTTCTGTCATTTGTATAGCCTACCAGTCACAGAGATAATGATAGACTCACCCATGGCTGTTTTAGTTATGTCTTGCCTGCCTGGTATAGATAATACTAACTCCCACAGTCTGGAGAGGAAAGTCATCTGAAAAATGTGACCCAAGGTAGAGATTAGATGTAATCCCAAATATTCTGCTTTCATCCTTCATAAACCTTGGGGGGAAGGGTAACAAAAAGCACCAGGGCTCATTGGGCTTTTTTCATGAAGACAATTAGAGAGACTTTTAAGACTCCCTATACTTCAGGTGCCAAACGTAAGGTTTCACTGAGCTTGGGTACACTGTGCACACATATCTATGTACAATAGTGATGTTACAGTAGGTCAACAAATAGTCATTATTCCAACAAACTCACCCAACATAACTCCAAACTAGTGTGCCTGGTTTAATGTCACCAAGAGGAGCAGGTAAAGTGGGAACATGCTTTTTTTTAATCAGATCTCCATATGAATCTGTCATCAGAAAAGGTTGGGATATCACCAGTAAGCGCGGTGCCTGAGGAAGAGTCTGGTGGCATCAGACCAGGCAGACTAGGCTGGATTAATGTCAGGGGAGGGTGAGTTAGTTGGAATAATGGCTATTTGTTGACCCATTCATCGCAACTGTACATAGATATTCAGGCATAATGCATCCAATGTACCTGCCACCCACCTGCAACCCAATGGAGGGTCAGTGTGATGACCAGAACCTGCCTGCAATGTGGGTTCAGTAACCTTAGAGCTTTTGTGTAATTAGCATCAGTGTACAGGTATGGGGCCTGTTATCCAGAAATTTTAGGACCTGAGTTTTTCCAGATAATAAATCTTTCCGTAATTTGGAACTTCATATCTTAAAGCAGTGATCCTCAACCAGTAGCTTGCGAGCAACATATTGCTCACCAACCTCTTGGATGCTGGCATCAAAGCAGCTGCTTATTTTTGAATTCCAGGCTTGGAGGCAAGTTTTAGTTGTAGAAAAACCAGGTGCACTGCCAAACAGAGCCTCAATGTAGGTTGACAATCCACATAGGGGCTACCATTAACAACTCTTATTTGACATCCCCATGGTATTTTTCATGTTGGCGTTTCTCTCCAACTCGTTTTTACATTTAAATGTAGCTCACCATTAAAAAAGGTTGGGGACAGAGAAAATAGGTTTTAAATGTCTGAATTACTGTATTTAATTTTAATGGAGTCTACTGGAAATGACCATCCTGTCATTCGGAGCTTTCTGGATGTGGTGTTTATACAAATGGCCTGTAGATGTCACTGTACCCAGACTTATACTGTGCATAGTTCATACAGCTTAAACGTGAAAGTTACTGTTGTGTAATGGCTGCGTGAGTTTCTGCTAATAAAGCACTGTTATACTCTACTCATCCTTGGCTACCCAAAACATAACAAATGGCGACAAGGATGGCTCTTGTACCTCTGCAGCAGCCTGCACCTTTTCTCCCAAACCCTCGTGAGCCTACTATACCTTTTACTGCTTGGATCCGTATGTTTGAAAATTACATTATTGCTGCTGACCAAGGGGAGATTTCTGCTGCTAGAAAGCGTGCTTTACTTATTCACTGCCTGAGAGCATAGGGACAGCGTATATTCTATACATTACCATTACCTGATGATACTTATGAAACTGCTCTTACTGCTATAAAGAACTTTTTCATGCCAAGAATAAAAGTGGTTGCTGAAAGATATAAATTCTGCCAACGTGGACAACGTGAATCCACAAAACAGTTTGTAGCAGCTTTGAGAGAGTTGGTTGTTACCTGTGAGTTTGGGGCAACAGATGAAATGCTAAGAGACCAAATAGTGGAAAAAACAAACTCACCTCGCATTAGAGAGAGACTGCTCCTAGAGCAGGATTTAACCCTTGCAAAGGCTATTACAGTTGCTAGCCAAATTGAAACAGCAGTGGCAGAGGCTAAAACTCTCAGTCAGGGAACTGCTGGGAATGTACAGACTGTGAATTCAGCACTGTGGCCTAATAATGCACAGTCACAGGCAAAATACAGTGCTAAGGAAAGGGATTCACCTACACTGCAAAACCGTGCAGCAAATAGAAATATAAAATACGATGTGGTTCAACACAACACACTGCAAATCACGTTACTTGTCCTGCAAAAGCTAAACGGTGCCACAAATGCACAAAAGTAGGACATTTTGCTAAGATCTGCCGTAGTTCTGATAAAGATGTTCATAAAGTCACTACTACAAATGTCATAGTATTAAGTGTGGATAAAGCTGGTACATTTATTCCAGACAAGTTTATATGCACTGTCAATGTCAGTACTGCTTCTGCTGATAAGGGACACTACATTAACCTGATGCTTGATACAGGTTCAGCTGTTTCTATACTACCAAAGGATATTTTCTTGAAATACTTTGCAAAAGATCCACTTGTTGCACCTGCCCTGAAACTGGTCAGTTACTTAAAGGATCCAATCCCTGTACTTGGTTGCTTGCCAGTGACTGTACAATTTGATTCAAATACTGCAAAATGTGACTTTTACATTGTGAATAAGGTTACTGCTATACTTGGAAGGGGTCTCTGTGCTGCATTAAACCTACAATTAGTTGATGGTCTCATTACTACAGCACCAGTGCCACCCACACTGCCAGTGTCTAAAATTTCACCACAAAGCAACACTTCACTGGGTTGTGCAAAGAACGTTGTACACAAAGTTAAGTTGAGACCAGATGTAAAACCAGTAGGATTTCCTGATTCAGCATGGGAAAAACTTGCTATTGATATTGTCGGTCCTTTTACAGATGCTCCTATAGACTGCAGATTTGCTATAAACTTGATAGACTATTATAGACTCTTTTGGTAATCCAAAGGAGTTAATATCAGACAATGGACCACAGTTTGTCTCATATGAGTTTGAATCCGTTCTGAGAGATAGGGATATTGTGCATTGGAAATCTTCAGTGTATTACCCACAAGCAAATGGAGAAATCGAGTGATTCAACAGAAGTCTGAAAGGAGCACTACAGACAGCAAATCTTACTGGGAAATCTTGGAAAGTATTTACAACAGAGTTCCTACATAACTACAGAGCAACTCGCCATGCAACAACCGAATCATCTCCAGCTGAATTATTACATGGCAGACAGATGTGCACTAAGTTACATGTTGCTGACATCAAACTTCCACAAAATACTGTTGTAATAACCTACCCTGGCGATCTATTGGGAGGGGGTTGGCAGGGACGCCTGCTGCCCCCTCGACGGGGACCCCGCCATGAGCCGCACCCTCTTCTCCCAGTGCGCGCTGAATGCTAGGGCACGCATGGCGCATCTCTCCTGTATTTATTGGCGCATGCGGCTGGCGTGTTGATTATGCAGATTCTCATTGCTCGTTATAGGAGTTTGTTCCTGGTGCTTCTGAGCTTTAAGCTAAATAGGTTTGAACCTGTTTTGATTCCTGTTTGAGGTCAGAATAGTCAAAAGCCTGGCTTTTGACTATTCTGACCTCTGGATCCTGACCCTTGCCTGAATACCGACTACCTCTTCTGCTAATCCTTTCTGATTGATGTCCCGGTTTTGACCCTTGCTTGCCTGACTATGTTTATTCTCTGCCTGCCTCAACCCAGCCTGATCTGACTACTCTATTGCCTAACACATTGTACTATGACCTTCTGCCCAAAGACTCTCGCTAACAGTCATGCCCCTCTGCCTATCTAGAACCTCTAGCCTTGCACCTCTCGTTTAAGTCCTGGTGTCATCCAAGTAGCTGAGGGCTCCTCCCGAGGCCAAAGGCGGTCACACTACAGGTGAAGCACGAGCCGAGACCAGGGTGCTTGGCATTTGTTCTGGTGTTGGGTGCCGACCGTGACAACTGTGCCTACAAAATAATCAACTGCTGACATTGTAAAATGTCAACAAGCCAAATGCAAGGCTTATACTGACAGAAAATGAGGTGCAAGAGAAGTACACTTTCAGCCTGGATCTTTAGTCAGAATTAAGAAACCAAGAATACTGAAACAAGGACAATCTAAATTTACTACACCACTTGAAGTGAGACACCAGCGAGGACCATACACATATGAACTGTCTGATGGACGCATATGGAATGCAAGTCCTCTTGCTCCTGTTAGATATGACTTTGGAGTAGCTCTATTTGATGAAGGACATTTTCCTACTCCTGATGTCAACTGCAATGGGCCTGAAGAAAGTGAACCTATGAGGCGTACTGAGAGAACCAGAAAAATACCTGCATGGACCCAGGACTATGGGATGTGAATAATGTATATTATTGCTTTGAGATGCATTGTTGTTGTTTATTACATTTGACCAAATACTTTCCTACTATAGGGGTAATATGTGGTGTTTATACAAATGGGCTGTAGATGTCACTGTGCCCAGACTTATACTGTGCATACTTCCTAAAAGCTTAAAAAAGTGAAAGTTACTGTTGTGTAATGCCTGTATGACACTGCTAATAAAGCACTGTTATACTCTACTCATCCTCGGCTACCCAAAACATAACACTGGATAAAGGTTTTCTGGATTTCAGAGCTGTACAAGAATAATGATAATATATTGAACCATTGTAAATAGCAGTGTTTATTACCATTCTGTGTGCAGTTGTAAACAACCCCCCCTTTAGATTGTAAGCTCTATGGGACCAGGGCCTCTTTCTTATGTGTCTCTTAACATGGGTGACTTCATTGATGCTGCTTCATATATATTTATTGCAATGTTTGCCTCCCTGTTTGTGCTAAAAATATAAAAGTGCTGCCTCCAGAAGAATGCCCTATAAATAAGTATATACATACCTAAATCTAAAGTGAATCACTTATGTGAGACATTGATGATAAGATGCAGGGCCAGGGGCACATTTATGATAATGGCAATTCAATTTCAATTTTACATGGTAATATTATATCTAATGTAGGGCTGAGAATTCCAGTTGGTGGATAATAGTAACTATTTCTGTATTGGGTGCAATTCTGCGTACATTTCTTTCTTTCCATTTGCTCTAATTGCAAAAAAAACCCTTGAAAATGTGTCGTAAATAACCGGCCTGGCACTTTACTCCACGTTCCTTCACAGAACAGCAGATCTGTATATTTAGTTGCACCGCTGAAATATTCACTCTGCCGCTTGTTTCTCCATTCTCTGCCATTATTTCTCAAATGATTGTAATTTCTGTTAAATGCACTGGGAAGCGGATTGTGCCTTTGCATACCAAATAAGACATAATGAGTCCGGGTATGACTTGTGTATCCTCTCAAAGTCACAATGACATATGAAATAAAAAAAGAAGTTGAATTCCACCAGGAGACAACCTATTGCTTGAGCAGATGGTCTGGGAAAATATTAGTCTTTTCAACCTCAATGCTTTTCCCGCATGCTGAGGATGAGTGATAGGGATACTGAGAGCCAACGTTAACCTCCACTGAATAGTCCGAAGTCTGTGTACATTGTGTAAACATCCATTTCTGCTTCATTCAGAGACGAGTTAATTTGCAAATGCAAAAATTGGGCAAAGAAGTCAGTTCTGCATTTAGTATAAAAAAGGACAGGGCTTTTGGCATTAAGCATTTACTGTATGTGTATGAAGGATTATTGGGGGACTGCAAGAACAGGGAGCCAGTGGTTTGCTCTTCCTTATTAATAACCTAAAGTCCATAAAAAAGGTAATAGCCTCTAAAATGAACTATTAAAATGTATAATTAACATGATTCATTGTAGATATACCCCATGGTAAAATAGGAATAATAGAAGTTATCAATGATTTCAATAAACTCAAAGCACAAGGCTGCAGGCTGAGTTATACAGGGAACTCTGAGTATCACAGTATTATAAGGGATAATGTACCCCCTACTGTAAATGATAAGGATATTGTCACTGAGGGGTTCTGTGACCATAAAAAGACATAAGGTTGCAAGCTGAGTTGTACAGATAAGTCTGAGTATCACTCATGTATTATAAGAGATAATGTACCCCCTACTGTAATTGATAAGGATATTCAAAGTCACTGAGGGTTTCTGTGACCATATAAAGGCACAAGGCTGCAGGCTATGTTATACAGGGAACTCTGAGTATCACTCATGTATTATAAGGGATAATGTACCCCCTACTGTAAATGATAAGGATATTAGAAGTCACTGAGGGGTTCTGTGACCATATAAAGGCACAAGGCTGCAAGCTGAGTTGTACAGATAAGTCTGAGTATCACTCATGTATTATAAGAGATAATGTACCCCCTACTGTAATTGATAAGGATATTCAAAGTCACTGAGGGTTTCTGTGACCATATAAAGGCACAAGGCTGCAGGCTATGTTATACAGGGAACTCTGAGTATCACTCATGTATTATACAGGATAATATATTCCCTACTGTAAATGATAAGGATATTAGAAGTCACTGAGGGGTTGTTCTGTGACCATATAAAGGCACAAGGCTGCAGGCTGAGTTATCCGGGGAACTCTGAATATCATTCATGTATTATAAGAGATAATGTACCCCCTACTGTAAATGATAAGGATATTAGAAGTCACTGAGGGGTTCTGTGACCATATAAAGGCACAAGGCTGCAGGCTGAGTTATACAGGGAACTCTGAGTATCACTCATGTATTATACAGGATAATATATCCCCTACTGTAAATTATAGGGATATTAGAAGTCACTGAGGGGTTCTGTGACCATATAAAGGCACAAGGCTGCAGGCTGAGTTATACAGGGAACTCTTAGTATCACTCATGTATTATAAGAAATAATGTATCCCCTACTGTAAATGATAAGGATATTAGAAATCACTGAGGATTTCTATGATCACATACAGGTGCAACACTGCAGGATGAATTATACTCATGATGACATAAACTCTCTCAAACCATCAGAGGTTTTAATTGAAGGCCTCAAGTGAAGGCAAAAGCTGCAGTCCCTATAACTATTGCTGCTTACAATAGTTACATAATAATTTATAGATGAAAAAATCCATGGCACAGTGGTGGGCTCACACGTAATCTGCGACTGCTTAGAAACATGCTGCCAAAGCTCCAATGGTTGGAGCAAAATTCTGCAAGGTTTTCTGAAATAATCAACTTATTCTTCAGTATCCCCCTCTCAACAGTATGTCTCTTTTCGTGCAGGGATCAAATTTTGATTGACAGCTAAGTCAAATACTTTCTTTGTTTAGACAATATAGAAGAGTTGTCTTACAAAATAACTCTGGCACAAAGCTGCACGTAGAGAGACAAATTGCTAAGGGGGAAATTGTACAGATTAGCTTCATTATCATCATTTCAGAAATGGAACAAAATTATTAATTGATTGTATTTGTAGGTGACTGATAAATGTATTTCCAATTTATATTGCATTCCCCAGAAGTTTGACCACAGAAGGGCCCCTTAGTTATACAAGAACGTGGCTCCTCCTTGTGGATCAAAGCATGACCCCAGCTTTCCCCAGTTTGGACACTAGGTTGCATTGTGTTATAATGTGCTCAGGGAGGGGTTACCACCAGTTATTATTACATTTTCTTGAAAATTTGCTTTACAGGAAAAAATCTGATTTTCCTGAATTTGTCAGATTTTTCATCTGAAAGCTTTGGGGTATTTCATGAAACCCAGCGCGCATCAAAAAATCATTGGGACTTCTCCCACTGACTTATATGCAACCTCGACAGGTCTAAATGCCGTATTTTCTGATTCAGACTTTTCCATCCTTGGGGTTTAACAAATTCCAAAAAAATTGGTAATTATTTTTAAAGTCTGATTTTAAAAAAAATTACAAATATTTCAGGATTTTTGCATTCAGAGTTTAGTACATAACCCCCTAGGAGTGAAAGATAGTTATGGCTATTTAGACGAGCAGCACAGGCTCCTCCAAGGAGTGTTGAGTGGGACTAATATCTCTGGTACTAATTTACCAAAGTAGGGATGATGTGTCAAAGCTTTTTCCACTTAGGGAAAATGCTGAAAACTGGTAGTACTCCTGTGTATGCTGTCTGTTACCCTGTGGGGAATTCTACTGCTATGAGTATATGCATATATACCGTTGTTCTATGTTCCTGCTTATCTCTAATTGAACTCCTATGTGGATTATGTTCTTTAATAAATACTTTCTATGGTTAACTTGCATGAACCAATGGCAACCATTCTTTATAAAAACCACTGATTACAGCGTATTACTCCCTGCCTCCACAGCGTTACGTGGGCTCATCCCCTGAGAATAAGAGGTCTCACCCAGAGCAAATATTGGGGTAAAGCTCATAGTTAGAGCAACGGTGCAGCTCATTTGACTATAGCCTTACATATGTAGAAAGTTTATTTTTTCCATGTGTGTTGAAGTGTATATTACATTTCCATTTTCTCAATTGTTCGCCTTTGAAGTAAAAAAAAAGTTCCACGTGAAACCAATCCGTCAATTATTCTTGGTTTCAGTTTCCCCCAAATGAAAATGACTATAATAGAGACCACTCAGCAAATGTTTATTGTGGCTCTACAGCTGCCATAACATTAATATTTTTTTTTAAGATGAAATGACATCAACACCCTACATTAGCATATTGTGATATTTTCTTTTCTGATCGCAGCTCAGCCACATTTATTAGGAGCTTTTTGTTCCTACTTTGTTTCCATAGAAACCTGAAACCTGCAAAGATGATTGATTTGCAGTAGAATTTTTTTTAAAAAAAAAACAAAAACTTTTTTAGGTTTATTGTAAACAATTTCATCTGGGGATTTGTTGGGTGTGTTTTCTTTGTGTATCATTTGCATTTTTGATTACATTGTTTATTAGTTTAATGAGTAATACTATGGCTAAATATATTAACTCTAGTACTTGCAAAAGGAGCATGGGAATATCCGTTCCTATACAAAATGTTTGTTTTCCTTAATGAAATGATACATTAAACAAAAATACACAAATTTGGGTTTGTCAAGCAGATCAGTTGAATTCATATATGCTACAAAGATGGGTTTAGAAACACATCTCCAAAGTATCCCTAGTGGTTTACAAACTGTGGGTGCCCCAGGGGCTCAATGCCTATTCTTCATGTTAGACACACCTGAAAGCCCGGTGTGAAGATATCAGGAGCACTCGGTTGCGGAGAGCTCTGCTTCATTTCCAAGATGGCAGGTAGTGATTTAATCGTATTACAATAAATCTGAAAAAGTTTTTTTTTTGCGCATAATGTAATCGCACCATGTTTTGGTGGTAAAAATTCACAATATAAGGATGCCAAAGATCCAGGTTCAATGCCCAAATATAGGTCTTTTGTGCTAAAGTTCCTGGGTGCTCCTAAATTGCTATTTTGTCTTGATCGATTGGTTCCTGATCTCCTGCCTTGACTCTGACTCAACAACTCACTGCCTGCATTGATCTTTTTTTGCCTGGATACGACTATTAACGTTCTTAATCTTAACCCTTCTGATACTGTGAATTGGACTTTTTTGCATACAGCTTCCTCCTTGGTCCTGACTCATACCAACTAGGCCCTGACAGAAGATCACTTAGGATGAGATTTGAAGTGAGCATGTCTTAGATATTCTTGGAAATACAGTATGTTTAAGAAGGTTATTTACTAAAATCTGAATTTATCTAATTTTTTAAATGAAAAAAACATGACCAAACGCTAATACCGAATTTGACCTTATTTATTCTTAAAAAAGCATTATTTAATCTAGCGAACCGCTTGATTTTATCTGGCTTTTTCCCAAAAAGTCTAAATTTTTCAGATTTTCATTTTCATTCCAGCGTAGACGACAGAAACGTCAAAATAGAATAGGAACCTCTGCCATTGACTCATACATAAACTTGGCAGGTCTAAGATGGCGGATTTTCAGATTCGGGCTCTTTGCTTTATCGGGCTTTAATAAATCTCGAAAAATTCAAGTTTAAAAAAAAAAAAAATTGAGTTTTGCTCCAAAAAGCCCATACTCACAGATGCTGAACGTTAAAAGAAGATTGACTAATGTTTAATGTAGAAAATAATCATCTCATTTCGAGTTCAGCAGGTGATCCCTACAAATATGATGGCTGAACTTCCCAGCTTGTCTTTGGTGGAAAACTGCCCAATGGTGGATCTTTTACCAAGTCCAGAGGTTGATGTCTACAAGTTCAATGGCTGGAATCTTACATTTTAGCTGCTAACCTGTTTAAGTTCAATGGTTGACATGTAGAACATCAACAGATCAAATAGAGTTATTATCATACATAAGACAAAGGGTCAACAGAGGCACCCCAAGTTTGGTAGAAATTAGGTTTTCTGGTCAAACATGGTGAAGCTTTAAAAGGGACTGTTCACCTTTAAATAAACTTTAGTATGATGTAGAGAGTGACATTCTGAGACAATTTGAAATTAGGTTTTATTTTTTATTATTTGTGGGGGTTTTATTTAGCATTTATTATTCAGCTTCTCTCCAGTTTGCAGTTCCAGCAATCTGGTTGCTAGGGTCCAAATTACCCTAGCAACTATGCATTGATTTGAATAAGAGACTGGAATATGAATAGGAGAGGCCTGCATAGAAAGGTGAGTAAAAAAAAGTAACAATAACAATAAATGTGTAGCCTTACAGAGCATTTGTTTTTTTTAGATGAGGACAGTGACCCCCAATTGAAAGATGTCAGAAGAAGAAGGCAAATAATTCAAAAACTAAAAAAAAGGTCAGCCCAGAGAAGATTCAATAGTTGAAGTTTAAACACAATCCTATATTCATTCAAGTTGAATCTCTAACAATAGAGAAATCTCAAGAGAAAAAAATGAATAATAGTGATTTGGGGCATTTCCCTTTGCTGAAAAATGAGTGAATTTCCAGCATAATTTGTGAAACGGTGAAAAATTTGTGAAATCATGCTGGCGCCAAAAATGAGACGCCTGCGCCATTTCAAAATTTTTTCGCCGTTTTGCAAATTATGCTGGAAATTCACCAATTTTTGGGTTTTTTTTTTTTACCAAAAAACGGACGACAGCGTCCATTTTTTTTTTGAAGCCGGCAAATTTTTGCTGGTGAATTTTCGTGGCGGTTTCTGCCTGCGGCGAATCACGTGAATTCGCTGCGAATAAATTCGCCAATCACTAATGAATAATGTGAAGTCAAAATGACTTATAATACGGGCATATATTTATAATATCCAATTGATTTTGCTGGGTCTTGTAGAAGACAGAATTCTTTTACCTGAACAAATGCTTCATTTGAGAACAAGATCAAATTCCAAATAATAATGTAAAAAGTATATAAACAAGTCATTGTTTAGTTTCATTAAACAATGTCAGCAGGGAACCTTCTTTGTTTTTGCCATTTTAGTTTCTGTATCTAGATATTTTGTTGTTTTGTTTCTTTTGTTGCCCGTTGGTCTGGCTCCAGGAGGAAAATATTACCAGAGACAGTCTGCTCAACGTTTTTCTAATGCTGGAATTGTGTGTATTTGTTAATAATACAACAGATAAATGCTTCTGGGTTTTTTCCTCGTTCAGAAGGGCAAAGCAAACCATTTCTCAGCTGCAAAGATTTACAGGAGGACGAATTCCTGAATTTCGATTTTTAGGGGATGGAAATGTGGACGAAGAGCTAAAGATTTTAACCAATGCAAACTTCTTTGCCACACCAAATCATGATAAATAAAAAGTTTCACTACTACTGACACGTTTTGTGCCACATGGCACTTCCTCAGAGAATGGCATGTGGTGCGAAATGCGTCAGTAGTAACAGGAGACGTGATCATTTGGATCCACTCGGGGAGCTGCGCACCGGTGAGAGAATCGAATAGCTGCCAGTCGACTTTATTGGTGCATAAGGGGCACACAACACACTATTGATTTTATTAGGAGAAAAGGGCTTATAGATTAACAGTTGGAATTTTTTTTCACAAATCTATTTTTCTCTTAAATGTTGTGTCTAAAAAAAGTGTTAAAAAACCTGAAAAATTGTAATACAAAATTTCGAGGTCAATGGGAGCTGATCCTTATGGAACTTTTTTAGGCATTTAGATATATAAACTTTTGGAGGTTTCCAGATGTTGTTTTTGCTAGTAATTGCCTGATAAATAAAAGGTACATTTTTAGAGATTTACGTATCGTTCAGCATTTGATTCCATTTAAGCTTTTTAGAATTGGATTGTAACCCTATCTCGGCTAGGCTAGACCTTATCCGGCTAGAAAACATGCAGAGCAACAGTTAGATTTGACCCTTTCTCCACAGGATGGGCCTTTGCTACATGATAGGGTGAAGGAATGGTGTTGTGTAACTGCACCTCACTAAATAAAAGAATTGGACACCAGAAGGTTCTTGAACAAAATAATATCAACAGGCTTTATACTCTTAAAGTGCAAATCAGGGTTTTCATACTCACAATCCCCTGAGGTTTATCACATACATGTCAGGTAACATTTTAACATTTCAGAGGCAGCAGCTTGTGACATCCCTGTGCATTGATGCACCTCAGGATCTCTGTTCTGTGACCTGGATCCTATACATTGAATCAGGGAAATCACTAAACCTAAATCCCTATTAGGCCGTGATCTATAATCTCACAGGGTGCCTGTATCCCGAACTTCTCCAAGGGCCTCACCACCCTTGGGGCCTTACCTTTACTAGGGCCTAAGTTCCAGGCTCCCAGTGCATTAACTCCCTCCTGGAATTGGAGATGAAAGTGGAAGCCCCACCCTCTGCCCATATTGAAGTGTGTGACAGGAAGTGGTCATCAGCCTCTGGGCCAATAATACACTGACTGTACACATTATGCTAATAAGCTAAATTAGATACATGGGCTTTTGTTTAGCAACTAGAGAACAAGCAAATTCACTAAAGTGCGGATTTTACTGAACGTTACCTTTTTAACCAGAGTTTCCTTCATCACCTCAGACCAGACGAAGTGCTATAAAGCAGCTAGATTTTCCTCAATCTTCTGTCACTTACATTATATTCTGTGAGCTGAAAATGCATCAAAGTCCAAAAAAACCTCAAGGCCCTGCTGGTCTTAGTGTAAAGACTGATGCCCTGGTGAAGGCAAATCCTCAAGGCAGTGTTCTGGAGACTGATCAGATCATTGCTGCATTAAGGAGTATGGAGTTGCTGCAAAGCAGGAAAGTGACGCTGAGGGGCCCATTTACTTAGTTCGAGTGAAGGAATAGAGGAAAAATAGTTTCGAATTTCGAATGGTCGAATATGGCTACTTCGACTATCGAATGGGCTACTTCAAACTTCGACTATGACCTTCGACATTGAATCGAACGATTTGAACTAAAAATCGTTCGACCATTTGACCATTTGATAGTCGACATACTATCTCTTTAAAAATTTCTTCGACCCCCTAGTTCGCCACCTAAAACATACTGAGGCCAATGTTAGCCTATGGGGAAGGTCCCCATAGGCTTCCTAACAATTTCCTGATCGAAGGAATATCCTTCGATCGATGCATTATAATCCTTTGAATCGTTCGATTCGAAGGATTTAATCGTTAAATCTAATATAGGAATAGCGGTAAATCGTTCGACTTCGATATTCGAAGGATTTTACTTCGACCCTAGGTAAATGTCCCCGTGAGTCTTCATTTATAATTATAAATTTATATGTCTTCATAATGAAAGAAAGAAAACTCTTAATTAAACTATATGGGGGTTATTTATCATATTTCGAATCAAAACGTTGGCTAATCACTACTATTAACATCTTCAAATAGTTCAAGGGACCTCTACAAGTGACTTCTACATGAATTTAGCAGGTTTTAGGTGGAGAATGGTTGAATTAGAATTGTTTGCAGAGTCAAGGTGTGATAACTCTCACATTTGAATTCAACTTTGAGTTTTAAATTAAATTTTTTGACCAAAAAAAATTCAAATTCGAAAATTCCAATTTACCATTCAAACCTTAGTAAATCTGCCCCTATATGTACTATGTATATACCTTATATCTATTCAGTGGGGTAACTATAGAGGAAGCAGACCAGACAGTCACAGGGGGGCCTGTGAAAAAGGGGGCCCAGACTGCGAGGTCTACTTCATCTATTGCAAGCAAGAACCCTCCCTTCCCCAACTGCTTTCTTATCTGGGGCAGGGAAACAGAGCGCATTGGTATGTGGCGGATAGTGGGCAGAGCCTGGGCGGGTTCTGGGGTGGGTGGAGCCTGTGCTGGGAGTGGGCAGAGGCGGGAAGTGGATGGGAGGATGGGGATTGGATTGAGCTGGGAAACTCTGAAGATTTTTTTGCGGGGGGCCCGGCCCACATACCACTGTATCTATAACTCTATTACCATGGGTTTTTTTCCTGGAACTACATATAGAACTGTACTGTATATAAAAAATATACTTTAATAACTGAATGTGGATGCAGCAAGTGACCAACCCATAATTAATCATTTCTATGGCACAATATTCCCTCCTGTTACGATTTATTTACTTTTTTAGGGTAATACTGTAATTTTGGGGATAAAATGGAAAAAATCACGAATGTTTCGGAATTTATTAAACCCCGAGGATGGAAAAGTCAGAATCACAAAATCCGGCATCTTAGACCTGTCAATGTTGCATATCAGTCAATGGGAGAAGTCCCAATGATTTTTTGACGTGCGCTGGGTTTCATGCGAGTTATTGGGTAAGAAAATCGGATGAAAAATCCGAAAAAATCGTGAAAATTTTATAAAAAATCAGAAAAAAAATGTAAAAATCTGATTTATTCCTGCAAATTTCTAAAATGTATTCCGGGAAAATTTAATAATAAGCGTAAAAAACCCAGAGCGGATTTGATCGGAGTTTGTAGCATAAAATATTGAGATAAATTTTGTAGCAAAAAATATTGAGATAAATTCAGACTTTGATAAATAACCTCCTTACAGTATATAAGATGTGATTTTTTTTTTTAGGCTACAATAGGTCACAGGAAAAAAAGCTCCAGTGTCGTTTATATCCCATATCTCCCCGTCTTTATCACACTTGAAGGACTTAATTATGTTACTCAAATATTGACAGATGACAATTAGACCGAGCAGAAATGTGTGACCTTTAATTCCAGCTTGTACTTCATTCTGTAATTTACTTACCGGCTCTGGAACTTTGCTACTCGCTAACGGTATCGCTCCGACTGCTGGGAACCAGGGCTTTGTCTCTTCTCTTTTTATTATTTCATTATGTTAAAGACGCACTGCCAGACGGCTAATGACTATGGATTTCTTACAGTGAAATCTCACAATCAATGGCTCCAAGTGGTGTAAAGTTTCTAAAGCGTGGTTAGCGGCAGCCCCCGGGCATTCAGTCTTCAATTGCTCAGCACTTTGTGTGAGAATAAGATCAGAGGTGGAATGTAATGAAACAGAACGGATACCTGGGAATTTAAAGGGGTTCTCTCATCATGTGGTATATCCACTTCACTTCCATAATATGGGTACCAACTATATAAAGTATGACAGAGTTGTAGGGGCCGATTCACTAACTTCGAGTGAAGGAAACTGTTTTTTTAAACTGTTTTTTAAGTGTTTTTAGGGCTACTTCGACCATCGAATGGGCTACTACGACCTTCGACTACGACTTCGAATCGAAGGATTCGAACTAAAAATCAAAGTACTGTCTCTTTAAGAAAAAACTTCGACCCCCTAGTTCGCCATCTAAAAGCTACCGAACTCAATGTTAGCCTATGGGGAAGGTCCCCATAGGCTTTCCTAAGTTTTTTTGATCGAAGGATATTCCTTCGATCGTTGGATTTAAATCCTTCGAATCGTTCGTTTCGAAGGATTTTATCGTTCGATCGAAGGAATAATTCTATTGTTCGATCGCACTATTTGCGCTAAAATCCTTTGACTTCGATATTCGAAGTCGAAGGATTTTAATTCCCAGTCGAATATCGTTAATTAACCTTCGATATTCGACCCTTTGTGAATCGGCCTCGTAATGTATTTGTTTATTTCTATTTTTTTTTTTAAATCATTGGTTTCCTTAAAGGGCAACCGTGAAAATGAAAATTAATAATAATATAATAATATAATATAAGCTTCATCATACTGAAATAAGAAACTTTCTAAATACAATCAATTACATATTCTGCATTGTTTCTGAAATAATCAAGTTTATCTTCACTATCCCTCTCTCTGTATCTGTTTCTCTTCATTCTGTCTTCATGCAGCAGTTGGGTGTCAGATATTCATTGACAGTTAGATCCAATATATCTTATAGGGGGGCTCTCCAGGGTCAGCAATATCATTACAATGCAAAAGAATCCTCCAATGAGCATTAAAGTATTAATTGACTGCAGCCCCCTCAGTTGTTACATAGTTACATAGTTAGTTACATAGTTAGTTTGAGTTTAAAAAAAGACCAAAGTCCATCAAGTTCAACTCTTCCAGATGAAACCCAGTGTCCATACATAAACACAGTGAACCCTCCCCATTATATAGTGAATAAAGTACCCCCTCTTGTAAAATATAAGGATATTATAAGTTACCGAGGAGTTTCATGACAGGTCAGGACAGGTCATGGAACTCCGAGGTAACTTCTAATGGACTCCGAGGTAACTTCTAATATCCTCATATTTTGCAACTGGGGGTACTTTATTTATTATAATACACAAGTTTTAGTGAGTCATGTGACAGACATGACATCAGAACTCACCATTTATAAGGATATAATTTACAGGATATTCATGGCTTTTGTGTATTATATACTAATATCTATACTAATTGTAGAGTTTAGTATCACAATAGCCTTTGATATTATGTCTGTCCAACAAATCATCCAAGTCCCTCTTATAGTCATTAACTGAATCAGCATCACAACATCACCCGGCAGTGCATTCCCCAACCTCACTGTCCTGACTGTGAAGAACCCCCTACGTTGCTTCAAATGAAAGTTCTTTTCTTCTAGTCTGAAGGGGAGGCCTCTGGTACGTGATCCACTTTATGGGTAAATAGGTCCCCTGCTATTTGTCTATAATGTCCTCTAATGTACTTGTAAAGTCTAATCATGTCCCCTCGCAAGCGCCTTTTTTCCAGAGAAAACAACCCCAACCTTGACAGTCTCCCCTCATAATTTAAGTCTTCCGTCCCTCTAACCAGTTTAGTTGCACTTAGTCTCTGCACTCTCTCCAGCTCATTTATATCCCTCTTAAGGACTGGAGTCCAAAACTGCCCCCCATACTCCAGATGAGGCCTCACCAGGGACCTATAAAGAGGCATAATTATGTTTTCATCCCTTGAGTTAATGCCCTTTTTTATGCAAGAACTTTATTTGCTTTAGTAGCCACAGAATGATACTGCGCAGAATTAGACAACTTGTTATCTACAAAAACCCCAAGATCCTTCTCATTTAAGGAAACCCCTAACACACTGTTGTGCTGCCTCAAGTGAAAAGTTAAGCTGGTTAAAACCCAATATAAAGGAAAATGAGACCACACAAAGTATGAAGTAGCAAAAGAACCCCTTATATTATTTTACCACCCGCCATATGAATGGAGTGAATTAAAACTTAACATTCATTGCCCATTGTAATCAAAAATAGCAAAAAGTTAGCATGTCCCCAAGATAATAAATAAAAAATCATTATATCCAAACCAGCAAAACAATTAGTAAGATAAGTGATGAGCAAAGTCTCTGTGGGAGCCAGAATATCTTTATTACAAACCAACTACAAGTGGGACCCCCTCACTCCTGAGTATGATACCAGTGTCATAACATGAGCCAAAATGACGCAATAATCTCCGTATGTAAGATAACTAGGAAGTTATTTACTAAAACTCAAAATAATCTCAGTTTTTTTAATTAAAACAAAGTCGATCAAACTCACTCACCACGAATTGAAGTCATTTATCAATTATTTTTATTGAAAAAAATCAAACGACAAAACATTGCAGCAAAATCGAGCGTTAATTCGTATTGTACAATTGGCGCCCAGAAAACATAACTTTATTGAATTGTCAGTATGAAACCTCTATTTTTTTGTTGGGACAATTTTTTTTCGGACTTTAGCAATGGGTGAATCTGACCAGTTTCACATCACCAAACATTAGCGAAATGTCGAAAATGAGGCGAAAAGCTTTAAAGTTTATGGGCGTCACATTTTTTTGGTCTCGTTATGTGACGCGTTACAATTTTTTTGACTCGACGATTTTTTTTCACCCATTGTGGTCTAGAAGCGTCACTTTTGCTGCGAAACTCTGCAAAAAAATTTTCTCATCACTGCCCAACTTTATCGGATTATCCAGCGCAGGCATCTGCCATTAACTTCTCCATGACTTCGACAGGTTTTAGATGGAATGTTTCAGAATTTTCGCAACTTTGGGTATTATAAATCTCTATGAATTTGAGAGTTTTTTTTCACCACAAAACATTTGAGTTTTCCTCTTTAAAACCTCTACCAGATAAATTTGAGGTTCAATAAAGAGTCCCCATGTATTAGTAAGCAGCATTCTCATTGGTCAAGTATTTTGCATCTTTGATGAACTTTTGCTCATCTAGTTTGGAGAACTATAACGTGCAGTGAGGAAATCGTATGGAAATTGGGCAGGCCTTCGTATAGGGGAGTGTGAGTTGAGGGGGCAGATGGGGTGATTTTTGATTTTGCCCACAGTGCAGCATTTTTTTTCATATTTTTCAGCATAATTGTGATTACACGGGAGGGTTGCACCTGATAACATTGCAGCCAGTGTGTTAAAATTGGACCCTAGCACTAGTGACGGGTGAATTTGGGTTGTTTTTGCTTCGGCAAAAAAATTGTGAATTTCCTGCGAAATTCGCGAAACAGCAAAAAATTAGCAAAATGGCGCAGGTGTCTAATTTTCGATGCTGGCGGCATCCATTTTTTTTGATGCAGGCGAATTTTCATGGCGGTTTCGCAAATTTATTCCCCTGTGGCGAAACGTGGGAATTCGCCGCAAATTTGCGCATGGCGAATAAATTCACTACTAGCAACCAGACTGCTGAAATTACAGACTGGAGAGCTGCTGAATAAAAATGCTAAATAAGTCAAAGATCACAAATAATAAAAAACATAAACTTATTGCAAATTGTCTCAGAATATCACTCTCTTCATCATCTTTAATGGACTTTTTTGCGCAACTGATTGTAGCCAAGCACAATGGCGATTGCAGTCGTAAATAACCCCTAAAATCTTTTTCACAACTTTTCAATCAGAAGAGAATTCTAGCAAGAATGATAAATAATTTATTACATTTTTTCTTCTTGACAACTCAAATTTCAGTGGTGATTAAGAAAAAATTTTTCCTTATGTTCTCCGCATTGACAGTCGCTTTTGGTCTTCTGATGTCAGGTGCTCAGAAGTCTCAGGTCCCTACGCCCAGAGCATCACACGACGGTATTGTCATTTTGTTGTGACAAGAAACAAAGACCAATGTGAATGATTAATGCAGAAAATCACACAATTAAAATAAACTACTTCCTCTGCATTAGAACTGATTGTCACTTAGCTGAAGCAGGGAACCTAAATGATGACATTTAAATTCAATTAAGAGATATTTTGCCTAATGCAATTCTGACTTTTTTCCGCCCTATGGCGAGTGGGTTGTTGATATTATTTCTAGCCCAGAGGACCCGTGTGAGCAGTTACTTTATCTAAGATAAAAGGATAAAATCCTGATTGTCAGTATATCCAGTCAATAACCTTTCAGCAATGGGGTTTAATATGAAAAAGACGTGAACTCTACCTGGGGCAGCTCCACTGGCATATTCCGTGCGTCGGCAGCTACTAACGTAACACTGATAAATGTAATTGGCTTTCAGAGGCTGTCAGTATGGGGGGGGTGGGCTCTGTTTCTTTTGTTTTAACAAGTGTGGAACAGCGTTTTATTTATGGCTCAGGATAACGTGTGATAACTTCCTTACATTTTCACGGATTTGTTGCCATTTAATCACAAAACTAGTGATGGCGAATCTGGGCGTAAAATTAGCGAAACGTGTTGAAGTCAATAAAAAAAACAATTTTGACGCACGTCAATTTTTATACATTGACTATTTTGTCCAAATGCAGTAAAGTCAATGGCGCCCGAATAATTTTGACAATTTTTATGCAAGTGACTATTCTCAATTTTGTTTGTTTTTTTTTTTAGCAAATTTTTGCGAATTTATTAACTGCCAGTGAAACGCAGAAATTATCAGTGAATTTATGCCTGTCGAATTCATTTGCCCATCACTAAACACAACATTTGTGAGCTCAGTTGTGCTTGGCCACAGTCATTGGTGAGGAAAATCCCATTCATTAAGGGCACTTGCATCAACATGTGCTTCTCGCTCTTCTGTATAGTTGCATTTGACACCGCACAGCCTCCTGTTCCACACTTTGGAGGTATTGACACAGGGGAGATCTGGATCTACTGCCAACTACAAACCTAATGTTTCCACCTCTGTCCTAAGCAAAATCTGGACAAAATCTGGCTTTGTAATGTCTGTGGCCACATTGGTTATGCAGTGGGGGTGGGACTCTTGAAATCCCTGTTTTTGGACCCTCAGAAACCAGCAGGAGGTTTTTAACTGTGTTGTCTGGTTCAAAACTGGACAGGTGGCAACCCTATCCAAACCAGGTGTAGCTTCAGGGTCCCCACAGCAGCTTTATTCTGCAAAGGGCCGGGCCACCTAAGCTACTGTCTAGCCACACCACCATCCTCTGCCTCCCCCGCATGCATGCAAGAACATAAGAGCAAGTGTGTGCATGTGTGAACGTTCGTTCGTGCACTTGATTTGTCATTGGGGAGGTGAGGGTAGATAATTTTGGACAAGGGGTAGGCTCAGGGTCATATTTATATATAGGCCCCTGAGGGCCTGTGCCTAGGGCATCACGATTTAGGGGGTGGACCTCGGGGTGCCTATTTTTTTCGGTTTTGTCTTCTTTTAAAAAAACCATCCCCCACACTCCGTCATGAATTTCCATGGAAATCTGGTGACAGATGTGAGGGGGTGAGGGGCTATTAGGATGACTGCGCAAGTGACGTTCACGTGCACGGCACGCTGACGACACTTCCGCTGAACACGCTGCATCACGCACGGTGCGTGACATCAATGGCGTGTGAAGTCAGCGCGCCCAATGCATGCCATCAGCACACACGCCGTAGGGTGTTCAGGTCCGATGCCTAGGGCAGCATCAGACTTAAAGCCCTGGGTAGGCTACATGAGGTATGTGCCTGGTACCCCACCACCATTGCACCCTATCCACATGCCTCTTCTCCCTATCCCTAGTTCCAACTTCCAGCCGTAGCCATCACCAATTGCCTCAGTGCAGTTGCACCAAAGCAACAGGGGCCATGTGTTTCTCTCACAATATTTAGGCAGTTGAGTCACTGCAAATGTTTCCTGCTCTGCTGGGCACAATGTTTGGTGAAACATGTATAACTTACTCATTTATTAATGTCACACTCATATTATGGGTCTGTAACAGTTGGGGTATGGGAGTTCTGTTCCTCCTTTTGCACTCAATTCTGCAGAGCTAGAGAGCAACAGAGGGGCAATGTGCAAGGGGGGAACAGATTTAATATATGATCAACAATAGGTATCAACTATGCTGTGTCCCTGTGCCTTGGGCAATTGGCATATTAACGCTCAAATAAATATACAGAAATGGGACCTATTATCCAGAATGCTCTTGACCTGGGGTTTATGGATAATGGATCTTTCCGTAATCTCCATACCTTAAATCTAGTAGAAAATCATATTAAACTTTAGGGGGTTATTTATCAAAATCAGAATTTATCTCATAATTTTCTCATAATATACTCTGACCACATCTGCACAGGTTATTTCCCCCTATTTATCAATATATTTTGCAGAAAAATTCCAGTGTGGAAAAAAACTCAAAAAATCATTAAAATTGGTTGAAAATTCAATTGTACAATTTTTTCAGATTTTCCTCCCAATTTTTCCCATACCGCCCAATTTTTCCCATACCGCCCAATTTTTCCCATACCTGTACATTAGCGCCCAAACAGTATCTACAGACAGCTATAGCAATGTCATGCGCTATCAATATTACTTTATTTTTAAATGAATAAAATTCAAACTCACAGGAAAAAAATCTTGATTACTTTATTTTAAGAATTATGGATTGTCTCCCAGAAGAGGTCCTATTGGCACACGCAGCAATGAGTTCCAAGATGCTTTTAATGATACAAGACACTGGCAAATTGCACATTTTCTTCCAAACCGAGAAAAAGTCTCAATCTGAGCATAAATGTCATAAATCTGTTAGGATTCTGTGTAGCTTTGCTCCAGTGGACCTAGATTGGACATGAAAACAATGGACCGGAGGGATAAATTACCCCCTGGTCACCAATAGCGCTTGAACATGTATTTGTTTATTTTATGCTCCAAGAAAGATTGGAAAACCATATCCATGTAACAAACGCATAACGGCACCCGGAGACGCACACATTTACAGTTAATTACATCGAACAACAATCTCCCGTCTTATGATGGGACTCTGAAGGCTCTTCAAATAAAGGCATATGATAAAACATTTCAAAGGTGCCTGGGAATATTGGTACAATGTTTGTCAAGGTCCCCATTGTGACCTTGAATGACAGTTTTTTATTAGGCACCAGTTTATATGGAAATGGAAACCAAATTGAACAATCATTTTCTATCTAATCCCCCCTCTCCCACGGATACTGTAAGAGCGCTATGGAATATAGCTTTTATCCCAGAGGAAATAACAAAATGAAGTTTTATTTTGAGTGGTTTCTGTTATTCAGAAAAAATGCATTTACTCTACATGACATTTCAAGATTGGTGACTGGTATTTTGTGTAATGCCCTCAAACACACAGAGGAAGAAGAGCTTTTTTAAAGGAGCCCCTATGTGAAAATAAGCATATTTTGTCTGAGATGTAACCAAATTAGGTTAGAAAGTCAGGTAAATATTAATGCCAGCAAAGATGGCAGCATGGAATTGGTGCCAGTTGGGTGAACCTGAGTTTTCCAACCGTCTAAGTATCCTTTGGTTATGGAAATACACTGAGAAATATATAACAAACATTCTTATGGTAGAAGATACATTTGTCTTCAAAGTTTCTGTTGTGTAATAAATATTCCATAGCAATTTTCCAACTAACTGGATTTCTAAACCAAAGCTATGGTCCCACCCATAGACCAAAAGGGTCATTTACACACACAGTCACATTAAAATGAACAAAAACGTTGTCCCTTTTGATGTCAGCTACTATGTCATTGGGTTCATTTTGCTCCAAAGCTTTAAATCAAAGCTTTTTTCTTACCACTGTTTCTGTATTTCACTCTTCATCAAAATAGGGAGTCAAAAAGAAGACTCTTCATTCAACCTGTCTATTTGTAGGGGTGACTCCCCATTAAAGTATGGAATCAAAGAGAAGACTGCTATTTTGACCCGTATATTTCTAAGGTTATTCTCCATCACAGATAGAAGACTGTACTTTTGACCTGTGCATTCATAAGGTGATTTCTCCCCCAAATAGAGACAAGACCTCTCCTTCAATCTGTCCATTCACAAGGGTTACTTTCCCTCCGATTAGAGAGTCAAAGAGAAGACTGCTGAACTTATAACCTGTCCATTTGTAAGGGATAGTCATTCTCAAAGTAGGGAGTCAAACAGAAGACTCCTCTTTCAAGTTATTCACTTGTAAGGGTTTTACCTCTAAAAGATATAGGGACAGAATTTCCAATAGAGAATTACAGCATATACAGTAGTGGGGCTAATACTAAGTTCCCATCACACTGGGGACACAACAGGCAATCTATTCACTGTAGTAAGAATGCACCTAGGGGTATATTTTCCATCGCCTTTCAGTCATAATATAAGAATAGTTATTAATGCCGCATACATATGCTAAATCCATTCATATAGCATTCACCAAATTTCTGTTTCAGAAGGTTGCAATGCTTGAATGCTCCCTGTAGGGCAAAAAGGCTAATGGCCCTGAGAAATTAACAGTTTCCCCAAAGCAATGGCTAATAAAAGAGTAGATGTATGCACCTAGTGGCCCTTAACTGTGCAATCTGTCCATCAGATACTGAGATGTCACTTTCAATATCCTTGTTAGTTCTCTGTATAAATTAATACAGTTACTAATAATGCAAGAACTACCATTTTTTGCACTGGATGCACCACAAATTGACTGCTAACCTGCATAATCAATGCTACATCTATAGTTGTTGAGGCTGAGCAGGTATTGGAGAATGTGTAGTGTGAGCAAGGCAGTCACTGTATCTGACAGGACAGGCACGGCTAGAAAGGTAGGTAGAGTCAAGTCAAGAGTCAAGTCAAGAGGGAGTTTATTGTCATTTCATCCATATAGGTTTGTGCGGTACACAGTGAAACGAAACAACGTTCCTCTAGGACCATGGTGCTACACAACACAACATATATGTACCGGACAACAGACAAAAAAGTGCAAGTGCAAAAATATGCAACTCCTGCAACTCCTACTTCCACCATAATGGGGCACAGTGTAAAGACATCTGTAAGAGTGTTTTCCTAACAGAGTTGGAAGTCAAAGAAAATAATGGTCTTTCTGCTCTTCATACCCCACCATAACATGGAACAGTGCAATCACCTCTAGCTAAACTCATCTAAGAAACCTCTATAAAAGTGACTTCCTATCAAAGTAGAAAGTCAAAGAATAGACTGCTCTTTATCATCTACATATCCCATCAAACTAGGACACAGTGCAGTCACCTCTAGTTACATTCCTCTAGAGAGACTTCTGTAAGAGTGACTTCCTATCAAAGTAGGGAGTTAAAGAGAATACTAACCTTCTCCTCTACAAATCTCATCATATTAGGGCACAGCAAAGTCACCTCAAGTTACATACGTCTAAAGTGGCCTCTATAAAAGTGACTTCCTATGAAAGTAGGAGTTGAAGAAAATACATCTTTCTGCTCAACAAATCCCACCATAATATGGAACAGTGCACTCACCCCTAGCTTAACTCCTCTAAAGAGACCTCTAAAAAAATGACTTCCTATCAAAGTAGTGAGTCAAAGAGAAAACTGATCTTCCTCTACTAATCCCATCAAACTGGGGCAACTTCCTATACAAGTAGGGTGTCAAAAGAAGAGGCAACTTCCTATCCAAGTAGGGTGTCAAAAGAAGACTGCTCTATCTGCTCTATAAATCCAAACCTAATGTGGTACAGTGTAGTCACCTCTAGCCAGTGTTGGACTGGGATATCCAGGGTCCACCGGGGTTACCACCT